>CP136057.1:154685235-155885235 GCA_032464435.1 Aegilops umbellulata | reverse complement strand
CTGCCTTGTTGGATGTTGTTCGGGCCAATGAAAAGGCCTAGGCTGATATTGCCAGGGCCAAGGACGCCGCTTCTCAGGCTGGACCCACACCGGTTGTGGCTGGTGGGGTTGAGGTGGCACCTGAGAGGGATCAGGTGTCCACAGCTGCGCCTTGGTGCGGGGCAGGCAAGCCTGCTAAATCCTGCATCGCCCCATGCAGGCCGAGCCTTCGCATCAAAAATCTTTCCTTCCGATGAAGGCTCTCTTTTGGAACATTAGAGGTTTCGGCGCTAGGGGGCGTAGAGAGCAGCTTAAAACCTCATTCGGTCAGAGAATATTGTTATCATTGGCCTTGTCGAAACGCTTAAAACCTCCTTCTCCCCTAATGAACTATCTGCTGTTGCTGGGATCGATAGATTTGACTAGAACTACCTAGCTTCCTCAGGCCACTCCGGTGGAATTCTTATTGGCACTAAAAGAGATATGTTTGATTTTGTTGCCTTCGATCATGGCATTTTTTGAGCTAGGACAGTAGTGTCTCACCGATCCCTCTATATGCTCTAGGAAGTTATGGTAGTTTACGGTCTCGCTGATCATTCCCTTTCCTACTTATTCTTGGACGAAATTTTGAATAAGATCGAATCTTGTGATCTCCCTTTGCTCAGAGCGGTGATTTCAATTTAATGTGCTCTCCTTTGGATAAAAACTCCCCTATTTCTCCTTGCCGCTTGCTGATGCTTTCAACGCTTTTATCCGTGATTCCCCAATCCGCGAAGTACCTAGGGTGGGTGCCTGTTTCACATGGACGAATCACCAAGCTTCCCCTATCAGATCTGTTCTTGTTTGCATTTTATCTGTCCCAGATGGGACTCCTTGTTCCCACGGGCCTCTCTTCGGGCTCTGCCCATTGTGGGATCTGATCATGCCCCCCTGGTTCTCGATGACGGGATTTGCTTTGTTTCTTCTCTGCGGTTTCAATTTGATGCCTCGTGGTTCCTGGTCGATGGCTTTGCTGATTTGATCTCGTCTAAAATTTCTTCCTTCCTGGCCTCTGCCCGCCGATCTTTTGGCCCGATGGACGACTGGCACCAGTGCTCTTATTTTTTACGTAAATTTCTTCGTGGCCGGGACAGGAACCATGCCGGTGAGTCAAGGCGTGACAAGGCTTGGCTCACTGCCCAAATTGGCTCCCTTGATGCGTGCGCGGATGGCCCTGGGCTCTCCCCCCTGAATGGCAGACCCGATATGCTTTAGAGGAGGCCCTTTTGACCTTGCACCGTCAGGCTGAAATATACTGGAGGCAAAGGGGCACCATTAACTGGACTTTGAAAGGCGACTCCCCTACTGCTTATTTCTTTGCCATTGCTAATGGCAGGCGTCGCCGTTGCATGATTGACAACCTGATCATCAATAACGTCAGGGTGTATGACCACTCCCTGATCATGTCGCGTGTGGTCGACTTCTTCTCCTCTCTTCTCTCCGCTAAGCCCGAGGTGGGCTTTAGATTGGCCAACTCTTTCTGGGCTACACAGTAGCAGGTTTCTAGCGACGAAAACGAGGCCTTGATGACCCCCCTCTCTGATGAGGATATTTTTGAAACTGTTCGCTTCGCTAACACCAATTCGGCCTCGGGTCCAGACGGCTTCTCCATCCCTTTCTTCAGGCAATTCTGGCCACAGCTGCGGGGCCTCGTTCAGGCTATCATTCAAGGCTTCTGGTTGGGAACCGTTGACATCTCTCGTCTAAATTATGTTGTCCTCACTCTCATTCCTAAAGTTAAAGGGGCAGACTTGATCTCCCAATTTAGACCTATAGCCCTGATTAATAACTTCGCAAAATTACCGGCAAAAGGCTTTGCTACTAGGCTCTCGCCCATTGCTCATCGCATCAGCCTTTGTCAAAGGCAGGTTCATACTGGATGGCATTCTGTGTCTTCATGAGATTGTTCATGACCTGCGTATCCGGGGCTCCAAAGCGGTGATTCTAAAGCTTGACTTCGAAAAAGCTTACGATTCGGTCAGTTGGAATTTTCTTCGTCAAGTGTTACTTGCCAAGGGCTTTGATGGGGCAGTGGTTCACAGACTTATGCAGTTGGTCACAGGTGGCCACACCGCGGCCTCGGTTAATGGGAACATCAGTAATTTCTTTGCAAACGGCAAGGGCCTGAGGCAGGGCGACCCGGCCTCGCCCCTCCTCTTCAACTTTTTGGCTTACTCTCTCTCCCACATCCTGACTCGGGCTACGGCAGCTGGTCATATTACCCCTGGCAGCTCCCACCTTGCCCCAAATGGCATCTCCCACCTCCAATACACGGACGATACCATCATAATGGTTGAATTGAACGATGTTAGTATAGCTCACATGAAGTTCCTTCTCCTCTGCTTTGAAGCACTTTTGGTGTCAAGATCAATTTTTCCAAGAGTGAAATCATTGTTACTGGGGTCTCGGACGTTGAGGCCCAAAGAGTTGCTCATCTCCTAAACTGCTCCCTAGGCTCTTTCCCCTTCAAGTATCTCGGCCTACCGATTTCCCCCCACAAGCTGCTGGCTAAAGATTTCGCTCTGGTTGTTTCTAAGGTAGGCAACCGGGTCCTGCCGCGGAGAGGCCGCTACAACACTCAAGCTGGCAAGGTCGCCCTAATCAACACCAGCCATTCCTCCCTCCCCATGTTCTTGATGGGTTTCTACCTCCTTTCGGGAGGGATTCACGCTGGGTTTGACAAGCACAGGGGTGCCTTTTACTGGAATTCGGCGGACAACAAGCGCAAATATAGGATGGTGAAATGGAAGTTTATCTATAGACCTAAAAACCTTGGTGGGTTGGGTATTATTAACACTGGTGTCATGAACAAATGTCTCATCTTAAAGCGGTGGTGGAAAATCATGTCTTCTGTGGAGACCCTGGTGTGGCTCACCATTCTCAAGGCTAAGTACTTCCTTACGTCGAGCCCCATGTTTGCTTCGTCTTTCGGTGGTTCCCAATTTTGGCATCAACTCGTTAAAGCCCGACCGATTTTCCAATCTTTGGTCAAGTTTACAGTTAGGAATGGCAAATCTACTCGCTTTTGGTTAGACTGGTGTTGCGAGGAAGCCACCCTTGCGATGACGTTCCCGGTTTTGCTTTCTTACTGTTCTAATCCGGATATCTCTATCTTTGAGCTCTCGGTGAATAATTGGGATCTCGACCTTCGTAGAACGCTATCTCATGTAGAGTTGGAAGACTGGCATCGTCTTATTGCTTGCTTCCCTTTGCTCTAGGAGGAAGAGGACTCGGTGGTCTGGCCTCATTCTGCCTCTGGTCGCTTTTCGGTTAAGTCTGTGTATGCTAAACTTATTTCGGGCTCCCCCACTTCCAAGTTCAAATGCATTTGGAGTGCCCGTGTCCCTCCTAAGATCAAAATATTCCTGTGGCAAGCATTTCGTGGGAAGCTTCCCGCGGCAAACCAAATCCGGAGAAGGAACGGCCCGGGCTCGGACAGATGCGCCTTGTGCGGGGACATTGAAAACACTGATCATATCTTCTTCCGGTGCTCTTTGGCTAAATTTGTGTGGAGTTGTATTCGTTCTTGGCTTCAAGTGGCTTGGAACCTCTCGTCTTTTGTGGATCTGCGGAGATTGGTCAACGGCTTATCTAGGGTTTCTAAAAGGGTCTTCTGGGTTGGGTTTGCAGCGATTTGTTGGTCGTTGTGGACCACTAGAAACAAGTTTACTCTTGAGCATATCTTCCCGACTAATCCTGTTGATTGCTTATTTAAAACTGGTATATTCCTGCAGCAGTGGAGATCATTGATTAAGGATGCGGACCACGAGGCCTTTGATGTTATGATGTCCAAGATCCGGGCTACGGCTTCCTCCTTGGCGCGCAGACATCGCGATGCTTCTTAAACCCTGGTGTCTTCTCTATTTATCTTAGGGCTAGCCTACGTGCCATGACTTGCTGGTTAGCCATGTATCCGAACTACTTCTGTTTGTCTGCTCTGTTACTGTGTTGGTCTGGTGTTGGTTGTGCTACTCTGCTTGGTGGCTTTATTTATAAAGTCGGGCGTATGCCTTTTATCTAAAAAAATTAATTTGAGTTAGGGGGGAAGGGGCCACCCCCATAAAAGTGAAGAGTGTGTGGGGGGGGGGGGGTGTTTGGTAGTTTCTGTAAAACCAGCGTAGCTTGCCCGTAAATATAGGATTATTGGCTCAACTGCCAGCCAATGTTAAGAAGTTTTAGCATTAATAATTACCAAAAATTAGGTAGCCAAAATGTTGCCGCCGGCAGGTTGGGCAGCAACCAAAAATGCTCTTATTAGTACGCGATAGTGAAAGTCATTCGGAAATGATAAATCGTGAACGTTCATGATTTAACCTTGGCAAACTGAATGTTTTCGATAGCAATTTTAGTTATGCAAGGATGACAAGTTTAGTGACACGCGCAACAATTTTTCTGAAAAGTACACTGAGCACGGATTTGTCATGCTTGTCAACTAAACTTGTCATACTTGTGTCACTAATAGACTATCGAAAATGTTTGATTTGCCATGATCAAATCCAGAGCATACGGCCGTTATCGGGGTCCGTTTGGGTCGCGGTTGAAAACAAACCCCAAATTCGGATGAAAAGTATACTGGCGAGGTAGTTGAATGTCCTTGAACATGACATTTTCATTAGTCTTCGATGAAAGATTGAATATGCTTTAATCTCGTGGGAAGTTGCTCTCCATCGAGTCGTCCAAATATATTGAAATAATACGGGGAAGTTGCTCTCCGTTTTTGATCTCGTGGGCAAGTCATCGAGTTGTGGCCGGAGGTAGCAATCTGCATTTTTTGCAACTAAAGCAAGCAAGCACGACATGATAGTACTATTTAATATGAGCCTTGTGGGCTACCTGATCATCACTAATCTGTTGGAGCTGTTAGGACTTTGGACACAACACGGGCCCATCATCTTGCAATCAGCATAGTGTGCTCACACTGAGGATGGGCAACCTTTAGTACTCTAGCTAGCTACATAATACGAAATGTCAATGTTGACTTCTAGGATGGCAGTTATGCACGACACGGTCTGATTCGTGAAGGACCGATCAACAGCACTAGCTTGTGCTGTTGTGCATCACAATTCACACGGCAGTTGCACAACGACCTTGTGCAACCAACGACGAGTGTGCATCGCAGGGCAACCAGGCAAGATCCTACCGACCTTCCGATGAACATTGATTGATCCCTCGTAGGCTCGTAGCGCCGCGTGTTCGTACGTCCAGCAGCACGGTGACCACAAAAGTTGATCCCTCCATGCATCTTCTTTTTTCAGTTAGCTGACTGGTTGACGGGTTCTGATGGCTTGTTGGTTGACAATTCTGGCTCCCAGCCAAACCTATTTAGCTTTGGCTATTATGAGCATCTGTAAGAGACGACGTACTGCTCGGCCCCAGTTGTGGATCATCAGCGACACGCCAAGGGACGGGCAGAGTTATAAGGATCATCAGCGACACGCCGCGTTATAATGAGTTCATAGTGAAATCGCTTGATATTATGTATCGGCATAGCCCGCGTTCTTCACCTATGCCTGGGAGAAACGGAATCAACAGGGAAGAAGTCGCATGGGAGCATATTCTCTCTGTTACTTGTTGGACCTGATGACATCAAGTCTTGATGATCAAGAGAACACCCATTGAACATTTCCTAAGTTCCACTGCATAACTTCATATATATACATTCCTACTATGTACTGATATGGGTGCTCTGAACTTGTGAAGTTGCACGGCCATTTATAAGTTCTAAGTATCAGATGGTCGAACCAGGAAAACTTCAGAGAACAAACGCAGCTTGGGCAAAAGAAAGCTCTGCTAAACTGGCATTGGGACTATTACTTACCTCTGACAATTAATCTCCGCATCAATAGCTCAATACCAGTAGTCCATATACAAGGTTCCGCCGCAGATACATGAATGCAGTGTGGGGCGTTGAAAGCAATGTAAAGTATGGTTAGTGTGTACAGATCCTCAGAGTAATTGCCACCGAAACAAAAACAGCATGCTATCGCATGCTAAAAATGACTCGCTAAATAAATCAATGTACTTATGTACAATATCTTGTTAATAGCATGCTGTAGCGCGATATAGCACTTTAATAGCGGATTGTAAAGCCCATGCTACTTTTTGAGAGTATTCATTCTTTATTTAGATCAATCTGCTAGGTTTTATTGCTGCATAGTAATGTTTACATGAATAATGAAAGGATCGTGAGGTCGACCCAGCCACACATGACAACCACGATCTAGAGTAACAGAATGCCTAGCAGGAATATGATCTTCAAATTTCCTATTCTCAAGAACATAAACCCATGAAGTAAAACCTCCGGTTTCTTAATCTCCTTGATAACAGCTCCATAGTTTCCTCCAGCTCCATCATGTATATCTTTGATTACCGCCATGCGTCCCAGTGCTTTGAAGAGGTTTTGGATACCCAAATCTTGTGGAAGAGATAGAGCTTCTTGGCAAGCCAGTGCTTCAAGCGTCGTCGGATCAGATAAACCAGGAACCACAATCGCAGACGAACCAAGACAATCACCGTCTTGACCACGTCCTGGCAGAGCCTTTGATCATTTGGCCCGTTAGTCCCAAATTTTGTTAGGCAACGATCTAAAGAAGATCTTGGGAGCGCGGTGCATGCCCGTCTCTCACCTCAAAGGACGGCCTAACCTTAATTTTTTTGGTACATGTATTTTTTTTGGTTATTTTTTTCTAAAATATTATAAATAATTATATTTCAAAAAATTAATGTCCTTGAATTTTTAAAATATTCACCATGATTTCTAAAAATGATAAAACAATGTAAACTTTCTCTGCGTGTAATTTTTAAAAATGTTAAAAGCATTAGCAAAAATGTTTCTAACATTTCAAAAACGTTCACGCGTTTTAATAAAAATGTACTTGACATTTTTGAAAAAACATTCACTATACAAGAAAATGGTTTGTTCCAATGAAATAATGTATGTTAGACTTAAAAAATATTCATGTGTTTCAGAAACATATTTGTGACATCTAAAACAATACTAAAATGCAAAAAAGTATTTTTTTAACTGTATCATTCGAAAAAATGTTTCCAACATGTACTTGAAAACAAATGTTTAGCACATATTTAAAACATGTATTTGAATTTTTTTTATCATGTACTTGAGTGTTTCTATATGTATACCAAAAGTGTACGCATGAAAAAAAGTATTTAAAAAACTGAAGAAAATCAAAGGAAACTGCCGCAAACAGTGAAAACCCAATAGAAAACCACACAGCAAAAAACTTGCACCGATGCTATAATAATAGGCCGGCCCAGTAGCACACTTAACAGAGGCGAGAAGGAGCTCAGTCTCGCGACATGCGAAAAATAGCTCCCGTGAAGACATCTTCGGCTGTTCCCAAATGTGCGGGCTAGCTCATATAACATCTCGAGTTCTTAGCTGCAAACGTTTTGAGCCCGGATTGGGAAAATGGCCGTTCATTGCGGCAAACTGCCGGCGCTTCGCACAGAGCGAGCGACCGAGCGATGCTTTTGAGCCGGCCCACTTCGTACATAGCTTACGAACTGCCCACTCCCGTATTGTGAACCTGTTAGAAGGTTCCATAAACCTTTTTTTCCTTTGATTGGTTTTCCACTTTTTTTCACTTTCCTGTTTCTTTTTCTTTTCTTTTTTTTCTTTTTTCTGTTTTCTGTTTCGTTTTCATTTTTCCTTTTTTGTTCTCTTCACTTTTTCAAGTTTTTTTTCAGAACATGTTTGCAGTTTTACAAAATGTTTAGGATTTTTCTTTTTTATTTCCTTCTCTTTTCTTCTCTTTTTTCAGAAAAATAGAAAATTTTAAATTTTGTTCATGTTTCCAAAATGTTTAGTTTTTGAAAAAATTTTCTCAAAATTCCAAAATTGTTCTCGTTACACAAAAATGTTCAAAACTTTCGAAATTAAAAAATGTACCAGATTTCAATATTTTGTTCACATGTTCAAAAAATGTCCGTGCTTCCAAATTTGTTTGGGATTTTTCAAAATTGTTCTCCATTTTTAATTTTGCTCTCAAAATTAAAAAAATGTTCATGCTTTAAAAAATTATTCGCGCTTCCAAATTTGTTCAGGATTTTTCAAAATCGTTCACCGTTTCAAAATTTGTCCTCAAGATTCAAAAAATGTTCGCGCTTTAAAAAATAGTTCATGCTTCTAAATTTGTTCTCAAGATTCAAAATCGTTCGTGCTTTAAAAAATTGTTCACAAATTCCAAAAATGTTCATGTCTTCGAAAAATGTTTTGGGAAATTTAAAAATGTTTGGGTTTTCAATTTTGTTCTGTTTTTGAAAAAAGTGTTCGCAAATTCAAAAAATGTTCTGGTATTCAATTAATTTTTCCATTAAAAATGAAATTACAAAATGTTCTAATTTTAGAATTATTGTTCAAATTTTGAAGTATTCGCATTTAAAAAAATGTTTGCAATTTCAGTTTTGTTCTTTTTTTATTCCCAAAATATGTTTGTGGTTTCATACAATGTTCTAATTTTTTTAAAAAAAATCACAGATTATAAAATGGTTGCGTTTCAGAAAATATTTACTTTTTCCAAAAAAAAGGAATTGCCGTTTGAATTTTTTTAAAGTGTGGTCTTTGTCGCGGCTTATAGTTCACTAGAAGAACGCCCGTGCGTTGCAACGGGGCCACCTTTACTTTAAGAGTTCAATATTAATATTCTCATATATATCAAGTGACATTGGCGATCTTTTTTACATCAATCCTCACACACACACACTCTCCCTCCCTCTTCCTCTCTCTCTCCCTCTCTCTCTCTCTCTCTCTCTCTCTCTCTCTCTCTCTTTCTCTCTCTCTCTCTCTCTCTCTCTCTCTCTCTCTCTCTCTAACACACACACATATCTATCTTATTGGGTACGGGACCATAATCCATTTATTTCACACACACACGCTAGTGCATAACAATATGGATTATGTGTATTATATTTGCCACCACGACTGAGGAAATTAATTTCATGTAAATCGGCCAGCCACAGCTCCAAGAATACGTGGAGGAGGTGGCCCGGGTCGGCGTCGGCGCCGTCCGGCGCGGGCCACGGGCCCGCTTCCAAGTGTGTCTGTGCGCCGGCCACCCACGCCGGGTCCTTCAAATGCCGCTTCCACCGCACCAACTCCCAGGGCCACGGCCACGCCCAGGGCCAGGGAAGCCGCCCTTCTTCGCCCCCTTCACCGGTCGCGGTCAACACGGTGCCGCAGCACCCGGCCTCACCGTCCTCGTCCTCCAGCACCGTCGCGACCCAGTGACGCAACCCAAGCATCGGCCTCGAGAATCAAGAATGCTCGACAATGGAAAGGGAAGGGAAGATCATATACATGTTATAAGAAAGGGAGTTTATTTACTCCTCCCTTGATGTACTGTTTCCTTTGTTTGGAGATTGATTACCATCTGTGAGTTCAGGTAAAGTTAATGTGATTGAGTGATTCTTCTGAAAATAAATTATTTGTTTTCTAATTAATGTGACTGAGTGATTTAAGGTAAGGTTAATTAATTTAGATTTAATCTTTAGAGATTGTTCGTGATTGATTCTACATTACTAAATAACTTGCGCCAATATGGAAAGTTCTGATCTGTTCAGATTACTTTCGTTGTGTGAGAGGGTGACGCGAAAATAAATCGATGAAGTGAGGGGAGGGGAAAAAATCTACAAAAAAACCAGCGAAGGTGGGAGGAGGTACCAAAAAAAACCATGGAAGGTGAAACGAAAAAACCCTGAAAGCGAGACTACCAACTGCTCCATTAAAAATAAAGATATATGTCGAGCTACCATTTTTGACAGGAAATCTTAGAAACTATAGTGGCTACCTACTTGTGTTGACAGGTGCGAGGTGCCGTGTTCGGTCCCTCGCTCACACCTTGGTTCATCGTAATTCTGCGAATTCAGATATTAAGTTCTCTCGCTGTTGTTAGTTTCTTTAGGTTCGCGCTGCCAGTTTATCATAGGAAGTACTTCCTCCGTTCCAAAACAGATGACCCAATTTTGTATTAAAATTAGTATAAAGTTGAGCCATCTATTTTGAAATGAAGGGAGTATTTAATTGGGGTGACTAGCTCATTGCGCGCATGAATAAGAGGTCGTGGGTTCAATTCCACTACTCCTTTTTCTTTTTCGCGATTTTTAACCTATAGAATGTGGCGCACCCGCAACATGGGCCGGCCCAGCCAAGCTGCTTCTGTGCGAAATGCCGACTGCTTGCCGCAGCGAGCATCCAATCCCGCCGGATTGCTCATCTAAAATCTCGATTTCTTTGCTGCAGACGTTTTGGACAGCACGGCCTGTCTCGAAACTTGACCTGCACAATTGGCACAATGCTTCGCTTGTAAAACTAGCAGTTAAGTTTTTAGAAAAGAAATGGCAGCAAAGTATTGCGACTGTGGTTGAGAGCCCAGCCCGCCACGCCCTCTTGTTCATGAGCTCGAGTTTCTGTCTCGACGGCGTACAAAAATCTTGGGTACAAAGCGGCACCGCGCCAGCATTTCATATTTGACGCCTCATGCACCTGTTTCTTCGTTTTTTTTGAGGGGTACCCGTTTCTTCGTTAACTGCAAACTGGCGCACACCCCCGCTCCGCTCTGGGCCGGCCTATTTTTATTAGTTTTTTCGGTTAAACTTTGGTGTTGCCGACGGGATGGAACCCGCGACCTCATCGTTGAAAGGAAGCGCAGCTACCACCGGGCCACTTCACTCGCTTGTGCACACATCTTTTTTTTTCAAACTTCAGTTATGCTTGTTTTTTTCTTGTTCTTTTTATTTTTTTGTTTCCTTAAATGTGTGGGTTTTTAAAATTCATGGATTTTTTTTTTCAAATTCGATGAACCTGTTGCCAAATTCGGTGATTTTTTTTTAAAACTCATGAACTTTTTCCAAATCCATGAAATTTTATTTGAAACTGCAAAATCCGCCAACAATTTTCAAATCAAAGTTTATTTGAAACTATAAAATTCTCAATTTGTTTTAAAGTTTGTGAACTGTTTTTAAAATTGGAACTCTTTTTAAAATTTTAAGAATAGTTTTTTAATTATGCTGACATTCTTTCTTATCCATAAGAATAGAGACGGGTATATTAGTACCAATCTTTAAGAATAAGGGGGATGTTCAGAGTTGTACTAATTACCATGGAATTAAGGGAGTATCTAATTAGGGTGGCTAGCTCATTGCGCGCATGAATAAGAGGTCGCGGGTTCAATTCCACTACTCCTTTTTCTTTTTCGCGATTTTTAACCTATAGAATGTGGCGCACCCGCAACATGGGCCGGCCCAGCCAAGCTGCTTCTGTGCGAAATGCCGACTGCTTGCCGCAGCGAGCATCCAATCCCGCCGGATTGCTCATCTAAAATCTCGATTTCTTTGCTGCAGACGTTTTGGACAGCACGGCCTGTCTCGAAACTTGACCTGCACAATTGGCACAATGCTTCGCTTGTAAAACTAGCAGTTAAGTTTTTAGAAAAGAAATGGCAGCAAAGTATTGCGACTGTGGTTGAGAGCCCAGCCCGCCACACCCTCTTGTTCATGAGCTCGAGTTTCTGTCTCGACGGCGTACAAAAATCTTGGGTACAAAGCGGCACCGCACCAGCATTTCATATTTGACGCCTCATGCACCTGTTTCTTCGTTTTTTTTGAGAGGTACCCGTTTCTTCGTTAACTGCAAACTGGCGCACACCCCCGCTCCGCTCTGGGCCGGCCCATTTTTATTAGTTTTTTCGGTTAAACTTTGGTGTTACCGACGGGATGGAACCCGCGACCTCATCGTTGAAAGGAAGCGCAGCTACCACCGGGCCACTTCACTCGCTTGTGCACACATCTTTTTTTCTCAAACTTCAGTTATGCTTGTTTTTTTCTTGTTCTTTTTCTTTTTTTGTTTCCTTAAATGTGTGGGTTTTTTAAAATTCATGGATTTTTTTTTTCAAATTCGATGAACCTGTTGCCAAATTCGGTGAATTTTTTTTAAAACTCATGAACTTTTTCCAAATCCATGAAATTTTATCTGAAACTGCAAAATCCGCCAACAATTTTCAAATCAAAGTTTATTTGAAACTATAAAATTCTCAATTTGTTTTAAAGTTTGTGAACTGTTTTTAAAATTGGAACTCTTTTTAAAATTTTATGAATAGTTTTTTTAATTATGCTGACATTCTTTCTTATCCATAAGAATGGAGACGTGTATATTAGTACCAATCTTTAAGAACAAGGGGGATGTTCAGAGTTGTACTAATTACCATGGAATTAAGCTGATGAGTCATACAATGAGGCGATGAGAGAGAGAGAGAGAGTCAGTGAGCACCGCTTAAGAAGAATGACAAGTGTGACGAAAAATCAATTTGGTTTCATGCCTGGGAAGTCGACCATGGAAGCCATTTTCTTGGTACTACAACTTATGAAGAGATACAGGGAGTAAAGAAGGACTTGCATATGATGTTCATTGACTTGGAGAAGGCCTATGATAAGATACCGTTGTTGGGAAACGTAGCATGGAAAACAAAAGAAATTCTACGCACACGCAATGATCTATCCATGAAGATGCATAGCAACGAGGGGAAGAGTGTGTCTATGTACCCTCGTAGACCGTAAGCATTTCACAACGCGGTTGATGTAGTCGAACTTTCTTCGTGCTCCACCTATCGAGTACCAAACGTACTTCTGCACACGTTCAGCTCGGTGACGTTCCTCGTCTTCTTGATCCAGCAAGACATCGAGGAAGTAGTTGAGTTCCGTCAACACGACAGCGTGGTGACGGTGATGGTAAAGTGATCCTCGCAGGGATTTGCCTAAGCACGGCGAGAATATGACTGGGGGTGTAAACTGCGGAGGGGAGCACCGCACATGGCTAACAATTGATGTTGTGTGTTCTAGGCGGCCCCCTCCCCACATATATATTGGTGGGAGGGGAGGAGAGGCAGCCAGGGGGCGCCCCAAGTAGGATCCGAATCCTACTCGGGGTTTCCCCTAGTGGCGCCCCCCTTTCCTTTTTCCACCGGAGAAGAAAGAAAGGGGGCAAGAGGAGAAGGAAGGGGGGCCGAACAACCTCTTCTCCTTCTCCTATTCGGCCACCTGCCATAGGGGGCGCGCCACCCCTTGTGGGCTGGTGTGCTCCCCTCTCATGGCCCATATGGCCCAAATATTTCCCCCGGGGTTTCTGATAACCCCCCGGTACTCCAATAAATACACGAGACATTCTGGAACACTTCCGGTGTCCGAATACTATCGTCATATATATCAATCTTTACCTCTCGACCATTTCGAGACTCCTCGTCATGTCCGTGATCTCATCTGGGACTCCGAACAACATTCGGTCACCAGATCACATAACTCATATAATACAATATCGTCATCGAACATTAAGCGTGCGGACCCTACGGGTTCGAGAACTATGTAGACATGACCGAGACACCTCTCTAGACGATAACCAATAACGAAACCTGGATGCTCATATTGGCTCCCACATATTCTACGGAGATCTTTATCGGTCGAACTGTTATGACAACATCCGTTATTCCCTTTGTCCACCGGTATGTAACTTGCCCGAGATTCGATCGTCGGTATCTTCATACCTAGTTCAATCTCGTTACCGGCAAGTCTCTTTACTCGTTCCGTAATACATCATCCTGTAACTAACTCATTAGTCACTTTGCTTACAAGGCTTCTTATGATGTGTATTACCGAGAGGGCCCAGAGATACCTCTCGGAAACTCGGAGTGACAAATCCTAATCTCGATCTATGCCAACTCAACAAACACCTTGTGACGTTTGATAGCACACAAGGCATTCCTCTGGTATCCGGGATTTGCATAATCTCATAGTCGAAGAAATATGTATTTGACACGAAGAAAGCCATAGCAATAAAACTGAATGATCAATATGCTAAGCTAACGGATGGTTCTTGTCCATCACATAATTATCCTAATGATGTGATCCCGTTATCAAATGGCAGCTCATGTCCATGGTTAGGAAACCTTGACAATCTTTTATCAACGAGCTAGTCAAGTAGAGGCTCACTAGGGACACAGTGTTTGTCTATGTATTCACACATGTATTTAGGTTTCCGATCAATACAATTCTAGAGTGAATAATAAACATTTATCATGAATAAAGAAATATAAAATAACAACTTTATTATTGCCTCTAGGGCATACTCCCTTCAGTCTCCCACTTGCACTAGAGTCAATAATCTAGATTACATTGTAATGAATCTAACACCCATGGAGTCTTGGTGTTGATCATGTTTTTCTCATGGAAGAGGCTTAGTCAACGGGTCTGCGACATTCAGATCCGTATATATTTTGCAAATTTCTATGTCTCCTTCCTTGATTTGATCACGGATGGAGTTGAAGCGCCTCTTGATGTGTTTGGTTTTTTGTGAGATCTGGATTCCTTCACTAAGGCAATTGCTCCAGTATTGTCACAAAAGATTTTCATTGGACCCGATGCACTAGGTATTACACCTAGATCGGATATGAACTCCTTCATTTGCTGCTTCCGAAGCAGCTATGTACTCTGCTTTACACGTAGATCCCGCCACGACGCTCTGCTTGGAACTGCACCAACTGACAGCTCCACCATTCAATAAAAATACGTATCCGGTTTGTGACTTGGAGTCATCCTGATCAGTGTCAAAACTAGCATCGACGTAACGATTTGCGACGAGCTCTTTGTCACCTCCATAAACGAGAAACATATCCTTAGTCCTTTTCAGGTACTTCAGGATGTTCTTGACCGTTGTCTAGTGATCCACTCCTGGATTACTTTGGTACCTCCCTACCAAACTTATAGCAAGGCACACATCAGGTCTGGTACACAGCATAGCATACATGATAGAAACCTATGCCTGGGGCATAGGGAATGACTTTCATTTGCTCTCTATCTTGTGTAGTGGTCGGGCATTGAGTCTGACTCAATTTCACACCTTGTAACACAGGCAAGAACCCTTTCTTTGACTGATCCATTTTGAACTTCTTCGAAACTTTATCAAGGTATGTGCTTTGTGAAAGTCCTATTAAGCGTCTTGATCTATCTCTATAGATCTTGATGCCCAATATATAAGAAGCTTCACCAAGGTCTTTCATTGAAAAACTTCTATTCAAGTATCCTTTTATGCTATCCAGAAATTCTACATCATTTCTAATCAACAATATTTCATCCACATATAATATTACAAATGCTACAGAGCTCCCACTCACTTTCTTGTAAATACAGGCTTCTCCGAAAGTCTGTATAAAACCATATGCTTTGATCACCTCATCAAAGTGTATATTCCAACTCTGAGATGCTTGCAACAGTCCATAGATGGATCGTTGGAGCTTGCACACTTTGATAGCACCTTTAGGATTGACGAAACCTTCTGGTTGCATCATATACAACTCTTCTTTAAGAAATCCATTAAGGAATGCAGCTTTGACGTCCATTTGCCAGATTTCAGAATCATAAAATGTGGCAATTGCTAACATGATTTGGACACACTTAAGCATCGCTACGGGTAAGAAAGTCTCATCCTAGTGAACTCCTTGAACTTGTCAAAAAACTTTCGCAACAAGTCGAGCTTTGTAGACAGTAACATTACCATCAGCGCCAGTCTTCGTCTTGAAGATCCATTTATTCTATATGGCTCGCCGATCATCGGGCAAGTCCACCAAAGTCCACACTTTGTTTCTCATACATGGATCCTATCTCAGATTTCATGGCCTCAAGCCATTTATCGAAATCTAGGCACATCATAGCTTCTTCATAGTTCGTAGGTTCGCCATGGTCTAGTAACATGACTTTCAGAACAGGATTACCGTACCACTCTGGTGCGGATCGTGCTCTGGTTGACCTTCCAAGTTCAGTAGTAACTTGATCTGGAGTTTCATGATCATCATCATTAGCTTACTCTCTAGTTGGTGTAGGCATCACGGGAACAGTTTTATGTGATGAGCTACTTTCCATTTCGAGAGAGGGTACAATTACCTCATCAAGTTCTACTTTCCTCCCACTCACTTCTTTCGAGAGAAACTCCTTCTCTAGAAGTGTTCCATTTTTGGCAACAAAGATCTTGCCTTCGGATCTGTGGTAGAAGGTGTACCCAATTGTTTCCTTAGGGTATCCTATGAAGACGCACTTCTCCGATTTGGGTTCGAGCTTAATTATCAGGCTGAAGCCTTTTGACAAAAGTGTCGCAACCCCAAACTTTAAGAAACGACAGCTTAGGTTTCTTGCCAAACCATAGTTCATACAGTGTCGTCTCAACGTATTTAGACGGTGCCCTATTTAACTTGAATGTCGTTGTCTCTAATGCATAACCCCAAAACAATAGTGGTAAATCGGTAAGAGACATCATAGATCGCACCATATCTAATAAAGTACGGTTACAACGTTCGAACATACCATTACATTGTAGTGTTCCAGGTGGCATGAGTTGTGAAACTATTCCACATTGTTTTAAATGAAGGCCAAACTCGTAACTCAACTATTCGCCTCCGCGATTAGTTCGTAGAAACTTTATTTTCTTGTTACGATGATTCTCCACTTTGCTCGGAAATTCTTTGAACTTTTCAAATGTTTCAGACTTGTATTTCATTAAGTAGATATACCCATATCTGCTCAAATCGTCTATGAAAGTTAGAAAATAACGATACCCGCCGCGTGCCTCAACACTCATCGGACCACATACATCGGTATGTATTATTCCCAATAAGTCATTGGCTCGCTCCAATGTTCCGGAGAACGGAGTTTTAGTCATCTTGCCCATGAGGCATGGTTCGCAAGTATCAAATGATTCATAATCAAGTGATTTCAAAAGTCCATCTGCATGGAGTTTCTTCGTGCGCTTTACACCAATATGACCTAAATGGCAGTGCCACAAATATGTTGCACTATCATCATCAACTTTCATCTTGACGAACCACAAGTATAGGGGATCTATCATAGTACTTTCGATAAGTAAGAGTGTCGAACCCAACGAGGAGCAGAAGGAAATGATAAGCGGTTTTCAGCAAGCTATTCTCTGCAAGCATTGAAATTATCGGTAACAGATAGTTTTGTGCTGAGATAAATCGTAACGGGTAACAAGTAAATAAAGTAACTAAGGTGCAGCAAGGTGGCCCAATCCTTTTTCTAGCAAAGGACAAGCCTGGAAAAACTCTTATATAAAGCAAAGCGCACCCGAGGAGACATGGAAATTGTTGTCAAGTTAGTTTTCATCATGCTCATATGATTCACATTCGTTACTTTGATAATTTGATATGTGGGTAGACCGGTTCTTGGGTGCTGCCTTCCTTGGAAAAGCCTCCCACTTATGATTAACCCCTCTTGCAAGCATCCGCAACTACGAAAGAAGAATTAAGGTAAACCTAAACATCGCATGCAACATATGGATCCAAATCAGCCCCTCACGAAGCAACGCATAAACTAGGGTTTAAGCTTATGTCACTCTAGCAGCCCATCATCTACTTATTACTTCCCAATGCCTTCCCGTAGGCCCAAATAATGGTGAAGTGTCATGTAGTCGACGTTCACATAACACCACTAGAGGAGAGACAACATACATCTCATCAAAATATCGAATGGATACAAAATTCACATGATTACTTATAACAAGACTTCTCCCATGTCCTCAGGAACAAATGTAACTACTCACAAAGTATATTCATAATCAAGATCCGTGGAGTATTAATTATCAGTAAGGATCTGAACATATGATCTTCCACCGAATAAACCAACTAGCATCAACTACAAGGAGCAATCAACACTACTAGCAACCCACATGTACCAATCTGAGGTTTGGGACCAAGATCGAATACAAGAGATGAACTAGGGTTTGAGAGGAGATGGTGCTGGTGAAGATGTTGATGGAGATTGACCCCCTCTCGATGAGAGGATCAATGGTGATGACTATGGCGATGATTTCCCCCTCCTAGAGGGATGTTTCCCTGGAAGAACAGCTCCGTCGGAGCCCTAGATTGGTTCTGCCCATGTTCTGCCTCGAGATGGCGGCGCTTCGTCCCATAAACTTCTTCTTGATTTTTTCCAAGGTAAAAGACACCATATAGCCAAAGATGGGAACCGGAGGCCTCCCAGGGGGCCCACAAGGTCGGGAGGCGCGCCCAGGGGGTAGGGCGCGCCCTCCACCTTTGTGGCTGGCTGGTGGCCCCCCTCTAGTACTTTCTTTGCCCAATATTTTTTATACATTACAAAAATAAGCTCTGTGAAGTTTCAACACTTTTGGAGCTGTGCATAATAGGTCTCTAATATCTGCTTCTTTTCCCGCCCAAAATTCCAGCTGCCGGCATTCTCCCTCTTCATGTAAACCTTGTAAAATAAGAGAGAATAGGCATACATATTGTGATATAATGTGTAATAACAGCCCATAATGCATTAAATATCAATATAAAGCATGATGCAAAATGGATGTATCAACTCCCCCAAGCTTAGACCTCGCTTCTCCTCAAGCGAAAGCCGATATCGATAAATATGTCCACATGTTTAGAGATAGAGGTGTCGATAAAAATAAAATATGGACATGAGGGCATCATGATCATCTTTAGAACAACAACATATATTGTCATATAATTTCTTATGCTAAAGTAACAATTCATTCACAAGATAAAGTATGAATCAGAAACTTCATTGAAAACTAACAAACTATGATCTCAGTCATTGAAGCAATTGCAATTTATCATAACATCGGAAAGATTCAATTTAAAGAGCTTTTCAGCAAGTCCACATACTCAACTATCATATAATCTTTCAAAATTGCTAACACTCACGCGATACTTATGGGTACAAAGTTTCAATCGGACACAGAGAAAGATAGGGGCTTATAGTTTCGCCTCCCAACCTTTTACATCAAGGGTAATGTCAACAATAATAGTTTATGAAAACCTACATCCAAGTGGATATATATATCCGGATCTCTCCAACACATAGAGCTTGCCAAAGGAAAAAGTATAAAAAGGAAAGGTGACGATCACCATGACTCTTGCATAAGGGTAGAAGATAAAAGTAAAAGATAGGCCCTTCGCAGAGGGAAGCAGAGGTTGTCATGCGCTTTTATTGTTGGATGCACAAAATCTTAATGCAAAAGAAAGTCACTTTGTATTGCCACTTGTGATAAAGACCTTTATTATGCAGTCCGTCGCTTTTATTTCTTCCACAACACAAGTTTGTATAAATCTTATTTTCTTCACATTAATAGATCACACATATTTAGAGAGCAATTTTTATTGCTTGCACCGATGACAACTTACTTGAAGGATCTTACTCAATCCATAGGTAGGTATGGTGGACTCTCATGGCAAAACTGGGTTTAGGGATGCTTGCAAGCACAAGTAGTATCTCTACTTGGTGCAAAGAATTTGGCTATCATGAGAGGGAAAGGCAAGCTCAACATGTTGGATGATCCAAAACAATATAACTTCTATACGGATATAAGAAGACATAACTCATTATGTTGTCTTCCTTGTCCAACATCAACCATTTACCATGTCATATTTTAATGAGTCCTCACAATTACAAAAGATGTCCAAGATAGTATATTTATATGTGAAGCCTCTCTTTCTTTATTACTTCCTATTAATTGCAATAATGACCAAAACTACATTCGTCAACTCTCAATAAATTTTATTCATCATACTCTTTATATGTGAAGTCATTACTCTCCATAAGATCAATATATGATCTTTTTATTTATTTTTAGTCTTTCTTTTATTTAATTCCCCCAAGATCATAGCAAGAAAGCAAAGCCCTTATCTCAAAACTATTCTTTATTATATAACTCACGTACTCGATTACATAGGGGGAACATAAAGCAAAAAGATCAAAGCTAGATCAAACTAAAACTTTATTCTACTAGATCAAGATATAACCAAAAGTATCGAACTAAGAAAAATGATAAAGATAAAGATGTGATGGTGATACGATACCGGGGCACTCCCCCAAGCTTGGAAGTTGCCAAGGGGAGTGCCCATACCCATGTAATTAGATCTCTATCTTCGGGGTGAGGATGAAGGAGTTGTTGATGAAGTCGTGTCACACATCGAGCGTAGGAGATTCTCCAATTTGCGAATAATGCCCTTGAGTGCGGTGATGTACTCTTGCAAAAGAATATTTTCACGAATGAGATACTTGTTTTGCACACGAACTATTTCAATGATCTTGAAAGCTTCAATTTCAGTAGGAGTGAGATAATCATAGTGAGGTTGAAGGAGGTTTTCTTCTTCAGCCGCCGGAGCTTGATCTTCCGTGGCCTTCTTGATTTTATTATCCTCGTTGATCTCCCCAAGGTCTTCTCTCTTCGTCTCTATCTTCATCAGCCATGCATCGTCGCCCACATTGTTGGAGGAGGGGGACGACATGATGCCTGGCCTTGAAAAACTCTAGCAGAAAATAGCTCAAAACAAAACAGGAGATATTTGCATGGTACGGTGGTAAAAACCTTTAGGAGATTATATAATGATTTTTTACCGACCATAAGAAGTATTCTGCAAGAAAACGGAGTCCGGAGGGCACACAAGGTCGGGGGGCACACCCTCCACCCTTGTGGTGGCCTCGTGTCTCTTTCGGACTACTTTTAAGTTTCCTAATTTTTTAAATATTTCAAAACGGGGAAAAGTTATCATTGGAAACGACTCGTCTACTTACCCTACCACATAACTATTCCTTTTCAGAGTCTGAAACATTCTGGAAAGTGTCCCTTATGTACTCCTCCGGGGTTACGGTATCAATTATATTGGTCTCAACATTTATGGGAGTACCTGAGATATAATGTTTGAGTCTTTGACCGTTTACCACCTTCGGATTTTTGCCTTTGGCATTGTTAATTTTTATGGCACCGGAATGATAGACCTCCTCGATAATGTAAGGACCTTCCCATTTAGAGAGAAGCTTTCCTGCAAAAAATCTTAAACAAGAGTTGTATAGCAAAACATAATCACCTACATTAAACTCACACTTTTGTATCCTTTTATCATGCCATCTTTTAACTTTTTCTTTAAACAACTTGGCATTCTCATAGGCTTGGGTTCTCCATTCATCAAGTGAGCTAATGTCAAATAGCCTCTTCTCACCGGCAAGTTTTAAATCATAATTGAGCTCTTTAATAGCCCAATATTCCTTATGTTCTAGTTCGAGAGGTAAGTGGCATGCTTTTCCATAAACCATTTTATATGGAGACATAACCATAGGATTCTTATAAGAAGTTCTATAAGCCCACAAATCATCATCAAGTTTCTTAGAACAATTCTTTCTAGATCTATTAACAGTCTTTTTCAAAATTAATTTAATCTCTCTATTGCTCAATTATACTTGACCACTAGACTGAGGATGATATGGAGATGCAATTCTATGGTTAACATCATACTTAGCAAGCATTTTATGGAAAGCACCATGAATAAAATGTGAACCACCATCAGTCATTAAATATCTAGGGACTCCAAATCTCAGAAAATTAACTTCTTTAAGCATCTTAATAGAAGTGTTATGATCAGCACTACTGGTTGGAATAGCTTCTACCCACTTAGTAATGTAATCAACAACAACTAAAATATGTGTATACCCTTTGGAGGAAGGAAAAGGTCCCATATAATCAAAGCCCCAAACATCGAATGGTTCAATAACAAGTGAATAGTTCATAGGCATTTCCTAATGTCTACTAATATTACCAATTCTTTGACACTGATCACAAGACAAGACAAACTTACGGGCATCCTTAAAGAGAGTGGGCCAATAGAAACCGGATTGCAATACCTTATGTGCAGTTCTAACTCCAGCGTGATGTCCTCCGTAAGACTTGGAGTGGCACTTGCGTAGGATCTGTTCTTGTTCATGCTCAGGTACACAACGTCTAATAACACAATCTACTCCTTCTTTATAAAGGTGTGGGTCATCCCAAAAGTATAATTAGCAACAATATAATTAGCATAATCAGCATACCATGGAGTATTATAAGAGGCATTTATGACATTTAATTGCTCATTAGGAAAGCTATCATCTATAGGTAGTAGTTCATCAAGAACCTTTTCTAACCTAGACAAGTTGTCTGCAATGGGGTTCTCAGCTCCCTTTCTATCAATAATATGGAAATCAAATTCTTGTAGCAAGAGAACCCATCTAATAAGTCTAGGTTTAACATATTTCTTTTCCATAAGATATTTAATAGAAGCATGATCAGTGTGAACAGTTACTTTGGAATCAACAATATAAGGTCTGAACTTATCACATGCAAATACAACTGCTAAAAATTCTTTTTCAGTGGTAGCATAATTTCTCTGGGCACCGTCTAGAGTTTTACTAGCATACTGGATAACATTTAATTTTTTATCAACTCTTTGTCCTAGAACAACACCAATATCATAATCACTAGCATCACACATAATTTCAAACGGTAAATTCCAATCAGGTGGCTCAACAATAGGTGCAGTAATCAAGGCTTTCTTAAGTATTTCAAATGCTTCTACACAATCATCATCAAAAATAAAAGGAACATCTTTTTGTAAGAGATTAGTGAGAGGCCTAGAAATTTTAGAGAAGTATTTAATAAACCTCCTATAGAAACCAACATGACCAAGGAAAATTCTTATACCTTTGATATCTTTAGGACACGACATCTTTTCAATAACATCTACTTTAGCTTTATCAACTTCAATACCTGTGACACCCGGATATTCGAGCTACAGTAAACCTCTGCTAATGGTGCCACGTCACCTCGGTTACTGTTGATAAACTCGAGTTAGTTCAAAAACGATTCAAATTTAAAATTTAAAATATAGGCAAACAGTAAAATTTTCAAATATCAAAACTAAAATGTTCAGGTTGTGTCAAATAAATCGTAAGTAATAATGGTGGAGAAACCACACTTTTATAAAATGTTTAAATAATCTAAAATGGATAAAACAGCGGCAAAAGAATTATTTAAATGCTTTTAAATACTAAACAAATATTAAACTAGTTTGTTGGATCACCAAGTTTGTTGAGGATGTGGCCTATGTTAAAATGCTAATTTAGGAGCAGGCGTTATATTTTTGTATAAGGATTTGCTAACTAAAATAAATAAAACAGAAAGAAAAATAAACAAAAGATAAAACAAAATAAACGCCCCCTATCTCCCATGGGTCACGGCCCGACCGGCCACCCATCAGGCCGGCCTAGTCGGCCCCTCCCTCACTCCCTTAACCCCCCCACTCCCCACCGAAACCCTACCGCGCCCCACTCCCCCACCCCCACGATCCCCCTCGCACTCCCTCCTCCTCCCCGATCCAGATCTGGATCAGGGGGCACGAACCGCCGCCCCCATCGCCCTCGACGCCCATCGCCACCTCCGCGACGCCGTCGACCGCCGGAGCAACACCACCACTCGGACCTCTTCGCCTCGTCCCCTCTTCGTCGTCGCCTCCTCATCCTCCCCGTCGGAACCGCCCCGCGCCCGGAGCCGCTCGACCCCGACGTCGGCACGTTCCGCGAACGGCGCCGCCCCCCATCGCCGGCGACATTGCCGCCACCTCCCCGAGCCCACTGCCTCCCCCTGCAGCTCCCCTGTGAGCAACCCCTCCTCCGTTTCCTTCCCTCCTCCCTGTTTCATTCCGTTCGCCCCGTAGATGCGCTCGACCTTGCCGACTCCGGCCGCTGCACGCTCCCCTGCCGCCTAGCACCCGCGCTCGTCGGGATTGCCTCCTGCACGTGCCCGCCTCGTCGCATAGCCGCGCCGCGGCTTGGCCGAGTGCCAACGCCCCGTGCGTGACCGCGCCCCCTGTTCCCCTTGTCCCGCTCCGCTGCAGCCTTTCCATTGCTCACCGCGGCTCCCGCACCGCCCCCACGCCCTGCTGCGCCTGGCGCCGGCCTCTGCCCGTCCGTGCGAGCCCCGCCATTGCTCCCCTCGTCCTACCCTGCAGCTGAGGCTGCCCGTTGCTGCTGCGGTTGCCGCAGCCCCTGCCCGGCAGCGCCCGTCACCGGCCGGTCGCCCTGGCGCGCGCCGGCGCTTAGCCGCGTCCGCTCGGCCCTCACCCGGGTCGGGCGCCCGCACCCTCGTGTACCCGTTAAACCGCACACCCGGTTGGCATTATGAGCCACTACCAAGTGGGCCTCCCCCAGCCCCAGAACATTTATTAAAAAAAGAATTAAAAATAATAAATACAAATATTAATTAATTAAATAATTAAATTAATTAGCTAAATTAATGGTGTCAATTAACCTAATAGCCAATTAAACCTAATTAACTACCGTTAATTAGCTAGACCGTCCTTGACAGGTTGGACCCACCTGTCAGGTTGACCAGGTCAACGGTTAACGTTGACTGCTGATGTCACGCTGACATCATGCTGATGCATTAATTAATTTTCGAACTAAATTAATTTATTAAATCCAAAAAGTGAATTAAGACTTTTAAAATCAATATAAAATAAACCGTAGCTCGGATGAAAAAACTTTGTACATGAAAGTTGCTCAGAACGACGAGACGATTCCGGATACGCAACCCGTTCGTCCGCCACACCCCCTAACCTATCGAACCCGCAACTTTCCCCTCCGGTTCATCTGTCCGAAAACGCGAAACACCGGGGATACTTTCCCGGATGTTTCCCCCTTCACCAGTATCACTTACTACCGCGTTAGGTCACCTCTAGCACCGCGCATTGCCATGTTATACTTTGATTGCTCTATTATTTATTGTGTTCCCCCTCCGTTACTTCTTTCCGGTAGACCCCGTGCCGATGCTGATGCCCCTGTGGTCGGCTACAACACCGACGACCCCTCCTTCTTGTCTAAGCTACCAGGCAAGCCCCCCCTTTGATCACCAGATATCGCCTACTCTTCTCTATACTGCTTGCATTAGAGTAGTGTAGCATGTTACTACTTTCCATTAATCCTATTCTGATGCATAGCCTGTCCTTGCTACTACTGTTGTTACCTTTACCTGAAATCCTGTTGCTTAGTATAGGATGCTAGTGTTCCATCAGTGGCCCTACACTCTTGTCCGTCTGCCATGCTATCTACTGGGCCGTGATCACTTCGGGAAGTGATCATGGGCATATACTATATACTTTACACTGTTACCTTACCTGTGATACTGTTCGGAGATGGGGGCTGAAGGGGCAGGTGGTTCCACCCAGGTAGTGGTGGGCCTGGGTTCCCGACGGCCCCCGACTGTTACTTTGTGGCGGAGCGACAGGGCAGGTTGAGACCACCTAGGAGAGAGGTGGCCTGGCCCTGGTCGGCGTTCGCGGATACTTAACACGCTTAACGAGATCTGGGTATTTGATCTGAGTCTGGCCATTTGGTCTATACGCACTAACCATCTACGCGGGAGTAGTTATGGGTATCCTGACATCGTGGTATCAGCCGAAGCACTTCGTGACGTCAGCGACTGAGCGGTGCGCGCCGGATTGGACTGGAATGCCACTAGGCTAGGTCTGCTTCCGGCCGCCCTCGCAACGTGCAGGTGTGCTCAGGGCGATGGGCCCAAACCCCTGCGCGCTTAGGTTTAGACCGGCGTGCTGACTTCTCTGTTGTGCTTAGGTGGGGCTGCGACGTGTTGATCTTCCGCGGCCGGGCATGACCCAGGAAAGTGTGTCCGGCCAAATGGGATCAAGCGTGTTGGGTTATATGGTGCACCCCTGCAGGGAAGTTTATCTATTCGAATAGCCGTGTCCCTCGGTAAAAGGATGACCCGGAGTTGTACCTTGACCTTATGACAACTAGAACCGGATACTTAATAAAATACACCCTTCCAAGTGCCAGATACAACCCGGTGATCGCTCTCTAACAGGGCATCGAGGAGGGGATCGCCGGGTAGGATTATGCTATACGATGCTACTTGGAGGACTTCAGTCTACTCTCTTCTATATGCTGCAAGACGGAGGCTGCCAGAAGCGTAGTCTTCGACAGGATTAGCTATCCCCCTCTTATTCTGGCATTCCGCAGTTCAGTCCACTGATATGGCCCTTTACACATATATCCATGCATATGTAGTGTAGCTCCTTGCTTGCGAGTACTTTCGATGAGTACTCACGGTTGCCTTGTTTCCCCTTTTCCCCATCTCTCTACCCGATTGCTGCAACCAGACGTTGGAGCCCAGGATCCAGACGCCACCTTCGACGACGACTCCTACTACTCTGGAGGTGCCTACTACTACGTGCAGCCCGCTGACGACGACCAGGAGTAGTTAGGAGGATCCCAGGCAGGAGGCCTGCGCCTCGTTCGATCTGTATCCCTGTTTGTGCTAGCCATCTTATGGCAACTTGTTTAACTTATGTCTGTACTCAGATATTGTTGCTTCCGCTGACTCGTCTATGATCGAGCACTTGTATTCGAGCCCTCGAGGCCCCTGGCTTGTATTATGATGCTTGTATGACTTATTTTCATTTGTAGAGTTGTGTTGTGATATCTTCACGTGATTCCCTGATCTTGATCGTACACATTTGCGTGCATGATTAGTGTACGATTGAATCGGGGGCGTCACAAGTTGGTATTAGAGCCGACTGCCTGTAGGAATTCCCCTTCCACACTCCTTGGTCGAAGTCAAGTCTAGACATTGCAAAAACTTTACTAACTTGGCCGTGTGCCTCACGGGCCCACGTCGCCATCGGGTGGTACTAGGATCTTTTACTCCTCGACCTTTACTCTGGGATTCTGAACTCTCTTCTATTCGGGTTAAACAATTTTTACTAAAATCTAACTTTAGGTTCTCGAAAATACTTTCTCCCGGAGAGGCCCTTCAGTCCAGATGATCACCGACTGCACCAGAAGATTTCAGAGATACTCTTTGATATTCTCTCGAGACTTTGTGCCCATCACTTTTGCTATTCCCGACCACCGATAAATCCTTATGGATAACAACTTACACCTGCCATTCATACGATCATCTCCCATTGATCTTGTTATTACAAGATACCCGAAGTTTTCTCTATTGTTCCGAGAATACTTTGTGCCTACTGCCTTGCTGTTCTTTGTCACTTGAATACCCCTACGGATAATTCTCGCACTTATCGAGTATCCGCTCATCCCCCAGTTGATTCATGTATGTCACCAAACTTCGATATACCATTCGATCTTTCGAAAATCCTCAGGAGCCTATTGCTCTTGAAATTCTTGCTTGCTTGCATTATGGTTAATCCCATAAGCCTCGTAATCATATTGGCATCCCTTGTCATTATCATTTTGAGTCTGTTGATTCAAAATGTTGCGAATGCTCGCAATCCTCAATCAGATCCTAGAATTCATTCTTTCGGCTCAGACGTCATTTTAAACATGAGCTGAATCTCGACCAATCAAATTGTTGTCGATTTTACCCTAATCTTACTCAACTTATCCATGCTTAATCAGAGCGTTTGCTTCTGATCCTTTGATTTGGAAATCATAATTCCTTTTCATGTGAGCTTTGTATTAGCTAGTTGCTTCTATAATCCAATGCCTTCACCTTGTTTCTCCCTCTGGTTGTGTGACGATACTCACACCAGCTTCGCTATGGATCATCGGATCCTTTGTTGAAATATCATCCGACAGTGTCCTTCGTATACAAAAACCTCGATAAGTTCTTTCCCTGATACATAATGCCTTCGGTAAATTGTATCCTCTCGTTTTGTCACCCATGCTCTACTATCGAGCTTGTGTTATTTGCTCTTGAAACTGTGGTATATGTTTCTAAGAAGCCCTATGGGTTGAACATATGCCTTCTCTAAACCGTGTGAACCCGAAGGTTTTCACGAGTCATACTCTTATGGTGCTTCGCCAGATAAAATTTCAACACTGCAACTTCATCGAACGCGAGGACTGAATGAAAGGTTATGCATTGGAGAAGTGGGAGTCGACCTTGAACTTCGTGTTCATGCCCATGGACACGATGTAGATCCTATCATGGAAACTTCTGGTAACTATTTCCTTGATATACTATCCTTTGGTATCGGTGAATTGATCCTTTGCAATCATGGTTTCGACCATGTTCTCCTTTAAATACCATTTCTCATGCAAGTGTAAGCACTTGTCTGCTGCGGAGCAATACCCCATTCCAACCTCTACTTTGATCTGTCATCGAGTATTACCCCCCTCTGGTATCTTGAGATTATCATGGAACTGCAGAACTTCTTATGAGTTCTTCTTCAAGTATTATTTCTCACTGATTCCAAAATTTTCCCCGGGTTCTGAGTTGTTAGACACTCAAGGACACCGACAGTGAATCGAGTCTGTACTCCGATTCAATAACTATAAGTAATTTTTATTGCCCATGAGTTTAATATCCTTCGAGTCATTCCTAGCCCGGTTGGCTATATCATTATCGTGCCAAATTTTAACTGTGCTACCTGGTCCTTCTTTCCGGAGCACAATTTCGGAGATGAGCTAAGCTTATGTCGATCCTCCTCGTCATATCATTTCGCCTTGAACAACAAGCTTGATTTCAAGTTTGTGTCCTACCCATGGTTCCAATAACCTTGCGCTTCATCATTCCTTTGACTTGATGTCATCGCTGATTGATTACATCTTCATGAAATCTCCCGACAAATGTGTCGTGATCATCATCAACCTTATGAGCTCTTCCAGGATATCGATTGAGTTCATGATGAGAAATACCATCCTTGCCCTCGATGATTTCTGTTGTCATCGACCACTTTAATGCCTCCCCTCCAACACAAACTTGTTCGTGTTCTGTGTTATACCTTGAGTTCCTTGCTATCCAGCAGTTGCTCTTAATTACCCTGGAGTATTAACATCTGTTATGTCAAGAATGTCGTGAGAATTTCTCCACCTCTTGAGAATTCTTGATATATTATTACTTCTCGCCATCTCCGTTCATTCCTTAGTCCCTCCCTGTTGTTTCTAACCGGAATACCGACAACTGGACTATGATGTGGGAATTCAAAACTTCTAGCAACCCTATTGTTTGAAGTTAATGGTCGATATTTCATTCTTAGACCATTGATTATCGAATCACCATTCTAACATTGGTCATGCTACCTAAGTCCATATTTCGGGTGCACATTTCAACCAATGTTTATTTGTGTATGTTTTCCTCGAGCATACCTCATTACATCATTTGATCTGACAAATGTTATCTCCTTGTTCACATAATTGTGGAAATCCATTTTTGGAAATCTCGATGAATTGTCGCTGACTCCATCAGCTACCCCCTCATCCTCTCCTTGGTTTAAATGATGAACTCGTGTGTCGGAACTCGCTCCATAGTTCATTTCCCGAGAATCTTGCAACGCCATCCCGTCAATGTGTTGCACCTCTTCTTCTCATCCCGAGTCTGAGGTATCCTCACAACCATCGGAACTGGTTCTCGATCAGATATGATGGTTGGGACATATTCCCAAGAGTTATAACATTGGCCTTTAAACCGATAAGGTGATGTCATGCCTAGCACACCTGGCCGGAGGCCCTATTGTTATAAATTCCTTTCAGTAAGGTTATCCATTCTTCCATGAGGAAATCGTAAGACTTATTCTACAAGTTATTCCTGATGGATCCTTTGTGTATCCAAGGTCTGACCTTTGCTTGAAGACCCTATCAATGCTATCTCGAAGCATGTCTATGGTACTCCGATTTTCAATAAGAACATTTGGAGGCCAATGCTGAATGCTTCTTGCTCAATTATCCAAACACCATTGTATGGGTAATGTCATGAAATTCCTCTCCCATTACCTAAATGGTATTCTATGTTATATCCTGTCATGGATATCATGCTCTTCTTGTCCTTGAGAAGAATATACCCTTGAAGTATGTGTTTAAACACATTTTCCTTTCCATTGTTCAGTTTAATCTGATAATCGTATTTTCCTTTCCATTGGTTGGTTTAACATTTCTTGTGATCTATAAGATCTAAGCAGTAATATTCTCCTGCTTATGTAAACACCTTGGTGTATAACTCTATCAGTAAGACCCTGTTACTATTGTTGATGACATTCCGGTAGCCACCGATGGACAAGAACCTTGCCTATTGGTCCGCCTCGTTCAATGAGCAGGAAAATGGTTCTCTTCGTCCCTCGCCCTTGTTATCGACATTGTTGCCAACATAACTGATAGGCTAACCTCTGACATGTCTTGCTATCATGACCGTGCAAGATATCAACGCTTTTCCTACTTTTAACCACATGGTGGGCCCATAACCCACAGTTCCCCAGGATCGAAACCTGACTCCTGTACACCCCCTGTTTCCAAGGTTATTCCTCACGTGTGGCCTCATATGTAATTCATGGGCCACCTTCCTAGTGATCTATTTTGGTATCAGACACAACACTTATTCCCGTTGCTTTGAACCCCTTTCATGCCCTGTTTCAGGCATCGAGCGATTGCCTGCCCGCTCGAAACTTCCCATAATACCTCCTCGCTTTGCTCTCGATAATGTCTTAAGTTTCAATTTGAGAGTTACTTTCTGCCACCTTCCCCGATGTTATCGACCAGATAGTCAACCTTGTAGAGGTTCGTTCTCCAGGAATACCCCCTTATTCTTTCGTTAGTACGATGGAACCCCTGACTTCATCATGATGACCGAAACAACAAAATGAAGACATCAATGTAATGGATCAACCTCTTCGAGAAGAACAACCAAGACCAAGAACACTCCCTGGAGTTTCGTTACCAAACCTTTCCCCCCTTACTCCACCGCTTAAATCTCGGGACGAGATTTCTTGTAGTGGAGGAGATTTGTGACGCCCGGATATTCGAGCTACAGTAAACCTCTGCTAATGGTGCCACATCACCTTGGTTACTGTTGATAAACTCGAGTTAGTCCAAAAACGATTCAAATTTAAATATTAAAATATAGGCAAACAGTAAAATTTTCAAATATCAAAACTAAAATGTTCAGGTTGTGTCAAATAAATCGTAAGTAATTATGGTGGAGAAACCACGCTTTTATAAAATGTTTAAATAATCTAAAATGGATAAAACAGCGGCAAAAGAATTATTTAAATGCTTTTAAATACTAAACAAATATTAAACTAGTTTGTTGGATCACCAAGTTTGTTGAGGATGTGGCCTATGTTAAAATGCTAATTTAGGAGCAGGCGTTATATTTTTGTATAAGGATTTGCTAACTAAAATAAATAAAACAGAAAGAAAAATAAACAAAAGATAAAACAAAATAAACGCCCCCTATCTCCAATGGGTCACGGCCCGATCGGCCACCCACCAGGCCGGCCTAGTCGGCCCCTCCCTCACTCCCTTAACCCCCCACTCCCCACCGAAACCCTACCGCGCCCACTCCCCCCCACGATCCCCCTCGCACTCCCTCCTCCTTCCCGATCCAGATCTGGATCAGGGGGGGCACGAACCGCCGCCCCCGTCGCCCTCGACGCCCATCGCCACCACCGCGACGCCGTCGACCGCCAGAGCAACACCACCACTCGGACCTCTTCGCCTCGTCCCCTCTTCGTCGTCGCCTCCTCATCCTCCCCGCCAGAACCGCCCTGCGCTCGGAGCCGCTCGACCCCGACGTCGGCACCTTCCCTGAACGACGCCGCCCCCCCATCGCCGGCGACATTGCCGCCACCTCCCCGAGCCCACTGCCTCCCCCCTGCAGCTCCCCTGTGAGCAACCCCTCCTCCGCTTCCTTCCCTCCTCCCTATTTCATTCCATTCGCCCCGTAGATGCGCTCGACCTTGCCGACTCCGCCCGCTGCACACTCCCCTGCCGCCTAGCACCCGCGCTCGTCGGGATTGCCTCCTGCACGTGCCCGCCTCGTCGCATAGCCGCGCCACGGCTTGGCCGAGTGCCAACACCCCGTGCGTGACGCGCCCCCTGTTCCCCTTGTCCCGCTCCGCAGCAGCCTCCCAACTGCTCACCACGCCTCCCGCACCGCCCCCACGCCCTGCTGCGCCTCGCGCCGGCCTCCGCCCGTCCGTGCGAGCCCCGCCATTACTCCCCTCGTCCCACCCTGCAGCTGAGGCTGCCCGTTGCTGCTGCGGTTGCCGCAGCCCCTGCCATCGCTCGCCCCTGCCCGGCAGCGCCCGTCACCGGCCGGTCGCCCTGGCGCGCGCCGGCGCTTAGCCGCGTCCGCTCGGCCCTCCCCCGGGTCGGGCGCCCGCACCCCCGTGTACCCGTTAAACCGCACACCCGGTTGGCCCTATGAGCCACTGCCCAGTGGGCCTCCCCCAGCCCCAGAACGTTTATTAAAAAAGAATTAAAAATAAAAAATACAAATGTTAATTAATTAAATAATTAAATTAATTAGCTAAATTAATGGTGTCAATTAACCTAATAGCCAATTAAACCTAATTAACTACCGTTAATTAGCTAGACCGTCCTTGACAGGTTGGACCCACCTATCAGGTTGACCAGGTCAACGGTTAACTGCTGATGTCACGCTGACATCATGCTGATGCATTAATTAATTTTCGAATGAAATTAATTTATTAAATCCAAAAAGTGAATTAAGTCTTTTAAAATCAATATAAAATAAACCGTAGCTCGGATGGAAAAACTTTGTACATGAAAGTTGCTCAGAACGACGAGACGATTCCGGATACACAACCCGTTCGTCCGACACACACCCCTAACCTATCGAACCTGCAACTTTCCCCTCCGGTTCATCTGTCTGAGAACGCGAAACACCGGGGATACTTTCTCGGATGTTTCCCCCTTCACCAGTATCACTTACTACCGCGTTAGGTCACCTCTAGCACCGCACATTGCCATGTTATACTTTGATTGCTCTGTTATTTATTGTGTTCCCCCTCCGTTACTTCTTTCCGGTAGACCCCGTGCCGATGCTGATGCCCCTGTGGTCGGCTACAACACCGACGACCCCTCCTTCTTGTCTGAGCAACCAGGCAAGCCCCCCCTTTGATCACCAGATATCGCCTACTCTTCTCTATACTGCTTGCATTAGAGTAGTGTAGCATGTTACTGCTTTCCGTTAATCCTATTCTGATGCATAGCCTGTCCTTGCTACTACTGTTGTTACCTTTACCTGCAATCCTAATGCTTAGTATAGGCTGCTAGTGTTCCATCAGTGGCCCTACACTCTTGTCCGTCTACCATGCTATCTACTGGGCCGTGATCACTTCGGGAAGTGATCATGGGCATATACTATATACTTTACACTGTTACCTTACCTGTGATACTGTTCGGAGATGGGGGCTGAAGGGGCAGGTGGTTCCACCCAGGTAGTGGTGGGCTTGGGTTCCCGACGGCCCCCGATTGTTACTTTGTGGCGGAGCGACAGGGCAGGTTGAGACCACCTAGGAGAGAGGTGGCCTGGCCCTGGTCGGCGTTCGCGGATACTTAACACGCTTAACGAGATCTGGGTATTTGATCTGAGTCTGGCCATTTGGTCTATACGCACTAACCATCTACGCGGGAGTAGTTATGGGTATCCCGACGTCGTGGTATCAGCCGAAGCACTTCATGACGTCAGCGACTGAGCGGCGCGTGCCGGATTGGACTGGAACGCCACTAGGCTAGGTCTGCTTCCGCCCGCCCTCACAATGTGCAGGTGTGCTCAGGGCGATGGGCCGAGACCCCTGCGCGCTTAGGTTTAGACCGGTGTGCTGACCTCTCTGTTGTGCTTAGGTGGGGCTGCGACGTGTTGATCTTCCGCGGCCGGGCATGACCCAGGAAAGTGCGTCCGACCAAATGGTATCAAGCGTGTTGGGTTATGTGGTGCACCCCTGCAGGGAAGTTTATCTATTCGAATAGCCGTGTCCCTCGGTAAAAGGACGACCCGGAGTTGTACCTTGACCTTATGACAACTAGAACCGGATACTTAATAAAACACACCCTTCCAAGTGCCAGATACAACCCGGTGATCGCTCTCTAACAGGGCATCGAGGAGGGGATCGCCGGGTAGGATTATGCTATACGATGCTACTTGGAGGACTTCAGTCTACTCTCTTCTATATGTTGCAAGACGGAGGCTGCCAGAAGCGTAGTCTTCGACAGGATTAGCTATCCCCCTCTTATTCTGGCATTCTGCAGTTCAGTCCACTGATATGGCCCTTTACACATATATCCATGAATATGTAGTGTAGCTCCTTCCTTGCGAGTACTTTCGATGAGTACTCACGGTTGCCTTGTTTCCCCTTTTCCCCATCTCTCTACCCGATTGCTGCAACCAGACGTTGGAGCCCAGGATCCAGACGCCGCCTTCGACAACGACTCCTACTACTCTGGAGGTGCCTACTACTACGTGCAACCCGTTGACGACGACCAGGAGTAGTTAGGAGGATCCCAGGCAGGAGGCCTGCGCCTCGTTTGATCTGTATCCCTGTTTGTGCTAGCCATCTTATGGCAACTTGTTTAACTTATGTCTGTACTCAGATATTGTTGCTTCCGCTGACTCGTCTATGATCGAGCACTTGTATTCGAGCCCTCGAGGCCCCTGGCTTGTATTATGATGCTTGTATGACTTATTTTCATTTGTAGAGTTGTGTTGTGATATCTTCCCGTGAGTCCCTGATCTTGATCGTACACATTTGCGTGCATGATTAGTGTACGATTGAATCGGGGGCGTCACAATACCTCTTTCAGAAATTTTATGCCCCAAGACAATACCTTCATTAAGCATAGAGTGGCACTTCTCCCAATTCAAGACAAGATTAGTTTCTTCACATCTCTACAAAACTCGATCAAGGTTGCTTAAGCAATCATCAAAAGAAGTTTTGTAAACGAATAAATCATTAATGAAAACCTCAACAATCTTTTCACAAAAATCAGAGAATATAGCAGTCATGCATCTTTGAAAGGTAGCAGGTGCATTGCATAAACCAAAAGGTACCGAAAGGGCAAGTAAAAGTGGTTTTCTCTTGATCCTCTTTTGACACAGGTATTTGAGAGAAACTACAATAACCATCTAGAAAGCAAAAATGTGTATGTTTGGATAATCTTTTAGCATTTGATCAATAAAAGGTAGAGGGTAATGAACTTTTATAGTAGCTTTATTTAATGGGGTTTTTACATCTGTGCCCCTGGTTCCTTAGCTCTAGTCATTCATCCTCGCGCTCTTAACTTTTGCTCAATTTTCCCTACTCCCTTGCTAGAAACCCTCATAACTGGTTGATAATCCCCAAGTTCAGGGAATCATCGTAGCAATTTCCAAAGGTGGAAGTGATAAGTATGGAGTGTCGAAGCCACAAGGAGCTAAAGGTAAGATCAATATTCTCTCAAGCCCTATCTGCCACTGATACGACTCTATGTGCACCGAACGTTTGCTTCCAACTAGAAACGAGAAATAAAACTACGTTGTGGGTATGAAGAGGATAACTTTGCATGGTATTGGAGAGCTAAAATATAAAAGTAGGTGCTGTTATCATAAAGTTAGAATATGTTACTAAATATTATAAATAGCGAGTGTGGAATAATGATGGGTCGATGTGCGGAATTGTCCTAGGCAATTGTTAACAAGACCGGTAGTCGTCATTGCAATTTCATATGAGGGAGAGGCATAAGCTAACATACTTTCTCTTCTTGGATCGTATGCACTTATGATTGGAACTCTAGCAAGCATCCGCAACTACTAAAGATCATTAAGGTAAAACCCAACCATAGCATTAAAGCATCAAGTCCTCTTTATTCCCATACGCAACAACCCCCTTACTCGGGTTTGTGTTTCAGTCACTCACCAACTCACTATAAGTGAATCATGAAAGTATTGCAACACCCTATAGCAGGAATCCCTCATGCTTGCGCGACACGGAGGGCACCATAGGACAGCACCAAAATAAAACATACAACTCGTACCAATCTAGATCATCAATCAATCCAAAGACAAAGGATATCTACTCAAAACATCATAGGATGGCAACACATCATTGGATCATAATAGGTGGCATAAAGCACCATGTTCAAGTAGGGATTACAGCGGGGTGCGGGAGAGTGGACTGCATAAAATAGATGAGGATGGTGATGATGATGGTGAGGTTGATGAAGACGATCACCGCGCCGATGATTCCCCTCCCGATGGCACTCCGGCGCCACCAAGAGAGAGGAGGAGAGGTTCTCCCCCTTGGCCTCCCCCCTAGATGGGGAGAGGTTCTCCCTCTGGTCCTTGGCCTTCATGGCGATGATGGCCCCTCCGGTAACCTCCTCCATGGCCTCCGGTGATGATGGCCCCCTCCGGCAGGGTGCCAGAGAGGGCCTAGATTGATTTCTCGTGGCTATAGAGGCTTGCGACGGCGGAACTTCTGATCTAGCTTATTTTCTGGAGGTTTCTGTATTTATAGGAATTTTGGCGTTGGTTTCACGTTAGGGGGTCTTCGAGTCGTCCACGAGGCAGGGGCCCACGCCCAGGCGAGGTGGGCGCGCCCCCCACTCTCGTGGACAGCCCGGGACTCTTCAGGCCCAACTCTTTTGCTCCAGGGCTTCTTTTGGTCCATAAAAAATCAACAAAAATTGGCACGTCAATTGGACTCTATTTGGTATTCCTTTTTTGTAAAACTCAAAAACAAGGAAAAAATAGAAACTGGCACTGGGCTCTAGGTTAATAGGTTAGTCCCTAAAATCATATAAAATAGCATATAAATGCATATAAAACATCTAAGATGGATAATATAATAGCATGAATACTTCATAAATTATAGATACGTTGGAGACGTATCACTGGTCACAATGGACGTTGCCATCGGGTCAAAGGCTTGACCGTTAACTTTGACGAGTGGGGCCGCGTTGGACTGTGTCGTCCGTTAGACCTGACAAGTGGGGTCGTGTTGGGTGGTGTCGTTGTTCGACCGTTGGGCCGTGGTTTCATTGGGCCGTCCCTTCATTAAACGCATGCACGTGCTGCCAGGACAGAAGCCTGCTATGCATGCACCCAGCAAAGTCTGCCTACATGCGTCGATCGAGCCTGCATGCGCCGATGGCGATGCCACGATGCGCTGATCGAGCCTGCGTGCGCCGATGCGTCCGCCATGATGCACTGACCGAGCAGCTTTCTTGCACGCCATCTGCCACAGATGCAGCGACGGTCACTGCCGCTGGTTCCTCTCTTCTAGCTAGGTGGCTACATATTCATCCCTACTAACAAAGCTTGTGTAAAAAAGAGCCACTCCCTTGCTTAGTTCTACTCATTCATCCCTACTAACAAAGCTTGCTTGCATGCACTAGGTGGTTACTAACAAGGGAACCCTACTAACAAACCGAGGTCTCTAAGAAAACAATCAACAAATATGTAGTCCAAATATGTAGATAGGGCCAACAAGCCCATAGCATGATCACATAGTTCAAACTAGGAAGAACTTAATAATAGAATCGATAGAAAACTTAATAACAGAACTTAAGAAAAGGGCCAACAAGCCCATAGCAACTCCAACATGGTTCAATTACATCTTAACATAACATAGACCAAATAAAGATAGAGGGTTTAGAACCCTAGCCGCCGCCTTCTCCACATCGCTCCTCCTCCAGGCGCCCTTTTCACTGCTCCTTCGGGGCATTGTCGATGAGGTACGGAAGAGTGTGCATGCGCGTCACAGTGGGGAAGATGTTGGTGTACTCCATGAACCTGTTGTGGGTGGTGAAAGCGATGAACTCAGAGCCACACCAAAATACCCAGCCAAGGAGGTAGAAGGCGTCGAATGTGTTGGTTAAGTGGGCAAGGAAAGCAACCACCACCAGGTTTTGGATGATCTCCTCGATGCGGAACATCGTTGGAGATCCCCGCGGGAGGTGGTGGTAGCCGGACGTGAGGAAGAACTCGGTGAAGTTCCTTGAGGTCCTCAACCTTGATATCGCCCACACATGTAGTGTGCGATCAACGTACACGCCCGTAGGGTAGAGCCTCTCCGGCATGGTAGGTGGGAAGCGGTAGGTTCGTAGGTTGGTCCGGTGTACTGCATGGCTGAGGGATGTGCAGAAGAAGGAGAAGGGGTCGAAGAGCAAGAAGGGCAGATGGCAGAGGATGGGAGATGGATGGGGGATAGCAAAGGCAGAGGGTGGCTTAAATAGCCATAGCGCTACGTGTTATTTGGCCGTGGAAATAACAGGGTCAAATGTGAAGTAGCCCGTTTTCAAACCCACCGCAGCATCGGGTGTGTACACGCGTGGGAAACGGTGGTTTGAAAAGAAGAAGAAAAAGAAGCTAATTGCACGCGTGGGAATCCGTGGTCATATATATTATATGAACAAAAAGAGACAATTTTTGAAGGGCTTACGGCCATTTTGCATGATAAAAATAATTTTGGTCCTTATAAATTTGGTCATTTTGCATGATAAAAGAGGGCTTGTGGCCATTATACAAATGCAAAATGACCCATTTTTGAATAGTTTGTTGCCATTTTGCATGATAAAAATAAATTTGGCCCTTATAAATTTGGTCATTTTGCATTTGTATAGAACAAAAAGAACTAAATTTTCTACGCCATGTCAATTGTTGTGTAATTTCAAACGCTGGAAAAAAATAGAGCCAAGACGTTCACAAAAAATAGAGCCACCACGTTCACAAAAAAACGACGCAATTCGACGGCCCAACGAGAGCTTGGTTTCCTTTTGGGCCCAATAACAACGTTTTTTTCACAAAGTCAATGGTGGGCGAGCAGTTGAGCACAACCAACAAGATCGCCTCTCACGGATCGCCCCATGATCCAACGATGCGGAGCCGTCCTTGTGATCCAACGGCCCGGAGCCTGCACACAGCCTGCCCACCGAATTCCTTCTAGAAGACCACATCTAAGGGCTGTCACTTGGCGCCAGGGTATGATCGGATGGCTGACATTCGGAGCTAGGGTTAGGCGAAACCCCGCGGGGTTTAGAGGGGTTTTGAGCTGGTCAACAGGGTTTCGAAAGCTTTGACTGAGCATAACTAATTTAAAAAATAATAAAAAATATGAAACCTTCACCGTTCGTTGTTTCATAAGACACACTAACGAGGAAAAATACTAAACTTGGTCTATGGTCATTTTCATAAGAAAACCCTAGCTGGCACGATCGAGGTCAAATGAGCACCATTAATTTAAAAAAATAAAAAAAAGCATGCGCACAATGCTGTCTTATGTGACATGTTACCAACCAAAAATCATAAACTTGGTCTATGGTCATTTTCATGAGAAAACCTTCACACATATGAGCTACCACCTACAAGATTTCATAGAGTTCAAGGAGATGAGGTAGGGTTACCTTCTGTTTTTGAAAATTAAAAAAAATCAAAAAAATCACCAAAGCTTTATTTCAAAGTGAATAAGAAGGATGTGAACTTAGTTTTCCATTTCAATATTTTAAATGTGTTTTTAATAGTTTTTATATTAAAGCATATATTTTCAAAAGAAAATGTAAAAATATGAAGATTAATTCAAAAAATAGTGAGACTTTGAATCTACACTATATAGATTGAATAGGTGTTAATAAAAAAACATTTGGCTCATTTAGAGCAGGTCCAAAAAAACTTGATTACAAATGGGGTGTTTACCCTAGCCTGGGAGCTCATTTGGAGCACATTTCTCAAATTCAAATTTCTTTGACCTCCTCTAAATCACCTCAAATTTGGCACACATGATCTCCTACACAAACATAGATAGTTTGCCAATGTTTTTTTTGCATTTTCTTGAATTTATACTGTCCTATCGAATGTCAGTTCAAAACATCGGATAATGAAACATGCTGGTGGGAAAAGGCATACATTTGATTTGATTAATAAACATGAGACAAATAACATGTGTGATCAGTGAAGCAACACTAAAACAACATGTGTGATCAGTGAAGCAACATTGAAACAACTTGTGTGATCAGTGAAGCAACACTGAAACAACATGTCTGATCAGTGAAGCAACACTGAAACAATATGTGTGATCATTGCAGCACCTAAACTCATAGTTCACAACACATCTAAACATAACTAACCATACATCACAGGCAAATTTAAGGACAGACAAATATAGATAGCATAATACACTAGCATAATATAGATTCAGTTCAACACACCATAAGTTTACCAAAAGTAACCCAAAAGATAAAGTTCATCACATCATCACATCACGCCAGAGTCAGGGCCTTCGCGAGCGCAGCATACTGCCCCCTGATCATGTAGTCCTCCCCGTGAATCGCTACATCTTTTGCATGAGACAGAAGGTGATCGAAGCGGCCATCCTTTGGCTTTGGATTGGTGGTGCAGTAGGGGCAGTGACACTTCTTGATCTTGCGGTTGTAGAAGGAAGCAACTCCCTTGGCCTTGATCTTCTGCACCTCCTTGGCTGTGAAGGACGTGACGTTTCCCTTGTACACATCATATCCATAATCATAATGCACACATGAATGAATTGCATTAATACATTATAGATTCATATACACCATGTCAAAGGAACTAAATGAACAATCCAAATTTCAAGTAGGCTTACCTCATATTCTTCGTCGACACTAAACTCTGGATCGTACGGGTCATACTGGGCTAGCTTCCTCCCCCCCTGCAACCATCATCCTCCTGAATATACAATTACATCCATCACTAGTAGCCAATTGAAAATTTAGATATGCACACATGACACATTGATCATATGGCTAATATACTCCCAATATACTATGATCCTATTTGCATTTTCCATTGTCATGCACACACATTGAACAACAGAGCTAATATAACGACATATTGTGGAAAAATTATATACTAATGAATCAAATAACTTCTTAATCAATGGATTCCATTTGGGCATATGACATTCAACCCCAATCTGAGTAGCATTCAAAAACAGATCTAATAGGGACCCAATCTAATAAGCATACATGTCTGTAGCATTAAAAACCCCAATCTGTGAGCATTAAAAACAAATCTAATAAGCATACATCTGTGTAGCATTGAAGCACATCTAACAAACAGATCTATCTAGCATTTTTGCAATGAATTTATCCAACAAACCCTAGTACAAAGACCCCCATCCCCCCAATACAGAAAACCCCGGCTCATCTGTCAAACCAACTACTCTAACCATCTGAACTACCGTATGAATCCACAATCTAACGAATCCAACTAACTCTACAAGCTAATATCCTAAAGCAAAGAAAGTGCAAATACCTCCTGTTCCTCGCCAGGCTGCGCATTGGGGGTATCAGGATGGACTGCGCTGCTTGACGCCGTCACCTTCTACAGCGCTGAGGCGGAGCCTGCCACCTCCTTCTCCACATCAGCAGCGATTGTGAGTTTCCCCGCACCGTCGTGGATGCCACCGACATCCGCGGTCACCGCGCCCTACAGCTCGACCACATCTCCGGTTGCTGCACCGGCGTCGCCATGAGTTTCGGCCATCTCCGGGCAGATGGAGGCAATGAAGGTGAGGAAGAGGATGCAGTGGGGGAGAGCGAGACGGTGTGGTGGAGGCAGTTGAGGAGAGCGAGACGACGCCGGTGGGGGAGAGAAAGACGATGCGACAGGGATTGGATTTGGGGGAAAACCCTGGGGGAAATGGTAGGGGCGATGCGCCGCGAGGTGGTTCCCCCTCATTTATACGATGGGCCGTTTCGGGCATGTCCCATGGACACGTGCTACCCCACGACCGCGGTCAATTGCATGCACCCACGTATACGAATACTTGTACGCTCAGCATATGAAACAACTATACGGGTAACGGTCAAAGGTGTACCCGGCCCTACGCGGCCCCACTTGTCAGAGTTAACGGTCAAAGGCATTGACCCGACGACAACGTCCGTTGTAACCTATTCTGAGGGTTTCGGGCAAGGGAGTGGGGAAAAGTGAGCAAAAGTTAACAGTGGGGATGAATGAGTAGAGCTAAGGAACCAGGGGCACAGAAATAAAAAACCCTTATTTAATTTGTGAAAATCAGTTACCATTCTATAACCTGTAACAATTCTTTGTGGAATCAGTTCATTCTTATCATTAGGAACAACAGTAATACCTCCCTTCTTAGGGACACAATGAACATGACTTACCCATTGACTATCAGCAATAGGATAAATTATACCTGCCTCCAGAAGCTTTAGTATTTCATTTCTTACCACTTCTTTCATCTTACGATTTAACCGTCATTGATGATCAACAACCGGTTTAGCATCTTTCTCCAATTTAATTTTGTGCTGGCATAGAGTGGGACTATTACCCTTAAGTTCATCAAGAGTATATCCAATAGCGGCAAGGTTAGCACTAATAATAACAGGATATATCTTATTTTCATCGAGATAAGCATATTTCAGAGTATCAGGCAATTTTTTAAGCTCAAACACGGGATATCCCTTAGGTGGAGGAGGATCTCCAAGGATTTCAATAGGCAAATTGTGTTTCAAAATAGGTCCTTGATTAAATAATACTTCATCTATTCCCCTTATTTCCTTCATAAACATATCATTTTCATGGTCTAGCAAATATTGTTCTAAAGGATCAGTAGGAGGCACGACCATAGAAGGAAGACCAATAATTTCATCCTTACTAGGCAATTCTTTATCATGGGGTTGTCTATGAAATTTAGAGAAATTAAAATCATGAGACATATCCCCTAAACCAATAGTAACAATATCTTTCTCGCAATCTAGCCTAGCATTAACAATATTCAAGAAGGGTCTACCAAATATAATGGGACAAAAATTATCTTGTGGGGAACCAAGAATAAGAAAATCAGTAGGATATTTTATTTTCCCACACAAGATTTCAACATCTCTAACAATCCCAATTGGTGATATAGTATCTCTATTAGCAAGCTTAATAGTAACATCGATATCTTCTATCTCAGCAGGTGCAATATCATTCATAATTTCTTTGTATAAGGTATATAGAATTGCATTCACACTAGCACCCACATCACATAAGCCATCATAACAATGATCTCCTATTTTAATAGAAACAACAGGCATGCCAACAACAGGTCTATGTTTACCTTTCATATCGGGTTTAGCAATTCTAGCAGCTTTATTACAGAAATAAATAGCATGCCCATCAATATTATCAACCAAGAGATCTTTAACCATAGCAATACTAGGTTCAACTTTAATTTGTTCAAAGGGTGTAGGTGTTTTAGCATAACTCTTATGAACCACAGTTGAAGCTTTAGCATGATCCTTTATTCTAACAGGGAATGGTGGTTTCTCAATATAAGCAGTAGGAACAATAGGATCAACATTATAAGTAATACTTTCTTCTTCAACTTTAATGGGTTAAGCTACTTTAACTTCAATGGGAGGATGATATTTAAACCATTTCTCCTTAGAGAGATCAACATGAGTATCAAATGATTCACAAAAATAAGCTACTATCTTAGAGTCAAGTCCATATTTAGTGCTAAAATCACGAAAGGCATCGGTATCCATAAAAGATTTAACACAATCAAGCTTAAGGTTTATGCCTGACTCCTTACCTTCATCGAGATCCCAATCTTCGGAGTTGAATTTAATTCTTTACAATAAATCCCATTTGAAATCAATATCCTTCTTCATATAGGAACCAGTACAAGAAGTATCGAGCATGGATCGATCATTATGAGAAAGCCGAGCATAAAAGTTTTGAATAATAATTTCTCTTGAGAGCTCATGATTGGGGCATGAATATAACATTGACTTAAGCCTCCCCCAAGCTTGAGCGATACTTTCTCCTTCAAGAGGCAAAAAATCATATATATAATTCCAATCACGACGAACCAGATGCATAGGATAAAACTTCTGATGAAATTCCAATTTCAACCGGTTGTAGTTCCATGATCCAATATCATCCAATAGCCTATACCATTTCAATGCCTTTCCCTTCAAACATAAAGGGAATACCTTCTTATTGACAACATCCTTGGGCATACCTACAAGCTTAAATAATCCACAAACTTCATCCACATAGATTAGGTGCATATCGGGATGTAATGTTCCATCTCCTACATAAGGATTAGCTAGCAGTTTCTCTATCATACACGAAGGAATTTCATAATAAATATTTTCAGTAGGTGCAGTAGGTTGAGGGGTGGCTAATTATGGTTCCGGTCGAGGTGAAGATACCCCGAACAAACCCCTCAAAGGATTATTTTCCATAGTAACAAGTGACAGTAAATTTCAGCACACTATATAAATGTTTACTTACCAAATTACACTTACCAAAGGTGCTTCACTCCCTGGCAACGGCGCCAGAAAAGAGTCTTCATGACCCACAAGTATAGGGGATCTATCGTAGTCCTTTTTATAAGTAAGAGTGTTGAACCCAACGAGGAGCAGAAGGAAATGATAAGCGGTTTTCAGCAAGCTATTCTCTGCAAGCACTGAAATTATCGGTAACAGGTATTTTTGTGATGAGATAAATCATAAAGGGTAACAAGTAAATAAAGTACTAAGGTGCAGCAAGGTGTCCCAATCCTTTTTATAGCAAAGGACAAGCCTGGACAAACTCTTATATAAAGCAAAGCGCTCCCGAGGACACATGGCAATTGTTGTCAAGTTAGTTTTCATCATGCTCATATGATTCACGTTCGTTACTATGATAATTTGATATGTGGGCGGACTGGTTATTGGATGCTGACCTTCCTTGGACAAGCCTCCCACTTATGATTAAGCCCTCTTGCAAGCATCCGCAACTACGGAAGAAGAATTAAGGTAAACCTAACCATCGCTTGGAACATATGGATCCAAATCATCCCCTCATGAAGCAACGCATAAACTAGGGTTTAAGCTTCTGTCACTCTAGCAACCCATCATCTACTTATTACTTCCCGATGCCTTCCCCTAGGCCCAAATAATGGTGAAGTGTCATGTAGTCGACGCTCACATAACACCACTAGAGGAGAGGCAACAAACACTCATCAAAATATCAAACGAATACAAAATTCACATGATTACTTATAACAAGACTTCTCCCATGTCCTCATGAACAAATGTAACTACACACAAAGCATATTCATAATCAAGATCAGAGGAGTATTAATTATCATTAAGGATCTGAACATATGATCTTCCATAGAATAAACCAACTAGCATCTACTACAAGGAGTAATCAACACTACTAGCAACCCACAAGTACCAATCTGAGGTTTTGGGACCAAGATCGAATACAAGAGATGAACTATAGGGTTTGAGAGGAGATGGTGCTGGTGAAGATATTGATGGAGATTGACCCCCTCTCAATGAGAGGATCGATGGTGATGACTATGGCGATGATTTCCCCCTCCCGGAGGGATATTTCCCCGGCAGAACAGCTCTGCCGGAGCCCTAGATTGGTTCTGCCCATGTTCCGCCTCGAGACGGCGGCGCTTTGTCCCGAAAACTTCTTCTTGATTTTTTCCAGTGTAAAAGACACCATATAGACAAAGATGGGCAACAGAGGCCGGCCAGGGGGCCCACAAGGTCGGGGGGCGCGCCCTCCACCCTTGTGGCTGGCTGGTGGCCCCCTCTGGTACTTTCTTCGCCTAATATTTTTTATATATTCCAAAAATAAGCTTCGTGAAGTTTCAGGACTTTTGGAGTTGTGCAGAATAGGTCTAATATTTGCTCCTTTTCCAGCCCAGAATTCCAGCTGTCGGCATTCTCCCTCTTCATGTAAACGTTGTAAACTAAGAGAGAATAGGCATAAGTATTATGATATAATAAACAACCCATAATGCATTAAATATCAATATAAAAGCATGATGCAAAATAGACATATCACATCTTTTGGCATCAATGTTATGAATATGTGTATCACCATAATCGAGATTCAACAGAAATAGACCACTCTTCAAGGGTGCATGACCATAAAAGATATTACTCATATAAATAGAACAACCATTATTCCCTGATTTAAATGAATAACTGTCTCATACGAAACAAAATCCAGATATAGTGTTCATGCTCAACGCTGGCACCAAATAAAAATTATTCAGGTCTAAAACTAATCCTGAAGGTAGATATAGAGGTAGTGTGCCGACGGCGATCATATCGACCTTGGAACCATTCCCGACGCGCATCGTCACCTCGTCCTTAGCCAATCTTCATTTAATCTGTAGCTCCTATTTCGAGTTACAAATATGAGCAACTGAACCAGTATCAAATACCCAGGCGCTACTACGAGCATTAGTAAGGTACACATCAATAACATGTATCTTAAATATACCTTTGTTCGCTTTGCCATCCTTATTATCTGCCAACTACTTGGGGCAGTTCCACTTCCAGTGACCAGTCCCTTTGCAGTAGAAGCACTCAGTTTTAGGCTTGGGTCTAGTTTTTGGCTTCTTCCCGGGAGTGGCAACTTGCTTGCCATTCTTCTTGAAGTTCCCCTTCTTTCCCTTGCCCTTTTTCTTGAAACTAGTGGTCTTGTTAACCATCAACACTTGATGCTCCTTCTTAATTTCTACCTCTACAGCTTTGAGCATTGCGAAGACATCGGGAATTGTCTTCTCCATCCCTTGCATATTATAGTTCATCACGAAGCCTTTATAGCTTGGTGGCAGTGATTGAAGAACTCTGTCAATAACACTATCATCTGGAAGATTAACTCCCAGCTGAGTCATGTTGGGGAACGTAGCATGCAATTTCAAAAAAATTCCTACCATCGCGCAAGATCTATCTAGGAGATGCATAGCAACGAGAGGGGGAGAGTGTGTCCACGTACCCTCATAGACACTACAAGAAATATGTCAACTTATGACCTTCTGTCAGTGACCCTGGAAGAATTGGTCATAGATCTATGACCATTTCAGACCAATTGGTCAAAAGCTGTTCGGGGGGCTCCAAACCCTAAACCATTGCGACCATTTTGGTCAGGAAGGTCGTAATTTCCTTACACGAAATGGTCATAAAGCAAACAGCGCTACTCCGCTGCCTTATTTCTAGTTGTTAACGACCAATATAGATGGTCATAGCCTTGTAAATTGTGGTGGGTTGCTATGACTAGGCGCCACCTCATCAGTTTTGCCTATGTGTCATGTCCATGTGGTAGTTTTTGCCCTAGGTTGTGAAGCAACCTATATTTCTGTCATTCCCAAAATTCCCAAAAAAAAATCATAAATTCTTTGGGTCATATCTTCGTCAAATATGTAAAAACCTTCCTTGCCTAGTTCAAAAATAATTCAAAAATATTCATTTTTCCTATTCTGTTCAGAGTAACAGTTTGTGAAGGAAGTACCACTTTGGCATGTCCAAATAGTATCCATTTTCTACAGTGCTTTCCTATGCCCAAATAACCATCCTCCACCAAATGCCAGCTCAATCCATTCATTATTTTGAGCCGAGCTTCAACATTCGTATTTATGTCCAGTGTGGTGGTTTGCAAAGCAAGTATCACCTAGGCTCCTCCTTTTGAGCTGAAAATTTGTGAAGACGGTCTTCTTAGTAATTGATCATCCTCAGCCAAAACTCACGCCCATTAGCCATGTACATTTCCCGTACCGCTAATCAAACACTTGGCTGCTTATTCATGTTTGAGCATCGATCAGTCTCCTCGTGAGAATCTTATGTTGTGATTTTCTTCCTAGCACCTACCTGGGGAGTGCCCAACCCACTAGACATGCCTAGGCTGCCCAGAACACATGGCAACGCCACGGTCACGCGGTGACCACGTGGCGGGCATGCGAGCTTACGCGCTCTAGAGTTGGGGCCCTCGGCCACCGTCCAAACCTCGATGTCTCTCCATCAAACCATGTATTTCTAATTAAATAGATACTTATTTACCTGGAAATGATTTTTGAAAAAAATAAAGAGCAAACTATGACGCAGCTGTAGTTCAAATTTGACCCGCTTCCAACTGAATCGACGGGAATTTGTCTTTTTCACCAGAGGTGGATCAAAATTTTTGACACCCAACCATTTTGTCAATTGTGCATTAAATATGGCCTAGTATTTTAGAAAATTGATTTGGTCCAATTTTGCAACAAATATATGGTAGGTCCTTCACAAAAAAACTCATTTCAGGCACTCGGAAAATGGAAAATGGTTTTTTCGTCCAAAGAAAATGAAAACTTCCTTAGGCAACATTGTTTGCCATTCCAATATGCACCCTTGTGCACAATATGAGATCATTTGAACAAACTATGCCATGAATGTGGCCATAAGATTGATCGTTTGACTTGAAAGCCATGAATCTTCACACTTGATAGCTCATTTCTGAGAACACTTTTTTAAAATAATTGTCGTATTACAAGTTTGTTATTTTTCCTAGGAACTTGGCCACATATAATGACACAATGCGATGGTTTTCCAATTTTTTGATTTTTTTTAATTTCTTATGCCCGTTTCAAAATGCGGTCAAAACGGCGGGCTTGACCGCTCCTAGCTAGTGGTTGAATCTTGGAATTTTTTTGGTGTTTCTATGATTAAATAGATACTTATGTACCTAGAAATGATTTTTGGAAAAAATAAAGAGCAAACTATGAGGCAGCTACAGTTCAAATTTGACCCGTTTCCACCTGAATCGACGATAATTTGTCTTTTTCACCAGAGGTAGATCAAAACTTTTTTCACCCAACCATTTTGTCAATTGTGCATTATATATGTCCTAGTATTTTATAAAATTGATTTGGTCCAATTTTGCAACAATTATTTGGTAGGTCCTTCACAAAAAAACCTCATTTGTGGCACTCGGAAAATGGAAAATGAATTTTCCGTGCACAGAAAATGAAAACTTCCTTAGGCAACTTGTTTGCCATTCCAAGATGCACCCTTTTTGCACAATATGAGATCATTTGAACAAACTATGCCATGAATGTGGCCATAAGATTGATCATTTGTCTTGAAAGCCATGAATCTTCACGCATGATAGCTCGTTTTTTAGAACACTTTTTAAAAATAATTTCCGTATTATAAGTTTATTATTTTTCCTAGAAACTTGGTCACATATAATGACACAATGCGAAGGTTTTCCAATTTTTTGATTTTTTTTGAATTTTTTATGCCCGTTTCAAAATGCGGTCAAAACGGCGGGCTTGACCGTTCCTAGCTAGTGGTTGAATCTTGGAAAACTTTTGATGTTTCTCTGATTAAATATATACTTTTTTATCTATAAATGAATTTTGGACAAAATAAATAACAAACTATGAGGCAGCCGCAGTTCAAATTTGACCCGCTTCCAGCTGAATCGGCGGAAATTTGTCTTTTTCACCAGAGGTGGATCAAAACTTTTTACACCCAACCATTTGGTCAATTGTGCATTAGCCTAGTATTTTAGAAAAATGATTTGGTCCAATTTTGCAAGAATTATTTGGTAGGTCCTTCAGAAAAAAAAACCATTTTTGCCACAAGAAAATGATCAAAAATATATAGAAAGATAAAAAATGCATGCAAACCGGTGATCATCCATAAAAATGGGGTCTAACTTAAGTGAAAATTTTAGTTGTGCCGTTTTGCAAAATATTTTGATAGCTGCTTCACAAAATTCCCCTATTTTTAGTACTTAGAAACTATTTTAAATCACTGATTTTCTGAACCAATCAGGGATCTTCCCACGGATCGATGACATGGCGTCCATCCATCCATCTAATTTTAGTTGCTTCACCATTGTGCATAATATGAGATCATTTGAACAAATATTTGATAGGACTTTCACAAAAAAACTCATTTTGAGCACTGAAAAATGAATGAATTTTTTTATCTTGAATCGATCACGACCAATTTATATGGTCATAAGGTCATCAAATGGTTTGCTGCATTCTGATTGGACCATGCGCATATCACGCGGATCACGCATCAACCACCGTCGGATGCTTCCGGATCCAACGGCCCAAACCCACCCGAGCCGAAACCCTAGGCCTGCCCTCATGGACATTTTCCACCCACCCCCCGCCTCCATTCTTTCTCTCATTCCTCCCTCCCCCGCCTCCATTCTTTCGCTGCAGATCCGCCACGATCCAGATCCCTCTCCTCGATCCAGATCGACGACGACGGCCCCCCGTCGCCGCCTCTCTCTCCCACCCACCCCGATCCATCCCCTCCCCCGGCGGGATTCGCCGCTCCACTCTCTGCCCCGCACACCACTCGTCGTCTCCTCCTCTTTCTCCTAGATCCATACGCTGCCGCCGCCATCCTCTCCCCTTCCCTCACCTCCCCCCCGATGCCAACTGCGGCGGTCGTGCGTGTGCTACATGTGCAACTGACGGTCGTGCGTGCTGCTGGCGAACATGGAGGAGTCCGCGCAGCCCAAGCCCGCCGACCCCTCGGAACCAGAGCTCTCCTCGGACCCTCCCAAGGGCGCGGGGACGAACGCGGACGGCTGGCGTCCTCTTCGTGCGACATGCGGTGCTGGCGGCGGGGTCTGGCTAGCGATGTCGAGATCCGCAGGTGAATCGGCGACTGGTGAATCGACCCGTCCCCGCGGCGAGCCATGAGGTAACCCCGCCTGCCCGCCGTCAACATTCCCCGCCTCTCCATGCGATCGCCATTGGTTTCCCGCAAGCGACCGTCGGACGGGGGCCAACGCGGGCGCGCTCTGCCTGGATGTAGATCGTCCCGTCCCAGCCGTAGCTCGTGCTGGGACAACCAGCGCCTCCTAGAGATCCGCGAGGTCTTGCTTGAGCGGACGCCGATATGGATGGATGGATAGATAGATCTTGCACCTTTCTAGACTGAGCAAAATTCTGATGAATATAAACGGCATTTTTTTATGGTTCTGAGTGGCGGCCATTCACTTGTTTGGAGATTCGATTAATATCAGTCCCATCATCTAGTCACCTGGGGTTTACATACGTGATTTTGTGACAGATCTCCACCTACATGCCTGCTATGGGTGCATCAGACACTGTTCCCGTGCTCTCTGTTACTTTTAAAAAGTTACCAAATTCTTATCTGGACTAGTAATCAGTTGGTTGTTTGCATCTATGAGGTGTAGAATCAACAGCCCTTCTGATAAATAGATGTTGTTTATGTATACTCCTTTATGATGGTAATTAACATTTGGAGTTTGGTACGTAGAAGTTCTTTGTCTACTTGTCTTGGATCTTACTGTTAAGACGTTGCTGGTTTCGTGTCTGGAGTAATAGTAATCAGTTTGTTGTTTGCTGTTCGTGCAGTTATATTTCGTGTCTGGAGCGTGAATGGAACTGATGGGAGGTGGAGCCCTGTACGGATCCGCTGTCCCCGCACACACCATCAAGGTATCCCCTTCATACTGCCGCTCATCTTGGTCTTTTGTCGTTCATTTCCTAGATCTCGCACGCGAGGTGTTTGTTTGAGTGTACCGACGGCATTTGATTTTCTGGAAAGGTTGAACCTACTGGAGGAGTTCGCGCGGTTTGATCATGAATTGCTTTCTTGCGATGGTCCCATGTCGCTGATTGAATGCAGATGCACGTGCTGTCGGGAATTGCACTGTCGTGTTAGTTAGTGTATGGGTGGATAAACTGTAGTGGGCTAGTACAAACCATCCTAATGTGGTCATCGCTGTTTTGGGTTCCAGTGCAGAGTCTGTTGAAATTGGACTATCATATCATTATAGATGCCCCAGTTCTTGTTCACAAGCTCATCCTAGAAGTGGGTACCACAAACTGTATGATAAGTTTCTGTATCTATGTATATTTATTTACTATTATAACATGGATATATATTCTGCTTTAATGTTAGTTGTAGTGTTAGCACATCCATATGTGCAATAAAAGGGTTCGTGTATGTGTGCCTCTGGTTCAATTTTTTACATGGTTCCTTTGACGTCATTAGTCAAAATGGAGCAAGTTGTGTATGTGTATATATACACTATTACAGCAGCCAGATGCAATCCATTTTATTAAATGCGTTCTGGTTCGGATTTGGTCATGGCATGACTTTGTTGTTCTGTTTTCTATGAATCTAGTCACTACTTCTGGAGGCAAATTATCCTTACTCATATTGAGCTTTCCATCTACTTGAGGCAACTGCAGGATGGTAAAATTGTTGCTTTCTTTCTGCAGTCACGACCAAGAGACAGAGAAAGCATAGGTTGCTCGGGTGCATGCTAGAGGCTAGAGCTGCAGGAGGTTCAGTTACATGCTCTTAGTTTTTTTCCTTCAATGCTACGTTGTGGTAGCCATGCTGTATGTTTCCAGGTTTTCTAACTATATGCAAAACTTTCTGTAGGCTCGGCGGGAGCATCATGCTGCTTGGCGGTGGACGACAAGGACTTCCTCGCACACGATTTGTCTTCTAAGATTTACGGCACCAAGGTAATCTCACTCTCTCCGACCCTGGTTGTCTTGTGGGTACGGTTGTTGTAGATGGTGGTCTGTGTGGATCTTGTTATACTGAGGGTGTTATGCTGTTGGTGGCTTGAAAGAAGGGCAGAAATGCTTAGCAATCTATTTCCTGTAGTATTTACCTGTTTACATTATGAAATGTGTGGACAGTAGGTATGTTTTCTAGGTTATATGGTAATAATTGTACACCTTATCGTTGAGTTTGGTTTGTGTTTATAGAATGACAAGGTTGGTTAATTAAGCTCTGCCTGTATCTTTTAGAGTTTATTTCATTGGTAGCATATTCAGCTGTATTAATTAATATTGTACATGTTGGAGAATTTAGACGATGATAACAAACTGTAACCATGAATACTCAAATAGAAACTTGAACAACCATCTGGTTTAATTTGGTGATGTTCCTCCATGCTAAGAGCTAATCTGCTGCACTATTATTCAACCTACATCGACAATTTTAATTTCGCTGAAATCATGTTTTCTTTTCTATGTTTATCTCCCTGGACGACCACTACTACCTCCGTGTTTTTTTATTCTAGCCTATATTGGTGTTTGGCGATCCTGTTCTAATTAATGTGTATAGTTCAAGCCCTTGTTTCTATCTAAATGTGTGCACAGAAGTTCTCCTACCTTCTGAAAAATTATTGGTGCATTTTTTTGTTTCTCAAAAACAAAATAGCTTGCTCATTTAAGCTGTGGCATCCCTACTGTTAGCTTTCATATTGTATCTCTGCTTTCTTGTATGAGAGTATCTCATTTTAACTAGATGGAGAACAAAAAGCATGGTACTAGCTCAGTTTGTGTTATTATTATAAATAACTATCATTTTCTTGAATGGTCTGTTCATAATATATTTGCCCTAGTTTTCTGATTCTTCTATACTGATTAATGTAACAGGGCGACCAGGAAGGCATGTTGCCGTTTTGTTTGTTCCCAGCCCGACTATGGTTGTCCAGCGAGTCCAGCATGTTGTTATTTGCCCCAGTTTTTCTGGTTCTTCTCTGTTGATTCATGTAACAGTGCGAATGAGGAACCATTTTGTTTATTCCCAGCCCGACTATGGTTGTCCAGTGAGTCCGGCATGTTGTTCATCTGTTTATGGTCGTCCAGCTATTTTGGCACGTTGTTCATGACGCGAGCGGGTGCCTAGTTTGTGGTTGCTATGGAAGGAGCTTGTAGAGCTTCTAAAGTACTGTATTACACTTGTATTCGTTACTGTGATTTCCATTGTATTACATTATCTGGTTGCTCTTATTTGGAGTATCATGTGTGTTTTCTATCTCTGCCAATTTAAATAGTAGTTGAAATATAAAGACTGAGCCTGATAGATGGGACCCAGTTACCAGAACCTGACAAATGGGACCCAGTTACTAGAACCTGACAACAGGGACCCACCTGACTAGTTGACCCATTTAAAAAAAATAAAAATGAAACTCTTGAGATAAAAAGGCCATGGCCCAAAAATAAAAAGGCTGTAATGTTGGGCTTGGCCCATGAAGTCGGTCGAAAATTAACAGAAAAAATAAATATTAAAAAGGCCGAATTAATGGGCTCGGCCCATGTAGAAAACCGAATTGGACCGGGCTGAATCTTGTGCCACATCAGCTTGCCACGCTGGATGCCTACGTGGCCTGGGGAGGTTGCTAGTGACCAAAACGCCACAGTAGACATATTTTGGTCATAAACGTCTATGACCTTCTCACAGAGAAGGTCGCTATAGTCAGTTTACGACCGCCAGCTTTTGACCTTCTGTTTTTGGTCACAAAAAGGTCGTAAATGGAAATTTGTGACCTTTCAGTGACCAATAGTCAAGGTCACAAGTTGACATATTTCTTGTAGTGAGACCGAAAGCGAAAGCGTTAGCTTAACACGGTTGATGTAGTCGAACGTCTTCTCGATTCAACCGATCAAGCACCGAACGTACGACACCTCCGAGTTCTGCACACGTTCAGCTTGATGAAGTACCTCGAACTCTTGATCTAGAAAAGTGTCGAGGGAGAGTTTCGTCAACACGACGGCGTGGTGACGGTGATGGTGAAGTGATCCACGCAGGGCGTCACCTAAGCACTACGATAATATGACCGGAGGAGTAAACGGTGGAGGAGGCACCGCACACGGCTAATAATAATTGATGTGCCTTAGAGGTGCCCCCTGCCCCCGTATATAAAGAAGAAAAGGGGAGGAGGCCGGCCTAGGCGCGCCCCCAAGTGGGGAGGAGTCCTACTAGGACTCCAAGTCCAATTCGGACCCCCCTTCCTTTTACCGGAGAGGGAAAGGGGGAAGGAGAGGGAGAAGGAGAAGGAAAGGGGGGCACCACCCCCTTCCCCAACTCCAATTCGGACCCCTTCCAAGTGGGGGCGCGCCATCCCCTTGTGGGCTGGTGTGCCACCCTCCCAAGGCCCATGTGGCCCATTACTTCTCCCGGGGGGTTCCGGTAACCTCCTAGTACTCTGATAAATATCCGAAACACTCCGGAACCATTCCGGTGTCCGAATACTATCATCCAATATATCAATCTTTACCTCTCGACCATTTTGAAACTCCTCGTTATGTCCGTGATCTCATCCGGGACTCCGAACAATCTTCGGTCACAAAACACATAACTCATAATACAAATCGTCATCGAACGTTAAGCGTGCACACCCTACAAGTTCGAGAACTATGTAGACATGACCGAGACACATCTCCGATTGTTAACCAACAGTGGAACCTAGATGCTCATATTGGTTCCTACATATTCTACGAAGATTTTTATCGGTCAAACCGCAATGACAACATACGTCATTCCCTTTGTCATCGGTATGTTACTTGCCCGAGATTTGATCGTTGGTATCTTCATAGCTAGTTCAATCTCGTCACCGTCAAGTCTCTTTACTCGTTCCGTAATGCATCATCTCGTAACTAACTCATTAGTCACATTGCTTGCAAGGCTTATCATGATGTATATTACCGAGAGGGCCAGAGATACCTCTCCGATACCCGGAGTGACAAATCCTAATCTCGATCTATGCCAACCCAACAAAGACCTTCGGAGATACCTATAGAGCATCTTTATAATCACCGACTTACGTTGTGATGTTTGATAGCACACAAGGTATTCCTCTGGTATCGAGGAGTTGCATAATCTCATAGTCAAAGGAATATGTATAAGTCATGAAGAAAGCAATATCAATAAAACTTAACGGTCATTATGCTAAGCTAACAGATGGGTCTTGTCCATCACATCATTCTCCTAATGATGTGATCCCGTTTATCAAATAACAACACATGTCTATGGTTAGGAAACTTAACCATCTTTGATTAACGAGCTAGTCAAGTAGAGGCATACTAGAGACACTTTGTTTTGTCTATGTATTCACACATGTATCAAGTTTCCGGTTAATACAATTCTAGCATGAATAATAAACATTTATCATGATATAAGGAAATAGAAATAACAAATTTATTATTGCCTCTAGGGCATATTTCCTTCAGTCTCCCACTTGCACTAGAGTCAATGATCCAGATTACATTGTAATGATTCTAACACCCATGGAGTCTTGGTGTTGATCATGTTTTGCTCATGGAAGAGACTTAGTCAACAGGTCTGCAACATTCAGATCCGTATGTATTTTGCAAATCTCTATGTCTCCCTCCTTGACTTGATCACGGATGGAGTTGAAGTGTCTCTTGATGTGTTTGGTTCTCTTGTGAAATCTGGATTCATTCGCTAAGGCAATTGCTCTAGTATTGTCACAAAATATTTTCATTGGACCCGATGCACTAGGTATTACACCTAGATCGGATATGAACTCCTTCATCCAGACTCCTTCATTTGCTGCTTTCGAAGCAGCTATGTACTCTGCTTCACACGTAGATCCCGCCACAACGCTTTGCTTGGAACTGCACCAGCTGATAGCTCCACCATTCAATATAAATACGTATCCGGTTTGCGACTTAGAGTCATCCGGATCAGTGTCAAAGCTAGCATCAATGTAAACATTTACGACGAGCTCTTTGTCACCTCCATAAATGAGAAACATATCTGTCGAGGATATAACTATTTGAATAAGCCGGCCCAGGAGGGGCCGGGTTACGCAAAGAGTACTCATCGTGAAGGAAGCCCAAGACCCAGCATGAGGACGGCGGTTCAATAAAGGGTCTAAGGCCCATAGACGATTTTAGGCCCATAGTGGTTAAACCGCCATAACGGCATGACTTGTATTATAAGGTAGAATTAACTAGTCACCGAGCCGGACACTGTTTATAAGCCGGCCGGGACTCTGTAAGCCGCAGGGCGTCAACCCGTGTATATAAGGGGACGACCCACCGGCGGCTTAGGGCAAGAAACAACAGATCGAGAGCCAGGCGTAGCGTATCTCGCTCCCTGGTCATCGAAACCTCAAGCAATACCAACCCAACTAGACGTAGGCCTTCCTTCACCGTAAGGGGCTGAACTAGTATAAACCTCTCGTGTCCTTTGTCCCGATTAGCCCCTTTAAGCTTCCTAGTTGCGATGGCTCCACGACTAAGTCCTTGCAAGCGGACATCTGCCGTGACAATTCCACGACAATATCCGTAGTCCTTTTCAGGTATTTCAGAATGTTCTTGACCGCTGTCCAGTGATCCACTATTGAATTACTTTAGTACCTCCCTACTAAACTTATAGCAAGGCACACATCAAGTCTGGTACACAGCATTGCATACATGGTAGAACCTATAGCTGAGGCATAGGGAATGACTTTCATTTTCTCTTTGTCTTTTGCAGTGGTCGGGCATTAAGTCTGTCTCAACTTCACACCTTGTAACACAAGCAAGAACCCTTTCTTTGACTGATCCATTTTGAACTTCTTCAAAACTTTATCAAGGTATGTGCTTTGTGAAAGTCCAATTAAGTGTCTTGATCTATCTCAATAGATCTTTATGCCCAATATATAAGCAGCTTCACCGAGGTCTTTCATTGACAAAATCTTATTCAAGTATCCTTTTATGCTATCCAGAAATTCTATATCATTTCCAATCAACAATATGTCATCCACATATTGTCACGCCCAAGATGCGACCCTATCCTAAAGGAACTCGAAGGTCCACCAAGGATAGAAGCGCATCTTGAAGACTCTTTTGCAAGGTGGATATCATTACATCGATATTACATAATAGATGGGGATACATACATAAGGCACAAACGCCCAAGAATACATCAACATACATGAGAGCAACATCCGACTAGGGATGAAACACAAACAGGAGCTCAAACGACATCCACCCTGCTAGCCCAGGCTGCCGACCTGGAACCTTTCGACAATGGTAAAACAAGTCCAGCAAGACCGCCCGGTGCGCCGACATCCCGATAGGAGCTGCACATATCTCGTTCTCAGGGCAACACCGGATGAGCACTACGTACAACTAAAACTAGACCTCAAGTTCTCCCGAGGGGGCGCTGCAAGTGGCTCTAGTTCGGACCAACACTTAGAGAAGCATTGGCCCAGGGGGGGGGGCTAAATAAAGATGACCCTCGAGAGAGCGACTCCCAAGGGAAAAATAGGTGGTGGTGAGGCAAATGGTAAAACCAAGGTTGGGCCTTGCTGGAGGAGTTTTATTCAAAGCGAACTGTCAAGGGGTTCCCATAACACCCAACCGCGTTAGGGACGCAAAATCCGGGAACATAATACCGATATGGCGGAAACTAGGGCGGCAAGAGTGGAACAAAACAACAGGCATAAGGCCGAGCCTTCCACCCTTTACCAAGTATATAGATGCATTAATAATATAAGAGATATTGTGATCTCCCAACATAAACATAATCCAACATGGAGCAATATTCATCTTCACCTGCAACTAGCAACGCTATAAGAGGGGCTGAGCAAAAGCGGTAACATAGCCAAACAACGGTTTGCTAGGAAGGGTGACAAAGGTCAGAGGTTCATGGCAATTTGGGAGGCTTGATAAGCAAGCGGTAGGTAACGCGGCATAGCGGTAGAACGAAGCAACTAGCATAGCAATGATAGTAATGAGATCCAAGGTGACGGTCATCTTGCCTGAAATCCTGCTAGGAAGAAGAACGAGTCCATGAAGAAGATGAAGCCATGAAGACGTACCAATCGTAGACGAACGAATCCTCACGATCGCAACAAAACGGGAGCTATCAAGAATAAGCACACAACATGGTAAACACACCACACATGAACAAGGCATGATGCTCAAACAAGTATGATGCATGATAAGGCTACATGAGGCTACACATGGCAAGAGATGATGCATACAAGAACAACACATCAACACAAGTTTAAATGAGGCCGGAAACAACATAGAACAATTCTGGTAAATCCTCATATGCAAATTTCGAAATTGTTCCAGAACTGAATAAATCTTATGTTAAAGTTGTTAAGCAGCAAATTAAGATGCACCACGATGATCTACACGAAATTCTAGTCAAGTTACATATAAAGTTCATTAGATTCGGAGCTACGGTCTAAAAGATATGAGCAAAACAAGTTAAACATGGCATTGATGCAAAATGCATTAAAACATCAAGCAAACACACTCAAATCATGGATGAAATAAGGTACCATGGAGCTTAAATCACTCATCTTTGCGAGCATGGCATAAACAGAATTATGAAGGCATCTTTGCGAGCTCAAATCACTCATCACAAGGCATTGCATGACAAAACAAGTATAACTACAACAAGATGACATGTTCATGAAGCTAAAAATGGCAAGAGCAAGTTCATAGCATGCTTGGATCACTAACAACAACCATGGCAAAATTGATTAACATGTAAACAATCTGCCAAGAACATTTTATAGCAAAAGTAGAGCAAGCTTGAGTCGTGATAGGGCACTCCATAATTTCCAAAAATGGCATGGATGGGTAGAGCATCACATGTGTAACAAAACATCCTTATTGAACATCTCCATATTTTGCATGGAACTCATGGTAGCAGCAAACAAAGATAGCAACATGATATAACAGCTTCAGCATTGACAGAACATTAACAGCAAGTAGCCCACTTCACGAGCTTGATGCACACACTACAGGGCATAAAAAATACAAAGCATGCACCACTGTAAATATGGCATGGAGATTCTTCTAAAAGATTTAGACATGATGCTCATAGGATGCACACACAAAATGCAATGAAAAAGACAAATCACCAAGTTATTACAAGTTTCAGCAGTTAACATCATATAGCATTCTTGGAACGATGATTTGGGCATAAATATTGATTCAAACAAGCATGGCATAATGAAACAAACTGAAGGGCATCTCATGATGAACATTTTAATATATCATATGCAGGAAACAGAGCTACGACCACCAAGATATAGCATGTTGAAGTAGGCATGAATATAACAGGGGGGTTTGAGACGGTGAAAATTACCCTCCCAAATCCCAGATCTAGGGTTCGGGCAAGCGAACCGATTTTCGTCGGGGAGCTCGTCGGAGTACTAGCCGGAGTGGAAGGAGACGGCCGGCATCGAGGGAGGAGCTCGCTTGAGTGGAGGGGACCGGATCTGGCGCCGGTGGGGAGAGGCGGCGCGAGCGCGGAGGAGCGGTGGCGCAGGTGCGGAGGAGACGGCGGGCGGCGTGCAGCATGGCGGGGCGGGGCCGGCACCGGCGCTCGGCGGCGGAGCGGAGGCTCTGCGCGGGCGGCGAACGGACGAAGGCGGGGTCGGGGGGGGGGGGCTCGGGCGCTCGGGCCCGGTCGCGGCTCGTGCGGGCCGGCCTTGGGCCACGGCGGCGCGCGGTGGCAGAGGGACGCGGTCAGTCCACGCGGCGGCGACGAGGCTGACATGGCGGAGTCGTAATGGTGGGGGAGACATGGCCGGAAGACACGTCCGACGACGCGAGGATAGGGAGAGCTAGGGTTAGACTGCGATTTTGGACGAGGAGGATGTATTTATAGGTAGAGGGAGCTAGGAGAGTCCAAATGGGGAGCTGTTTTTGGCCATGCGATCATGATCGAACGACCGAGAGAATGGAGAGGTTTTGGATGGGCTCATGGGCTGTGGTGAAGGGGTGTTGGGCTGCAAAGAGAGATGGGTTCCGGGCTACGCGGTTAACCGTTCGAGCATCAAACAGACTCCAAATGGCACGAAACTTGACAGGCGGTCCACCGGTGGTGTACCAAGGCCGCTTGGCATATCTCGGTCCATTCCGAGATGTTTAACACCCGCACACGAAAAGAGGTAAAAGGGGGCACCGGAGGCCATAGGAGTGTCGGATTGCGAAACGGACAACAGGGAAAGAGACCGGATGCAAGTTTTGAAAATATGAGGATGCAATAGCAGATGATGACATGGCAAAGAGCAACACGCAAGCAAATGACATGGCAACGACGGCGAATAACTGGGAGACACCTGGCGCGTCGGATCCGGGGTGCTACACATATAATATTAGAAATGCTACAGAGCTCCCACTCACTTTCTTGTAAATACAGAATTCTCCGAAAGTCTGTATAAAACCATATGCTTTGATCACACTATAAAAGCGTATATTCCAACTCCGAGATGCTTGCACCAGTCCATAAATGGATCTCTAGAGCTTGCACACTTTGTTAGCACCTTTAGGATCGACAAAACCTTCTGGTTGTATCATATACAACTCTTTTTTAAGAAATCAGTTAAGGAATGCAGTTTTGATGTCCATTTGCCAGATTTCATAATTAAGGAATGATTCGGACAGACTTAAGCATCGCTACGGGTGAGAAGGTCTCATCGTAGTTAACTCCATGAACTTTTCGAAAACGTTTCACAACAAGTCGAGCTTTGTAGATAGTAACATTACCATCAACGTCAGTCTTCTTCTTGAAGAACCATTTATTCACTATGGCTTGCCGATCATCGGCCAAGTCAACCAAAATCCACACTTTGTTCTCATACATGGATCACATCTCATATTTCATGGCCTCAAGGCATCTCGTGGAATCTGGGCTCATCATCGCTTCCTCATAGTTCGTAGGTTCATCATGGTCTAGTGCTAACTCTCGAGCATGCGTTGGTTTTCCCTTGAAGAGGAAAAGGTGATGCAGCAAAGTAGCATAAGTATTTCCCTCAGTTTTTTAGAACCAAGGTATCAATCCAGTAGGAGGCCACACGCAAGTCCCTCGTACCTACACAAACAAATAAGAACCTTGCAACCAATGCGATAAAGGGGTTGTCAATCCCTTCACGGCCACTTGCAAAAGTGATATCTGATAGAGATGATAAGATAATATTTTTGGTATTTTTATGATAGATTGAAAGTAAAGATTGCAAAGTAAAAAAATATTGGAAACTTATATGATGGAAAATACACCCGGGGGGCATAGGTTTCACTAGTGGCTTCTCTCAAGATAGCATATGTGTTACGGTGGATGAACAAATTACTGTCGAGCAATAGATAAAAAAGTGCATAATTATGAGAATATCTAGGCATGATCATGTATATAGGCATCACATCCGTGACAAGCAGATCGACTCTTGCCTGCATCTAATACTATTACTCCACACATCGACCGCTATCCAGCATGCATCTAGAGTATTAAGTTCATAAGAACAGAGTAACGCATTAGGTAAGATTACATGATGTAGAGGGATAAACTCAAGCAATATGATATAAACCCCATATTTTTATCCTCGATGGTGATAATACAATACGTGTCGTTTCCCTTTTTGTCACTGGGATCGAGCAACGCAAGATTGAACCCAAAGCTAAGCACTTCTCCCATGGCAAGAAAGATCAATCTAGTAGGCCAAACCAAACTGATAATTCGAAGAGACTTGCAAAGATAACCAATCATACATAATCTTGATCATAAACCCACAATTCATCGGATCTTGACAAACACACTGCAAAAAGAATTACATCGAATAGATCTCCAAGAATATCGAGGAGAACTTTGTATTGAGATCCAAAGAGAGAGAAGAAGCCATCTAGCTAATAACTATGGACCCGAAGGTCTGTGGTAAACTACTCACACATCATCGGAGAGGCTATGGTGTTGATGTAGAAGCCCTCTGTGATCGATGCCCCGTCCGGTGGAGCGCCGGAAAAGGCCCCAAGATGGGATCTCACGGGTACAGAAGGTTGCGGCGGTGGAAATAGGGTTTCGTGGTGCTCCGCAATGGTTTCAGGGTACGTAGGTATATATATAAGAGGAAGAAGTAGGTCAGTGGAGCCAGGAGGGGCCCACGAGGGTGGGGGGCACGCCCAGGGGGGCAGGCGCGCCTCCCTGCCTCGTGGCCTCCTCATTGATTTCTTGATGTCCACTCCAAGTCCTCTGGATCACGTTTGTTCCAAAAATCACGCTCCCGAAGGTTTCATTCCGTTTGGACTCCGTTTGATATTCCTTTTCTGCGAAACACTGAAATAGGCAAAAAAACATCAATTTGCACTCGGCCTTGGGTTAATAGGTTAGTCCCAAAAATAATATAAAAGTGTATAATAAAGCCCATTAAACATCCAAAACAGAATATATAATAGCATGGAACAATAAAAAATTATAGATCCATTGGAGACGTATCAAGCATCCCCAAGCTTAATTCCTGCTCATCCTTGAGTAGGTAAATGATAAAACAGAAATTTTGATGTAGAATGCTACCTAGCATATTTCTCTATGTAATTTTCTTTGTTGTGGCATGAATGTTCAGATCCGAAAGATTCAAGATAAAAGTTTAATATTGACATAAAAATAATAATACTTCAAGCATACTAACCTGTTGGAAATATGCCCTAGAGGCAATAATAAATTGATTATTATTATATTTCCTTGTTCATGATTATCGTTTATTATCCATGCTAGAATTGTATTGATAGGAAACTCAGATACATGTGTGGATACATAGACAACACCATGTCCCTAGTAAGCCTCTAGTTGACTAGCTCGTTGATCAATAGATGGTTACAGTTTCCTGACCATGGACATTGGATGTCGTTGATAACGGGATCACATCATTAGGAGAATGATGTGATGGACAAGACCCAATCCTAAGCCTAGCACAAGATCATGTAGTTCGTATGCTAAAGCTTTTCTAATGTCAAGTATCGTTTCCTTAGACCATGAGATTGTGCAACTCCCGGATACCGTAGGAGTGCTTTGGGTGTGCCAAACGTCACAACGTAACTGGGTGGCTATAAAGGTACACTACAGGTATCTCCAAAAGTATCTGTTGGGTTGGCACAAATCGAGACTGGGATTTGTCACTCCGTGTGACGGAGAGGTATCTCTGGGCCCACTCGGTAGGACATCATCATAATGTGCACAATGTGATCAAGGAGTTGATCACGGGATGATGTGTTGCGGAACGAGTAAAAGAGACTTGCCGGTAACGAGATTGAACAAGGTATCAGGATACCGACGATCGAATCTCGGGCAAGTATCGTACCGATAGACAAAGGGAATTGTATACGGGATTAATTAAGTCCTTGACATCGTGGTTCATCCGATGAGATCATCGTGGAACATGTGGGAGCCAACATGGGTATCCAGATCCCGCTGTTGGTTATTGACCGAAGAACGTCTCGGTCATGTCTGCATGTCTCCCGAACCCATAGGGTCTACACACTTAAGGTTCGATGACGCTAGGGTTATAAAGGAAGTTCGTATGTGGTTACCGAATGTTGTTCGGAGTCCCGGATGAGATCCCGGACGTCACGAGGAGTTCCGGAATGGTCCGGAGGTAAAGATTTATATATGGGAAGTCCTGTTTTGGTTGCCGAAAAAGTTTCAGGGTTTATTGGTAGTGTACCGGGACCACCGGAGGTGTCCGGGGGTCCACCAAGTGGGGCCACAAGCCCCGGAGGCTTGCGTGGGCCAAGTGTGGGAGGGGACCAGCCCTAGGTGGGCTGGTGCGCCCCCACAAGTGCCCAAGGCGCAAGGGAGAGAAGAGGGGGCAAACCCTAAGGGCAGATGGGCCCTAAGGCCCATACTCCCTGCGCCTCCCTCTCCTCCCCCTCTTGGCCGCCCCCCTCAATCCCATCTAGGGCTGCCGCCCCTCTAGGGGTGGGAACCCTAGAGGGGGCGCACCCTCCTCCCCTTCCCCTATAAATATGAGGCCTAGGGGCTGCCCAATATACGCGATCTGATCTCTCCCTGTTGGTGCAGCCCTGCCTCTCTCCTCCTCATATCTCGTAGTGCTTGGCAAAGCCCTGCTGGATCAATACGCTCCTCCACCACCACCACGCCGTTGTGCTGCTGCTGGATGGAGTCTTCCTCAACCTCTCCCTCTCTCCTTGCTGGATCAAGGCATGGGAGACGTCACCGGGCTATACGTGTGTTGAACGCGGAGGTGCCGTCCGTTCGGCACTAGGATCATCGGTGATTTGGATCACGACGAGTACGACTCCATCAACCCCGTTCACTTGAACGCTTCCGCTTAGCGATCTACAAGGGTATGTAGATGCACTCTTCTTCCCCTCGTTGCTGGTATCTCTATAGATAGATCTTGGTGACGCGTAGGAAAATTTTGAATTTCTGCTACGTTCCCCAACATAACCAAGCAATTATGTCTTCTCAAAATAACTTGGCCAAAGAAAGCTCATGCCTACAAAATCATATAGTTTGGCCATGCTTCATTTTCGTCACACAAGATGCTCTCATCTTGCACAACCCCGATGTCGGTGTCAAATCCGGCGGATCTCGGGTAGGGGGTCCCAAACTGTGCATCTAGGCGGATGGTAACAGGAGACAAGGGACACAAAGTTTTACCCAGGTTCATGCCCTCTCGATGGAGGTAAAACCCTACGTCCTGCCTGATTAATGTAACATCCCAAATTTTCAATTTGGAATGTTATACATTTGATCATCATGCATATCATATTTTTCTTGCATTTTGGTCGATCCTAGAAATTTCACGCAACTCAAGGACCCTCAGAGAGAGTTGGAGATTTCGTTATTTTCATATTTGAGATTTCTCAAATTTTGAAAAGAGGATCATTTGATTTTATTTATTTTATCTTCAATTATTTTTCCAATATCAAAAATTATGAGAGGGAATAATATGACTTTCCCAAATTTAGGAAAAATGAAGATTTAATAAATAAATCAATTTTGGATTTTTCCGGAGTTTATTTGCATTTTATTTGGATTAGGGAAAATGCGTGTTTTCAAAATTTGCATCTAGGCCCCGAGTAAAAGTTCATTTTGTTCGACTCATTTTTAGGAGTCGGGAAAAATTAACTTCGGAATTTTTGGAGCTCGACTAGATTTCCTTTTATTTATTTTTCTGCGCGCGTATCTTTAAAAAAAAATCGCAGCGCCCCGCCTGGGCCAAAGGCCCAGCCGGCCCAGCCGCACCGCCCCGCCTCGCGCGCGCTCCCGCGCCGCGCAGCGCCGCCGCCGCCGAGTCCGGATCGGACTCCTCCACCGCCGCCCCTTTCTTGCCCCCTCCCCCAAGTCTCCTCCCCCCTTTATATATCCAGCCACCCCCCTCCTCCCCACACCACCCGCGCCGCCCCCGCCGCCCGCACCAGCAGCAGCAACCGTCGCCGCCGCCGCCGCCTGCCGCGCCGCGCCTCGCCTCGCCCCGCCGCCAAGCCCCGCCCCGCCGGAGCCCTCGCCACCAAGGTAGCCGCCGAGCCGCGCCGCGCCACCCTCCCCTCGGTTCGGTTTTTTTAAAAAAACCGTTTCGGTTTCTTTTCGTTTCGTTGTTTCGGTTTTTTTTCGAAACCCTAGATCGGTTTTCGTTTTTTTCGGTTTTGATATTTAGCGAGCGTTCGCCGGACCGTTCGTCTTAACGAACGTGATCACCGGTTATTCTCGGTTAACGAACGTCCGTTCGTTTAACCGTTCTTCGTTTTCTTTTTCGTCGGATTTAATTCCGCGATTTTCTAATCGCGATTTCAGATCTGATCTTCGTTTTAGTTTATCTTCTCGCTCGTTTATCGGAATCAGGTGATTCAAGCGCCTGGAGTTTCGTTTCGAAACCGCCGTTCCGGCTAATCAACTTGAACAAATTTTGCTACGGTAAAACTTGACCTAGTTTCATCTTGCTAGAACCGAGTTGTTTTCTTCCGCCGTTTGTTTTCCGTTGCTTTGTTCGGTTCGTTTTCTTTTTGCAACCGGAGTTCTTAAGTTGAACTTTCTGGTTCGATCTCTTGTTCAAGTGTTGCCTGTGCATTAGATGAGTACTTATTGTAAGCTTGTTGTTTGTCTGCGATAGATCACCCGGAGTGCGCCGCCTGTTATTTCGAAGCTCTAGGTTTCGCAGATCCTCAGCAAGGCAAGTAACACTTTGATCATACCTTTTCTACTACCCAGTTTTATTGCATTAGATCAATCCTCAAACATTGCATGATTAGGATCTAATTAAATTGTGGGATGGGAAGTATATGAGGTAGTACCTATTACCTGTTTTACTTATGAAACCTTTGGGAGTTACTTTTACGTTTGCTTATCATGCCATGCTATGCTAGTAGACGTGGATTGGGTGAGTGATATCCATGACAGATGTGAGTATTGTTAATTAATGGTTTATCTAAGGTGGAAACTTAAACACACATCTGGGTGGATTGAGGCACCTGGTTTCTATCAGGACTTGCCTATTTTCTTCGGACCGCCACCCAGGCTCAAAGGGATCATAAGATCATTCATGCTAGTAACATCCGTGTGCAGCCACAAGCCATTGTGGGCTCTGGCATAGTTGACTAAGTCGTGCGAACTCTTACAGTGGTAGACTAGCAGATGTAGGGGATATAGGTTGGTACGGTCTATCACGACGTAAGGTGCTGGCGCTTCCGAAAGACTATGTCTGGGTCATCCGTTTCTCCAACACCATGTAGTGCGAGAAACCAAACGGAGGCGATCGAGTCTTGTGGGGAAAAGTGCGCAAACCTCTGCAGAGTGTACAAACTAATCATGATTAGCCGTGTCCCCGGTTATGGACATCTTGAGTATCTAGTACTTGAATATCATGTGAATCTCATCATGTTACTTCTAATTAATAATGTTGGATTATTGATGATTACTTTTAATTGGGATCGGAATGCTGTCAACCATTCTCGATGTTTAACAACCACCATGATAGTTAAATAAATTTATTCCTTTGCAGTAGGGAAAAATTGGCTTTACGCAAAACTGTAACCATAGAGCTTTCCACCAGCCATATATGCATGTAGTATAGGCTTACTATTCATTATTCTCTATGTGTTACATTGCCAGCATATTCCATGTGCTGACCCATTTTCGGGCTGCAACTTTCATGTTGCAGACTTTTCAGACGACGAGTAAGGTGCTTTTAGGTCGTGGTTCTATACTCAGTGATGCCGTTGGAGTTGATGGACTCACTTATCTTCCAAGTCTTCCGCTGTTATCATTATTTGATGGCCTTAAGCCATATTTATTGTAATAAGTTCTTTTTGAGACACCGATGTAATAAGTGTGTGATTGCTACTCTGTTATAAATCCTTCGAAGTACTGTGTGGTGTCAGCATTACTGATCCAGGGATGACACCGGAGCATAGAGACTTGACCATCTAAGGTCGGGTCGCTATAGAGATGGTATCAGAGCACACGCTGACTGTAGGACACGACCACTAAGCTAAAGCCCTAGTTCACTATTCTCCTCTCATTTTCTAACTCCTCATCTTTTCTACTCTTTTAGGATGACGGACGCGAAGATCAAGTACGCTCAACCGGATGAAGGCACACCTTTTGGATTTCACTTGAAGGAAGTCACCAAGTACCTGAACATTGGACTACCAAGCTTCACCGGGACTTTCAACGCCACTCTGCCTGAAGAGGAGCGCACCAACCTAGAGTCTGGGAAAGAGCATGGCAGCTCATATCACCATGGGACGCATTGGAGAAGTTTATCAAGAAGATCTCAAGGACACTATCTACCAGATTTGCGGACGCCGAGATGAACAATGGGAGATAGTCAGCACCAAGAAGGATAGATCCATTGCAGCATTCATCCAGGAGTTAAACCAGCACATTCGACGCCAAGAGAACCAGATGTGCAATGATATGATAGAGTTGAAGAATGCAAAGGCAAGGATCATCGAGCTAGAAGGAGAACTGAAGACTACACGCAAGGACTACATGGACGAGATCGTAGCTCTAGCAAGGCACAATCGCGATCTTAAGCAGGAGATTGAAGAACTCAAGGGGAAATTAGCATTCAAGAATGAAGACAAGTACGTTGCATGTCCGAGCAACTACATCATCATCGACGACACCGATTCGGATCCAAGTGAACCCGACTTTGAAGACGAAGCTGGAGCAGACATCATGGAGTCTTCCACCGATTCAAATTAATAGATGACCACCATATATTAGTAGCATTTCCCCCATGTAAACATTATAGTTCACGCACTTTTGCGATAGTTTTAGACCGTTGTATGCCCTTGTTTGAATTGAATGAAGTGATTTTGTGTGCATTTGTCTCATGTGCATTTGGGGTAGTGTTTTCTCCTTAGACCTTACTCTATTCTAAATTCTCATCTTTTCTAAACCTCAGATGCCTCCGAGACGTGACAATGAATTCATTTTCCCGCCAGAGATCACTCAGTTGATTCAGCAGCAGAATACCTTGATCCAAACATTGGTGCAGAACAACAACAACAACAACAACAACAACAACAACAACAACAACAACAACAACAACAACAACAACAACAACAACAACAACAACAACAACCCACCACCACCACCACCTGTTGATCATTTGACTCGTTTCCTTAGGCTGAATCCGCCGGTGTATTCCAGTAGCACCGAGCTGATTGTAGCAGATGATTGGCTCCGCAAGATAGGAAGGGAGTTGACCACTGCAGGATGCACCGAAGAGGAAAAGGTGAAGTTTTCCGCACATCAGCTTGACGGACCCGCGGCAGCATGGTGGGAGAATTTCACAGCCACTTACCCAATTGACACTGTCACATGGGATCAGTTTCAGCAAGCTTTCCGCACTGCCCATGTTTCAGCAGGAGCTATGGCCATGAAGAAGCGTGAGTTTCGCAACTTACGCCAAGGAGGAAGGACAGTTGGCCAGTACATAGACGACTTCAGCAAGTTAGCACGTTATGCCCCAGATGACGTTGCTACGGATGCAGCTAAGTAGGAGAAGTTTCTAGAAGGACTGAATGATGAGCTAAGTATGCAGTTGATGGCAGCAAGTTTCAACAACTACTAGGATTTGGTAGATCGTGCCATCATGATTGAAGGGAAGCAACAGCAGATTGAGAACCGCAAGAGGAAGTATGGACAAGGGAAGTATAACTCTGGAGCCCAACAGAAGCCCCGTTTTACCCCTAAACCGGGAGTTCAGTTTCAGCATACCCATGGAGGAGGTAGTTCGCACAACCATAATGGCCACAAGAATGGTAATGGGAATGGAGGAAGCAACGGCCAGAACCGTACCACCCCATCAACCCCAGCCAAGAAAGATCTGAGTCAAGTCACCTGTTTCAAGTGTTCCAAGACCAGACATTATGCCAATGAGTGTCCCGAAGGCCAAAATGGAAATGGAAGCTCTGGAAAGAAACCAAACCCTTTCAACAGGGGACAGGTGAACCACGTTAATGTGGAGGAGGTTGAAGCTCAGCCTGATGCAGTAATCGGTAAGTTTTTGGTTAAGTCATTTACTGCACTCGTTCTTTTTGATACTGGTGCATCACATTCATACATATCAAGGGGATTTGTGGATAAGTATAACCTGCCCACCCAAGCCCTTAGGTCACCTATGTTAGTAACCTCACCTGGAGCAGAATATATGGCTAGTCGATGGTGTGATCGGTTACCATTAAGGATTGGTAACTATGTGTTTCCCTCAGACCTAATAGTATTGGAATCTCAAGGATTGGATGTGATATTAGGCATGGATTGGTTGTCAAAGTATGAAGGGAACATTGAATGTGCCAGTAAGACCATTTTGCTTACAACGCCAGAGGGAAGAAGGATCAAGTATGTATCACGACATGGATCAAATAGGAATCAAGTAAATTCTTTATCAGGAGTTGTGCAGGAAGAAGTACCAGTGGTGAAGGATTATCCTGATGTGTTTCCCGAGGAATTGCCAGGAATGCCACCTGATAGAGATATCGAGTTCTTAATTGAGCTTTTGCCAGGTACTGGACCAATATCGAAGAGACCGTACAGGATGCCCGCACAGGATTTGGCGGAAATCAAGAAGCAGATTAAGGAGTTATTGGATAAAGGTTATATTCGCCCAAGTTCTTCGCCTTGGGGATCACCCGTACTTCTAGTGGAGAAGAAGGATGGATCATTAAGGATGGTTGTTGATTACCGTGGATTGAATGAAGTAACCATCAAGAACAAGTACCCACTGCCAATGATAAATGGTCTGTTTGATCGTTTGCAAGGAGCTAAAGTGTTTTCCAAGATCGATTTGCGATCAGGGTACCATCAGTTGAAAATTCAAGAGCAGGACATACCTAAGACAACGTTTACCACGAGATACAGATTGTATGAGTATACCGTTATGTCATTTGGTCTGACTAACGCACCTGCCTATTTTATGAATCTGATGAATAAGGTATTTATGGAGTTTTTGGATAAGTTCGTCGTAGTGTTCATTGATGACATTCTGATTTTCTCAAAGAATGAAGAGGAGCATAAGGAACATTTGCGTTTGGTTTTGGAGAAACTAAGGGAACATCAGTTGTATGCCAAATTCAGCAAATGTGAGTTTTGGTTAAAGGAAGTAGGATTCCTTGGACATGTTATATCCGGAGAAGGGATAGCAGTTGACCCCAAAAAGGTTGAGACCGTAACCGAATGGGAAGCACCAACGACAGTTGGAGAGATTCGGAGTTTTCTTGGACTCGCAGGATACTACCGGAGATTCATTGAGAATTTCTCAAAGATTGCAAAGCCTATGACTGAATTGTTGAAAAAGGATACCAAGTTCAATTGGACTGAGGATTGTGAGGCCAGTTTTCAGGAGTTGAAGAAACGATTGGTTTCCTCACCAGTGTTGATTCTGCCAGATCAGAACAAGGATTATGAGGTGTATTACGACGCTTCACGTCGAGGACTTGGAGCATTGCTTATGCAGGAAGGAAGAGTTGTTTCATATGCCTCACGACAACTGAAACCTCATGAATTAAATTACCCTACGCATGATTTGGAGTTAGCAGCCGTAGTGCATGCATTGAAGACATGGAGACATTTCCTCATTGGAAATCATTGTGAGTGTACACGGATCACAAGAGTTTGAAGTACATTTTCACGCAGAAGGAGTTGAACCTCAGACAAAGGAGATGGTTGGAACTCATCAAGGATTATGATATGAGATTGCATTACCATCCCGGAAAGGCTAATGTAGTAGCTGACGCATTGAGCCGTAAGAGCCATGTCAATACCCTAATGACGGGAGAAATACCAAGGGAGTTAGCAGAAGATTTTCGTGAGCTATGTTTGGAAATAGTTTCGAGAGGCTACGTAGCAGCATTGGATATTCAGTCAACGTTGATGGATAAAATCAGAGAGGCTCAGAAAACTGACAAGGAGATTGCAGATATAAAGAAGAAAATGAGCGAAGGAAAAGCAATGGGATTTCATGAGGATGAACACGATACCCTATGGTTTGAGGACCGTGTTTACGTGCCCAATGACCCGGAGATCAGGAAGTTGATTCTGCAAGAGGCACATGATTCACCCTATTCGATTCACCCCGAAAATACCAAGATGTATTTGGATTTGAAGGAAACATTCTGGTGGACCGGAATGAAGAAAGATATTGCAGCATATGTAGCAGTTTGTGATGTGTGTCATAGAGTGAAGGCAGAACATCAGAAGCCAGCCGGATTGTTACAACCATTGCCGATACCCGAATGGAAGTGGGATAAGATAGGCATGGATTTTATCACAGGATTACCCAGGACGAAGGCCGGCTATGACTCGATATGGGTAGTAGTTGATCGTTTGACGAAGGTAGCACATTTCATTCCAGTTAAGACCACTTACACCAGTGCTAAGTTGGCAAAGATATACATGACTAGGATCATTTGCTTGCATGGAGTTCCGAGGAGTATCGTATCAGATAGAGGAACCCAATTTACCTCAAAGTTTTGGAATCAGTTGCATGAAACTTTGGGAACCAGGCTAGAATTCAGTACAACTTTTCATCCGCAGACAGATGGACAGACTGAGAGAGTCAATCAGATTTTGGAAGATATGCTGAGAGATTGTGCACTAGATTATGGATCTAGTTGGGCCGATAACTTGCCGTATGCGGAGTTTTCTTACAACAACAGTTATCAAACCAGTCTGAAGATGGCACCTTTCAAAGCTTTATACGGAAGGAGGTGTAGGACACCGTTTTCATGGGACGAAGTTGGAGACCGTTAGTTGTTTGGACCAGATTTGATTAAGGAGTCTGAACAAAAAGTTAAGTTGATTCGCGATAGGCTCAAGGTAGCCCAGTCCAGGCAGAAGAGCTACGCATATTCTAAACGCAAGGAGATAGGGTTTATCTTCGAGTATCCCCACTTCGAGGAGTTAAGCGCTTTGGAGTTAAGGGAAAATTAGCACCGCGTTTCGTTGGACCGTATAAGATCTTGCAACGTATGGGAGAAGTCGCTTATAAGTTGGAATTACCAGAGGGACTGGCATGAGTTCATGATGTATTCCATGTTTCTCAGCTGAAGAAATGTCACGCCGAGATGGCGGAGGTACCGCTAAGAGATACAGTGCCGCTAGAAGCGATTCAGTTGAAGGATGACTTAACATACGAGGAGAAACCAGTCAAGATTCTCGAATTTGCCAGCAGAGTTACCCGCAGCAAGGTTATCAAGTTTTGCAAAGTTCAGAGGAACCACCACTCAGAGGACGAAGCCACCTGGGAGAGAGAAGAAGATTTGCTCAAGGACCACCCTCACCTATTTTCCAGCCAACCGGAATCTCGAGGGCGAGATTCATCTTAAGAGGGGTAGGTTTGTAACATCCCAAATTTTCAATTTGGAATGTTATACATTAGATCATCATGCATATCATATTTTTCTGGCATTTTGGTCGATCCTAGAAATTTCACGCAACTCAAGGACCCTCGGAGAGAGTTGGAGATTTCGTTATTTTCATATTTGAGATTCCTCAAATTTTGAAAAGAGGATCATTTGATTTTATTTATTTTATCTTCAATTATTTTTCCAATATCAAAAATTATGAGAGGGAATAATATGAATTCCCAAATTTAGGAAAAATGAAGATTTAATAAATAAATCAAATTTTGGATTTTTCTAGAGTTTATTTGCATTTTATTTGGATTAGGGAAAAATGCGTGTTTTCAAAATTTGCATCTAGGCCCCGAGTAAAAGTTCATTTTGTTCGACTCGTTTTTAGGAGTCGGGAAAAATTAACTTCGGGATTTTTGGAGTTCAACTAGATTTCCTTTTATTTATTCTTCTGCGCGCGTATCTTTTAAAAAAAATTCGCAGTGCCCCGCCTGGGCCAAAGGCCCAGCCGGCCCAGCCGCCCCGCCCCGCCTCGCGCGCGCCCGCGCCGCGCAGCGCCGCCGCCGCCGCCGAGTCCGGATCGGACTCCGCTGCCGCCGCCCCTTTCTTGCCCCCTCCCCCAAGTCTCCTCCCCCCTTTATATATCCAGCCACCCCCCTCCTCCCCACACCACCCGCGCCGCCCCCGCCGCCCGCAGCAGCAGCAGCAGCAGCAGCCGCCGCCTGCCGCGCCGCGCCTCGCCTTGCCCCGCCGCCAAGCCCCGCCCCGCCGGAGCCCTCGCCGCCGAGGTAGCCGCCGTGCCGCGCCGCGCCACCCTCCCCTCGGTTTGTTTTTTTTTAAAAACCGTTCCGGTTTCTTTTCGTTTCGTTGTTTCGGTTTTTTTCGAAACCCTAGATCGGTTTTCATTTTTTTCGGTTTTGATATTTAGCGAGCGTTCGCCAGACCGTTTGTCTTAACGAACGTGATCACCGGTTATTCTCGGTTAACGAACGTCCGTTCATTTAACCGTTCTTCGTTTTCTTTTTCGTCGGATTTAATTCCGCGATTTTCTAATCGCAATTTCAGATCCGATCTTCGTTTTAGTTTATCTTCTCGCTCGCTTATCGGAATCAGGTGATTCAAGCGCCTAGAGTTTTGTTTCGAAACCGCCGTTCCGGCTAATCAACTTGAACAAATTTTGCTACGGTAAAACTTGACCTAGTTTCATCTTGCTAGAACCGAGTTGTTTTCTTCTGCCGTTTGTTTTCCGTTGCTTTGTTCGGTTCGTTTTCTTTTTGCAACCAGAGTTCTTAAGTTGAACTTTTTGGTTCGATCTCTTGTTCGAGTTTTACCTGTGCATTAGATGAGTACTTATTGTATGCTTGTTGTTTGTCTGCGATAGATCACCCGGAGTGCGCCGCCTGTTATTTCGAAGCTCTAGGTTTCGCAGATCCTCAGCAAGGCAAGTAACACTTTGATCATACCTTTTCTACTACCCAGTTTTATTGCATTAGATCAATCCTCAAACATTGCATGATTAGGATCTAATTAAATTGTGGTATGGGAAGTAGATGAGGTAGTACCTATTACCTTCTTTACTTATGAAACCTTTGGGAGTTACTTCTACGTTTGCTTATCATGCCATGCTATGCTAGTAGACGTGGATTGGGTGAGTGGTATCCATGACAGATTTGAGTATTGTTAATTAATGGTTTACCTAAGGTGGCAACTTAAACACACATCTGGGTGGATTGAGGCACCTAGTTTCTATCAGGACTTGCCTGTTTTCTTCGGACCGCCACCCAGGCTCAAAGGGATCATAAGATAATTCATGCTAGTAACTTCCGTGTGCAGCCACAAGCCATTATGGGCTCTGGCATAGTTGACTAAGTCGTGCGAACTCTTACAGTGGTAGACTAGCAGATGTAGGGGATATAGGTTGGTACGGTCTATCACGACGTAAGGTGCTAGCGCTTCCGAAAGACTATGTCTCGGTCATCCGTTTCTCCAACACCATGTAGTGCGAGAAACCAAACGGAGGCGATCGAGTCTTGTGGGGAAAAGTGCGCAAACCTCTGCAGAGTGTACAAACTAATCATGATTAGCCGTGTCCCCGGTTATGGACATATTGAGTATCTAGTACTTGAATATCATGTGAATCTCATCATGTTACTTCTAATTAATAATGTTGGGTTATTGATGATTACTTTTAATTGGGATCGGAATGCTGTCAACCATTCTCGATGTTTAACAACCACCATGATAGTTAAATAAATTTATTCCTTTGCAGTAGGGAAAAATTGGCTTTACGCAAAACTGTAACCATAGAGCTTTCCACCAGCCATATATGCATGTAGTATAGGCTTACTATTCATTATTCTCTATGTGTTACATTGCCAGCATATTCCATGTGCTGACCCATTTTCGGGCTGCAACTTTCATGTTGCAGACTTTTCAGACGACGAGTAAGGTGCTTTTAGGTCGTGGTTCTATACTCAGTGATGCCGTTGGAGTTGATGGACTCACTTATCTTCCAAGTCTTCTGCTGTTATCATTATTAGATGGCCTTAAGCCATATTTATTGTAATAAGTTCTCTTTGAGACACCAATGTAATAAGTGTGTGATTGCTACTCCGTTATAAATCCTTCGAAGTATTGTGTGGTGTCAGCATTACTGGTCTAGGGATGACACCGGAGCACAGAGACTTGACCATCTGAGGTCGGGTCGCTACAATTAATATTGATGATATGGGTAGTACAAGAGTAGATCTACCACGAGATCAAGGAGGCTAAACCCTAGCAGCTAGCCTATGGTATGATTGTTGTATGTTGTGTTGTCCTACGGACTAAAGCCCTCCGGTTTATATAGACACCGGAGAGGGTTACGGTTACACAAAGTCGGTTACAATGGTAGGAGATCTAAACATCTGCATCGCCAAGCTTACCTTCCACGCCTAGGAAAGTCCCATACGGACACGGGACGAAGTCTTCAATCTTGTATCTTCATAGTCCAGGAGTCCGGCTGATGGTATAGTCCAGCCATCCGGGCACCCTCTAATCCAGGACTCCCTCAGTAGCCCCTGAACCAGGCTTCAATGACAACGAGTCCGGCACGCAGATTGTCTTCGGCATTGCAAGGCGGGTTCCTCCTCCAAGTACTTCATAAAAGATTGTTAACACTAAGGATAGTGTACGGCTCTGCAAAATAAGTTTCCACATATTGCCATAGAGAGAGAATAATATTTACACAAATCTAATCTGCTGACGCATTCTGTAGCGTGACATCACACTACGGCCAAGCCTTTATTCGAATCGTTTTCACTTCCCCACCTCAGCGCATTTTGCGAGGTGGTTTCCTTGGCACGTCTTGTCAAAGCAGAGATCATGTCCCTCATTTACGGGATTCTCATCAATACGGACGTGGGTAACCCAATCGTGCCCATTAGCACGTTTTCTCGATTAAAGGCGAGTCCCAAACGGTTACGGGGAGGGACCTTGGTATTCAACCTCTTATAAAGAGACCAAGGCCTTACCCCTTTCTCTCAAACGAGTTCGCCCATCGCCTCGAGTTCCAACACCCTAGGCTCCAAATTTCAGGCGCTCCGGACCTTCGACAATGTCCGGTTCCGACCTTCAAGGCCGATGGATGCTCTCCTCCGTCACGGAGGAGGACGTGCTAAAGTTGAGAGAGGCCAGGTTCTTGGCCGGTGAAATTTCGCATAGGCTGCCTGCTCAAGGGCAGGCTATTCCCAGTCCCCAGCCCGGTGAGAGTGTAGTGTTCGTGTCTCACTTCCTTCAGGGGTTAGGCTTCCCCATGGATCCCTTTGTGAGGGGGCTGATGTTCTATTATGGGCTGGAATTTCACGACTTAGCTCTAGAGTCCATCCTCCATGTTTCCTCATTCATCATCGTGTGCGAAGCATTCCTCCGTGTTACTCCTCACTTCGGGTTATAGCTCAAGACCTTTAAGGTAGAGCCGAAGATGATTGAGGGACGGCACGTAGAGTGCGGAGGCGCTGTTATAAGCAAGAAGGCTGATGCTTCATGGCCCGAGGGCCCTTTTCAAGAGGAGCTCGGCTTGTGGCAACTAGAGTGGTTCTACATTACCGCTCCCAGGGGCACCAAGTGGCTGGCGCCGCCTGCCTTTCGATCGGGTCCCCCAAAGCAGCTAGGGTCGTGGGTCAATAAAGGCCTAGACTGGGTGCCACCCCAGGCCGTATCAGGGATCTCTTAGAAAGAGGTCTCAGTTTGGCCAAAGTGACGCAAGTCATGCTGATCCACCGAACACTGCCCGGCAAACGTTGCTCCCTTCGTTTGTGGGAGTCTAATCCGGAGGGACCACGAGCTCTCCAGCATTTTATGGGCGCAACGCCCGCGGAGATGTATAAACTGTTCTTCGGATCACAAGCAATGTGTCCGAATTTGACCGAGGATGCAGGTCTGAGCTGCAATCGCCCGGATACTCAAGTAAGTAGCCTTGTGCCCGGACTCGTTATCCGTATATTTGTCATAAACTTGCCCCTAAAAGAGTTGTCCTTTTAAATAGGAGTGGATAGCGAAAGCAAAGCTGATCGGGTGTCCGGCTCCCCTCCCCGAGACTAGGCCGGATCCCGTGCTAGTCAGGATGCTAAAGATTGTGCCTTTGGGGGAAAGTGAGGGAGGGGACAAGGAAACTATGGCCTCCTCGAAGGAGGCTGTTCGGAAGGGAGGAACCGAAAATTCCTCTCCTCAGGGGAAGAAGAGGACTGCCTCTGAAAACCCGAAGACTATGGCCTCAAAGCGGGGGGGGGGGGATCCTTGTCAGAGGGTCCTACGCCGGGGGATACCTCGGCTGAACTATGCCCTCAAGGGGACCAGCCCTACAGCGAGCCGTAAGTAGAGAAAGATTATATTTTTGAGAGAGAAATCCTTGCTTTATATCTGAGAAGATTAACCGAAATTTTACCTTGTAGCTCGGACCTCAGCCCTTCTCAGCAGAGCTCGTCTTCGGGGGACCTTCTTCCGGAGATGATGGAGAGCGGTACGCCTCCCCCTGCCGTACCACCTAGCCAGGCGGGCGACCCTGAGGTGTCGTCGCGGAGGGCTTCTCCGAATCCGGCAGGGGCGGAAGGTAGCCATATGGCCCCCCAAGGTTCTCCGCGTCCGGCCTTTGAAAGAGGCCATAGGACGAATCCGGCACCGTCCGGTGCTTGGTCGGAGGAGCTGAAGAATCTGCTAGGGCGAGCTTCTATCTCAGAGGAGCACCGTGCGTTGATGGGCACGGTGATTGAAAGGATTTCGTCCGCGGAAAGCGTATTGCACGAGGCTGTCAGAAGTTTACTGACAGGTTTTGAAGTACGTGAAATAATGTACATTTTCTGACAGTTGCGCATAAATAAGATGCGCCCTGTGTAGATAGTAGCCCCTGAGACTTGGTGCGTTGTCAAAAGTGACGGCGCGCAGAGGATCATAATCCCAGGCCTAAAATGTCGCCTTTGTATGTAGGTGACGAAGTGTCCGGAATCCAGTCGGGCTAATGATTTTGCTGAGCTAAAGCGGCAACTTGACGTGGCAGATGCCGACATCGCGCTTGTCAACAAGCGGCTTGATGAGGCTCAAGGTATGTAATTCCTTGAGCGGCACCTGGTAAGAGGAGCTTTATGCCAGTATCTTACAATGTGTGTGCTTGATGCAGATGGTGCGGCCGACGTGGAGAGTCTTCGAGCGAAACTTGCCCGAGCTAAGGAACAAGCCAAAAAAGGTGATGCGGCTGCCGAGAAGGCCCTTGAAGAGCTGAGAGCCGAACAGGCTGCTCACTGCCGAAGCAAGAAAGAGATGGCCGAGATGGCCGTGAAGCTAAAGAGCGCTGCTAACCGTTGCAAGCTTCTGGAAAAAGAAGATCGGGCGGAACACACGGACTTGAAGAAGGCTGTTGCCGATGCCAAGGATGCTCGCTCTGCGGCGAGAGCTGCGAGGGAGGAGCTTCGTGAAGCCGGAGAGATCGCGGCTGGAAAGCCCTTTATGCTGCGGAGGAAGTTTTGTGATCCTAAGCATGCTCCGTTGGACTGGCTGTGGAGTACGACGGACACCTATCTGGATTTGGCGGCAAGTGCTGCTGATGCGATTGAAAACTTTCGAGATCAAGGAGATCGCGAAGTGGAGAAACACTTTTGGTCGCAGTTCCACAATCCAGAGCGTCCACTGTCCGTGGCCGATCGTCTGGCCGAATGGGCCGAGCTGAATAGGTTGTCCGGACTCGCCATGAAGTGCGTCATGAGTCATTTGTGGCCAGGGAGATCGGAGCCGGAGAGTTATTTCAGCTTGGTGTAGCAATTCCTTGGTGCGGTGCCACATATCAATGCAATGAAGAGGTCAACATGTATAGAGGGCGCACGGATGGCTCTTGCCCGTGTCAAGACATACTGGGCGGAGATGGAGACCACCGTTGTTGCATCCCAAGATTCGGACAAAAGCCGAGTACCCTCCAAGCACTATTTTCAGGAAGTCCTTGAAGGCGCTCGTGTAACAGAGACGCGGTGCTCGAAGGATGCTATGTTCTAATAGCATATTTAATTGTAAAGCAATATTTTGATAAATTGTAGTAGCCTTTTATACTTGTGCCTTCAAGTACTTGAAACACCTCCTGTGTGGCCGTTTTAAGATATAAATATAAAATCTGAAAGATGGCAGTCGTTGGCTTCAGCCCCCACGCACATAGTGCGGGGGTGCTCACAGAAGGCGCATTTTCACACTTAATCCAACGTCTTGGTCCTACAAAGGAGGTGATAGCGCAGCAAGCTAGGGAACCGGACTATAATGCTTTAACACTTTCACTTAGCCATAGGAGCTTGAAAGTGAGGCTACTTAAATAGCCCCTGGTGGCGCCTGCGCTTGCCCGAAGTCGGGGTGCATATGTGCCTGGCCGGGAAACGGCCCTTCGTTAATGCGGAGGAATCCTATAGATTCCAGTGAGTCGTCGAGTGGTTGACCAGTCTCACGCTATATCATGACAGTCAGTTTTCGGCTTTCTCTACTGAGGTGCTCGCCTGGCCGAACCGGGGCACAATCGCAGTAGTTCTCCTGGTGCTGCCTTAGCCGATAGTGCGGAACGTAAGGCAGCCAAACACAAGAGCCGGGCAACCCAACATTTGACCAAAGACATGATTCGGAGCTGATGCATATAAGGCCAAACTCGCGACGCCGAACACTCCCTAAGGTATTCGGTCTTTATGAGTGCGGGCGGGTCAACACCCTTGGTTATAAGCCCCTAGTGTCCAGGTACGCGCAAAATTCCTGACGTGGCCACATGCCAAGACGTCAGTCCCCTCCTTGATTATAACGAAAAACCGGATGATGTGTATCAACAAGAGACAGTAAAAAAGGTTTACGAGGGTCTTAATCTGAAAAGAATCCTTGGAACGGGTCCCTGCTGCACGTCTGCGCCTGTTTCTCCGTTGTGCCATATCCTGGACGGGCGCATCACGATGTTCATCTGTAAAAGAGAGGAACTTAGTTGAAAAAGAAAAAAGGGTCGTGCCAAACAAAAGTTATACTAAATAATCAAAGTATAGATTGAAATGGGTAAAATTGAGCTTGATTGTCTCATATTGTACATGCGCGGAGCCCCTAGCGCGGGGGTATACGGTTATTAAGCCTTTATTAATGATATGTTTACGCCGGACTCGTCCAACCGTGTCCGTGGTCTTAACGACCTGTTTGGATGTTTTTGGCTGATGAAGCCGTATTATTGTGGGGCTGTTAAGGCGGCCGCACGATCCTCCGCGGGGGGCGCACTCAATGTTTTCCCTTTAAAGAGATGATGCCTCGTGGACCGGGCATCTTGAGCGTAAGAGATGCGTAATGCGGTATTGCGTTAAAGCGGGCGAAAGCTTCGCGCCCCAGCAGTGCTTGATAGCGACTTGGGAATGGGACGATGTGGAAAGTTAGCTTTTCGCGGTGGAAGTTATCGAGGAAGCCGGATATGACTTCAAGCCGGAGAAAGCCCATGCAATGGGTAGCCGGACCTGGCGCTACCCCTTGAAAGGAGGTTTTACTGTGGCGAATTCTTCTTGGGTCTATCCTCATGTGGCGGATTGTGTCCTGATATATCAGGTTTAGACCGCTGCCGCCGTCCATCAGGACATTTGTAAACTGGAGTCCGCCAATTATTGGATCGAGTACCAAGGTAGTCCAGCCTGCGCTCCTGATACTTCTAGAGTAATCCCGATGATCGAAGACGATTGGTTTTGTCAACCAGTGGCGGGACTCCTTCGGGATAGGCCGTATGGCGTGTACCTTTATGGGCGCCGCACGTTTTGTTATGTGAAGTAAGTTTACTGTTTTTACTTCTTGTGGAAAATTCTTTTGTTTCCTGGTGCTCTGCTTTTGGGGTTCGTCATCGTCTTCGCTTGGTGTGTCGAGCCCCTTGTGTTCGGCGTTGAGTCTGCTGGATTGTTTGAAGACCCAACAATCTCTGTGGGTATGGTTAGCAGGATTCCCGGGAGTACTGTGTATTTGACATATCCTGTCCAAGATTTTGTTTAGGTTGGATAGCTCGTCCCTGTTATCCTGGAGGGGCGGCTTTTTCTGATTCTGTCGTGAGCTTTTGAATCCGGCGTTTACTGCCGTGCTCTTCGGACTGTTTTCCTTAGTCCGGCGACGATCCTTGTTGCGTCGCTGTTTTCCGTTTCCATCCCTAGTTTCGGATGTACTTGGGTCGCTGGTGCTACATCTTGCCAACCAGCTGTCCTCTCCTATGCAAAAGCGGGTCATGAGGCTTGTTAATGCGGCCATTGTTCTTGGCTTTTCTTTGGCCGAGGTGTCTGGCTAGCCATTCGTCTCGAACGTTATGCCTAAAAGCTGCTAGGGCTTCGGCGTCTGGATAGTCGACTATCTGATTCTTTTTAGTAAGAAATCTGTTCCAGAATTGCCGAGCTGACTCTCCGGGCTGTTGAGTTATGTGAATGAGATCGTCTGCATCCGGAGGGCGGACATAGGTCCCTTGAAAATTTGCTCTGAAAGCGTCCTCGAGCTCTTCCCAACTTCCAATTTTGTTTTCAGGAAGGCTTTTAAGCCAATGCCGGGCTGGCCCTTTAAGCTTGAGGGGTAAGTATTGTATGGCGTGGAGGTCATCTCCTCTGGCCATATGTATGTGGAGGATATAATCCTCGATCCAGACTCCAGGGTCTGTTGTTCCGTCGTAGGCCTCTATGTTTACGGGTTTAAATCCCGCTGGAAGTTCATAATCCAGGACCTCATCGGTGAAACATAAGGGGTGTGCGGCACCCCTGTATTTGGGTGTGCCGTGGCGTTCGGATACTGGTTTTCTTGCATTGCTTACGAGAGCTTGCTTTCTTGGCCCATAAATAGAGCTGGCTGGGCCATCTTTTTGATGCGAGTCCTTGAGTGGGTCGCATGCCGGCTTGAGTGCGGCGCCGCTTGCCGTTTTATGCTGGCCATGGGGTCGTCTATCCGACCGGGTGGCTTTCTTACTTTTTGCATGCGAGGGCTCTAAGGCCTCTTTGTCGAATTCAGGCAGTAGATTTCGCTTCGGATAGCTTTTAGTGCGGCGACTGTCGCCGTATTTGTCTGCGGTATTGATTACTTTGCTCCATCTGATTCTGAGTGCATCTTCCGCAGTTTTTAGCTTCTGCTTCTGCTTTTCAGGCTACGTGCGGTTGCAACGAGCCTTTTGTGGAGGTTCTTCTGCTCCGTGGCCTTATCCGGCGTAAGGTCATCCAGAATGCCGTTTTCGCCGGGGACGGGTTTTACGGTTTCTTTATCCGAGTTGCCCTGTTCGAACGGTTGCTCTAAGGCATGCTCGTCGTCTGCCAGCTCGCCCTGCTCTATGGCTGGGTCTGTGTAGAGGCGGGGCTTGGGGCGGCGTTTGCGCCGCCGCTTTGATTGCTTTTCGACAGATCGATCCCTCGTTGCCTCCCCGTGTTCCTCGTTGTCTCTTCCTTTAGGTGTATCCACCATGTACACCTCATGAGATGAGGTGGCTGTCCAATGCCCTATAGGCGTTGGTTCATATGCGTCTCCTGCATCGTCGTCCATACCGTCGATGTCTTCGGAGTCGAAATTGAGCACGTCGTTTAAATTATCAACGGTGTCTATTAAATGGGTGGTGGGTGGGCTTTGAATTTCTTCATCGTCCGTATCCCAACCTTGCTGACCATAATCCGGCCAGGGCTCTCCTGATAAAGAGAGGGATTTTAGTGACTTCAGAATGTCCCCGAAGGGCGAGTGCTGGAAGATGTCCGCAGCGGTGAACTCCATGATTGGCGCCCAATCGGATTTGATCGGTAGGCGAGCGAAGGGCTTGGAGTCCGGAGAGGAATCCGGCCCCTCAGAGTCACGGGCCTTGCGGAGTGCGGGGCTAGTGTTCGGCTCAATCGCCTTTGAGATCGCAGCCCCCGAGGTGGCGTCCAACCGCTCATCCTTGATCGGCGCAGCCGGCTCCGAATTAAGGGTCGGAAGAGAAGCGTGTGCGGCCTCCAGGGCACTGTTCGGCGGCAGAGCTAGATCATGCCCATCGACACAGTGTGGCGCGCTCGGCTGTGGCTCAAATCCGTCGAAGATCAAGTCCCCGCGGATGTCAGCCGTGTAGTTTAAACTTCCAAATCTGACCTGATGGCCAGGGTCGTAGCTTTCGATCTGCTCTAGATGGCCAAGCGAATTGGCCCGCGGTACGAAGCCGCCGAAGACGAAGACCTGTCCGGGGAAAAAGTCTCACCCTGGACTGCATCGTTGTTGATGATCGAAGGAGCCATCGGGCCTAAAAGCGACGACACAGAGGAACTCTCAATGAAAGCACCAATGTCAGTGTCAAAACCGGCGGATCTCGGGTAGGGGGTCCCGAACTGTGTGTCTAGGCGGATGGTAATAGGAGACAAGGGACACGAAGTTTTACCCAGGTTCGGGCCCTCTCGATGGAGGTAAAACCCTACGTCCGGCTTGATTAATATTGATGATATGGGTAGTACAAGAGTAGATCTACCACGAGATCAAGGAGGCTAAACCCTAGAAGCTAGCCTATGGTATGATTGTTGTATGTTGTGTTGTCCTACGGACTAAAACCCTCCGGTTTATATAGACACCGGAGAGGGTTAGGGTTACACAAAGTCGGTTACAATGGTAGGAGATCTAAACATCTGCATCGCCAAGCTTGCCTTCCACGCCAAGGAAAGTCCCATCCGGACACGGGACGAAGTCTTCAATCTTGTATCTTCATAGTCCAGGAGTTCGGCTGATGGTATAGTCCGGCCATCCGGACACCCCCTAATCCAGGACTCCCTCACCCGATGACAAGCCAAGCAATTATTTCGTACTTTAGTAATCTCAAACTTTTTTCAACTTTCACGCAATACATGAGCGTGAGCCATGGATATATCACTATGGGTGGAATAAAGTAATGATGATGGGGGGTTGTGTGGAGAAGACAAAAAGGAGAAAGTCCCACATTAATGAGGCTAATCAACGGGCTAGGGAGATGCCCATCAATTGATGTCAATGCAAGGAGTAGGGATTGCCATGCAACTGATGCACTAGAGCTATAAATGTATGAAAGCTCAACAAAAGTAACTAAGTGGGTGTGCATACAACTTGCTTGCTCACGAAGACCTAGGGCATTTGAGGAAGCCCATTGTTGGAATATGCAAGCCAAGTTCTATAATGAAAAATTCCCACTAGTATATGAAAGTGACAAAACAAGAGACTCTCTAACATAAAGATCATGGTGCTACTTTGAAGCACAAGTGTGGAAAAAGGATAGTAACATTGTCCCTTTTTATTTCTCTTTATTTCTTCTTTTTTTTGGGCCTTTTATTTATTTGGCCTTTCTTATCTTTTTTTGGGACAATGCTCTATTAATGATGATCATCACACTTCTATTTATTTACATCTCAATGATTACAACTCGATACTTAGAACAAAATATGACTCTATATGAATGCCTCCGGCGGTGTACCGGGATGAGCAATGAGTCAAGAGTGACATGTATGAAATGATGTGCATGGTGGCCTTGCCACACATACGATGTCAACTACATGATCATGCAAAGCAATATGACAATGATGGACCGTGTCATAATAAACGGAACGGTGGAAAGTTGCATGGCAATATATCTCGGAATTGCTATGGAAATGCCATAATAGGTAGGTATGGTGGCTGTTTTGAGGAATATATAAGGAGGCTTATGTGTGATAGAGCGTATCATATCACAGGGTTTGGATGCACCGGCGAAGTTTGCACCAACTCTCAAGGTGAGAAAGGGCAATGCACGGTACCGAAGAGGCTAGCAATGATGGAAGGGTGAGAGTGCGTATAATCCATGGACTCAACATTAGTCATAAAGAACTCACATACTTATTGCAAAAATCTACAAGTCATTAAACCTAAAGCACTACGCGCGTGCTCCTAGGGGGATAGATTGGTAGGAAAAGACCATCGCTCGTCCCCGACCGCCACTCATAAGGAAAGCAATCAAAGAACACCTCATGCTTCAAATTTGTCACACAACGGTTGCCATACGTGCATGCTACGGGACTTGCAAACCTCAACACAAGTATTTCTCAATTTCACAATTAATTAACTAGCATGACTCTAATATTACCATCTTTATATCTCAAAACAATTATCAAGTATCCAACTTCTCATAGTATTTAATGCACTCTATATGAAAGTTTTTATTATACCCATCTTGGATGCCTATCATATTAGGACTAATTTTATAGCCAAAGCAAATTACCATGATGTTCTAAAAGACTCTCAAAATAATATAAGTGAAGCATGAGAGATCAATAATATCTATAAAATAAAACCACCACCGTGCTCTAAAAAGATATAAGTGAAGCACTAGAGAAAAATTATCTAGCTCAAAAGATATAAGTGAAGCACATAGAGTATTCTAATAAATTACGATTCATGTGTGTCTCTCCAAAAGGTGTGTACAGCAAGGATGATTGTGGTAAACTAAAAAGCAAAGACTCAAATCATACAAGACGCTCCAAGCAAAACACATATCATGTGATGAATAAATATATAGCCTCAAGTAAAGTTACCGATAGATGAAGACAAAAGAGGGGATGCCTTCCGGGGCATCCCCAAGCTTAGGCTTTTGGTTGTCCTTGAATTTTACCTTATGGTGCCGTGGGCATCCCTCAGCTTAGGCTCTTGCCACTCCTTATTCCAAAATCCATCAAATCTTTACCCAAAAACTCGAAAACTTCACAACACAAAACTTAAACAGAAAATCTCATGAGCTCCGTTAGCGTAAGAAAACAAACCACCACTTTAAGGTACTGTAATGAACTCATTGTTTATTTATATTGGTGTTAAACCTACTGTATTCCAACTTCTCTATGGTTCATACCCCCCCGATACTAGCCATAGATTCATCAAAATAAGCAAACAACAAACAAAAAACAGAATCTGTCAAAAACAGAACAACCTATATTAATCTGTACCAAATGAATACTTCTGGAACTCCAAAAATTCTGAAATAAATTGGTGGACGTGAGGAATTTATCTATTAATCATCTGCAAAAAGAATCAACCTAAAAGCACTCTCCAGTAAAACAAATGGTAGCTAATCTCGTGATCGCTAAAGTTACTGTTTTCCCAAAGGTTCTACTTGGCACAAACACTAATTAAAACATAAAATAACATCTAAACAGAGGCTAGATGAATTATTTATTACTAAATAGGAACAAAAAGCAAGGGGAAAAATAAAATTGGGTGGCCTCCCAACAAGCGATATCATTTAATGCCCCTAGCTAGGCATTGATAACTTTAATGATGCTCACATGAAAGACAAGAATTGAAGCACAGAAAGAGCATCATATAGCATGTGAAAAACACATCTAAGTCTAACATACTTCCTATGCATAGGCATCTTATAGGCAACCAAATTATCATAGCAAGCAAAAACTAGCATATGCAAGGAAGCGGAAAGAAACAATAGCAATCTTAACATAACGAGAGGTAATTTAGTAACATGAAAATTTCTACAATCATATTTTCCTCTCTCATAATAATTACATGTGGGATCATAAGCAAATTCAACAAAATAGCTATCACATAAAATATTTTCAACACGATCCACATGCATGTAAAGTTGACACTCTTCCAAAATAGTGGGATTAACATTAACTAAAGTCATGACCTCTCCAAACCCACTTTTAATATTATTACAAACATTATTATCAATCTTATATTCATCATGGGGCTTAAATAAATTTTCAAGATCATAAGAAGAATCACCCCAATCATGATCACTGCAACAAGTAGTAGACATAGCAAAACTAGCATCCCCAAGCTTAGGGTTTTGCATATTATTAGCACAATTGACATCAAGAGAATTTATCATAAGATTATTGCAATCATGCTTTTCATCGAAGGAACTATCAAGTATGGGTGCAATAGCAACGATCTCATGCTTTAACATAAGGAACTATAACAAATTCGTCTTCATAAATATTGGCATCATGGCCACAAGAATAGCAAGCATCATGTTCATCAAGGGATATTTCAATCAAATCATCGGAATCACAATTATCTATAGATTCATGCATATCATTATTTTCTTCCAAAGCAACGGTCATAAGTTCTTTGACATAGAAATTATGGGCATAGTTTTCATAGCAATAATTAAGTATGTCAAAATTTTCAGATTTGTAGAGAGTAGTATCTTACTTTTCAATCAAAGAAGCAGCTTCATAAGCACCCTTAAAAAACAAATTCTTCAATTTGTTCGATATCATAGTAACTATAAACACCCTTTGCATAAGAAGATAAGATTTCATTATCATTAAACTCACATAGGTAGGGAAGGTGTTTTTTAGGGCTCTTAGAGCAACAAGTAAAGTCATAGATTTCACAAAGTTTCCAAGCATGGCAAAGAAAACTATTTAATTGATACCATAAGAGCTTCCCCTTTTCAGACAAACGATGACACACAAAATGAGCATGCTCATCTAAAGATTTTCCCTCAACTAAACTAGTTGGGGTTTCAGCACGAGCACATATAGATCGAAGATGATCCAAGTAGAACACTTTAAGTGGATCCATATTAATAGATTTTTAGCAAGCAAAGATGCAAGCAAATAAAAGGCACATGGAAACACAAACAAAAACACATACGGGACGAAGACGAAGAAAAGTCAAAGCTGAAGTGGGGGAGAGGAAAATGAGAGGCAAATGGTAAATAATGTAATGCGAGGGATAAGAGTTTGTGATGGGTACTTGGTATGTCTTGACTTGAGCGTAGATCTCCCCGGCAATGGCGCCAGAAATCCTTCTTGCTACCTCTTGAGCATGCATTGTTTTTCCCTTGAAGAGGAAAGGAAGATGCAGCAAAGTAGCGTAAGTATTTCCCTTAGTTTTTTAGAACCAAGGTATCAATCCAGAAGGAGACTACATACAAGTCGCCTAGTACCTGCACAATCAATCAAGAACCTTGCAACCAACGCGATAAAGGGGTTGTCAATCCCTTCACGACCACTTGCAAAAGTGAGATCTGATAAAGATAATAAGATAAACATTTTTGGTATTTTTGTTGTATAGATTGGAAAGTAAAGATTGCAAAATAAACTGTGACAGAAATTGGCAAGTTGACGATAAACTAATATGATGTAAAATAGACCCGGGGGCCATAGGTTTCACTAGTGGGTTCTCTCGTGATAGCATATATTACGGTGGGTGAACAAATTACTGCCGATTAATTGATAGAAAAGCGCATAGTTATGAGAATATCTAGGCATTATCATGAACATAGGCATCACGTCCGTGTCAAGTAGACCGAAACGATTCTGCATCTACTACTATTACTCCACACATCGACCGCTATCCAGCATGCATCTAGAGTATTAAGTTCATAAGAATGGAGTAACGCATTAAGCAAGATGACATGATGTAGAGGGATAAACTCAAGCAATATGATATAAACCCCATATTTTTATCCTTGATGGCAACAATACAATATGTGCCTTGGTGCCCCTGCTGTCACTGGGAAAGGACACCGCAAGATTGAACCCAAAGCTAAGCACTTCTCCCATTGTAAGAAAGATCAATCTAGTAGGCCAAACTAAACCGATAATTCGAAGAGACTTGCAAAGATATCAAATCATGCATATAAGAATTCAGAGAAGAACCAAATATTGTTCATAGATAATCTTGATCATAAACCCACAATTCATCGGATCTCGGCAAACACACCGCAAAAAGTATTACATCGAATAGATCTCCAAGAACATCGAGGAGAACTTTGTATTGAGAACCAAAGAGAGAGAAGAAGCCATCTAGCTAATAACTATGGACCCGAAGGTCTGTGGTAAACTACTCACACATCATCGGAGAGGCTATGGTGTTGATGTAGTACCCTCTGTGATCGAATCCCCCTTTGGCATATCGCCGGAAAAGGCCCCAAGATGGGATCTCACGGGTAAAGAAGGTTGCGGCGGTGGAAAAGTGGTTTCATGGCTCCCCCGGATGTTTTCAGGTTATAAGAGTATATATATATAGGTGAAAGAAGTAGGTCGATGGAGCTATGAGGGGCCCACGAGGGTGGGGGCGCGCTACCCCCCTGGGCGCGCCCTCCTGCCTCGTGGCTGCCTCGTTGCGTCTCTGACTTCCACTCCAAGTCTCCTGGACTGCGTTTGTTCCAAGAAAGATCCTCGCGAAGGTTTCGTTCCGTTTGATATTCCTTTCGTGCGAAACACTGAAATAGGCAAAAAAACAGCAACTGGCACTGGGCCTCCGGTTAATAGGTTAGTCCCAAAAATAATATAAAAAGCATATTAAAGCCCATTAAACATCCAAGACAGATAATATAATAGCATGGAACGATCAAAAATTATAGATACGTTGGAGACGTATCATCCTGCCCTCAGCTTCGGCCTTCGAGAACTTCAACTTCAGGTTGTACTCATTGACAAGATCCGCACGAGCTTCCGCTACCCTCCGGTCAACCTCCTCCTGGATCTTGGCTTCGCGTGCGGTGACAACATCTTCAGACACGGCCAAATGGCGTTCCCTCGTCTCCAGCCAATCAAGCTCGAGGCTGCGCTCCGAGGCCTCCAACATTAGCGCTTCCTTACGTTTCTGGATCTCCTCCTCTTTGCAAGGCGCCCCCCTCATTGATGCCAAGGCGGCCCTGCGCGCCTCGACCAGCTGCTCGAGGATAGCATTCAAGGCCCGGAGCTCCTGTTCGCGCTTCTCGGCGGCCTTGCGGCGGCGACCGGCCTCCCTGGCCTCCTCCAGGGCCCGGGCGCTAGCCTCGCGTGAGGTCGCGAGGGACATTTCGGCCTTCACACGGGCTTGCTCATGCTGAAGACACCCAAGGTTGATGGCCACATTCAACTGATGCCGCTTGTCCGTCAGCCGAAGGCCCTCTATATCAAGGAGAGCTTCAACATCGACAGGCTCCCTCTCGAGCCGGCTCAGCGCACCCATCGCCTCCCGAAAGAGCTCGTGGCGGACAGCGCCATGCCCGCGCGTGGGTTCAAACGCGCGGCCGGGTCCGTCCTCCGTGCCGGGAATCGTTGGGGAGGCTTGAGGTGGCCGGCCTTCTCCTAGCAGGGGGCTAGAGGCTGGCACCTTCCCCGCCTCCTTTCAGGCCTTGGCGGAGGCGCTGCAGCATGAAGCCTCGCAGCCTGAAGAAGAAGCCAGGGCTAAGGCCACCCAGCTAAGGGCGACGACCAATGCAGGAGCCCTCGGCACGCCTTCAGCACCCCAGGCAGGACCGTGAAGGAGGGACGACAAGAACACAGGATCAAGACCCCCAGTCGGCGCGCCCTCCTCAGGAATAGGCCCCGAGCCACGCGCGGCGGCCTGGCGAGGGGACCTCAGGGTCAGTGGCGAGCCAATGACTGGCGGGGGCCACTCTTCAGGATATCTCGCCGCCCCAACCGAAGGGACCCTAAAGAGTTGTTGTCAGAAGGGGATGCAGCATTCAGGAAATCACGCAGATGAGGTACTTACTTGTCTTTGGCAATGTATTTCCCCTGCTTCAACGGTCGGTAGGCGCCACCATTGCAGGTTGGAGGCACCTTCCTCTTGCGGAGTGCTCCGAAGTTTAGGTGAAGCTGGCCAAAGCCCTGGGAACAACCGCCGTTGCCTGGGGCAGTCAGCGGGGCTCCTGAGGGGACGACCTCGGGAGCGTCAGGCTGCATCGGCCCCTCAGCTCCCACCTCAGGACAGCTCGCCCGAGCCTCGGGGGCTTCCACCTCAGGAGCCATGACCAACATCGCTTCCTCGGCGGCCACCTCGCTGGCATTTGACGGTGCTCGCCCCCCTGCATCGGCTTCCGGGGTGAGCGCCAAGGCGACAGCAGGCAAGGAAACCACAAGAATGGGGCTCTCACGGGGCCCTTCAAGGCCGACCAGGCGCAGTCCCCGTTCATCAAAGGGGGGCATTTGCCTCACGAACTCCACCTTGTCCGAGCAGCAGTACAAGAGGAAACCCTCCTCCGGCAGGTCGGCTGGTGCCGGGTCGCCCGTCAAGAGCTCAAGCACCACCTGCAACACCGCAGGAGGGAGCGCAGGCACGTGGAGCCTTATTGGGTCCCTGCTGCCGAAGAAGGTCCACATCGGTCGGGAGTGATGTTGGAACGGAGCAATGCGGCACGGGATGAACTCCTTCACTACCATGGGCGTCGTCACCCCAAGGTCCTTCAATCTGGCCAGCCGACACCAGACGTGGGCGAGCCGCCGGTCAACGAGATTCGTGTGCCCCCAGCCGGAGCTCGGGACGGCCGGCACCCGGGGGAGTAGTAGCAGAGGGCTGAGCACGCCAACATCCATGAATACCCACTGCTTCCGAAATCCATCCACAACTGGTGAGATCTCAAAGTTAATCCCCGAGTCGGCCGAAGCCGCAATGGTCTGAAGGGACATGCACCCCGAGCGCTGGCGGGCGTCCGTCAGATGCAGCGAGGAGAAAATGGCGAAGCAGGGCCACAGAAGGGGCAATGCCCACCATGGCCTCGTAGACGAAGGTGAAGACGGCGAGGAGGATGATGGACTGGGGATCCAGATGCAGTGCATTGACTTGATAATGCGAGAGCACGACATTGAAGAAGTCAGAGAAGGGGGAATCAGGCCAGCCCAGAGGGAGTGAAGATGAAGGGGGACCTCGGTGGCCGTCCTATCAATCGCGGCGCAAGATGCAGGCCAAGACACTGTCACCTTCCATTCATTTGAATCGGCAGCGAGCGCTGGGCGAACCTTGTCCAGCCCTTCCAGGTTGAGCACCACCGACCGCTCGATGGCGGGCTTCAAGACCGGCGGCGCCAGGGCTGAGGTACGGGCCTTCTTATTTCCCTTCTTCTTTGGACTCGGCGCCATGACGGCGGGAAGGATTGGTGTTGGGCCGGACCAGGGGAGGAAACCGCTATTTTCCGGAAGGCAGAGGAACTGTGGGAGCATGCTACCAGCGATGGAGGCGGGGCTGTGTTGACAACGGCGGTCGCCTAGCCTGGCGGATATCAAGGCTGCATGGGGGAGTGGAGGCGCCCACGTACCATCTGTCGCCACGCGTCAATCAAGGCCGCAAGCGGTTGGGGTCCGCGACGCTCTGCACTAGCCCCTTGGCTTCACCTCGAAGCCAAGTTCGAGCGCGCCTTGGGCTCGGGGCTACTGTTGGCGTCCTGGGAACGGGGGCACCCAGACTTGCCTGCCTGCGACCCATGGCGTAGCTCCATCAATGGCCCGGTACGGCCCGGCTTCAACGAGAAGAACCCAAGACCCTCGCTAGGGGCCAAGCCTCGCGAGGCGGATGACACCAAGAACTGCTTGGGGGGAAGATATCACAACACAACTCTAGACACAAATTAAAATAATACAAGCTTTATATTACAAGCCAGGGGCCTCGAGGGCTCGAATACATAAGCTCGAATACACAAGAGTGAGCGGAAGCAACATTATCTGAGTACAGACATGAGTTAGACAAGTTTTCCTTAAGAAGGCTAGCACAAAAGCAACATCGACTGAAAAGGCAAGGCCTCCTGCCTGGGAGCCTCCTAACTACTCTTGGTCGTCGGCGGTCTCCACGTAGTAGTAGGCATCAACGGTGGCATCTGAATCCTGGGCTCCGGCATCTGGTTGCATCAACCGGAAAGAAGAAAGGGGGAAAAGGGGGAGAAAAGCAACCGTGAGTACCCATCCAAAGTACTTGCAAGCAAGGATCTACACTACATATGCATCAGTATCAATGAAAGGGGTTGTATCTGTGGACTGAACTGCAGAATGCCAGAAGAGAAGGGGGGAATCCTAGCCTATCGAAGACTAGCATCTTTTGGAAACCACCATCTTGCAGCAACAGGAGGGAGTAGAGTAACATAAAGTAAAGTAGTAGTAGTGTTATCAACCTTGGCCAGAGATCCTTTCTCGACTCCCTGCGAGAAAGCAATCCCAGAGCCATACGATCCAGTTATCACCTCATATCCATATCTCATCTCAAGTATCCAGTTCTAGTTGTATCGGTCGGGATATAACTCCAAGTGTCCGTTATCATAGGACAGGCTATCGATAGATGTTTTCTTCCCTGCAGGGGTGCACCAACTTACCCACCACGCTCGATTAACTCCGGCCGGACACACTTTCTTGGGTCATGACCGGCCTCGGCCAAACAATACGCCGCAACCCGACCTAGGCTTAATAGAGAGGCCAGCACGCTGGACTAAACCTATGCCCCCAGGGGTCATGGTCCATCGCCCCGGTAATTCCTGCATGTTGCGTGGGTGGCCGGTGAGCAGACCTAGCTACCTCCTTCAACAAGGCAGGTGCTTACGCAGTCCAACCCAGCGCGCGCCGCTCAGTCGCTGATGTCTATTAAGCTTCGGCTGATGCATACGACGCAGAACGCCCATACTATGCCCACGTGATGGTTAGTGCTATCAGGCCAAAGGCCCCTCGGATCAAATATCCAAATCGTAGTGGATTAGGAGCACGCGGTAACAAGTAGAGACTCACGAAAGATGTGACCCCATTGCCCCGTCTCGAGGACTTGCGGCAAGGGATAGGAATGCCCGGCCACGCCTCGTAATTATCTCGCGGGCACCCTCCAGGTCAACTCGACTCCACATCACTCGCAATTAAGCTCGCGCGGGTAACCCTCAGAGTCGACCCGTCTTTAGTAACATGGTTCAGTGTAAAGCCATAGTAACCATAGTATCTGTGTGTATAACACCAAGGGGAAAACCTGAGGAATCACCCTTGACGGATTCCACTCGATGTAATCATCAAGGTGAACGTAAGAGGAACCACCCTCGAAGTTCACACTTCAGGGGTTGCACGACAGAGTCGTATCGGAAGTGGTTAAGGCGGAATCACCCTCAATGACCACAACCACATAACTACACTACAGGGTTAGCATCAGAAGTGTTGTAGAGGTCTCACCCTCGGCACTCGATAGTAACCCAGTAGTGTCGAGCAACTAAGGGGAAAGTGATGTGCGGTACTGGGGCCTGGTCTTTGATCCAGTTGATCGGGTCTTTAATGATGAAGCAAGGGCAACAAGGACAAGGTGGGGTCACTGATGGATCACTAACCAACCTATACTAAGAAGTTTAGGATAAGCATGTAGGTAACAATAAGCGGGTTACAAAAACAGGCTATGCATCAGAATAGGAGCAAACAATTACATTAGCAAAATCTAATGCAAGCATGAGAGAAAGGAATGGGCGATATCGGGATGATCAAAGGGGGGGCTTGCCTGGTTGCTCTGGCAAGGAGGAGTCGTCGTTGACGTAGTTGATCACAATGGCATCATCAGCGGTCTCGGGGTCTACCGGAGAGAAGAGGGGGAAGAAACAATAAGTATAAACAAACAGATGGAACGCTAAGCAAGACATGACGATAAGTAGAACTAGGGTCGACCTAACGTAGTACTACACGTTGCATACGGAGGGAATAAACATCCGAGGATGAATTCCCGACGTCAGGTGGATTCCGGAAAAAGGAAAAGAGGGGGAAAGTTCCAAGTTCAGCATGCTAGGGGCATGTGACAGAAGAACAGACCACCTATTCTGATTCATTGGATTTTTCTCAGCAACTTTCATATAGAAAACATTTTCATCGGAGTTACGGTTTATTTACTACGAATTTCTAAAGACTTTAGCATTTCCAGAAATTGTTTAAATTAACAGAAATGGAATTATTGTGTCAGCATGATGTCAGCATGTGGTCAACAGGTCAACCGCAGCTGTTCAGGTCAAACCTGGCAGCTGGGTCCCACCTGTCATAGACAGTGGGTCTAACAGCAGTTTAATTTAGCTAAACAGAGTTAATTAGTGGTTGGGCCCCACATGTCAATGACTAATTAGTTAAACTAATTAATTTAGTTTAATTAGCGTGGGGGGCCAACATGTCAGTGGCAGTAGCTGCCACATCAGCATAGTTGACTTGGTCAACTGGCCAACCGGGGCACCTGGGGCCACTGGTGAGCGACCCAGGGAGGTGGCCCCAGGTAGTGCAACGTCAGCGGTGCCGGAGCTTCGCCGCCGGTGAATAAAATCACGGCGGCGCGTACAAGGGGGCATCGGGATTCTGCTATAGGGCATGGGGGAGGTCACGGTTAGGGGCGTTCGAACGAGCGCACGAAGGCACGTCGACTGGGGGCGGTGGCGTCGCCGGAGTTGGCTGGAATCGGCGCCGGCGTCGAGGCCAGCGGCGGAGCGGCTTCGGCCGAAGATGGAAACGGTGAGGCACCGCACTATTGAGCAAAAGAGGAGGCTGGGTAGGATCTACGTGGCGCGGCGAGTCCAATGGGCACGAGCCCATGACCAGACGGTCACCGGAGACGCATCGGCGACGAGCTCCGCGGCGATGCGTTCGGCCTCGTCGTGAGAGCTAGCTAGGGTTCGCGCGAGAGCAAACGGAGAAAGGTAGGAGGTAGAGGAGCTCACCGCGCGGCACACGGATGATGGTGAGAGGCTTAGTAGCAGCAGCAGGCATCGCCGGAGATGAAGAAGAACGACGACAGCCGGAGATGGGGACAAAGGGGATCCGGTGTTGTCGCGCCTCCGAGCTCCAGCATAGGCCACCGGTCGAAGGATTCGACCCAGGCGGAGCTCACCGACAGGGTCAGTGGGCGCGGGGCCGTGGGTGGCCGCGACAACGATGGAGGATGGCGGCAACCGCGCTCGGGCGTGGATGGGGAACCAGGGGAGAGGAAGCGAGCGGGGGAGCTAGTGGGGAGAGGGAGAGGCAGAGAGAGAGGGGGCAAGTGGGAGAGATGGGTGGAGGCCGAGGCATCGGGGCAGCCTTATCCTCCCCCTTGTCATCGACGGTGAGGCGGCCCGGGGCGACCGCGCCCCTGTAGCGACGGGGTTGGTCAAACAGGGAAGGCGACCCGGGGTAAGGTGGGCCGGCCAGTGCAATGGGCTAAGGCCCAGGGAGGCAGGGGCTTCTCTTTCTTCTTCTCTTTTGTTTTTTTTCTATTTTTCTTTTTCAAGCAACTTTTGCCTTTTCTTGTTACCAATAATGACTTTGCAAAATTATGCCACTGGCCAAAACAATTTCAAAGAATTAAAGTGCACTGCCACAAAAAAATATTGTGAGACTTTTGAAATAGTTTGCCGATGTTATCCACAACCACCATTCTATTCCACATATAGTGTTATATCCATGGCTCACGCTCATGTATTGCGTGAAGATTGAAAAGGTTTTGAAAATGTTAAAGTATGAAACAATTGCTTGGCTTGTCATCGGGGTTGTGCATGATTTAAATACTTCGTGTGGTGAAGATAGAGCATAGCCAGACTATATGATTTTGTAGGGATAACTTTCTTTGGCCATGTTATTTTGAAAAGACATAATTGCTTTGTTAGTATGCTTGAAGTATTCTTACTTTTATGTCAACATAAACTTTTGTCTTGAATCTTTTGGATCTGAATATTCAGACCACAATTAAGAAGATTTACATTGAAATTATGCCAAGTAGCACTCCGCATCAAAAATTCTCTTTTTATCATTTGCCTACTCAAGGACGAGCAGGAATTAAGCTTGGGGATGCCTGATACGTCTCCAACGTATCTATATTTTTTGATTGCTCCATGCTATATTATCTACTGTTTTGGACTATATTAGGCTTTATTTTCCACTTTTATATTATTTTTGGGACTAACCTATTATCCGGAGGCCCAGCCCAGAATTTCTGTTTTTTTCCTATTTTAGAGTTTCGGAGAAACATAATATCAAACGGAGTCCAAACGGAATAAAACGGGAACGTGATTTTCTCACCGAACGTGATCCAGGAGACTTGGACCCTGCTCCAAGGAACAACAGAGGCGGTCACGAGGGGGGCAAGGCGTGCCCCCTGCCTCGTGGGCCCCCTGTTGCTCCACCGATGTACTCCTTCCTCCTATATATACCTAAGTACCCCCAAACGATCAGATACAGAGCCAAAAACCTAGTTCCACCACCGCAACTTTTTGTATCCACGAGATCCCATCTTGGGGCCTGTTCCGGAGCTCTGCCGGAGAGGGCCATCATCACGGAGGCCTTCTACATCATCATAGCCTCTATGATGAAGTGTGAGTAGTTCACCTCAGACCTACGGGTCCATAGTTATTAGCTAGATGGCCTCTTCTCTCTTTTTGGATCTCAATACAATGTTCTCCCCCTCTCTCGTGGAGATCTATTCGATGTAATCTTCTTTTTGCGGTGTGTTTGTTGAGACCGATGAATTGTGGGTTTATGATCAAGTCTATCTATGAATAATATTTGAATCTTCTCTGAATTATTTTATTTATGATTGGTTATCTTTGCAAGTCTCTTCGAACTATCAGTTTGGTTTGGCCTACTAGATTGGTTTTTCTTGCCATGGAAGAAGTGCTTAGCTTTGGGTTCAATCTTGCGGTGTCCTTTCCCAGTGACAGAAGGGGCAGCAAGGCACGTATTGTATTGTTGCCATCGAGGATAACAAGATGGGGTTTTTATCATATTGCATGAATCTATCCCTCTACATCATGTCATATTGCTTAAAGCGTTACTCTGTTTTTAACTTAATACTCTAGATGCATGCTGGATAGCAGTCAATGAGTGGAGTAATAGTAGTAGATGCAGGCAGGAGTCAGTCTACTTGTCTCAGACGTGATGCCTATATACATGATCATACCTAGATATTCTCATAACTATGCTCAATTCTGTCAATTGCTCAACAGTAATTTTTTCACCCACCGTAGAATACTTATGCTCTTGAGAGAAGCCACTAGTGAAACCTATGGCCCCGGGGTCTATTTTCATCATATCAATCTCCATCACTTTAGTCTTGCTTTGCTTTTTACTTTGCCTTTTACTTTTCACTTTGCATCTCTATACCAAAAATACCAAAAAATATTATCTATCATCTCTATCAGATCTCACTCTCGTAAGTGACCGTGAAGGGATTGACAACCCCTAATCGCGTTGGTTGCGAGGAGCTATCATTTTGTGCAGGTACAAGGGACTTGAGCGTAGCCTCCTACTGGATTGATACCTTGGTTCTCAAAAACATGGGGGAAATACTTACGCTACTTTGCTGCATCATCCTCTCCTCTTCGGGGAAAACCAACGCAGTGCTCAAGAGGTAGCAAGAAGAATTTCTGGCGCCGTTGTCGGGGAGTCTACACAAAAAGTCAACATACCAAGTACCCATCACAATCCCTATCTCTCGCATTACATTAGTTTCCCTTTGCCTAGCTCTCGTTTTCCTCTCCCCCACTTCACCCTTGCCGTTTTATTCGCCCTCTCTTTCCCAATCTCCTTCTCCTTCTCTTTTTCCGTTTGACTTTCTCTTGCTTGCCTTTTGTTTGCTCGTGTGTTGGATTGCTTGTTTGTCGCTATGTCTGAAATTGGGGAAGTTATCGCCGATATGGGCGATAACAATATCATAGAAAATTATGATACTCCTGCTGAAGAATCCCCTACCTATCATACAAAAAGATTTCAAATCGGTAGTGGTAATATTATTGGAAAAGGAGTTATTCAAGATTTCTTTACTTGTGCCGGTGCTTTGCCCTCTATGGGTGGTTCTATTCTCCATAGAACTAGTAGTCTTGCGGACGCTATTGCCATGCTTATCGTTGAACTTGAAAGGCAAATTATGCACATGCACCCATCTATACAAAGAACTTTCTTAGAATTTTCTAATATCGAATATTCTTCTGTTAAGCGTGCCGCTACTATCTTTTTGGCTCATGAATTCAGATTTATAATAATAGAGGCTAAGGAAATCTTTGCTCATTATAGGGTGGACGCTGGCCGTCCTCCTATAGAGTCTATCCTCTTTGATCAAGAAGAAATAATGCGTTTTCAATCTCTTGACTATCTTGCTTTCAATGAAAACCTTAGAAAAAAGGTGCCAACCAATATTTTAATTGATAGAATCTCTGAACTTAATGATGATTTGGCTATTCGAAATAATGAGCTAGGATGCTCTCTTGATTTTAGGCTCACAAGGTTCTGTCAAAAGAATGCTTACAATGATGAATTGGTTGTGCAATATGAAGGGCCGAAAGAGGAACCTATACCTCCTAAAATTGATCTTGGGGACTTTTGTCCTATTAAATTTAGCCCTTTTGATTACTTTTGCTTGCCTCAAAGAAGAATTGCTGCCGAACGTAGAGAATATGAAATGAGTTTCACCGATCTATCTTATTACTACAGCACTACCTAGATCTATCCTCGCTTTTATGCCTAGCTAGGGGCGTTAAACGATAGCGCTTGTTGGGAGGCAACCCAATTTTATTTTTGTTTTTTTGTTTTTTCTTCTGTTTAGGAATAAATAACCCATCTACCTTCTGTTTGGATGTGGTTTTGTGTTTTAATTAGTGTTGTGCCAAGTTAAACCTATAGGATCTTCTTGGATGATAGTTATTTGATCTTGCTGTAATTTCCAGAAACTTTCTGTTCACGAAAACAATTGTTAAAAATCACCAGAACGTGATAAAATACTGATTCCAATTGCTTCTGATCAATAAACAATTTTTCTAGGTCGTCCTATTTTGGTAGATTTTTTGGAGTTCCAGAAGTTTGCTTAGTTACAGATTACTACAAAGTGTTCTGTTTTTGACAGATTCTGTTTTGCGTGTGTTGTTTGCTTATTTTGATTAATCTATGGCTAGTAAAGTAGTTTATAATCCATAGAGAAGTTGGAATACAGTAGGTTTAACACCAATATAAATAAATAATGAGTTCATTACAGTACCTTGAAGTGGTCTTTTGTTTTCTTTCTCTAACGGAGCTCACGAGATTTCTATTGAGTTTTGTGTTGCGAAGTTTTCAAGTTTTGGGTGAAATCTTTTTGATGGATTATGGAACAAGGAGTGGAAAGAGCCTAAGCTTGGGGATGCCCATGGCACCCCCAAGATAATCCAAGGACACCAAAAAGTCAAAGCTTTGGGATGCCCCATAAGGCATCCCCTCTTTCGTCTACTTCCATCGGTAATTTTACTTGGAGCTATATTTTTATTCACCACATGTTATGTGTTTTGCTTGGAGCGTCTTGTATTATTTGTGTCTTTGTTTGTTAGTGTGCCACAATCATCCTTGCTGTACGCACCTTTTGAGAGAGCCATACATGAATTGGAATTTTATAGAATACTCTATGCGCTTCACTTATATCTTTTGAGCTATGTAGTTTTGCTCTATGCGCTTCACTTATATCTTTTGAGCGTTATAATTTTGCTCTATGTGCTTCACTTAGATCTTTTAGAGCATGGTGGTGGATTTGTTTTAAAGAAATTATTGATCTCTCATGCTTCACTTAGATTATTTTGAGAGTCTCTAATAGCATGGTAAATTGCTTAATAATAATATGCTTGGTATTCAAGATTTGTGAAACTTTCGTTTGAGTGCGTTGAATACTAAGAAAAGATTGATGCTTGATAATTGTTTTGAGATATGAAGATGGTGATATTAGAGTTATGCTAGTTGAGTAGTTGTGAATTTCTTGTGTTAAAGTTTGTGATTCTCGTAGCATGCACATATGGTGAACCGTTATGTGATGAAGTCGGAGCATGATTTATTTATTGATTGTCTTCCTTATGAGTGGCGGTCGGGGACGAGCACTGGTATTTTCCTACCAATCTATCCCCCTAGGAGCATGCGCGTAATACTTTGCTTTGATAACTTCTAGATTTTTGCAATAAGTATATGAGTTCTTTATGACTAATGTTGAGTCCATGGATTATACACACTTTTCCCATCCTTCCACCATTGCTAGCCTCTCTAATACCGCGCACCTTTCGCCGGTATCATACACCCACCATATACCTTCCTCAAAACAGCCACCATACCTACCTATCATGGCATTTCCATAGCCATTCCGAGATATATTGCCATGCAACTTTCCACCGTTCCGTTTATTATGACATGCTCCATCATTGTCATATTGCTAGCATGATCATGTAGTTGACATCGTATTTGTGGCAAAGCCACCGTTCATAATTCTTGTCACTCTTGATTCATTGCATATCCCGGTACATCGCCGGATGCATTCATATAGAGTCATATTTTGTTCTAAGTATCGAGTTGTAATTGTTGAGTTGTAAGAAAAATAAAAGTGTGATGATCATCATTTTTAGAGCATTGTACCAAGTGAGGAAAGGATGATCGAGACTATGATTCCCCCACAAGTCGGGATGAGACTCCGGACGAAAAATAAAAGAAAAGAAAAGAGGCCATAAAAAAGAGAAAAGGCCCAAATAAAAAAAATAAAAATATATATAAAAAATGAGAGAAAAAGAGAGAAGGGACAATGTTACTATCCTTTTACCACACTTGTGCTTCAAAGTAGCACCATGATCTTCATGATAGAGAGTCTCTCATTTTGTCACTTTCATATACTAGTGGGAATTTTTCATTATAGAACTTGGCTTGTATATTCCAATGATGGGCTCCCTCAAATTGCCCTAGGTCTTCGTGAGCAAGCGAGTTGGATGCACACCCACTTAGTTTCTTTTGTTGAGCTTTCATATACTTATAGCTCTAGTTCATCCGTTGCATGGCAATCCCTACTCACTCACATTGATATCTATTGTTGGGAATCTCCATAGCCCATTGATACGCCTAGTTGATGTGAGACTATCTTCCCCTCTTTTTGTCTTCTCCACAACCACCATTCTATTCCACATATAGTGCTATATCCATGGCTCACGCTCATGTATTGCATGAAGATTGAAAAAGTTTTGAAAATGTTAAAGTATGAAACAATTGCTTGGCTTGTCATCGGGGTTGTGCATGATTTAAATACTTTGTGTGGTGAAGATAGAGCATAGCCAGACTATATGATTTTGTAGGGATAACTTTCTTTGGCCATGTTATTTTGAGAAGACATAATTGCTTTGTTAGTATGCTTTGAAGTATTATTACTTGTATGTCAACAAAAACTTTTGTCTTGAATCTTTTGGATCTGAATATTCATACCACAATTAAGAAGATTTACATTGAAATTATGCCAAGTAGCACTCCGCATCAAAAATTCTCTTTTTATCATTTACCTACTCGAGGACGAGCAGGAATTAAGCTTGGGGATGCCTGATACGTCTCCAACGTATCTATAATTTTTGATTGCTCCATGCTATATTATCTACTATTTTGGACTATATTAGGCTTTATTTTCCACTTTTATATTATTTTTGGGACTAACCTATTAACCGGAGGCCCAGCCCAGAATTGTTGTTTTTTGCCTATTTTAGAGTTTAGGAGAAACAGAATATCAAACGGAGTCCAAATGGAATAAAACCTTCGGGAACGTAATTTTCTCACCGAACGTGATCCAGGAGACTTGGACCCTGCTCCAAGGAACAACAGAGGCGATCACGAGGGTGGGGGCACGCCCCCTGCCTCGTGGGCCCCCTGTTGCTCCACCGACGTACTCCTTCCTCCTATATATACCTACGTACCCCCAAACGATCAGATACGGAGCCAAAAACCTAATTCCACCGCCGCAACTTTCTGTATCCACGAGATCCCATCTTGGGGCCTGTTCCGGAGCTCCGCCGGAGAGGGTCGTCATCACGGAGGGCTTCTACATCATCATAGCCTCTCCGATGAAGTGTGAGTAGTTCACCTCAGACCTACGGGTCCATAGTTATTAGCTAGATGGCTTCTTCTCTCTTTTTGGATCTCAATACAATGTTCTCCCCCTCTCTCGTGGAGATCTATTTGATCTAATCTTCTTTTTGCGGTGTGTTTGCTGAGACCGATGAATTGTGGGTTTATGATCAAGTCTATCTATGAATAATATTTGAATCTTCTATGAATTATTTTATGTATGATTGGTTATCTTTGCAAGTCTCTTCGAACTATCAGTTTGGTTTGGCCTACTAGATTGGTTTTTCTTGCCATGGGAGAAGTGCTTAGCTTTGGGTTCAATCTTGCGGTGTCCTTTCCCAGTGACAGAAGGGGCAGCAAGGCACGTATTGTATTGTTTCCATCGAGGATAACAATATGGGGTTTTTATCATATTGCATGAAACTATCCCTCTACATCATGTCATCTTGCTTAAAGCGTTACTCTGTTTTTAACTTAATACTCTAGATGCATGCTGGATAGCGGTCGACGAGTGGAGTAATAGTAGTAGATGCAGGCAGGAGTCGGTCTACTTGTCTCGGACATGATGACTATATACATGATCATACATAGATATTCCCATAACTATGCTCAATTCTGTCAATTGCTCAACAGTAATTTGTTCACCCACCGTAGAATACTTATGCTCTTGAGAGAAGCCACTAGTGAAACCTATGGCCACCGGGTCTATTCTCATCATATTAATCTCCATCACTTTAATCTTGCTTTGCTTTTTTACTTTGCCTTTTACTTTTCACTTTGCATCTCTATACCAAAAATACCAAAAATATTATCTATTATCTCTATCAGATCTCACTCTCGTAAGTGACCGTGAAGGGATTGACAACCCCTAATTGCGTTGGTTGCGAGGAGCTATCGTTTTGTGCAGGTATGAGGGACTTGAGCGTAGCCTCCTACTGGATTGATACCTTGGTTTTCAAAAATTGAGGGAAATACTTACGCTACTTTGCTGCATCATCCTCTCCTCTTCGGGGAAAACCAACGCAGTGCTCAAGAGGTAGCATTCAGCCCGGAGGTTATCTTCGCGTTCTCAAGTGGCTTCATCTCTAGTATGATTTGACCATTGCACCTTGAGGAACTTGGTAACCTTCTGGCGGGTTCGACGTTCAGCTTCTTCAAGAATGCGGATCGGATGCTCTTTGTATGTGAGATCATCTTGAACTTCAATCAATTTCAGATCCACTTCATGTTTCGGATCCTTGAAGCATCGACGAAGTTGCGACACGTGGAAGACATCATGAACGTGAGAGAACTGAGGTGGAAACTCCAATTGATAAGCCACCAGTCCACGACGGGAGAGAATGCGGAAAGGACCAATGTAGCGCGGAGCTAGCTTGCCCTTGACTCCGAACCAATGAGTGCCTCTCAAAGGAGTGACACGCAAATAAGTTTGTTCACCAGGTTGATAAGTTGAACCCCAGTGTTTACGATCATAATTGCTCTTCTGGCGGGACTGCGCCGCCTTGAGATTATCCTGGACAATGCAAACATGCTCTTCAGCTTGTTGAATAATGTCTGGACCAATGAGCGTCCGTTCCCCAGTTTCTGACCAATTCAGAGGGGTTCGGCACCTACGTCCATAAAGCACTTCGAAGGGTGCCATTTTCAAGATGGCTTGATAGCTGTTGTTATAAGAGAACTCCGCATAAGGGAGAGATTCTTCCCACTTCTTGCCGAAAGAAATAACACAAGCCCGAAGCATGTCTTCAAGAATTTGATTGACTCGCTCGACTTGGCCTTGGGATTGGGGATGATAAGCAGTGCTCCAAGTAATATGAGTTCCCATTGCCTCTTGGAAACTATCCCAGAACTTCAAAGTGAATATACTGCTGCGGTCTGAACTGATCTCCTTCGGAATGCCGTGCAGTGACACAATTCTGGAGATATACAAGTTTGCTAATTGACTAGCAGTGATAGTCTCCTTGACTGGCAGAAAGTGAGCAACCTTTGAGAATTGGTCGATGAAGACAAAGATAGCATCTTTACCTTTCTGAGACTTGGGAAGGCCAGTGACGAAGTCCATTTGGATCTTATCCCACTTCCATTCAGGAATCGGAAGCGGTTGTAGAAGTCCAGCCGGTTTCTGATGTTCTGCTTTGACGCGATGGTAAACGTCACATTCTTCGATATATCGAGCAATGTCTTGCTTCATTTTAGACCACCAGTACTTCTAACGGATGTCTAGATACATCTTGGTACTTCCCGGATGAATAGAGAGAGGGGTGTCATGCGCTTCTTTCATCACCTTCTCTGCCATAAGCTCGAGCTGGGGCACTACAATGCGATCTCTGAAGTATAAGGTTCCATCTTCACCAAGTGAGAAATCCCTGGATTTCTCTAAGGCAAGATCCTTTTTCATCAAATCAACGTGAGCATCTTCGGCTTGAGCAGACTTAATTGCTGTCAGCAGAGTTGGTTCGAGGACAAGGTTATTCAGACAACCCTGTGGAACTAGTTGAAGGTTCAGCTTGCATAGCTCTTCATAAAGGCGGGGTTGAGCTTTGTAGACCATGTGATTGTTGCAATAAGACTTACGGCTCAGGGCATCGGCCATTACATTAGCCTTGCTAGGGTTATAGGATATACCGCAGTTGTAGTCAGGAATAGCTTCCATCCATCGCTGCTGACGGAGGCTCAGATCTGGCTGAGTAAAAGGGTACTTCAGACTCTGATGATCGGTGAAGATCTCGTAACGATTACCAAGAAGGTATTGTCGCCATAGCTTCAGTGCAAAAATAACTTCAGCAAGATCAAGGTCATGAACTGGGTAGTTCCCTTCATGAGGACGTACTTGATGGGAGGCATAAGCAATCACCCTGCGCTCTTGCATTAGGACACAGCCTAATCCTTGACGTGAAGCGTCGCAATAGATGACAAAGTCCTTGCGGGAATCAGGGGGGCAAGCACTGAGGCAGAAGTCAGCTTGTCCTTGAGTGTCTGGAAACTTTCCTGACAATTGTCTATCCAGTCGAACTTAACACCTTTGTGAAGCAGATTAGTCAGGGGCTTGGCAATCTTGGAGAAGTTCTCGATGAAACGGTGGCAATAACTGGCAAGTCCGAGAAAGCTTCTGACTTGCTTGACAGTCTTTGGAGGGGTCCAGTCAAGAATAGCCTGAACGCGCTCTGGGTTGATGGATATACCATCCTTGGAGATGACATGACCAAGGTAGGTGCAGGAAGCCAGAATTCGCACTTGGAATAGTTGGCATAAAGTTGATGTTCTCCAAGCTTCTCTAGAACAAGTCGAAGATGTTCAGCATGCTCTTCTTTGTTCTTCGAATATACCAGAATATCATCCAGATAGACCACGACGAACTTGTCGAGGTAATCCATGAATATATAGTTCATCAGACGAGAGAATGTAGCTGGAGCATTAGTTAAACCGAATGACATGACGGTGTACTCGTAAGAACCATAACGAGTGACGAATGCAGGCTTGGGAATATCCTCTTCACGAACACGAATCTGGTGGTAACCCAACCTCAAGTCGAGTTTAGAGAATATTGATGAACCAGCCAGTTGATCATACAGATCATTGATCCGAGGAAGGGGATATTTGTTCTGAATTGTAGCTTGGTTGATAGGACGGTAGTCTTGGACAAAATAGTTCGTTCCATCCTTCTTCTTAACAAAGAGAGAAGGTGCTCCCCAAGCAGAGGAACTTGGATGAATGTAACCCTTGCGAAGAGATTTGTCGATTTCCTCCTTATGTTCAAGGATTTCATGAGGTGGCATCTTGTAGGGTCGTTTGGCAATAGGAACGGTGCCTGGTTTCAAGTCGATGATGAACTCGACGGCCCGGGCAGGGGGTATTCCTGGAAGTTCTTCTAGAAATATGTCATAGAAGTCGCGAACGACTGGAATCTTTTCAATTCCCTCAAGAGGTGATGCATTCAACGCATTCAAAGCATAAAGTCGTGATTTAGCATTTTGAACAAGCTGAGCATGGTAGGTTACTATCTCATCGGAAGGATGTAGGAGGTGAACGACCTTGGTGGCGCAAACGATAGAGGCAGTATGCGCTTTCAACCATTCCATTCCCAGAATGAGGTCAATATTGGAAGACTCCAGAATAATGGGAGAAACAAGGAATTCCAACCCTTCAATCTCAATGGGGACGTCGTGACCAATCATGGTAGTTTGACACTGACCCGTAGGGGTGCGTACCACTATCATAGTGTTCATGGGCTCGCATCAAATGTCATGTGCGCAAGCAAAATTTTCTGACATGAATGAATGCGATGCTCCTGAATCGAGTAAAACGGGAGCCAGTACTGAATTAACGAGAAGAGTACCCATCACAGTGGCAGGCTGGTCTTGAGCTTCATTCAGATCAACATGATTAGCCTGACCACGACCATAAGGTTTGGCATTGTTGTTATGGGGCTGATTGTTACGACCAGTTGAAGGCAGAGCCAGCTGATTCTGATTCTGAGGGCATTTCCTGGAATGGTGACCTGGAAGGCCACACTTGAAGCACAGACCATCATTGGGATCGGGAACAGGAGCTTGTGATGGTACATCTCGAAGAGGCTGCCTCTACGCTGGAGGAGGCAGACGAGGTGCAACATAGGACTGTCTTGGTGCAGGTGCAGTTGGACAATACATGCTGTGGGGGATCCATATCCGACGCTTCCGCGCTGACGGGCCCGAAGATGAGCCAGCGTCACGGCTGCGCCTGAGGGATCCCTGATGTTCCTGCAGACCAGTTTCAACATGAATGGCCTTGTTCACCAAGGTGGCGAAGTCGGCAAAGTCATGAACAAGCAGTGCTAGCTTGGTATCAGGGTGAAGTCCGTCACGAAACTTCTCTTGCTTACGAGCATCAGTTGCAATGTCTTCTTCAGCATAATGTGACAAGTCAAGAAATTCCCGCTAATAAGCATCTACAAACTTGTTGCCTTGGGTGAGGGCTTCTTCCTGTCCATGATTCCCTGAGGAATGAAGCGGGCACGAAAGGCAGCTTGGAAATCCGGCCAAGTAATGACCGTTCCAGTAGGTAGGGTACGCCTGTGGCTGTCCCACCATTGAGCAGCGGGACCCTTCAGAAAGAAAGATGCAAAGGTGACATAGCTGGCGGGGGCCACACTAGCATACTCCATTTCATACGTGATGTCGCGGAGCCAGTCATCAGCATCAAGGGGTGAGTTGAGCTGCGGTAGATAGTTGGGTTGAGGCGCATGAAGTCCTGCAGAGTTACTGGGGTTGGCTGTTGATTCATGTTCGGACGAGGAAACTGAGCCATCACTCCTTCCATGAATTAACGATTCAGCTCAAACTGTTGCATCATTCCAGCAAAGAATTCGGGCGGTGGTGGATCATTGGCACCACGGCCACGACCAGCCGGTCTAACCATCCTGCTAACATGTAACAGGGGGTAGTTCAGCATCGAGTATTTGCAAAGACAAGGATCATTCATGATGAAACATGCATAAAGAAATAGGTACGATGGATACCACTTCGTAGTCAACACGACAATGTGTGTACCATTCAGAATACTATTCTAAGGAATAACTATGGCTTATCCAACTTTGGGGTGAATGTGGTCACGGGATCCTAATGTTAGAGTTAGTAAATTCGTTTAACCCGAATGGAAGAGAGACCAGAGTCCTAGAGTATAGATGAGGAATAAAAGATCCTAATACCACCCAATGACGACGTGGGCCCATAAGACACACAGCCAATGTTAGTAAAAGTTTTTCAGTGACTAGACTCAACTTTGGCCAAGGAGTTGGAAAGGGGGATACCTACACGCAGTCGGCTTTGATACCAACTTGTGACGCCCTCGATTCAATCATACACTAATCATACATGCAAATGTGTACGATCAAGATCAAGGACTCACGGGAAGATATCACAACACAACTCTAGACACAAATTAAAATAATACAAGATTTATATTACAAGCCAGGGGCCTCGAGGGCTCGAATACACAAGAGTCAGCGGAAGCAACATTATCTGAGTATAGACATGAGTTAGACAAATTTGCCTTAAGAAGGCTAGCACAAAAGCAACATCGATCGAAAAGGCAAGGCCTCCTGCCTGGGAGCCTCCTAACTACTCCTGGTCGTCGGCGGACTCCACGTAGTAGTAGGCATCGATGGTGGCATCTGACTCCTGGGCTCCGGCATCTGGTTGCATCAACCGGAAAGAAGAAAAGGGGAAAGGGGGAGCAAAGCAATCGTGAGTACTCATCCAAAGTACTCGCAAGCAAGGATCTACACTACATATGCATCGGTATCAATGAAAGGGGTTGTATCTGTGGACTGAACTACATAATGCCAGAAGAGAAGGGGGAAAGCCTAGCCTATCGAAGACTAGCATCTTCTGGAAACCACCATCTTGCAGCAACAGGAGGGAGTAGAGTAGCATAAAATAAAGTAGTAGTAGTATTATCAACCTCGGCCAGAGATCCTTTCTCGACTCCCTGCGAGAAAGCAATCCCAGAGCCATACTATCCAGTTATCACCTCATATCCATGTCTCATCTCAAGTATCCAGTTCTAGTTGTATCGATCGGGATACAACTCCAAGTGTCCATTATCGTAGGACAGGCTATCGATAGATGTTTTCTTCCCTGCAGGGGTGCACCAACTTACCCACCACGCTCGATTAACTCCGGCCGAACACAATTTCCTGGCTCATGCCCGGCCTCGGCCAAACAATACGCCGCAACCCGACCTAGGCTTAATAGAGAGGCCAGCACGCCGGACTAAACCTTTGCTCCCTGGGGTCATGGTCCATCGCCCCGGGAACTCCTGCACGTTGTGTGAGCGGCCGGTGAGCAGACCTAGCTACCTCCTTCAACAAGGTTGGTGCTTACGCAGTCCAACCCGGCGCGCGCCGCACAGTCACTAACGTCTATTAAGCTTCGGTTGATGCATACGATGCAGAACGCCCATACTATGCCCATGTGATGGTTAGTGCTATCAGGCCAGAGGCCCCTCGGATCAAATATCCAAATCGTAGTGGATTAGGAGCACGCGGTAACAAGCAGAGACTCATGAAAGATGTGACCCCGTTGCCCCGTCTTGAGGACTTGTGGCAAGGGCTAGGAATGCCCGGCCACTCCTCGTAATTATCTCGCAGGCACCCTCCAGGTCAACCCGACTCCACATCACTCGCAATTAAGCTCGCGCGGGTACCCCTCAGAGCCGACCCGTCTTTAGTAACATGGTTCAGTGTAAAGCCATAGTAACCATAGTATTTGTGTGTCTAACACCAAGGGGAAAACCTAAGGAATCACCCTTGACGGATTCCACTCGATGTAATCATCAAGGTGAACGTAAGAGGAACCACCCTCGAAGTTCACACTTGAGGGGTTGCACGACAGAGTCGTATTAGAAGTGGTTAAGGCGGAATCACCCTCAATGACCACAACCGCATAACTACACTACAGGGTTAACATCTGAAGTGCTATAGAGGTCTCACCCTCGGCACTCGATAGTAACCCAGTAGTGTCGAGCAACTAAGGGGAAAGTGATGTGCGGTGCCAGGGCCTGGTCTTCGATCCAGTTGATCGGGTCTTCAATGATGAAGCAGGGGCAACAAGGAAAAGGTGGGGGTCACTGATGGATCACTAACCAATCTATACTAAGCAGTTTAGGATAAGCAGGTAGGTAACAATAAGCAGGTTACAAAAACATGCTATGCATCAGAATAGGAGCAAACAATTAAGTAGCAAAATCTAATGCAAGCATGAGAGAAAGGAATGGGCGATATCGGGATGATCGAAGGGGGGGCTTGCCTGGTTGCTCTGGCAAGGAGGAGTCATCGTCGACATAGTTGATCACAATGGCATCATCAGCAGTCTCGGGGTCTACCGGAGAGAAGAGGGGGAAGAAACAATAAGTATAAGAAAACAGATGCAACGCTAAGCAAGACATGACGATAAGCAGAACTAGGGTCAACCTAACATAGTACTACACGTTGCAGACGGAGGGGATAAACGTCCGAGGATGAATTCCCGACGTTAGGTGGATTCCAGACAAAGGAAAAGAGGGGGAAAGTTCCAAGTTCAGCATGCTAGGGGCATGTGACATAAGAATGGACCACGTATTCGGATTCATTGAATTTTTGTGAGCAACTTTCATATAGAAAACATTTTCATCAGAGTTACGGTTTATTTACTACGAATTTCTAAAGATTTTAGCATTTCCAGAAATTATTTAAATTAATAGAAATGGAATTATTGCGTCAGCATGATGTCAGCATGAGGTCAACAGGTCAACCGCGGCTGTTCAGGTCAAACCTGGCAGCTGGGTCCCACCTGTCATAGACAGTGGGTCTAAGAGTAGTTTAATTTAGCTAAACAGAGTTAATTAGTGGTTGGGCCCCACATGTCAATGACTAATTAGATAAACTAATTAATTTAGTTTAATTAGCGTGGGGGGCCAACATGTCAGTGGCAGTAGCTGCCACATCAGCGCGGTTGACTTGGTCAACTGGCCAACCGGGGCACCTGGGGCCACTGATCAGCGACCCAGGGGGTGGCCCCAGGTGGTGCAATGTCAGCGGTGCCGGAGCTTCACCGCCGGTGACTGAAATCACGGCGGCGCGTACAGGGGGGCATCAGGATTCTACTATAGGGCACGGAGGAGGTCGCGGTTAGGGGCGTTCGAACGAGCGCACGAAGGTGCGTCGACTCGGGGCGGTGGCGTCGCCGGAGTTGGCTGGAATCGGCACCGGCGTCGAGGCCAGCGGCGGAGCGGCTTCGGCCGAAGACGGAAACGGCGAGGCAGCGCGCTATTGAGCAAAAGAGGAGGCTGGGGAAGATCTACGTGGTGCGGCGAGTCCAATGGGCACGAGCCCGTGACCAAACGGTCACCGGAGACGCGTCGGCGACGAGCTCCGCGGCGATGCGTTCGGCCTCGTCGTGAGAGCTAGCTAGGGTTCGCGCGAGAGCAAACGGAGAAAGGTAGGAGGTAGAGGATCTCACCACGCTGCACACGGAGGCTGGTGAGAGGCTTACTAGCAGTAGCAGGCGTTGCCGGAGATGAAGAAGAACGACGGCAGCCGGAGATGGGGACGAAGGGGATCCGGTGTTGCGCGCCTCTAAGCTCCAGCTGAGGCCACCGGTCGAAGGAGTCGACCCTAGCGGAGCTCACCGACAGGGTCAACGGGCGCGGGGCCGCGGGTGGCCGCGACAACGATGGAGGACGGCGGCGACCGCGCTCGGGCGTGGATGGGGAACCAGGGGAGAGGAAGCGAGCGGGGGAGCGAGTGGGGAGAGGGAGAGGCAGAGAGAGAGGGGGCAAGTGGGAGAGATGGGTGGAGGCCGAGGCGTCGGGGCGGCCTTATCCTCCCCCTCGTCATCGATGGTGAGGCGGTCCGGGGCGACCGCGCCCCTGTAGCGACGGGGTCGGTCAAACGGGGAAGGTGACCCGGGGTAAGGTGGGCCGGCCAGTGCAATGGGTTAAGGCCCAGGGAGGCAGGGGCTTCTCTTTCTTCTTCTCTTTTGTTTTTTTCTTTTTTTCTTTTTCCAACAGCTTTTGCCTTTTCTTTTTAGCCAATAATGACTTCCCAAAATTATGCCACTGGCCAAAACAATTTCAAAGAATTAAAGTGCACTGCCACAAAAAAATATTGTGAGACTTTTGAAATAGTTTGCCAATTTTATAAACTAAAAAGGCATTTAATTTATTTCTTAGGTCACTGTTTTAAGTAGTTTAGGCCACTTAAACCCTTTGCAAAAATGTTGGTTCACCACCAATATTAGTTGTGGATTATTTGGCACATGATGAACATTTTAGTTTTCATGTTTGAGCAATTTTGAATTTCACTCAGAATTTGAAATTGAATTCAACTAGAATTTGAAATGAGAGAGAACCAAGGGTGATCAAACACTTGTTTAGCAAAGTGATTAACTTAATCCCAGGGTTACTGTAGCATCCTTACACCGGGGTCTAACAATATGCTCCATGACGTTCAAAACATCATTGAAGTCCCGGTTCTAAGCCGTAAAGCATGGCACACTGAACTATCGAGTAGTCATTAGCTTTGGTCTGCCAGACATTCATAACATCTGGCCTTGCTCCTGCAGCGGGTTTGTCACCTAGCTTGCATCCAGGACGTAATTCTTCTGTGCAGCAATGAGGATAATCCTCAAGTTACGGACCCAGTCCGTGTAATTGCTAACATCATCTTTCAACTTAGCTTTCTCTAGGAACACATTAAAATTCAATGGAACAACAACACGGGCCATCTATCTACTACAACATAGACATGCAAAATACTATCAGGTACTAAGTTCATGATAAATTAAAGTTCAATTAATCATATTACTTAAGAACTCTCACTTAGATAGACATCCCTCTAATCATCTAAGTGATCACGTGATCCATATCACCTAAATCATGTTCGATCATCACGTGAGATGGAGTAGTTTTCAATGGTGAACATCATTATGTTGATCATATCTACTATATTATTCATGCTCGACATTTCGGTCTCGGTGTTCCGAGGCCATATCTGCATATGCTAGGCTCGTCAAGTTTAACCGGAGTATACTTCGTGTGCAAAACTGGCTTGCACCCATTGTATGTGAACGTAGAGCTTATCACACCCGATCATCACGTGGTGTGTCGGCATGACGAACTGTAGCAACGGTGCATACTCAGGGAGAACACTTATACCTTGAAATTTAGTGAGAGATCATCTTATAATGCTACCGTCGAACTAAGAAAAATAAGATGCATAAAGGATAAACATCACATGCAATCAATATAAGTGATATGATATGGCCATCATCATCTTGTGCCTTTGATCTCCATCTCCAAAGCACCGTCATGATCACCATCGTCACCAGCTTGACACCTTGATCTCCATCGAAGCATCATTGTCGTCTCGTCAACTATTGCTTCTACGACTATCGCTACTGCTTAGTGATAAAGTAAAGCAATTACATGGCGATTGCATTTCATACAATAAAGCGACAACCATATGACTCCTGCCAGTTGCCGATAACTCTATTACAAAACATGATCCTCTCATGCAATAAAATTTAGCATCATGTCTTGACCATATCACATCACAACATGCCCTACAAAAAGTTAGACGTCCTCTACTTTGTTGTTGCAAGTTTTACATGGCTGCTACAGGCTAAGCAATAACCGTTCTTACCTACGCATCAAAACCACAACAATTTTTCGTCAAGTGTGATGTTTTAACTTTCAACAAGGACCGGGCATAGTCACACTCGATTCAACTAAAGTTGGAGAAACTGACACCCACTAGCCACCTGTCTGTGAAGCACGTCGGTAGAACCAGTCTCGTGTAAGCGTACGTGTAATATCAGTCTAAGCTGCTTCATCCAACAATACCGCCGAATCAAAGTATGACATGCTGGTAAGTAGTATGACTATTATCACTCACAACTCTTTGTGTTCTACTCATGCATATAACATCTACGCATAAACCTGGCTCGGATGCCACTGTTAGGGAACACAGTAATTTTAAAAAGAATCCTACGCACACGCAAGATCTATCATGGTGATGCATAGCAACGAGAGGGGAGAGTGTAGTCCACGTACCCTCGTAGACCGTAAGCAGAAGCGTTATGACAATGCGGTTGATGTAGTCGTACGTCTTCACGATCCGACCAATCCTAGCACCGAAAGTACGGCACCTCCGCGATCTGCACACGTTTGGCTCGGTGACATCCCACGAACTCTCAATCCAGCTGAGTGTCGAGGGAGAGATTTGTCAGCACGACGGCGTGATGATGGTGATGATGAAGTTACCAACGCAGGGCTTCGCCTAAGCACTACAACAATAAGACTAAGGTGGAATCTGTGGAGGGGGGCACCGCAAACGGCTAGGACAACTGTCAACTTGTGTGTCTATGGGGTGCCCCCTCCCCCGTATATAAAGGAGTGGAGGAGGGGGGGCTGGCACTCTATGGCGCGCCCTGGGAGGAGTCCTACTCCCACTAGGAGTAGGATTCCCCCCTTTCCCTAGTTGGAGTCGGAGAGAAGGAAGGAGGAGAGAGGGAGAAGGAAAGGGGGGCGTCGCCCCCCTTCCCTAGTCCAATTTGGACCGAAGGGGGAGGGGGCGCGCGGCCTGCCCTGGCCGCCCCTCTCTCTCTCTCCACTAAGGCCCATTAGGGCCCATATACTCCCCCGGGGTTCCGGTAACCCCCCGGTACTCCGGTAAATGCCCGAACTCACCCGGAACCATTCCGATGTCCAAACATAGTCATCCAATATATCAATCTTTATGTCTCGACCGTTTCGAGACTCCTCGTCATGTCCGTGATCATATCTGGGACTCCGAACAACCTTCGGTACATCAAAACACATAAACTCATAATACCGATCGTCACCGAATGTTAAGCGTGCGGACCCTACGGGTTCGAGAACTATGCAGACATGACCGAGACTCACCTCCGGTAAATAACTAATAGCGGAACCTGGATGCTCATATTGGTTCCTACATATTCTACAAAGATCTTTATCGGTCAAACCGCACAACGACATACGTAGTTCCCTTTTTCATCGGTATGTTACTTGCCCGAGATTCGATCGTCGGTATCTCAATACCTAGTTCAATCTCGTTACCGGCAAGTATCTTTACTCGTTCCGTAATGCATCATCCCGCAACTAACTCATTAAGCATAATGCTTGAAAGGCTTATAGTGATGTGCATTATCGAGAGGGCCCAGAGATACCTCTCTGATTCTCGGAGTGACAAATCCTAATCTTGATCTATGCCAACTCAACAAACACCATCGGAGACACCTGTAGAGCATCTTTATAATCACCCAGTTACGTTGTGACGTTTGATAGCACACTAAGTGTTCCTCCGGTATTTGGGAGTTGCATAATCTCATAGTCATAGGAACATGTATAAGTTATGAAGAAAGCAATAGCAACAAACTAAACGATCATCGTGCTAAGCTAACAGATGGGTCAAGTCAATCGCATCATTCTCTAATGATGTGATCCCGTTTATCAAATGACAACTCTTTGTCCATGGCTAGGAAAGTTAACCATCTTTGGTTAACGAGCTAGTCAAGTAGAGGCATACTAGTGACACTCTGTTTGTCTATGTATTCACATATGTACTATGTTTCCAGTTAATGCAATTCTAGCATGAATAACAAACATTTATCATGATATAAGGAAATATAAATAACAACTTTATTATTGCCTCTAGGGCATATTTCCTTCAGTCTCCCACTGCGGAGGCGCTCTTGCTGGGTCTTGGGAACGTCGTCAAGATTGGGTCGGCCACAGAGGCGCGCAGCGACATGGCTGGGTTCATGGTGTGGCTGCGCACGGACGATCTGGCGCTCATTCCCTCGCGGTGGATTCTTGCGGTGGAGGAGCCGAACAGGTGCAACAGGCACGCGGTTCAGGCTGATGGTGGAGTTGACGCTCTCTGATACCCGATCGACATCCGGCTAGCTGCTGCGCCGATGCAGCTCGGGCCGCACGCGGGGTTGCCACCCCCGTCTCCACCCCCGTCGTCTGGAGACCATTCTGTTGGTGGCTCACGCTTTGGAGGTGCGGAGGGCCGGCCGCCGCCACGCTCGCTGGTGCGCTCGGTGGGATCCTCGTCGGCATCGGTGCCGTCCCCCAACCCCGGTGCGGACCAACGGTCCTTTCAAACTGGGGCGGTCAACATGCGCTAGCTGGTAACGCGACTGGGGCCTCGGCTGTCATGCGGCCTGGTACGGAAAGTGTGGTGGGGCAGTTGGAAGCTTCTTGTCGTGGTATGGATGTGATGGACTGCAGAGTGGACAGGGCGCAGGACATGCAACACGCGGGCTAGGTTGGGTTCAGATCAAGACAGGTGGAGGCACCGCGGTCGGGCCGGGCGAATTCGCTGCGTTCGGTGAATTAGATTCAAGTCGGGTCACGTCCGCTGCAGGCTAGTGGATTGGTTGAGGCCCCACAGTTTGTATCTGCGGCAGGGGATGATGTCTACTACACAACCTTCTTCTTGTAGACGTTGTTGGGCCTCCAAGTGCAGAGGTTTGTAGGACAATAGCAAATTTCCCTCAAGTGGATGACCTAAGGTTTATCAATTCGTGGGAAGCGTAGGATGAAGATGGTCTCTCTTAAGGAACCCTGCAACCAAATAACAAAGAGTATCTTGTGTCCCCAACACACCCAATACAATGGTAAATTTTATAGGTGCACTAGTTCGGCAAAGAGATGGTGATACAAGTGCAATATGGATGGTAGATATAGGTTTTTGTAATCTGAAAATATAAAAACAGCAAGGTAACTAATGATAAAAGGGAGCACAAATGGTATTGCAATGCTAGGAAACAAGGCCTATGGTTCATACTTTCACTAGTGCAAGTTCTCTTAACAATAATAACATAATTGGATCATATAACTATCCCTCAACATGCAACAAAGAGTCACTCCAAAGACACTAATAGCGGAGAACAAATGAAGAGATTATGGTAGGGTACGAAAGCACCTCAAAGTTATTCTTTCCAATCAATCCATTGGGCTATTCCTATAAGTGCCACAAACAGCCCTAGAATTCGTACTAGAATAACACCTTAAGACACAAATCAACCAAAACCCTAATGTCACCTAGATACTCCAATGTCACCTCAAGTATCCGTGGGTATGATTATACGATATGCATCACACAATCTCAGATTCATCTATTCAATCCAACACAAAGTACTTCAAAGAGTGACCCAAAGTTTCTACCGGAGAATCAAGACGAAAACGTGTGCCAACCCCTATGCATAGGTTCATGGGCGGAACCCGCAAGTTGATCACCAAGACATACATCAAGTGAATCACGTGATTTCCCATTGTCACCACAGATACGCACGGCAAGACATACATCAAGTGTTCTCAAATCATTAAAGACTCAATCCAAAAAGATTACTTCAAAGGGAAAACTCAATCCATTACAAGAGAGTACAGGGGGAGAAGCAACATAGGATCCAACTATAATAGCAAAGCTCGCGATACATCAAGATCGTATCACCTCAAGAACACGAGAGAGAGAGAGAGAGAGAGAGAGAGAGATCAAACACATAGCTACTGGTACGTACCCTCAGCCCCGAGGGTGAACTACTCCCTCCTCGTCATGGAGAGCGCCGGGATGATGAAGATGGCCACCGATGAGGGTTCTCCCCTCCGGCAGGGTGCCGGAACAGGGTCCCGATTGGTTTTTGGTGGCTATAGAGGCTTGCGATGGAGGAACTCCCGATCTATTCTATTCCCCGATCATTTTAGGGTATATGGGTATATATAGGAGGAAGAAGTACGTCAGGGGAGCCACGAGGGGCCCACGAGGGTGGAGGGCATGCCCTAGGGGGGTGGGTGCGCCCCCCTACCTCGTGGCTCCCTCGTTTCTTTCCTGACGTGCACTCCAAGTCTATCGGGTAGCTTTCCTTCCAAAAATAACTTCTCCAGAAGGTTTCATTCCTTTTCGACTCCGTTTGATATTCCTTTTCTTCAAAACACTGAAACAAGGGGAAAAATAGGAACTGGCACTGGGATTTGGGTTAATAGGTTAGTCCCAAAACTAATATAAAAGTTCTTAGTAAAGCCCATAAACATCCAAAACAGATAATATAATAGCATGGAACAATCAAAAATTATAGATACGTTGGAGACGTATCAGCATCCCCAAGCTTAATTCATGCTCATCCTCGAGTAGGTAAATGATAAAAACAGAATTTTTGATGTGGAATGCTACCTACCATATTTATCCATGAATTCTCTTTATTGTGGCAAGAATATTCAGACCCATAAGATTCAAAACAAAAGTTTAATATTGACATGAAAACAATAATACTTCAAGCATACTAATAAAGCAATCATGTCTTCTCAAAATATCATGGCCAAAGAAAGTTATCCCTACAAAATCATATAGTCTGGCTATGCTTTATCTTCATCACACAAAATATTTAAATCATGCACAACCCCGATGACAAGCCAAGCAATTGTTTCATACTTTTGATGTTCTCAAACTTTTTCAATCTCCACGCAATACATGAGCGTGAGCCATGGACATAGCACTAAAGGTGGAATAGAATGGTGGTTGTGGAGAAGAAAAAAAAGGTGAAGATAGTCTCACATAAACTAGGCGTACCAACGGGCTATGGAGATGCCCATCAATAGATATCAATATGAGTGAGTAGGGATTGCCATGCAACGGATGCACTAGAGCTAATGACAAACTACTCCGAAAATATATAAGTGAAGATCAATGAGTAGTTAAATAATTATGCAACTATGTGAAGACTCTCCCATTTTAAGAATTTAAGATCTTCATATTTTATTCAAACAGCAAGCAAAACAAAATAAAATGACATGACGCTCCAAGCAAAACACATATCATGTGGTGAATAAAAATATAGCTCTAAGTAAAGTTACCGATGAACGAAGACGAAAGAGGGGATGCCTTCCGGGGCATCCCCAAGCTTAGACACTTGGTTATCCTTGAATATTAACTTGGGGTGCCTTGGGCATCCCCAAGCTTAGGCTCTTGCCACTCATTATTCCATAGTCTATCGAATCTTTACCCAAAACTTGAAAATTTCACAACACAAAACTTAACAGAAAACTCGTAAGCTCCGTTAGTATAAGAAAATAAATCACCACTTAGATACTGTAATGAACTCATTCTTTATTTATATTGGTTTTAAACCTACTGTATTCCAACTTCTCTATGGTTTATAAACTATTTTACTAGCCATAGATTCATCAAAATAAGCAAACAACACATAGAAAACAGAATCTGTCAAAAACAGAACAGTCTGTAGTAATCTGTATCAAACGTATACTTATGGAACTCCAAAAATTCTAAAATAAATTGGTGGACCTGAGGAATTTTTCTAGTAATCATCTGCAAAAAGAATCAACTAAATAGCACTCTCCAGTAAAACGTTGAAGCTAATCTCGTGAGCGCTAAAGTTTCTGTTTTTTACAGCATGATCATAAAGACTTCACCCAAGTCTTCCCAAAGGTTCTACTTGGCACAAACACTAATTAACACATAAGACCACATCTAACCATAGTCTATATAGATTATTTATTACTAAACAGAACCGAAAAGCAAGAAACAAAAATAAAATTGGGTTGCCTCCCAACAAGCGCTATCTTTTAACGCCCCTAGCTAGGCATGATGATTTCAATGATGCTCACATAAAACATAAGAATTGAAAGATAAAGAGAGCATCATGAACAATATGACTAGCACATTTAAGTCTAACCCACTTCCTATGCATAGGGATTTTGTGAGAAAACAACTTATGGGAACAATAATCAACTAGCATAGGAAGGCAAAACAAGCATAACTTCAAAACTTTAAGCACATAGAGAGGAAACTTGATATTATTGCAATTCCTACAAGCATATAATCCTCCCTCATAATAATTTTCAGTATCATAATGAATGAATTCAACAATATAACCAGCACCTAAAGCATTCTTTTCATGATCTACAAGCATAGAAATTTTATTACTCTCCACATAAGCAAATTTATTCTCATTCAGAATAGTGGGAGTATCATAAGAGACTTGAATACTATAAATTGTTTCCACATTAAAAGAGTAATGTTCAGAAAAAGGGTAATCACAATCATGACAATTTTTATAAATATAATCATCACTACTTTTTATAGCATAAGTTTCATCACAATAATCATCATAAGTAGCAACTTTGTTCTCATCATAATCAATTGAAACCTCTTCCGAAATAGTGGATACATCACTAAATAAAGTCATGACCTCTCCAAATCCACTTTCATCAATATAATCATCATAAGTAGGAGGCATGCTATCATCATAACAAATTTGCATATCAAAACTTGGGAGGCTAATAACATCATCTTTATTAAACATAGCATCCCCAAGCTTGGGACAAACATTAATTTGAGAAAATATATTCTCATAAACATCATCTTCATCAAACATAGCCTCCCCAAGCTTGGGCCTTTTCATATCATAAGCATAATCACTCTCATCATTAATAGTATGTATAGCACCAATAGTATAGCAAACATTATTATCACATTCTTCCAAGCAAGGGCCAAAAAGATTTTCAAGATCATAAGAAGCATCATTATCTTCCCAATCATAATCATCACAACAAGCAATAGGCATAACGAGATCATCATCAAGTGCATCATCTTCCACAATTATTTTTGATTCATTTTCATGAGGCACAACAATAATAGGAGCAACATTATTTAGGGGAGATATCTTTTTACCTCTCTTCCTTTTTCTTTTCTTCTTCTTCACCACATCATGTGTGGGTTCAATCCTGTTTTTGGAGCTCCTTATTAATGAAATTGGTTGAATAGAAGGCTCCTCCTTGTTACCTGATTCATCATAAGAAATAATAGGAGAATATTGGGAAGTCTCTTCCCTTTAGTTAGCATTATCTTCATCTTCTATTTGTTTTCTTTTCTTTATGTAATTGTCAATATAAGGATTTTCAATGCAATTCACCGCACAATACATATAAATTTCCTCTAGATCAAAATCAAGAAATTTATCGAGATTAAATTTTGGAATACCCTCAGTTATACATTTCATTTCTTCATAACCCAAAGAAGACTAAGCTCTTTATGATGCTCAAGGGTAATCAAGTTATCACAATTTTTGGACACGACTTGATCATGAAACAAATAGCATTGGAGCTTTAAATGACCATGTTCTGTCGGAGTAATGGGCCACGGGTAGGCTACCCGGGGCCCAGAACCTTTCCAGACATCGGGGCAGGCTGCGCCCCTCAAAGGTTCCCAAGACAAAGGGCCGACACTGAGGGTCAGCTATGGCCCGCCCACGGCGGGACCTCGAAGACGGCTACGACACAAGCCGACTCCCAGTTGGCGACTCCGGGAATGCCGACTATGGGGAGTCGGCCCACGACTTCGCCACCTTCAGCTTTCTAGAAGAAGGACAGGGCTGGGGATGGCTGGAGTACAGCCCTCCCCTACCCTGATTACCAGGGGCGGGTATGGCTACAGTATGACGTATCGGAGGAGATCTTCGGTACGGCGCGACACTGTGGCCGTACCGGCCCTGACGTCCGCCCCAGCGGCGGAACCCTGTTCCCACGCTGGCCTGCCTGTACGGCCTGGAGACGGCGGGCCCTGCCGGTCAGCGAGAGAGATAGAAGACGGCGAGAGCGCCCAAAGACGGCCCCCGTGGGAGTCGGCCTCCGAGAGTCGGCCAGCTCCTCCCACGGGTCCCACACGCTATTAACCAGATAAGACGGGGAGTGGCGACAGTGATCGCCCGCCTGGCGGCAGCACTGTTGCCTCGCCCCCACGACCCAGCCAACGTCATCAGAGGCGCGGCTACAGTGGCCAAGTCAGTCGACGGGGCCCACCAGAGGTGGCCCCCAGGAGTCGGCGGAGAAGACGGCGGCCTAAGAGACAGACGGCTGGGACCCGCACCCAGTGAGATTACCGTTGTATCCCCGGGGGATAGGCCTATATAAACCCCCCGGAGCACCCATGCAAAGGGTTCGATCCTTTTTCCACCAGACCAACAGCATAGAGGAGGGGAAAGATAGCCTTGCCCTCTTCTGCCTCTAGAACACAGCTCGAGGAGCAGCTTTGTACACATATCTCCATAGTGACCATGCGGAGACCCCGTAGAGCAGCAGTAGGGGTATTATCTCCTCGGAGAGCCCCGAAGCTGGGTAAGATCCGCCGGCGAGCATGTTTACGCCTCATCCCGCTTCCAGGCACCGGCGACGTTCTACTTGCCCCCACCATGATAAGCCATCCTTTGGCATATGTCGCATCCAACCCCCGACATTTGGCGCCCACCGTGGGGCAAGGTGCACCGTCGTCCGGAGATCTGTTCTGGACGGGAACACTTTTCGTCCCTGGCGAGCGTAGCCAGCCCGGCACGCCAGAAGAAGTTCACGCCGACGCGCTGCGCAATGTTGAGACCGTTTGCGCGGCCAGCTGCCTCGCCGATCTTGTCGGTGAGGTTAGCCTCTCCGACGAGCCTGCGTCTGACGCAGGCACCAGCAGCCCCGCGAACTTTCTTGCGGGCCTCCTCGACGACCTCCACGTTGCTGGCGAGCCTGCCACCGACCTGGAGTCCGTAGGCTCCACCGACCCGATGCTGGTCGACTCCGACACCGCGTCGCTCGACGCCTTCCCCACCAACGTGGTGGTCTACGACGAGCCGCTCCCTCGCGCGGAGGGCAGCGGAAGCACCGTCACTGAGGTGCTCGTCATCGACCGTGGCGAGCACTCCGACGGGAGAGCTCGCGACCCACTTGACGCGGCACTACAAGACCTGGATGCGCCCATTCCAGAGGACGCCGACGCCGAAGCGCTGGAGGCACGCCGCCTCCAGCTCGTCGAAGGCGCGAAGAAGCTGGCCAGCATGAGACGCTTGTCAGAGGCCTACCAGCGCGAGATGGATCGCGCCATGGGTGGCTCGCCGGCCCCGGTGGGGCCAAGCCGCCTAGGCGCGGTCCGGCAGCGCGGCGCGGACATCGCCGGCATGTTCGGGGCCAACCGCCCCGTATACGCCACGCCCGCCGAGAACATTCGAGCTGCCCAAGCGGCGGCAGACGAGCTGTATAACCTTGAAGGCGAAGAGCGCCGACTGATGACGGAGCGAGTCCAGCAACTCCTCGACGCGGCCGGCGCGCAGAACGCGGCCGGCTGCCGCTCCGAAGGACCGCAGCAGCAGAAAGATGACCTGCCACCCCGCCGAGATCAAGGCGCAACATCTCGGGCGCCGACTGGCGACGTCCGCGGAAGAAAAGACAAGGAGCCGGCTGCAAGCCGCAGTCGGACTCATATCACCATCGAGCGCGACCAGGACGGCCGCCCGAGAGCAGTAGAGCGGCGGGACGACTATGTGCCTCCGCCACCCCGCAAGGAAAGGCGAGTCTCTCCACCGCCCGTTGAACATCCGACTCTCGGAGGTCGCCTAGGCCGCCGAGAGGGAGTCGGAGAGAACGATGCCCGCCTCCAGATTGACCGACTCCATCGATCTCTGATGCTGGAAGAAGAAGATGAACTGGGGCCGCCGTGCTTTGGTCCCCGCATCCGAGATGAGCCCTTCCCCAAAGGGTTCACTCTCCCCAGAGATACCCCCAAGTACACCGGCTCCGTGAAGCCAGAGGACTGGTTGGTCGACTACTCCACAGCCGTCAGCATAGCAAACGGCAACAAGCGCATTGCCGTGAAGTATGTTCCGCTCATGCTCCAGGGCACAGCCCAGACGTGGCTGAACAGCCTGAAACCCCGCAGCATCAACAGTTGGGTCGACTTCACCGAGGCTTTCGTCCGCAACTTCACGAGCACGTACAAGCAACCTCCCAAGCCTCGCCAGCTCTCCTTGTGCGTGCAAGGCCCCGACGAATCAACTCGCGACTACCTCACGCGTTGGGCCGAGCTCCGAAACTCCTGTGAGGGCGTGCACGAGGTGCAGGCCATCGAGTACTTCACCGCCGGGTGCAGAGAAGGCACCCTCCTCAAGCACAAGCTCCTCTGCGACGAACCGGAGACCCTGGATGAGCTGCTGATCATAGCAGACAAGTACGCCACGGCCGACTCTTCTATGAAAACGGAGATCCAAGTCAGCGCGACAGGCAAAGTCGCCCCTCAGGCTCCCAGAACCCCGGCCGGAGACGCCAGCCGGCGGCAGCAGCAGAATGACCCCAAGCGCAAGGGCCCGCAGCCGGCTTCCAATAGCCGGCAGGTCGCAACGGTCGACGATCAGCAACCAGAAGGGCAGCCTCCATCTAAGCGGCAGAAGGGCGGCAAACCCAATTGGCTGCCGGCTTTCTCCTACGAGCAGACTCTGGATGGCCCCTGCAAGTTTCACAGTGGCGCAAAGCCATCAAACCACACCACCAGAAAGTGCCACTGGCTGACTAGGATTGCCAAGGGAGACGGCTTGGTGCCTCCTCCCCCTGCTAGACAGCCGCCTCCGCCTCCGCCCCCGCAGCCGGCTGCCAGGCCAGTCGGCGCAGTACAAGACGAGTACCCGGAAGAGCATGGGGACTACGTGGTGTTCACCAGTATGGCAGATGACAGACGCAGCAGGCGGCTGCAGCAGCAAGAAGTCAACGCAGTAGCATCAGAGACTCCCGAGTTCATGCACTGGTCCGATAAACCTATCAGTTGGAGCAGGGCGGATCACCCAGAGGTGATGCCTAATCCAGGTTCCTACGCCTTGGTTCTGGAGGCCACATTTGCCACTGATAGGCGGGCAGCTCGCTTCTCGCGAGTTCTGATAGATGGAGGCAGCAGTATCAACATCCTGTATAAGGATACGATGGAGAAACTGGGAATCAAGCAAAGACAACTCCAGAGCAGCCGGACTGTATTCCATGGGATCGTCCCTGGCCTTTCCTGCTCCCCAATCGGCAAGATTTTGATAGATGTCCTTTTCGGAGATAAGGATCACTTCCGCCGAGAGCCAGTCTGGTTTGAAGTGGTGGACCTCCGGAGCCCGTACCATGCACTACTTGGCCGACCTGCCTTGGCCAAGTTCATGGCGGTCCCCCACTACGCCTACCTCAAGATGAAGATGCCGAGTTCTAAGGGAATCCTGACTGTGGTCGGTGACTACAGGAAGTCGTCCGCTTGTGCGGCCGAGAGTAGTCGGCTGGCCGAGTCCCTGGTTATTGCAGCAGAGAAGCGACTTCTTGACCGGGTTGTGGCGATGGCCGGCAAGCAGCCTGAGTTGTCGCCCAACCCCAAGGAGTCGGAAGCTGAGGGCTCGTTTAAGCCGGCTAAGGAAACAAAGAAGATACCTTTGGACCCAGAGCACCCGGAGAGGTACGCAGTCATAGGTGCAAACCTTGACAGCAAATAGGAAGGCGAGCTCGTCGATTTCCTCCGTGAGAATCGGGACATCTTTGCATGGTCCCCCAAAGACATGTCGGGTGTACCGACGGAATTCGCCGAGCACAAGTTACACGTCCGGTCTGATGTGAAGCCCGTCAGGCAGCCCTTGCGCCGCCTGTCAGAAGAGAAGAGAAGAGTTGTTGGTGAAGAGATAGCCCGACTCCTTGCAGCCGGCTTTATCATGGAAGTATTTTTCCCAGAATGGTTGGCGAACCCAGTTTTAGTGCTGAAGAAGAACAAGCAATGGCGAATGTGTATCGACTACACAAGCCTGAACAAAGCCTGCCCCAAAGACCTGTTTGCTCTGCCGAGGATCGATCAGGTGATAGACTCCACAGCCGGATGCGAGCTGTTGAGCTTCTTAGACGCCTATTCAGGATATCACCAGATCAAGCTGAACCCGGCAGACAGACTGAAGACCGCCTTCATCACGCCGTTCGGAGCCTTCTGCTACCTGACCATGACGTTCGGCTTGAGGAATGCCGGCGCCACCTTTCAGCGTTGCATGCAGAAGTGCCTCCTCAAGCAAGTCGGCAGAAATGCCCACGTCTACGTGGATGATGTGGTGGTGAAGACGGAGAAGCGCGGAACCTTACTGGAAGACCTCAAAGTGACCTTTGAGAACCTGCGCCGATTCCGGATCAAGCTTAACCCCGAGAAGTGCGTTTTTGGAGTACCAGCCGGCCAGCTACTCGGCTTCCTGGTCTCCGAACGCGGCATAGAGTGCAACCCTGTGAAGATCAAGGCCATCGAGAGGATGGAGGTACCCAGCCGACTGTTGGATGTGCAGAAGTTCACTGGCTGCCTGGCATCCATCAGCCGTTTCATCAGTCGGCTGGGCGAGAAGGCTCTCCCGTTGTACCAACTCATGAAGAAGACCAATTTTTCGAGTGGAACCACAAGGCGGACGAGGCCTTTCTGCAGCTGAAAAGGATGTTGGTTACTCCCCCTATGTTGGCGGCTCCGACTCCCAAGGAGCCCATGCTCCTGTACATCGCCGCCACCAGCCGAGTAGTCAGCACAGTCATCATAGTTGAGCGCAAGGAGGAAGGCAAGGCACTGCCGGTCCAGAGACCGGTATACTACCTGAGTGAAGTACTGTCGACCTCCAAGCAGAATTACCCCCACTACCAGAAGATGTGTTACGGCGTGCACTTCGCTGCCAAGAAGCTGAAGCCTTACTTCCAAGAACATCCAATCACAGTGGTCTGCACAGCCCCATTGGCTGAGATCATCGGAAGCCGAGATGCGTCTGGCCGAGTGGCCAAATGGGCCATAGAATTGGTGCCCTACACGATCTACTATCAACCCCGCACCGCCATCAAGTCGCAAGCACTGGTCGACTTCCTCGTCGACTGGGCCGAGACCCAGTACCTACCGCCAACGCCCGACTCCACCCATTGGCGGATGCATTTCGATGGCTCCAAGATGCGCACCGGCTTGGGAGCCGGCGTCGTCCTCACTTCCCCCAAGGGCGACGTGCTCAAGTACTCACTGCAGATTCACTTCGCCGCCTCCAACAACGTCGCCGAGTACGAGGCGCTCGTTCACGGGCTCCGGCTTGCCAAAGAGCTTGGCATCCGCCGGATCCTGTGTTACGGCGACTCCGACCTGGTGGTACAGCAGTCGTCAGGTGATTGGGACGCCAAGGATGCGAACATGGCAAGCTACCGTTTTCTCGTGCAGCAACTCAGTGGGTATTTCGAGGGGTGCGAGTTCCTCCACGTGCCGAGGAACGACAATAACCAAGCAGATACTTTGGCACGAATCGGATCCACCCGCGAAGCAATACCTTCAGGCGTCACCCTCCAGCGCCTCCTCAAGCCGTCCATCAAGCCCTCGCCAGAGTCGGATTCAATTTTTGTGCCGACTCCCCCTGAAGAAGCCGGATCAAGCCCGAGAGCCCAAGCGAACAGCACAAGACCCGTCGCAGATAATCTCAAGAGTGCCGCAGTTGCAGCCAGACCGAAGACTCCGGAACTCGGCCCGGGGACTGCCCCAGTCGGCCCGGGGACTTCGTTAATCCAGCCAACGGCTGTGGACTCCAGCGCACCAACTCCAAGCCCAGCCGCTCGCGTCCAAGTCACGGTTTTGACAGTAGAAGAGATAGCAGCACCCTCATGGGCTCAACCCATCCTCCAATTCCTAGTGAACAAGGAGCTACCAACCGATGAAACCTTGGCTCGGCAAATACAACACCGAGCGGCGGCATACACCATAGTCAACAGAGAGCTGGTCAGACGCAGCGTCACAGGCGTCTACCAGCGCTGCGTCGAGCCAGAGCAAGGCCAGGCAATTCTCAGAGACATCCATCAAGGCGAGTGCGGCCACCATGCGGCCTCAAGAGCGCTCGTCGCCAAAGCCTTCCGACACGGTTTCTTCTGGCCGACTGCCCTCGAAGAGGCCAAAGAGTTGGTCGAGAAATGCAAGGGGTGCTAGAAGTTCCGATCCAAGCCGCATCAGCCGGCTTCAGCACTCAAGACTATCCCCATCGCCTGGCCCTTTGCAGTCTGGGGCCTGGATATGGTGGGACCCTTCAAGACGGCGCGAGGTGGCTTAACTCATCTTCTTGTCGCGGTGGACAAGTTCACCAAGTGGATAGAAGTGAAGCCCATCAAAAAATTGAATGGTCCGACTGCCGTGACTTTCATCTCAGACATCACGATTCGGTACGGCATACCGCACAGCATCATCACCGACAACGGCACCAAATTTGCCAAAGGCGCCTTGGCCCGTTTCTGCGCGACGCAGGGCATCCGACTGGACCTAGCGTCCGTTGCCCATCCGCGGTCGAACGGGCAGGTGGAGCGGGCGAATGGCCTTATCCTGTCCGGCATCAAGCCTCGGTTGGTCGAACTGCTGGAGCGTTCGGCCGGCTGTTGGCTTGACGAGTTGCCGGCCGTCCTCTGGAGTCTGCGTACGACTCCAAACAAGTCAACCGGCTTCACGCCTTTCTTCCTCATCTACGGTGCTGAAGCCGTCATCCCAACGGATATAGAGTTCGACTCCCCACGAGTCACGATGTACACCGCGGAGGAAGCAGAAGAAGCACGGCAAGACGGCGTCGATCTGCTGGAAGAGGGCCGGCTGTTGGCACTCAGTCGGCCCAGCATCTACCAGCAGAGCCTACGTCGCTACTATAACAGGAAGGTCAGGCCGAGATCCTTCCAAGAGGGCGACCTTGTGCTCTGGCTGATCCAGCGAACAGCCGGCCAGCACAAGTTGTCGGCTCCGTGGGAAGGCCCCTTCATCATCAGCAAGGTGCTGGGCAACGACTCCTACTACCTGATCGACGCTTAGAAGCCCCGAGCACGCAAGAGGGACGACTCCGGCAAAGAGACGGAGCGACCATGGAACGCGAATCTTCTTCGAAGATTTTACAGCTGATGCAGTATGTATCACGCCCCCCTTTTGTATTTTAAGTACCAAGACTCTGGGGCCCCTGAGACGGACTCGGGGACTGCCCCTTTTGTTATCTGTATGATAAGAATTATGCTTCCGAGTACGACACTCTTTATGCCGCTTGACCCCGGGCTCGACCAGTCGGCCCGGGGACTTGCCGTCTCACGCTATGAAAACGCTTCCTGCGGTCAGACAAGTAGTGCGCGGCGCCTAAGCCGACTCCTGCCAAAGCCACAGCTCGCAGAGCGACTGACTGGTGGGCCAGAGTAAGGTAGAATAGGCGCCCGCACGAAAAAAGGCTAGGGATCCAAAGCGTAAAAACATAGCCTGAACCGGCTTTTCAGCTGGTCCTTGCAAGACCGACTCCAAGTAGTCGGCCTGCCGCCTTTCTATCCGACTTGCTACAAAAACTCTCGAACGGCTAAGTACTTGCTTTCCCAAGGCGGCCAGGTATTTGGTCCAGCGGCAGTCCGCGGAGCGGCTGTCCGACCGGCAAAGACGGCACCCAAGGGAAGGCGGCAAAGGAAAAAAGCCTAAAGAGCAACAAGCAAGAAACGATAGAATATAGACAAATATTTACACCACAAAGGCCATTGGCCGAATCCATGAACAGATGTTCAAAATACACCCCGTGGGTGGAAATGTGCGAATTAACAAAGTCTTCGAGAAACTACTAAACAGATAAGTAAAGCAAGACGGCGGCTTATGAAGCGGCAGACGGGTTTGGGGGCTCGGCGGAGATGGCGGTGTCGGACGTTGGGGCAGCCGGCGGGGCAGACTCGGCTTGATCACCTCCAGCAGCAGTCGGCGCAGTTGGGCGCGGCTCGTTGTTGGAGGCTCGGTCGAGCTGAGGCTGGTCGCCTGCTCCGGCTTCCGGTACCTCCGTCTCATCGCCGGCTTCCATCTCGTCTTCTTCCTCGACGCTGGAGCCAATCATCTCCGCCGAGTCCTCGCCGTAGTTCGGGTTCATCCCAAACCACTCCGGCGGCGCCTCCTCGCCGTTGTCAGCATGCTCAGGAACGAAGACGCTGGTGTCGACGTACTCGGCGATCGCCGCGGCGCGCTTGACGAAGTCATCCTCCATGGCTGCCAGTTCCGGCTGGGCCTCAGCTCGGAGCGTGGCCAGTTGGTCCAGACTCAAGTCTGGATACCACGCCTTGACGAACTCCAAGGTACAACGTGCCCCGGCACGTGCCGAGGAGCCCTTCCAAGCCTCCAGACGGCCTGCTGCGACCTCCAGCCAGTCAGCAGTCCGACTGGGAGTGCGCAGAACCGGCATCTCCGGCCACAAGGCAGCAATCGCCTGGGCGCCGACTCGTTGAAGCCGGCGCAGCATCCGGTGAGCCGGCCGCAGACGAGCCTCGATGCTCAGAAGCTGTTCGTCAAGGGTCCGGGGAGCTTTGACAGCAACCGCCTCGCCGGCCGCCCTCCGCGCCTCACGGTCAGCCTCGATGGCTTGAACGGCGGCCTGCGCATGGCCTAGGAAGAAGACTGCCAAAGACGGAAAAAGAAGCAAGTTAGAAAAAGCAAGAGTCGGCCCGACCCACAGTCGGCCGCTCAAAGAAAGCAAGCAAAGAAAACTTACCATCAACGATATCTTCTATCTCGTGGAAGCCGGAGGTCAGCATCGCCTCCTTGTCGGTCCAGGAGGAGCGTTCGACCTCGAACTCGGCCTGGAGCTCAGCCTCCTTGTCCTTCGCCTCCTCCTGCGCCTTCTTGAGCAGCTTCTTCTGCTCCGCCAGCTGCGCGGCCAGCAGGTCGTGCTCCGTGACGAGCTTGCCACACTCCACCTCCTTGGCGCGCAAGGCGGTGTTGGCAGCGCCCAGCTGCTCCTGAAGGACGGCGTTGGCCTCTGAAGAAAAAAGAAAAAGGACACAAGTCATCAGAAAGTCGTCAAGAAGATCCGGCCCGACTGCGCAGCAGTCGACCCGAATCTCGGGGACTACAGCCCGCGGGTGCGCCAGCGCGCCCCCGCGAAGAAGCAAACTTACTCCGGCCTTCGGACAAGTCGGCAGTCCGCTTGCCCAGCTCTTCAACATTTCGGTTGAAGACGGTGGCTCGGAGGTTGTGGTAGTCCTACAGTGGGCATTTCAAAAAGAATAAGTGTTTGGAATTCGCCATTAGAGTTCCAACCCGCCTGCTCAGCAGCCGACCTGGAACTCGGGGACTACACCCCGTGGGTGCGCTGGCGCGCCCCCATAGAGAAGAACAAGAAAAAACAAGTCAGAAGGAACATACCCGGACGGCCGCTCGTGTCGCCAGGTGCGCCCTCGAGCAGTGCTGGATGGCGTCGCTTTCAGCTCGCAGCTTCGCCTGGACGTCCAGGAGCGCCTGGTTCAGCGGGCCCGTGCCGCCTCCTCACGCCCACCCAACGGGCGCGGAACTCGTCACCTCGACCTCTGGCGTGGCCGAGCTGGCCGCCCCGGTCTCCAGAGGGCGTGGCACCGAAGTCGCCTTCTCCAGCCGGCGACGGGTTGGCAGGGCCACTTGAAGAAGCAAGTTCGCCGTGGCTTTGTCTGAAGTCGGCGGCACTAGCGGGTCCGCCGACTGTTTACCCTTTGCGCCCCCCGATGACGGCGGGGGCGGTGGTGGCGGCACCATCTAGTCTCGCCTAGGGATCTCGCCGCCCTCCCTCTCCACAACGGCGTACTTCCCACCGGCTTCTCCAGGCCGCTCCATATAAAACGGCGGCGCCGAATTCAACGGAACGACGAGCAGCGCCGATTGGCGGCGCACGGCTTCTTCGGCCCGCTCTTGGGCCGCGGCGGCCGCGGCGGCTCCGGCTCCTTCAAGATCCTGCTGGGCGGGGGCGGCCGTCTTCTCGGCCTCCGCCTTCCTCCGACGGGTGGCTTCGTCCTCGTCGTGCTTCTCCCGCGCGTTCCGCTCCGTCGCCTCCCGGAGGTCGGCGGCTGGGTCGATGCGCCGAGTCATAGCAGACGACTCCACCGACCCCCTGATGGAGGCGGCGGCGACCCTCCCTAGGGTGAGATGAGCTCTGAACCGAGGAGCACACGAAAAAACTCAGACTAAACCCGCCGGAAGACAAAAACAAGACAGAGGAGCAGGGGCACTCATGCGGAAGACAACGGCGGCTTCTTCACTTCCTTACGGAAGCGCTGGGCCTTCGCTGCCGCCTCTTCCCGTTTGGTCGCGGCGGCGGCCCCCTTGAACTTCTTCTCCCGGCCTCCGAGGGAACTCGGCCCGGCCCGGCGCTTCCTCGCGCCGTCTTGCCTCGGCTGGTGGTGCGGGGCGTCTTCCCCTTCTTCGCCGACGGGCCAGTCGACGAAGGTGGCCGAGGGCCGCAGGCCGCGTTCTTCTCCCTCGCCGCCTCCTTCGGCGTCGGCCTCCAATGCCGCCGCCCCCAAGTCGGGGTCATCGACATCGCTCTCTGCTTAATCAGAGGCGAACTGGCGAGGCGGCCCCGTGGCGCCAGATGAGGGCTGGAGAGGAGAGTTCTGGTTCAAAGGTTAAGAGAAATAAAGAGCAGAGGTCGGATTCGGCTGAAAAAGAGAGAGAGAAGGAAAGCGCAACTTACCACCGGCGGGGGGTTGGCGCGCGAGTATGGCTCCATGCCAAACTGCCAGTCCCCCCAAGAGGCCGCAGTTCGCGATGTAGTTCACCGTGTCCGCGACCTCCGCGTGAGGAAGATCTTTGGTGCACGTCCGACTGGGGTCTCGGTTGCCGCTCATCTGACAGATCAGATGAGGCCGGCTTTGGAGCGGCAGGACTCGGCGCGCCACGAAGGCGGCCAGCAGGTCGGCCCCGGTCAAGCCGGCTGACTGCGTCAACACCCGAAGTCGCTGCACGGCGGCGGCTCCAGCCGGAGTCAGCGTCTTGGCGCGGTAGGACCAGCTGGGCTGCCTCCCAGCTGGTGCGCCGGCTTCGAAGGCCGGAAGGTTGACCCAGTCGCCGTCTGTGGCAATGTTCCTCACATAGAAGTAAGAACGCTGCCATATCTTCACCGACTTGATCAGCTGGATGGCGGGAAATGGGTTGTCGGCAGTCGACCTCCGCAGTGCGATGAAGGCGCCGCATTGGGCTGGCACGCCGGCGACGTGCGTGCCGAGCTTAGAATGGAAGAATTCCCCCCACAGCTCGATGGTGGGGAGAACGCCGGGGAATCCCTCGCAGAGCGAGGTGAAGGCAGCCAACAGCACCACCGTGTTCGGAGTAAGGTGGTGCGGTTGGAGGCCGTGAAACTCCAGGAACGAGCGGAAGAATCCGCTCGTCGGCAGCCCCAGGCCGCGCGACAGGTGGGAGCGGAACACGACGCGCTCGCCAATCGCCGGCGCCGGCGACACCTCCCCTGGCGGCGGGGCGCGGGCTTGCACGAGGTTTGCGCCGGGGATGCGGCGCGTCTTGCGAAGGAACTCGATGATGTCGTCGTCAATTTCAGAGCCGTCCCACACGCCGGAGCAGACGGGGCGGGCGCGGCGGCGGAAGAAGAGCTCATCGTCGGGAGCGGGACGTGGTCCGGTGCGGCAGAAGAAAGAAGAAGAAGGAACGGGAGGAAGCAGAGGGGAGCAGGCGCGCGTGCTTCGCCGCCTCACTCCCTCTGCCTACTTATAGGCCTACAGGTTGAGGAGCCGAGGGGGCATCGTGGGATTAACTGCACCCACGCCCCCACGACCCCCACGGTCTACCACACGGAGTTACCGCGCGCATTTACTGCGCCAAAGCCCAACCGCCCGCGCGGCCGCAGCGGATCCGCTCGGGGCCGAGGCGCGGTAGTGGCGGGCCCCGCCCGCGGGCCTGTCTCGTCGCGCGCGTGGGCTGGCAGGCTTGCCCGGCCACGTGGCGCCCCATGGGATGGACCGCGGCGGGTAGCGGCTGTGTAGCTTCTCAAACACGCCGTTTGCGTCCCGCCACGATCTTCAAACTACCTAAAGAAGAGCAAGGCGACTTGAAGGCGAGTCCAACCTCTGCGAGACGGCTCGACGAAGACGGCCGGGGCAGAGTAGCCTCCTGATAATCGGCACGAAGAGAGACGGCAGGCGAGCTACGGCACCAACTCTTTGAAGGAAGAAACTGTTGAGGCCCCTCGGCGCGTCCCTCGGCGCCTCACCAGCTTCGGGGACTACTGTCGGAGTAATGGGCCATGGGTAGGCTAACCCGGGGCCCAGAACCTTTCCAGACATCGGGGCAGGCTGCGCCCCTCAAAGGTTCCCAAGACAAAGGGCCGACTCTGAGGGTCAGCTATGGCCCGCCCACGGCGGGACCTCGAAGACGGCTACGGCACAAGCCGACTCCCAGTTGGCGACTCCAGGAATGCCGACTATGGGGAGTCGGCCCACGACTTCGCCACCTTCAGCTTTCTAGAAGAAGGACAGGGCTGGGGATGGCTGGAGTACAGCCCTCCCCTACCCTGATTACCAGGGGCGGGTATGGCTACAGTATGACGTATCGGAGGAGATCTTCGGTACGGCGCGACACTGTGGCCGTACCGGCCCTGACGTCCACCCCAGCGGCGGAACCCTGTTCCCACGCTGGCCCGCCTGTACGGCCTGGAGACGGCGGGCCCTGCCGGTCAGCGAGAGAGATAGAAGACGGCGAGAGCGCCCAAAGACGGCCCCCGTGGGAGTCGGCCTCCGAGAGTCGGCCAGCTCCTCCCATGGGTCCCACACGCCATTAACCAGATAAGACGGGGAGTGGCAACAGTGATCGCCCGCCTGGCGGCAGCACTGTTGCCACGCCCCCACGACCCAGCCAACGTCATCAGAGGCGCGGCTACAGTGGCCAGGTCAGTCGACGGGGCCCACCAGAGGTGGCCCCCAGGAGTCGGCGGAGAAGACGGCGGCCTAAGAGACAGACGGCTGGGACCCGCACCCGGTGAGATTACCGTTGTATCCCCGGGGGATAGGCCTATATAAACCCCCCGGAGCACCCATGCAAAGGGTTCGATCCTTTTTCCACCAGACCAACAGCATAGAGGAGGGGAGAGCTAGCCTTGCCCTCTTCTGCCTCTAGAACACAGCTCGAGGAGCAGCTTTGTACACATATCTCCATAGTGACCATGCGGAGACCCCGCAGAGCAGCAGTAGGGGTATTATCTCCTCGGAGAGCCCCGAAGCTGGGTAAGATCCGCCGGCGAGCATGTTTATGCCTCATCCCGCTTCCAGGCACCGGCGACGTTCTACTCGCCCCCACCATGGTAAGCCATCCTTTGGCATATGTCGCATCCAACCCCCGACATGTTCATTGCAAAGTTCACAAGGGGCGTGATAAATATTGAATCTTTCAGCGCAATCATCTAGCCTCTCTTGCAACAATTTAGTTTCTAAGTACTTATGCCTCTTGCAGTATCTATCTTTCCTATTTGGTGTATACTCACAAACCCAATGCACTCCACAAAAATTGACATGTTTATATGAGATATTTTCATCATGACTAGTGCAATCATCATTAGTACCATGGATATTCAAGGAGTTCATACTAACAACTTTGCAATCATGCTCATCATTCAAAGATTTAGTGCCAAACATTTTAATGCATTCTTCTTCTAACACTTTGGCACAATTTTCCTTTCCATCATACTCACGAAAGATATTAAAAAGATGAAGCGTACGAGACAAACTCAATTCCATTTTTTTCTGTAATTTTCTTTTATAGACTAAACTAGTGCTAAAACAAGAAACAAAAAGATTTGATTGCAAGATCTAAAGATATACCTTCAATCACTAACCTCCCCGGCAACGGCGCCAGAAAAGAGCTTGATGTCTATTACACAACCTTCTTCTTGTAGACGTTGTTGGGCCTCCAAGTGCATAGGTTTGTAGGACAGTAGCAAATTTCCCTCAAGTGGATGACCGAAGGTTTATCAATCCGTGTGAGGCGTAGGATGAAGATGGTCTCTCTCAAGCAACCCTGCAACCAAATAACAAAGAGTCTCTTGTGTCCCCAACACACCCAATACAATGGTAAATTGTATAGGTGCACTAGTTCGGCGAAGAGATGGTGATACAAGTGCAATATGGATGGTAGATATAGGTTTTTGTAATCTGAAAATATAAAAACAGCAAGGTAACTAATGATAGAAGTGAGCACAAACGGTATTGCAATGCTAGGAAACAAGGCATAGGGTTCATACTTTCACTAGTGCAAGTTCTCTCAACAATAATAACATAATTGGATCATATAACTATCCCTCAACATGCAACAAAGAGTCACTCCAAAGACACTAATAGCGGAGAACAACGAAGAGATTATGGTAGGGTACGAAACCACCTCAAAGTTATTCTTTCCAATCAATCCATTGGGCTATTCCTATAAGTGTCACAAACAGCCCTAGAGTTCGTACTAGAATAACACCTTAAGACACAAATCAACCTATACCCTAATGTCACCTAGATACTCCAATGTCACCTCAAGTATCCGTGGGTATGATTATACGATATGCATCACACAATCTCAGATTCATCTATTCAATCCAACACAAAGTACTTCAAAGAGTGACCCAAAGTTTCTACCGGAGAATCAAGACGAAAACGTGTGTCAACCCCTATGCATAGGTTCATGGGTGGAACCCGCAAGTTGATCACCAAGACATACATCAAGTGAATCACGTGATATCCCATTGTCACCACAGATACGCATGGCAAGACATACATCAAGTGTTCTCAAATCATTAAAGACTCAATCCAAAAAGATTACTTCAAAGGGAAAAGTCAATCCATTACAAGAGAGTAGAGGGGGAGAAGCAACATAAGATCCCACTATAATAGCAAAGCTCGTGATACATCAAGATCGTATCACCTCAAGAACACGAGAGAGAGAGAGAGAGAGAGAGAGAGAGAGAGATCAAACACATAGCTACTAGTACATACCCTCGACCCCGAGGGTGAACTACTCCCTCCTCATCATGGAGAGCACCGGAATGATGAAGATGGCCACCGGTGAGGGTTCCCCCCTCCGACAGGGTGCCGGAATAGGATCCCGATTGGTTTTTGGTGGCTATAGAGGCTTGCGGCGGCGGAACTCCCGATCTATTCTGTTCCCCGATCGCTTTAGGGTATATGGGTATATATAGGAGGAATAAGTACGGCAGGGGAGCAACGAGGGGCCCACGAGGGTGGAGGGTGCGCCATAGGGGGGTGGGCGCGCCCCCCTACCTCGTGGCTCCCTCGTTGCTTTCCTGACGTGCACTCCAAGTCTATCGGGTAGCTTTCCTTCCAAAAATAACTTCTCCAGAAGGTTTCATTCTGTTTCGACTCCGTTTGATATTCCTTTTCTTCAAAACACTAAAACAAGGGAAAAAACAGGAACTGGCACTAGGCTCTGGGTTAATAGGTTAGTCCCAAAAATAATATAAAAGTGATTAGTAAAGCCCATAAACATCCAAAACAGATAATATAATAGCATGGAACAATCAAAAATTATAGATATGTTGGAGATGTATCAGGGGACTAGATGTTGGAAATATGCCCTAGAGGCAATAATAAAAATGGTTATTATTATATTTCCTTGTTCATGATAATTGTCTATTGTTCCAGCTATAATTGTGTTATCCGGAAATCGTAATACATGTGTGAATACATAGACCACAACATGTCCCTAGTGAGCCTCTAGTTGACTAGCTCGTTGTTCAATAGATGGTTACGGTTTCCTGACCATGAACATTGGATGTCGTTGATAACGGGATCACATCATTAGGAGAATGATGTGATGGACAAGACCCAATCCTAAGCATAGCATAAAGATCGTATAGTTCATCTGCTAAAGCTTTTCTAATGTCAAGTATCTTTTCCTTAGGCCATGAGATTGTGCAACTCCTAGATACCGTAGGAATGCTTTGGGTGTGCCAAACGTCACAACGTAACTGGGTGTCTATAAAGGCACACTACGAGTATCTAAGAAAGTGTCTGTTGAGTTGGCACGAATCGAGACTGGGATTTGTCACTCCGTGTGACGGAGAGGTATCTCTGGGCCCACTCGGTAAGACATCATCATAATGAGCTCAATGTGACCAAGGAGTTGATCATGGGATGATGTGTTACAGAATGAGTAAAGAGACTTGTCGGTAACGAGATTGAACAAGGTATAGGGATACCGACGATCGAATCTCGGGCAAGTATCATACTGATAGACAAAGGGAATTGTGTACGGGATTGATTGAATCCCCGACATCGTGGTTCATCCGATGAGATCATCGTGGAACATGTGGGAGCCAACATGGGTATCCAGATCCCGCTGTTGGTTATTGGCCGGAGAGATGTCTCGGTCATGTCTGCATGATTCCCGAACCCGTAGGGTCTACACACTTAAGGTTCGGTGACGCTAGAGTTGTTATGGGAAATAGTATGCAGTTACCGAATGTTGTTCGGAGTCCTAGATGAGATCCTGGACATCACGAGGAGTTCCAGAATGGTCCGGAGGTGAAGATTTATATATGGGAAGTCATCATACGGTCATCGAAAGTGTTCGGGGGTTTATCGGTATTGTACCGGGACCACCGAAGGGGTTCCGGGGGTCCACCGGGAGGGTCCACCTGCCCCGGAGGGCCCTATGGGCTTTTTGTGGAAGGGAACCAGCCCCTAAGTGGGCTGGGCGCCATCCCCCCTAGGGCCCATGCGCCTAGGGTTGGGGGGAACCCTAAAGGGGGCGCCCCTTGGCTTGGGGGGCAAGCCCCCTCCCCTTGGCCGCGCCCCCCCCCCCCTCTAGATCCATCTGGAGGGGGTCGGGCCCCTTCCCCCTTCGCCCTATAAATAGAGGGGTGGAGGGAGGGCAGAAGCACCACATCCAAGGCGCAACCCTCCCTCTCCCCAACACCTCCTCCTCCTCTGTTGAGCTTGGCAAAGCCCTGCCGGAGAACTGCAAGCTCCACCACCACACCGTCGTGCTACCGGAGCTCTTCCCCAACTTCTCCTTCCCCCTTGCTGGATCAAGAAGGGGGAGACGTCCCGGGGCTGTACGTGTGTTGAACGCGGAGGTGTCGTTGTTCGGCGCTTAGATTGGAACCAACCGCGATCTGAATCGCTGCGAGTACGACTCCTTCATCCGCGTTCTTGTAACGCTTCCGCATCATGATCTTCAAGGGTACGAAGATGCACTCCCCTCTCTCTTGTTGCTAGTCTCTCCATAGATTGATCTTGGTGATGCGTAAAAAAAATTAATTTCTGTAACGATCCCCAACACTAGATGCCGTCGCAGTCGCTCGGGATTGGTGGAGGCGAGGAGCAGACAGGAACGGGCGTGCAACTCGGCTCCCCTGGCTCGATGCAGGAGGGGATTCTTGCGCAACCCGAGGCGGGCAATGCAGTTTGGATGGGACTGTGCGGCCCAATCAGAACTCGCGTGGGGATCTTCTGGGGGCCGCCCTGCATGGGGATGTGACGCAGCCATGCACGTCGCCCGGACAGTCGTATGCGGTGAGTCTTTCACAGGAAGAGGAAAGTGGAACTCCGGCTTGGAATCTCGTGGAAATACCCCAGCGGCGGCTACATGTGGGGTCGCCCGTTCGGCCCTCTCCCTAGGAGAAGGTCTCGCAGCTCTGCAATGAGCTGCACCGGGCCCTTTCGCCGTTGCTGGCTCAACCAAGTGTGTGGGACATGCCAAAGCAGCAGCGTAGGCCGCGACAGAAGAGGCCGGTGGTTTCGTCTCCGCATAGGAGTGTGAGGCTGGCCAAAGAAGGGCACGGCTCCAAAGCCACAAAGCAGCAGGCGGTACTTATAAGGAAGCTGTGTTTGGCTAATGAAGGAAACCAGATCGACGATGAGGCACTTCAGGATTATGTCAAGCTCTTCGACAAACCGCTCTTGGACTGCCATGTTCGGGCAATTTTGGCCTTGTTTGGTTGGGATGCCTCTGTCCTTCGCTTACAATGTGAGGACGAGGTGCGGGCTGAGGCAATGTAGGGCCGTGGGCCTTGTTGGGAGATTTCAATCTCCTGGTCTCGCTTTCCAATCGGTACACGACGGCTAACACGCTAACAGCACCAGTGTCGCAGGAGGGGATGCCGCACTGGTGGCTGATCGGGGTTTATGGCCCTTAAAGCGACACGGACAAGGTGGAGTTTCTCACAGAGATCTCAGACATCCAAGACTTACATGTAGGGTCGTGGGCCTTGTTGGGATATTTCAATCTCCTGGTCTCCGCGGATGACAAAAACAGACCGAACGCCAACTGTAGGATGATGGCGCGTTTCTGGACCATGCTCAATAAGCTGGAATTGAAGGAGATGTACCTAAATGGTCGACGGTACACGTGGAGCAATGAGCAGAGGGACCCCACTCTTGAAAATAGACCATGTATTCATTACAAACACGTGGGAGGATACCTACCCGAGGAGTTTGCTCACGGCCATGGGCTCTGCTGTATCTGACCATTGCCCACTCCTGGTGGATCCAGATGCGGAGTTGCACCTTGGCAAACGGTTTAAATTCGAGAGCTTCTGGCCCAAGGTGGAGGGCTTTTTGGAGACAGTGACGGATGCTTGGGGTTCGGTGAGCGCTGCTGGGAACCCATTTGTAGTGTTGGACAACAAACTACACGCCACGGCGAAAGCTTTGCAATCTTGGAGCGATCGGTGGATCGGTAACACACGCCTGCAAATTGCTATTGCCATGGAGGTCATCGCTCGTTTGGATGTGGCCGCGGAGTCTAGGCAGTTAGAGGACTTGGAACATGAGCTACGCAAACTACTCAAGCGGAAACTATTAGGTCTATGCTCGTTAGAGAGGACCATTGCGCAACAGAGATCGTGACTCCAGCAGCTGCGAGAAGGGGATGCGAACACTAGATTCTTCCAGAGGCAGGCGACTCATAGGCATCGCAAGAACATAATCATGAAAATGCAACATAACGGAGCAATGCACATGGGTCAGGAGGAGGTTGCCAAGGTTGTCGATGAGTTCTATGGGCAGCTGTTCGGCTCGGCCAGAGCCCGTGTGGCCACGCTCGATATGGACAGGCTGAACCTACCCTGTCTTGACCTGGCCCGACTGGAGGTGCCATTTGATGAGGAGGAGGTTTTTAGAGTAATCAAGGAAATGCCAATTGACAAAGCTACTGTCCCCGATGGATTCACGGGTAGATTTTATGCCACGTGTTGGCATGTCATCAAAGAGGATTTTATGAGGGCACTCAACCAATTCTATGTGGGAGATATGAGAGGCATGGCTGCGATAAACAAGGCTTTGGTCACGTCGCTGCCAAAGAAAGCAGGTGCGGTGGATGTTAGAGACTTCAGACCGGTAAGCCTTGTTTGTGGACCAATTAAGATCTTTGACAAGATTTTAGCTTCAAGGCTGGCAGAGGAGTTACCGAAGCTGGTGGGGCTGCATCAAAGTGCGTTCGTGAGGGGTCGATCTTTGCATGATAATTTCATGCTTGTTCAATGCACAGCTCACAAGCTTCATGCACTAACGAGCCCCACAATTATGCTAAAACTCGACATAACTAATGCATTTGACACGATACAATGGCCTTTCATTCTGGAGGTCTTGAGGAGATTGGGGTTCGGACATAGATGGATCACTTGGATATGTGGGTTGCTGGCAACATCTTCTACGCGGATCCTGGTGAATGGCACGCCGGGCAAACCAATCCTCCCTTGCCAGGGCTTTTGTCAGGGAGACCCGCTGTCGCCTATGCTATTTATACTCTGTATGGAGCCCTTACGAGCCCTTTTTGAGCATGCAACCAGCAGAGGTTTGCTCGGGCAGCTAGCGAGGAATGGACTGAGGCAAAGAGTTTCGATGTTTGCAGACGATGTGGTCATCTTCTTCAAGCCGACAACGCTAGAAGCTACGACATGTGCTGCACTCTTGCAGCTATTTGCGCAGGCCTCGGGCTTGGTGGTCAATATGAACAAAAGCGCTATCTGGCCGATTCGGTGCTCGCACGAGGAAGTGGATTTGGTGAAGACAATTATGGGATGCTCGACGTCCGCCTTCCCATGCACCTACTGAAGGAAATATGCCCTAGAGGCAATAATAAAGTTATTATTTATTTCCTCATATATCATGATAAATGTTTATTATTCATGCTAGAATTGTATTAGCCGGAAACAAGGTTGTCAGAATCATGATCCTGAATCGGGTCGGAGCTCTGATGGTAGGATCGCAAATCGTAGAATTTTAACTATTAGGATCATAGAAACGTAGATTTTATGAACCAAAATCGTAGAATCAAAGGGGTTAGTTTGGATCGTAAAGTTGTAGAATCGTACAACAGAATCGCGATTCTGACAACCTTGGCCGGAAACATAATACATGTGTGAATATATAAACAAACAGATTGTCACTAGTATGCCTCTACTTGACTAGCTCGTTAATCAAAGATGGTTATGTTTCCTAACCATGAACAAAGAGTTGTTATTTGATTAACGAGGTCACATCATTAGTTGAATGATCTGATTGACATGACCCATTCCATTAGCTTAGCACCCGATCGTTTAGTATGTTGCTATTGCTTTCTTCATGACTTATACATGTTCCTATGACTATGAGATTATGCAACTCCCGTTTATCGTAGGAACACTTTGTGTGCCACCAAACGTCACAACGTAACTGGGTGATTATAAAGGTGCTCTACAGGTGTTTCCGAAAGTACTTGTTGGGTTGGCGTATTTCGAGATTAGGATTTGTCACTCCGATAGTCGGAGAGGTATCTCTGGGCCCTCTCGGTAATGCACATCACATAAGCCTTGCAAGCATTGCAACTAATATGTTAGTTGTGAGATGATGTATTACAGAACGAGTAAAGAGACTTGCCGGCAACGAGATTGAACTAGGTATTGGATACCGACGATCGAATCTCAGGCAAGTAACATATCGATGACAAAGGGAACAACGTATGTTGTTATGCGGTCTGACCGATAAAGATCTTCGTAGAATTTGTAGGAGCCAATATGGGCATCCAGGTCCCGCTATTGGTTATTGATCGGAGACGTATCTCGGTCATGTCTACATTGTTCTCGAACCGTAGGGTCCGCACGCTTAAAGTTACGATGACAGTTATTATGAGTTTATGCATTTTGATGTACCGAAGTCAGTTCGGAGTCCCGGATGTGATCACGGACATGACGAGGAGTCTCGAAATGGTCGAGACATAAAGATTGATATATTGGAAGCCTATATTTGGACATCGGAATGGTTCCGAGTGAAATCGGCATTTTACTGGAGTACCGGGGGGTTACCGGAACCCCCCCCCCCCCCGGGGGTTAATGGGCCCATATGGGCCTTAAGGGAAAAGAGGAGGGGCGGCCAGGGCAGGCTGCGCGCCCCCTCCCCCCCTAGTCCGAATAGGACAAGGAAGTGGGGGCGGCGCCCCCCTTTTTCCTTTCCCCCTCTCTCCTTCCTTCTCCTACAAGGCAAGGGAGAGGAGTCCTACTCCCGGTGGGAGTAGGACTCCTCCTGGCGCACCCCTTGGGGGCCGGCCGCGCCTCCCCCTCCCCTCCTTTATATACGGGGGCAGGGGCACCCTAGGACACACAAGTTGATCTTCGTGATCGTTCCTTAGCCGTGTGCGGTGCCCCCTCCACCATATTCCACCTCGGTCATATCGTTGCAGTGTTTAGGCGAAGCCCTGCGTCGGTAGAACATCATCATCGTCATCACGCCGTCATGCTGATGGAACTCATCCCCGAAGCTTTGCTGGATCGGAGCCCGGGGAGCGTCATCGAGCTGGACGTGTGCTAAGAACTCGGAGGTGCCGGAGTAACGGTGCTTGGATCGGTCGGATCGGGAAGCCGTACGACTACTTCCTCTATGTTGCGTCAACGCTTCCTCTTCGGTCTATGAGGGTACGTAGACAACACTCTCCCCTCTCGTTACTATGCATCACCATGATCTTGCGTGTGCGTAGGAATTTTTTTGAAATTACTACGTTCCCCAACAGTGGCATCCGAGCCTAGGTTTTTATGGTTTGATGTTATGCACGAGTAGAACACAAGTGAGTTGTGGGCGATATAAGTCATACTGCCAACCAGCATGTCATACTTTGGCTCGGCGGTATTGTTGGATGAAGCGGCCCGGACCGACATTACGCGTACGCTTACGCGAGACTGGTTCTACCGCCGTGCTTTGCACACAGGTGGCTGGCGGGTGTCAGTTTCTCCAACTTTAGTTGAACCGAGTGTGGCTACGCCCGGTCCTTGCGAAGGTTAAAACGGCATCAACTTGACAAACTATCGTTGTGGTTTTGATGCGTAGGTGAGATTGGTTCTTGCTTAAGCCCGTAGCAGCCACGTAAAACTTGCAACAAACAAAGTAGAGGATGACTAACTTGTTTTTGCAGGGCATGTTGTGATGTGATATGGTCAAGACATGATGCTAAATTTTATTGTATGAGATGATCATGTTTTGTAACCGAGTTATCGGCAACCGGCAGGAGCCGTATGGTTGTCGCTTTATTGTATGCAATGCAATCGCCCTGTAATGCTTTACTTTATCACTAAGCGGTAGCGGTAGTCGTAGAAGCATAAGATTGGCGAGACGACAATGATGCTATGATGGAGATCAAGGTGTCGCGCCGGTGACGATGGTGATCATGACGGTGCTTCGGAGATGGAGATCACAAGCACAAGATGATGATGGCCATATCATATCACTTATATTGATTGCATGTGATGTTTATCTTTTTATGCATCTTATCTTGCTTTGATTGACGGTAGCATTATAAGATGATCTCTCACTAAAATTATCAAGAATTGTTCTCCCCGAGTATGCACCGTTGCCAAAGTTCGTCGTGCCCAGACACCACGTGATGATCGGGTGTGATAAGCTCTACGTCCATCTACAACGGGTGCAAGCCAGTTTTGCGCACGCAGAATACTCGGGTTATACTTGACGAGCCTAGCATATGCAGATATGGCCTCGGAACACGGAGACCGAAAGGTCGAGCGTGAATCATATAGTAGATATGATCAACATAAAGATGTTCACCATTGAGAACTAATCCATTTCACGTGACGATCGGTTATGGTTTAGTTTGATTTGGATCACGTGATCACTTAGAAGATTGGAGGGATGTCTATCTAAGTGGGAGTTCTTAAGTAATATGATTAATTGAACTTAAATTTATCATGAACTTAGTCCCTGATAGTATCTTGCTTGTTTATGTTGATTGTAGATAGATGGCCCGTGCTGTTGTTCCGTTGAATTTTAATGCGTTCCTTGAGAAAGCAAAGTTGAAAGATGATGGTAGCAATTACACGGACTGAGTCCGTAACTTGAGGATTATCCTCATTGCTGCACAGAAGAGTTACGTCCTGGAAGCACCGCTGGGTGTCAGGCCTGCTGCTGATGCAACTGACGACGTTAAGAACGTCTGGCAGAGCAAAGCTGATGACTACTCGATAGTTCAATGTGTCATGCTTTACGGCTTAGAACCGGGACTTCAACGACGTTTTGAACATCATGGGCATATGAGATGTTCCAAGAGTTGAAGTTAATATTCCAACAGAATGCCCGGATTGAGAGATATGAAGTCTCCAATAAGTTCTATAGCTGAAAGATGGAGGAGAATAGTTCTGTCAGTGAGCATATACTCAAAATGTCTGGGTATTATAATCACTTGATTCAACTGGGGGTTAATCTTCCGGATGATTGCGTCATTGACAGAATTCTCCAATCACTTCCACCAAGCTACAAAGGCTTCGTGATGAACTATAATATGCAAGGGATGGATAAGACGACTCCCGAGCTCTTCGCAATGCTAAAGGCTGCGGAGGTAGAAATCAAGAAGGAGCATCAAGTGTTGATGGTTAACAAAACCACTAGTTTCAAGAAAAAGGGCAAAGGGAAGAAGAAGGGGAACTTCAAGAAGAACAGCAAACAAGTTGCTGCTCAAGAGAAGAAACCCAAGTCTGGACCCAAGCCTGAAACTGAGTGCTTCTACTGCAAGCAGACTGGTCACTGGAAGCGGAACTGCCCCAAATATTTGGCGGATAAGAAGGATGGCAAGGTGAACAAAGGTATATGTGATATACATGTTATTGATGTGTACCTTACTAGAGCTCGCATTAGCACCTGGGTATTTGATACTGGTTCTGTTGCTAATATTTGCAACTCGAAACAGGGACTACGAATTAAGCGAACACTGGCAAAGGACGAGGTGACGATGCGCGTGGGAAATGGTTCCAAAGTCGATGTGATCGCGGTCGGCACGCTACCTCTACATCTACCTTCGGTATTAGTATTAGACCTAAATAATTGTTATTTGGTGCCAGCGTTGAGCATGAACATTATATCTGGATCTTGTTTGATGCGAGACGGTTATTCATTTAAATAAGAGAATAATGGTTGTTCTATTTATATGAGTAATATCTTTTATGGTCATGCACCCTTGAAGAGTGGTCTATTTTTGATGAATCTCGATAGTAGTGATACACATATTCATAATGTTGAAGCCAAAAGATGCAGAGTTGATAATGATAGTGCAACTTATTTGTGGCACTGCCGTTTAGGTCATATCGGTGTAAAGCGCATGAAGAAACTCCATACTGATGGACTTTTGGAACCACTTGATTATGAATCACTTGGTACTTGCGAACCGTGCCTCATGGGCAAGATGACTAAAACACCGTTCTCCGGTACTATGGAGAGAGCAACAGATTTGTTGGAAATCATACATACAGATGTATGTGGTCCGATGAATATTGAAGCTCGTGGCGGATATCATTATTTTCTCACCTTCACAGATGATTTAAGCAGATATGGGTATATCTACTTAATGAAACACAAGTCTGAAACATTTGAAAAGTTCAAAGAATTTCAGAGTGAAGTTGAAAATCATTGTAACAAGAAAATAAAGTTTCTACGATCTGATCGTGGAGGAGAATATTTGAGTTACGAGTTTGGTCTACATTTGAAACAATGCGGAATAGTTTCGCAACTCACGCCACCCGGAACACCACAACGTAATGGTGTGTCTGAACGTCGTAATCATACTTTACTTGATATGGTGCGATCTATGATGTCTCTTACAGATTTACCGCTATCGTTTTGGGGTTATGCTTTAGAGACAGCCGCATTCACGTTAAATAGAGCACCATCAAAATCCGTTGAGACGACGCCTTACGAACTATGGTTTGGCAAGAAACCAAAGTTGTCATTTCTTAAAGTTTGGGGCTGCGATGCTTATGTGAAAAAACTTCAACCTGATAAGCTCGAACCCAAATCGGAGAAATGTGTCTTCATAGGATACCCAAAGGAGACTGTTGGGTACACCTTCTATCACAGATCCGAAGGCAAGATATTTGTTGCTAAGAATGGATCCTTTCTAGAGAAGGAGTTTCTCTCGAAAGAAGTGAGTGGGAGGAAAGTAGAACTTGATGAGGTAACTGTACCTGCTCCCTTATTGGAAAGTAGTGCATCACAGAAATCTGTTTCTATGACACCTACACCAATTAGTGAGGAAGCTAATGATAACGATCATGAAACTTCAGATCAAGTTAGTACTGAACCTCGTAGATCAACCAGAGTAAGATCCGCAACAGAGTGGTACGGCAATCCTGTTCTGGAAGTCATGCTACTAGATCATGATGAACCTACGAACTATGAAGAAGCGATGGTGAGCCCAGATTCCGCAAAATGGCTAGAAGCCATGAAATCTGAGATGGGATCCATGTATGACAACAAAGTATGGACTTTGGTTGACTTGCCCGATGGTCGGCAAGCAATAGAGAATAAATGGATCTTCAAGAAGAAGACTGACGCTGACGGTAATGTTACTGTCTACAAAGCTCGACTTGTCGCAAAAGGTTTTCGACAAGTTCAAGGAATTGACTACGATGAGACCTTCTCACTCGTAGCGATGCTTAAGTCTGTCCGAATCATGTTAGCAATTGCCGCATTTTATGATTATGAAATTTGGCAGATGGATGTAAAAACTGCATTCCTGAATGGATTTCTGGAAGAAGAGTTGTATATGATGCAACCTGAAGGTTTTGTCGATCCAAAAGGAGCTAACAAAGTGTGCAAGCTCCAGCGATCCATTTATGGACTGGTGCAAGCCTCTCGGAGTTGGAATAAACACTTTGATAGTGTGATCAAAACATTTGGGTTTGTACAGACTTTTGGAGAAGCCTGTATTTACAAGAAAGTGAGTGGGAGCTCTGTAGCATTTCTGATATTATATGTAGATGACATATTACTAACCGGAAATGATATAGAATTTTTGGATAGCATAAAGGGATACTTGAATAAGAGTTTTTCAATGAAAGACCTCGGTGAAGCTGCTTACATATTGGGCATTAAGATCTATAGAGATAGATCAAGACGCTTAATTGGACTTTCACAAAGCACATACCTTGACAAAGTTTTGAAAAAGTTGAAAATGGATCAAGCAAAGAAAGGGTTCTTGCCTGTGTTACAAGGTGTGAAGTTGAGTAAGACTCAATGCCCGACCACTGCAGAAGATAGAGAGAAAATGAAAGATGTTCCCTATGCTTCAGCCATAGGCTCTATCATGTATGCAATGCTGTGTACCAGACCTGATGTGTGTCTTGCTATAAGTCTAGCAGGGAGGTACCAAAGTAATCCAGGAGTGGATCACTGGACAGCGGTCAAGAACATCCTGAAATACCTGAAAAGGACTAAGGATATGTTTCTCATATATGGAGGTGACAAAGAGCTCATTGTAAATGGTTACGTTGATGCAAGCTTTGACACTGATCAGGACGATTCTAAATCGCAAACCGGATACGTGTTTACATTAAACGGTGGAGCTGTCAGTTGGTGCAGTTCTAAACAAAGCGTCGTGGCGGGATCTACATGTGAAGCGGAGTACATAGCTGCTTCGGAAGCAGCAAATGAAGGAGTCTGGATGAAGGAGTTCATATCCGATCTAGGTGTCATGCCTAGTGCATCGGGTCCAATGAAAATCGTTTGTGACAATACTGGTGCAATTTCCTTGGCCAAGGAATCCAGATTTCACAAAAGAACCAAGCACATCAAGAGACGCTTCAATTCCATCCGGGATCTAGTCCAGGTGGGAGACATAGAGATTTGCAAGATACATACGGATCTGAATGTAGCAGACCCGTTGACTAAGCCTCTTCCACGAGCAAAACATGATCAGCACCAAAACTCCATGGGTGTTAGAATCATTACTGCGTAATCTAGATTATTGACTCTAGTGCACCTCCAGAGTAGTAGGAGTCGTCGTCGAAGGTGGCGTCTGGATCCTGGGCTCCATCACCTGGTCGCAGCAATCGGGTAGAAGGGAAAGGGGAAAAGAGGGAGAAAAGCAACCGTGAGTACTCATCCAAAGTACTCGCAGGCAAGGAGCTACACTACATATGCATGGATATATGTGTAAAGGGCCATATCAGTGGACTGAACTGCAGAATGCCAGAATAAGAGGGGGATAGCTAGTCTTATTGAAGACTACGCTTCTGGTCGCCTCCGTCTTGCAGCATATAGAAGAGAGTAGACTGAAGTCCTCCAAGTAGCATCGCATAGCATAATCCTACCCGGCGATCCCCTCCTCGATGCCCTGTTGGAGAGCAATCACCGGGTTGTATCTGGCACTTGGAAGGGTGTGTTTTATTAAGTATCCGGTTCTAGTTGTCATAAGGTCAAGGTACAACTCCGGGTCGTCCTTTTACCGAGGGACACGGCTATTCGAATAGATAAACTTCCCTGCAGGGGTGCACCACATAGCCCAACACGCTTGATCCCATTTGGCCGGACACACTTTCCTGGGTCATGCCCGGCCTCGGAAGATCAACACGTCGCAGCCCCACCTAGGCACAACAGAGAGGTCAACACGCCGGTCTAAACCTATGCGCGCAGGGGTCTGGGCCCATCGCCCTGAGCACACCTGCACGTTGCGAGGGCGGCCGAAAGCAGACCTAGCCTAGTGGCGTTCCAGTCCAATCCGGCGCGCGCCGCTCCGTCGGTGACGTCAAAAGTGCTTCGGCTGATACCACGATGCCGGGATACCCATAACTACTCCCGCGTAGATGGTTAGTGCGTATAGACCAAATGGCCAGACTCAGATCAAATACCCAGATCTCGTTAAGCGTGTTAAGTATCCGCGAACGCCGGCAGGGCCAGGCCCACCTCTCTCCTAGGTGGTCTCAAACCTGCCCTATCGCTCCGCCACAAAGTAACAGTCAGGGGCCGTCGGGGAACCAGGCCCACCACTGTTGGGGAACGTTGCAGAAAATTAAAATTTTTCCTACGGTTTCACCAAGATCCATCTAGGAGTTCATCAAGCAACGAGTATTCAGATTAGATAGCATCTACATACCACTTTGTAGATCGCAACGGAAGCGTTCGAGTGAACGTGGATGAGGTAGTCGTACTTGCCGCGATCCAATTCACCGATGACCTAGTGCCGAACGGACGGCACCTCCGCGTTCAACACACGTACGGAAAGCGTGACGTCTCCTCCTTCTTGATCCAGCAAGGCAAAGGAGAGGTTGGGGATGAAGGCTCCAGCAACAGCACGACGGCGTGGTGATGGTGGAACTGCAGTACTCCGGCAGGGCTTCGCCGTGCTCAATGGAGGAGGAGGAGGTGTTGGAGAGGGAGAGGGAGGCGCCAGGGCAATGGGTGATCAGCCCCCTCTCTCCCCCCCCCCCTTTATATAACCCCAAAGGGGGGGCGCCGGCCCTAGGAGATGAGATCTCCTAGGGGGGGGCGGCGGCCAGGGCAGGGGGGCTTGCCCCCCAAGCAAGGGGGGCGCCCCCTTTAGGGTTTCCCTCCCCCAAACCCTAGGCGCATGGGCCCATGGGGGGGAGGCGCACCAGCCCCTTATGGGCTGGTTCCCTCCCTTATACAGCCCATGGGGCCCTCCGGGATAGGTGGCCCCACCCGGTGGACCCCCCGGGAGCCTCCGGTGGTCCCGGTACAATACCGATAACCCCGAAACTTGTCCCGATGTCCGTATGATGACTTTCCATATATAAATATTTACCTCCGGACCATTCCGAAACTCCTCGTGACGTCCGGGATCTCATCCGGGACTCCGAACAACATTCGGGTTACTGCACATACATATCCCTATAACCCTAGCGTCACCGAACCTTAAGTGTGTAGACCCTACGGGTTCGGGAGACATGCAGACATGACCGAGATGGCTCTCGGGCAATAACCAACAGCGGGATCTGGATACCCATGTTGGCTCCCACATGCTCCACGATGATCTCATCGGATGAACCACGATGTCAAGGATTCAATTAATCCCGTATACGATTCCCTTTGTCAATCGGTATTTTACTTGCCCGAGATTCGATCGTCGGTATACCAATACCTCATTCAATCTCGTTACCGGCAAGTCACTTTTCTCGTTCCGTAATGCATGATCCCGTGATCAAACACTTTGATCACATTGAGCTCATTGTGATGATGCATTACCGAGAGGCCCCGGTGATACCTCTCCGTCAAGCGGAGTGACAAATTCCAGTCTCGATCCATGTCAACCCAACAGACACTTTCAGAGATACCCGTAGCATACCTTTATAGTCACCCAGTTACGTTGTGACGTTTGGCACACCCAAAGCACTCCTACGGTATCCGGGAGTTACGTGATCTCATGGTCTAAGGAAAGGATACTTGACATTGGAAAACTCTAGCAAACGAATTATGCGATCTTATGCTATGTTTAGGATTGGGTCTTGTCCATCACATCATTCTCCTAATGATGTGATCCCGTTATCGATGACATCCAATGTCCATAGTCAGGAAACCATGACTATCTGTCGATCAACGAGCTAGTCAACTAGAGGCTTACTAGGGACATGTTGTTGTCTGTTATTCACACATGTATTACGATTTCCGGTTAACACAATTATAGCACGAATAAAGAAAATTATCATGAATAAGGAAATATAATAATAAAGCTTTTATTATTGCCTCTAGGGCATATTTCCAACAGTCTCCCACTTGCACTAGAGTCAATAATCTAGTTACATTGTGATGAATCGAACACCCATAGAGTTCTGGTGCTGATCATGTTTTGCCTTAGGGAGAGGTTTAGTCAACGGATCTGCAACATTCAGATCCGTGTGCACTTTACAAATCTCTATGTCTCCATCTTGAACATTTTCACGAATGGAGTTGAAGCGACGCTTGATGTGCCTGGTCTTCTTGTGAAACCTGGGCTCCTTTGCAAGTGCAATAGCTCCAGTGTTGTCACAGAAGAGCTTGATTGGCCCCGACGCATTGGGTATGACTCCGAGGTCGGTGATGAACTCCTTCACCCAAATTGCTTCATGTGCTGCCTCCGAGGCTGCCATGTACTCCGCTTCACATGTAGATCCCGCCACGACGCTTTGCTTGCAACTGCACCAGCTTACTGCCCCACCATTCAAAATATACACGTATCCGGTTTGTGACTTAGAGTCATCCAGATCTGTGTCGAAGCTAGCGTCGACGTAACCTTTTACGACGAGCTCTTCGTCACCTCCATAAACGAGAAACATTTCCTTAGTCCTTTTCAGGTACTTCAGGATATTCTTGACCGCTGTCCAGTGTTCCTTGCCGGGATTACTTTGGTACCTACCTACCAAACTTACGGCAAGGTTTACATCAGGTCTGGTACACAGCATGGTATACATAATAGAACCTATGGCTGAGGCATAGGGGATGACGCTCATCTCTTCTATATCTTCTGCCGTGGTCGGACATTGAGCTGAGCTCAATTTCACACCTTGTAACACAGGTAAGAACCCTTTCTTAGATTGATCCATATTGAATTTTTTCAATATCTTATCAAGGTATGTGCTTTGTGAAAGACCTATGAGGCGTCTCGATCTATCTCTATAGATCTTGATGCCTAATATATATGCAGCTTCTCCAAGGTCCTTCATTGAAAAACTTTTATTCAAATAGGCCTTAATGCTGTCCAAGAGTTCTATATCATTTCCCATCAAAAGTATGTCGTCTACATACAATATGAGAAATGCTACAGAGGTCCCACTCACTTTCTTGTAAACACAGGCTTCTCCATAAGTCTGTGTAAACCCAAACGCTTTGATCATCTCATCAAAGCGAATGTTCCAACTCCGAGATGCTTGCACCAGCCCATAAATCGAGCGTTGGAGCTTGCATACTTTGTCAGCATTCTTAGGATCGACAAAACCTTCCGGCTGCATCATATACAATTCTTCCTTAAGGAAACCATTAAGGAATGCCGTTTTGACGTCCATTTGCCATATCTCATAATCATAGTATGCGGCAATTGCTAACATGATTCGGACGGACTTCAGCTTCGCTACCGGTGAGAAAGTCTCATCGTAGTCAATTCCTTGAACTTGTCGATAACCCTTAGCGACAAGCCGAGCTTTATAGATGGTCACATTACCATCCGCGTCTGTCTTCTTCTTAAAGATCCATTTATTTTCTATGGCTCGCCGTTCAACGGGCAAGTCAGTCAAAGTCCATACTTCGTTTTCATACATGGATCCTATCTCGGATTTCATGGCTTCCAGCCATTTGTCGGAATCCGGGCCCGCCATTGCTTCCTCATAGTTCGAAGGTTCACCGTTGTCTAACAACATGATTTCCAAGACAGGGTTGCCGTACCATTCTGGTGCGGAACGTGTCCTTGTGGACCTTCGAATTTCAGTAGGAGCTTGATTAGAAGTATCTTGATCATAATCATTAATTTCCTCTCTAGTCGGTGCAGGCACCTCAGGAACGATTTCTTGAGTTTCGCCATTTTCCGGTTCAAGAGGTAACACTTCATCAAGTTCTACTTTCCTCCCACTTACTTCTTTCGAGAGAAACTCTTTCTCTAGAAAGGACCCATTCTTGGCAACAAAGATCTTGCCTTCGGATCTGAGGTAGAAGGTATACCCAATAGTTTCCTTCGGGTATCCTATGAAGACGCATTTTTCCGACTTGGGTTCGAGCTTTTCAGGTTGAAGTTTCTTCACATAAGCATCGCATCCCCAAACTTTTAGAAACGACAGCTTAGGTTTCTTCCCAAACCATAATTCATACGGTGTCGTCTCAACGGATTTCGACGGAGCCCTATTTAAAGTGAATGCGGCAGTCTCTAAAGCATAGCCCCAAAAAGATAGCGGTAAGTCGGTAAGAGACATCATAGATCGCACCATATCTAATAGAGTGCGATTACGACGTTCGGACACACCATTACGCTGAGGTGTTCCAGGCGGCGTGAGTTGTGAAACTATTCCACATTTTCTTAAGTGTGTGCCAAATTCGTGACTCAAGTATTCTCCTCCACGATCTGATCGTAGAAACTTGATCTTTCTATCACGTTGATTTTCAACCTCACTCTGAAATTCCTTGAACTTTTCAAAGGTTTCAGACTTGTGTTTCATTAAGTAGATATACCCATATCTACTCAAGTCATCAGTGAGGGTGAGAACATAACGATAGCCACCGCGAGCCTCAACACTCATTGGACCACACACATCGGTATGTATGATTTCCAATAAGTTGGTTGCTCGCTCCATTGTTCCTGAGAATGGAGTCTTGGTCATTTTACCCATGAGGCATGGTTCGCACGTGTCAAATGATTCATAATCAAGAGACTCTAAAAGTCCATCTGCATGGAGCTTCTTCATGCGTTTGACACCTATGTGACCAAGGCGGCAGTGCCACAAATATGTGGGACTATTGTTATCAACTTTAACTCTTTTGGTACTCACACTATGAATATGTGTTTCATCACGTACGAGATTCATCAAGAATAAACCATTAACCATCGGAGCATGACCATAAAACATATCTCTCATATAAATAGAACAACCATTATTCTCGGATTTAAATGAGTAGCCATCTCGAATTAAGCGAGATCCGGATACAATGTTCATGCTCAAACTTGGTACTAAATAACAATTATTTAGGTTTAAAACTAATCCCGTAGGTAAATGTAGAGGCAGCGTGCCGACGGCGATCACATCGACCTTGGAACCATTCCCGACGCGCATCGTCACCTCATCCTTCGCCAGTCTCCGTTTATTCCGTAGCTCCTGCTTTGAGTTACAAATGTGAGCAACTGCACCGGTATCAAATACCCAAGAGCTACTACGAGTACTGGTAAGGTACACATCAATTACATGTATATCACATATACCTTTGGTTTTGCCGGCCTTCTTGTCCGCTAAGTATTTGGGGCAGTTCCGCTTCCAGTGACCACTTCCCTTGCAATAAAAGCACTCAGTTTCGGGCTTGGGTCCATTCTTTGGCTTCTTCCCGGCAACTTGCTTACCGGGCGCGGCAACTTCCTTGCCGTCCTTCTTGAAGTTCTTTTTACCCTTGCTCCTTTTGAACTTAGTGGTTTTATTCACCATCAGCACTTGATGCTCTTTCTTGATTTCTACCTCTGCTGATTTCAGCATAGCATACACCTCAGGAATGGTCTTTACCATCCCCTGCATATTGTAGTTCATCACAAAGCTCTTGTAGCTAGGTGGAAGCGACTGGAGGATTCTGTCAATGACCACTTCTTCCGGAAGATTAACTTCCAGTTGAGTCAAGCGGTTGTGCAATCCAGACATTCTGAGTATGTGCTCACTGACAGAGCTATTTTCCTCCATCTTACAGCCAAAGAATTTGTTGGAGATCTCATATCTCTCAACCCGGGCATGAGCTTGGAAAACCATTTTCATCTCTTCGAACATCTCATATGCTCCATGTCTCTCAAAACGCTTTTGGAGCCCCGGCTCTAAGCTGTAAAGCATGCCGCACTGAACGAGGGAGTAATCATCGCATCGCGACTGCCAAGCGTTCATAACGTCTTGTTGTGCAGGGAGAACAGGTGAGTCACCCAGCGGTGCTCGTAGGACATAATCTTTCTTGGCAGCTATGAGGATGATCCTCAGGTTCCGGACCCAGTCCGTATAGTTGCTACCATCGTCTTTCAGCTTGGTTTTCTCTAGGAACGCGTTGAAGTTGAGGACTACGTTGGCCATTTGATCTACAAGACATATTGTAAATATTTAGACTAAGTTCATGATAATAAAGTTCATTTAATCAAATTATTTAATGAACTCCCACTTAGATAGACATCCCTCTTCCAGTCATCTAAGTATTACATGATCCGAGTCAACTAGGCCGTGTCCGATCATCACGTGAGACGGACTAGTCAACATCGGTGAACATCTTCATGTTGATCGTATCTTCTATACGACTCATGCTCGACCTTTCGGTCTTCCGTGTTCCGAGGCCATGTCTGTACATGCTAGGCTCGTCAAGTCAACCTAAGTGTTTGCGTGTGTAAATCTGTCTTACACCCGTTGTATGTGAATGTTAGAATCTATCACACCCGATCATCACGTGGTGCTTCGAAACAACGAACTGTCGCAACGGTGCACAGTTAGGGTGAACACTTTCTTGAAATTATTATGAGGGATCATCTTATTTACTACCGTCGTTCTAAGTAAACAAGATGCAAAACATGATAAACATCATATGCAATCAAATAATAAACGTGACATGATATGGCCAATATCACATAGCTCCTTCGATCTCCATCTTGGGGCTCCATGATCATCTTGTCACCGGCTTGACACCATGATCTTCATCATCATGATCTTCATCATCGTGTCTCCATGAAGTTGCTCGCCAACTATTACTTCTACTACTATGGCTAACGCGTTTAGCAATAAAGTAAAGTAATTTACATGGCGATTCTCAATGACACGCAGGTCATACAAAAATAAAGACAACTCCTATGGCTCCTGCCGGTTGTCATACTCATCGACATGCAAGTCGTGATTCCTATTACAATAGCATGAACATCTCATACATCACATATAGATCATTCATCATTCATCACAACTTTGGCCATATCATATCACAAAGCACTTGCTGCAAAAACAAGTTAGACGTCCTCTAATTGTTGTTGCAAGTTTTACGTGGCTGAATTAGGGTTCTAGCAAAAACGTTTTCTTACCTACGTTAAAACCACCACAACGTGATTTGTCAACTTCTATTTACCCTTCATAAGGACCCTTTTCATCGAATCCGCTCCAACTAAAGTAGGAGAGACAGACACCCGCCAGCCACCTTATGCAACTAGTGCATGTTCGTCGGTGGAACCGGTCTCACATAAGCGTACGTGTAAGGTTGGTCCGGGCCGCTTCATCCCACAATACCGTTGAAGCAAGATAAGACTAGTAGCGGCAAGAAGAGTTGACAACATCTACGCCCACAACAAATTGTGTTCTACTCGCGCAAGAAGAACTACGCATAGACCTAGCTCATGATGCCACTGTTGGGGAACGTTGCAGAAAATTAAAATTTTTCCTACGGTTTCACCAAGATCCATCTAGGAGTTCATCAAGCAACGAGTATTCAGATTAGATAGCATCTACATACCACTTTGTAGATCGCAACGGAAGCGTTCGAGTGAACGTGGATGAGGTAGTCGTACTTGCCGCGATCCAATTCACCGATGACCTAGTGCCGAACGGACGGCACCTCCGCGTTCAACACACGTACGGAAAGCGTGACGTCTCCTCCTTCTTGATCCAGCAAGGCAAAGGAGAGGTTGGGGATGAAGGCTCCAGCAACAACACGACGGCGTGGTGATGGTGGAACTGCAGTACTCCGGCAGGGCTTCGCCGTGCTCAATGGAGGAGGAGGAGGTGTTGGAGAGGGAGAGGGAGGCGCCAGGGCAATGGGTGATCAGCCCCCTCTCTCCCCCCCCTTTATATAACCCCAAAGGGGGGGCGCCGGCCCTAGGAGATGAGATCTCCTAGGGGGGCGGCGGCCAGGGCAGGGGGGCTTGCCCCCCAAGCAAGGGGGGCGCCCCCTTTAGGGTTTCCCTCCCCCAAACCCTAGGCGCATGGGCCCATGGGGGGGGAGGCGCACCAGCCCCTTATGGGCTGGTTCCCTCCCTTATACAGCCCATGGGGCCCTCCGGGATAGGTGGCCCCACCCGGTGGACCCCCCGGGACCCTCCGGTGGTCCCGGTACAATACCGATAACCCCGAAACTTGTCCCGATGTCCGTATGATGACTTTCCATATATAAATATTTACCTCCGGACCATTCCGAAACTCCTCGTGACGTCCGGGATCTCATCCGGGACTCCGAACAACATTCGGGTTACTGCACATACATATCCCTATAACCCTAGCGTCACCGAACCTTAAGTGTGTAGACCCTACGGGTTCGGGAGACATGTAGACATGACCGAGATGGCTCTCGGGCAATAACCAACAGCGGGATCTGGATACCCATGTTGGCTCCCACATGCTCCACGATGATCTCATCGGATGAACCACGATGTCAAGGATTCAATTAATCCCGTATACGATTCCCTTTGTCAATCGGTATTTTACTTGCCCGAGATTCGATCGTCGGTATACCAATACCTCGTTCAATCTCGTTACCGGCAAGTCACTTTTCTCGTTCCGTAATGCATGATCCTGTGATCAAACACTTTGATCACATTGAGCTCATTGTGATGATGCATTACCGAGAGGGCCCGGTGATACCTCTCCGTCAAGCGGAGTGACAAATTCCAGTCTCGATCCATGTCAACCCAACAGACACTTCAGAGATACCCGTAGCATACCTTTATAGTCACCCAGTTACGTTGTGACGTTTGGCACACCCAAAGCACTCCTACGGTATCCGGGAGTTACATGATCTCATGGTCTAAGGAAAGGATACTTGACATTGGAAAACTCTAGCAAACGAATTATGCGATCTTATGCTATGTTTAGGATTGGGTCTTGTCCATCACATCATTCTCCTAATGATGTGATCCCGTTATCGATGACATCCAATGTCCATAGTCAGGAAACCATGACTATCTGTCGATCAACGAGCTAGTCAACTAGAGGCTTACTAGGGACATGTTGTTGTCTGTTATTCACACATGTATTACGATTTCCGGTTAACACAATTATAGCACGAATAAAGACAATTATCATGAATAAGGAAATATAATAATAAAGCTTTTATTATTGCCTCTAGGGCATATTTCCAACAACCACTACCTGGGTGGAACCACCTGCCCCTTCAGCCCCCAACTCTAAACAGTATCACAGACCATGTAACAGTGTAAGTATATAGTATATGCCCGCGATCACTTCCCGAAGTGATCACGGCCCAGTAATATAGCATGGCAGACGGACAAGAGTGTAGGGCCATTGATGGAACACTAGCATCCTATACTAAGCAGTAGGATTGCAGGTACAGGTATCAACAGCAGTATCAAAGACAGGCTATGCATCAGGATAGGAATAACGAAAGCAGTAACATGCTACACTACTCTAATGCAAGCAGTAAGAGCAGAGTAGGCGATATCTTGTGATCAAGGGGGGGGGGCTTGCCTGGTTGCTCTGGCAAGAGAGAGGGGTCGTCAACTCCGTAGTCGAACGGGGCAGCAACAACGTCGGTCTCGGGGTCTATCGAGAGAAGAGGGGGAGAAACAATAAATATTTAAGCAAGCAGATGCATAGTGATGCATGACATGACAAATAACGGCGTTAGAGGTGCCCTAACGCGGTATGGGATGATACCGGTGAAGGGGGGAAACATCCGGGAAAGTATCCCCGGTGTTTCGCGTTTTCGGGCAAAGGAGCCGGAGGGGGAAAGTTGCGAGTTTGATATGTTAGGGGTGTGCGGCGGGTGAACGGGCTGCGTATCCGGGTTCGTCTCGTCGTTCTGAGCAACTTTCATGTTGAAAATATTTTAATCCGAGTTACGGATTAAAAGATATGATTTTATAAAAGTTTTATTAATTTCTGGAATTTAATTAATTAATTAATTCGAAATAGAATTATGACATCAGCATGATGTCATGCTGACGTCAGCAGTCAACAGGGTTGACTTGGTCAACCTGACCAGTGGGTCCCACTGGTCAGTGACCCATATTAATCAAACAGATTAATTAAATTAATTAATATTAATTAGGGGGTGGGCCCCGCATGTCATAGGCTGTTTAACCTAATCAGTGTTAAACTAATTTAACTACTGTTTAATTAAACTAATTAGTTAATTAGATTAATCTAATTATGATTAATTAACTTAATTAATTCTTTAATTAATTAATTAATTAATATTTTAATTATTATATTTATTATTTATTTTATTTTATCATCATTTTTTTAAACGTTCTGGGGGCTAGGCCCCACATGTCATTGGCCATAGGGGCCTTAACGGGCTTCGGGTGCAGGCGACGGTTGTCGCCCGAACGGGCGCATGCCCGCACGGGCGCTGGGCAGGGATGCGGGCGAAGCCCCCCAAGGGTGCGGCGCGGGCGTACGGCGACCGTGGCCGGCGTAGCAGCACGGCGGGGCCGCGGTAGGAGGCCGGACCGGCGACAAGGGGTTACGGTGGAGGGGGCCGGCGACGACGTGCAGGGCGGAGCGGGGAGAACAGGGGCGCCACAGGGGCCAGGCGCGGTGACCAACGGCCACGGTGGCCAGGGCGCGGTCCCGGCGCGCGTTCAGGCACGGAACGGAGCCGGCGTGGGCGCAGGACGGGAGGCCAGCAGCGAGGCGTGCCGCAGCAGCGGGCGACGCGGTATAGCGCGGGGTCGGCGATGGCCGAACGCGGCCACGGCGGGCGCGCGTGCAGACGAGGCGGGACGGCGGGGCGGAAGCCGCGACGGGCGCGTGCAGGGTGCGGGGCGTGCGCGGGGGCACGCCCAGTGCGAGCGTGGGCCGCGGTGAGCGCGGCGAGGCGAGGTTGCGCGAGAGAGAGAGAGGGGGAAGGGTGCGCGCTCACATCGGGGGGGTAGGGACTCGGGAGCGTGCTCGGGGAAGGCTGGGGAGGCCGACGGGGAGGGGATGAGGAGGTCTGGCGACGGTGCCGGCGAACGGCGAGGCGACGGGGACGTGCCGGGGCGTCGGGGTCCGTTCCCCCGATCCGATCTGGATCAGGGAGGAAAGGGGGAGAGCGAGTGGGGAGTGGGGCGATTGGGTGGGGGTGAGCTAGGGTTTCCAGGGGGTGGGGGGGATATGGGCGCGGGGGTGGGCCGGCCTGGCGGCCTGGTGGCCGTTGGCTGGACCGGGTGGCCCAGCGGGGGGGTGTTTCCCTTTCTTTCTTTCTTTTATTTTATGTTTGTTTTCCTCTTTTTTGTATTTTCTTTTCTGTTTAAATTCATTAAAAACTACTTAGGCACTTTCTAAAAATGTGTTTACTTCACCACAATTACCTTTGTAATATTCGGCAACCACCGAACAATTTTGTTTTAATTTTTGAAAACTTTTATTGTTATCAGTAATTTGAATCTGAGTTTCGAACGGTTTCGGATTATTGCGAGGTTAGCAACAGTAACACAGATGACATGGCATCATCAGAAAAGTTTTACTGTAGCCAAATTATCCGGGCGTTACAGTGCCGGAGTAACGGTGCTTGGATCGGTCGGATCGGGAAGACGTACGACTACTTCCTCTACGTTGCGTCAACGCTTCCGCTTCGGTCTACGAGGGTACGTAGACAACACTCTCCCCTCTCGTTGCTATGCATCACCATGATTTTGCGTGTGCGTAGGAATTTTTTTGAAATTATTACGTTCCCCAACACCTACTTGGGTCTACCCTTAACACTCCGGAAACAATCAGCGGCGCAGTTGCAAGGCATGGTGGATAAAGTTCGGGATTGTTTGCCACATAGGAAAGCAGATCTCTTACCGAAGAGTGGGTGGCTAATCTTGATTCAATCAGTGCTACGTGCTATACCATTCCACTCCATGCTCGCCCTGAGTCTCCCAGCTAAAACCCTCTTGGGTTGGTCAAGATTTGTAGAGGATTCCTGTGGTGCGGCAAGAGTGAGGCAAACGGGGGCAATTGCTCGGTGGCTTGGGATGAGGTGTGTACGCCTAAGTGGCCTGGTGGCCTGGGGATTCTGGATTTAAGGTGGCTGAACAAAGATTTGCAAGCCCGATGGCCTTGGCTCCAAAGGACTGACACAGAGCGATCGTGGGCTGAGTTCTCCATAACTGTCCCCCCGGAAGCAATGGCCTTGACTCAGGCGGCAATGCGTACGACTGTAGGAGATGGAAATACAGCTCGGTTCTGGGAGGACCGCTGGGTGGACAGAGCGACGATACGAGAGCTAGCACTGGCGCTGTACAGCAGAGTGCCAAGTCAAGTCAGGGCGACAAGATCGGTCTCAGAGGCGCTCGGCAGTGGTGCTTGGGCTGGGGATGTTGGTCCCAACCTCACGGGTCCGGAGCTGGAGGAGTACTTGCGGTTATGGACGAGGCTTGCAGATTTTGAGTTGACAGTGGGAGTGGAGGACAAGGTGCGATGGTCATGGGAAGCGAAGGGTGTCTACTCTGCGAGGTCGGCATATGCGGCAAAATTCATGGGACGACAACGATCCCCGACGGCGCCGTTCACTTGGAAGTCGAATTCTATTTTTTCACCTGGCTGGCCCTCAGGAACCGTTGTTGGACCTCAGACCGGCTTGCACGCCGAGGTCTACCACACCAAGCCACTTGCCCGTTCTGCAACCAATAGGACGAGACCATACAACATCTTCTCATCGGTTGCTTCTTTGCGAGGCAGGTATGGCATTGGTGCACCTCATTGGCTGGAAGGATGGAGTACCTCCCCCTGCCAGATGAGGATCTAGGCGATTGGTGCATGAGACAGGAGGTGCGAATGGAGCATTGGAAGTCTACTCGGGCTCTGTGCTTGTTGGTAATGTGAACGTTGTGAAAACATAGGAATGACATTGTGTTCGAGGGACACACACCATCTCTGTCAGATGTGCTGCAGAAGATACAATCGAAGGATGCTATCTGGACAAAGGCAGACCTGATTAACGGCGAGGTCCTAGGGCAAGAGCCAGCTAGGGTAGAGCTGAGAGGACACGAGTAGCTTGCCTTATGAGAATAGCGGGTAGGGCGGATAAAATCCGCTTGTAAATAAGCAATTTGATGTACTGATGGATTGGGGCTCCCCACCCTCTCTTCTTCTTTCATGAATGGTACCCATACTCGTGCTTATTTGAGAAAAAAAGAACGGACGACCGTGCGAACCGAAGGAGCGACGCGCCAACTCGCGAGGGAGCTGGGACTCAGCCAGCGTTGTTGGGCCGGCCCAGTCACCTGTGCGCGTGAGCGCTGCGTCGCTAGCCAGCGCAACGGGCGCTAGGAGCTCGCCACCGCACCGACCGTTTCGGCCGGATATATTGTTGTACCTCGAACGCATATGCATCTCTTGCCAACAATCACAAGGCCATCCACGACACGCGCGCCCAGCTGCGAATCGGACCAAATCCAGACCCAGCTCGTGCGCGTGTGCATGCCCCCTGTTACTGTCCAGTCCACTTCCTCACCCATGCCTCAGCTCGGCACCCTCGTCGCCATCACGCTACTCCTCCACCTCCACCTCCACGCCGCACCGACGGCCGTCGCGCTCGCGCAGGCCGCGACGGGCGCGTTCATCTACGCCGGATGCTCGCCGTCCAAATACGAGCGCAACACCGCCTTCGAGAGCAACCTCGGCTCCCTCCTCACCTCCATCGCCTCCACCGCCTCCTCCGGCGCCACCTACAACAGCTTCACCGCCGGCGGCGGCGTCGGCCAGGCGGAGGCGGCCCGCACGGCCGCGTACGGCCTGTACCAGTGCCGCGGCGACCTGAGCCGCGGCGAGTGCGTGTCGTGCGTGCGGGAGACGGTGGCGCGCCTCGGCGCCGTGTGCGCCAACTCGTACGCCGCGTCGCTGCAGGTGGACGGCTGCTACGTGCGGTACGACGCCAGCGACTTCGTCGGCCGGGCCGACAACACCGTCGCGTACCGCAAGTGCAGCTCCGGCAGCAGCGAGGATCCCGGGTTCCTCAAGAGCCGCGACGCCGTGCTCGGGGAGCTGCAGGCGCGGGCCGCGACGGGGTACAAGCTGACCGGCTCCGGCGCGGTGCAGGGGGTGGCGCAGTGCCTCGGCGACATCGCGGCGCCGGACTGCGCCGCGTGCCTGGCGCAGGCGGTGGTGCAGCTCAAGGGCACGTGCGGCTCCGCGCTGGCCGCCGACGTCTACCTGGAGCAGTGCTACGTCAAGTACTGGCAAAATGGGCACGATTTCCGCTCTTCACAGGGTACGTATTTTCTTAGGAAATACGTCTGCGTACGTGGTACAATGCCAACTATGTTAACCATCGCCGTAGGAGTAAAACCATCTTCTTCTTCTCTTTTCTTTTTGCGGGGGAGGAGTAACCATCTTCAGCTTCAACAGATCACGACAAGTCTTTGCTTTCCTTGACAAGTTATTTTTAGCCGTGTTTTTTTTTAAATAACGGATTTTCTTCAGAAGTCCTACCGTTTAACATCGTTTTATCAATGAAGTTCGAGACATACACATGAATTCAAATCTGTGAGATTAGACAACGGTGACAAATTCATAAAGAACTTGCATACCGTGGGCCCACCGGATGCGCGAATTAGACGTCATTTGCAACTGGAGACCACTATATAGAACTATTATTAGTGATGATCAGTCAAAAGGTGATATGGAGGGCATGGGGCAATGGCAACGAGAATATATTCCGAATTGGTAAATTTCCAATCCAAAGTTGATAAAGAGGAGGACAAGCGGAATATATTCCAAACTAGCGTTTTGTTAGATGTGAGAGGTAATGGTGGGGTTCAAAACACGATTAGATGTGATGCGAGTACTGGTAAACATGGTTGAGGGGTGTGACTTCCATATCATATCATGGCACTTTACACACACCGACGTGTTCCGTACAAATTTACTGATCATATGATAGAAGCTACGCGTACTGATTATATTCCTTGTGAACAAAGGAGGCACTTTTCTGCGAGTGCTGCACTTGTTTCAAAGGGACTTGTTAATCTGCTTGGCTTGGTGACAGACTATTCGGGAGACGAATTTGGGAGGACCGTGGCTATAATAATTGGCATCTTGGCCGGGCTAGCACTCCTGGTGGTGTTCATCTCTTTCCTCACCAAAGCATGTAAGTCCCCTAAACTATGTCAGACCAAACTTCGGTTTTTTTTTTTTACCAAACTTCAGTTGTGATTGTTGGGTTTTTCTCACCCAAAGCCAAGAAATGAGGAAAAGAAGAGGAGGTTACCGCATGAAGTATCGTCGGGCACAGTTAACCATTTTTCCAATGCAATGCAGGCTAGAAGCCCACACGGCCCAGGTTACCTCCAGCTACAGCATTAAAGAGACCAGAGGACAACATGGCATCAGAAGTCCAAGGAAAAACCCAGCAAAAGGACTCCTACTGGCTGGACACTCGCACTTCCATAGGTCCACTGATCTTCAAGTTGTCTCAGAAGTATTGCCTCGGTTTTTCCTATTTTACTTTGAGAGGGAAAGCTGCTCTTGAATAATTAAGACAAGAAAGAAAGCTCTGCTTGGGAACGCATTACTTCTTGTTCGGCTAACCACACACCATGCACGATTAACAGTAGTACGTACAATACAATATACATCACACAGCTAAAGCAACGGACATGGCCACATTCTTATATAGTCGGCCTCAAGGTTATTTTGATGATACACTAATAATAATAGCCCCATACAATACTACATATTCACATAAGCCGAGGACAAGTAACATACTAGCATGCACCTCAGCCCGTCGGTCGATCAAGCGCTGTACCCTTGGATCAAGCTGCTCCATCTCGCGGAGTTCTGAACGCCGCAAGCACCGATGCTTGCTTCCTTCATCGTTGTGCCGGAAACACCATAGTTGCATATATTTGCAAAAGCTCGCATGTGCTTCATACCGTACTGAGTGAGCGATCCGCAATGAGACTCGAAGATCCGCACCTGAAGAAGCCGCTCAAGAGTCAATTCATCATCAACATTAAAAGGACTGAGCTGAAACTATGCAGGTGTGCACACAAGAGTCTCCTATACTTACCATCCTCTTCAGGCAATCCCAGTCGTCCACTAGAGGCTCCCCAGAAGGTCTGACAGCTTGAAGCACCGAAGGTCCATTCTCGAAGCCAAACAGAAGCTTCCCAATAAAATCGATGCTGCTGTCAAGATGCTTCCTGTGGGTGACTGTCTCACTGATCTCCCTCAGAACGTTCGCCTTCTCTTTAGACTTTTCATGTAGCAGCTCATACTGAAACCAAACCAAGAACCTTCAGCTAACATAGGCGTAAGGCAGAGGCCAATACTAAACACAAATACTAATCAGTCGCAGACACAGTGCTATAGGTTCCGATGCAAGTAACTCACTAGTAAGTACAACTAAAATGGAGAATTTCCTGTAAACAAGAAATAGCAACTGATATATCCAGTGCAGACAACAAATCATCAATGGACCTAAGAAACACAAAATAGGGAGATATGACAACATCCCCTGACATAAGAATGCTACAAACCTACCCAAGATATTTTAGATGGTTCCAAATAAGAACCAGTATAACGCACAAATAACATATCGACCTCAACTTTTCATGCTAGTTTAATCTCTTGCACAAGGGAAAATGTAACAAAAAGCTCAAATCGATAGACAGTAGACTGCTCAGTTCAGGTAAATCATCCTTCTGAAACAGAAGTCTATTACCGCAATTAGTGTTGAAGATAATGCAAACCAACTGAAAGACTGCATAACACTAAAACATACCCTCCTCCACAAGAAAAGAAGATCTGCGTCTCTTTGGTTGATTGCAGCCTTTGGGGCTTGCAAAAATAGCTTGTTTGTAATGTTGGTGTTTGCAGGATTGAAACCTTGATAAAGGTAAAGCTTCTCATCCTTGAAGGTCTTGTCGCCATACTCCATAACATGAGAACCGGCACTATAGCTGTTCATGTCTGAGGTTCGCTTCTTTACCTGCACATGAAACTTTCAGTACCAGGACCTTTACAATTACAAATGGAAGTGGTAAAAGGCAAATAAATCCGCACCACTTCGTACTGCTTCTTGATTGTCTCCTCCTTCAGATTATTAGTCTCACTGTAAAATAGCATGGAGATAACCAAACACGTCATTAAGTGAATGCTTAATATACAAACAGATTCTTCAGCAGACTTGTGTAATCTGGATTCGCAGGTTCTATGCCATATACTACGGAACTAAAGGAAGGAATGGACATGACTTGTTACAAAATCTTCCTTTAGGTACTATGCAGTGCAAAGTAATGCAACCAAATATAATTCATCAGCTGCTGGTCATTGTACCCTATTCTGCTAAACACTGGTACTCTGTAAATTAATCTTATCATTGTGAATTTAGGTTACGAGTTACATACCTGTCTTCCATCCAAGAAATACTGTAGAGATCACCTAAGCAGGTAATATACTCAGAAGGAGGCGATGGTTCCATTCCTGGGCAGTATGTACCCCAGCTGCTTTCTTCTGCATTAGATGCTGTTGTGACATAAATATTGAGGTCTGCAGGCATCAAACCCTCAAAAATACTGCCACTTTCACAAGCTTCCACATATATGACCTGCCAATTATAGCACTGATTTCAGTCAAACAGGCCACGGTTACCACAAACAAGTAACTATGGGCAGCCTTACCATTTTTGCGTAGGTATTGGATGCATTTTTTTCTTGTAAGACCTTGATAAAATCAGCAGCATAGAGATATGGCAGGTTGGGCATACCTGAAACTTGCAAAAGTCAATACACAAGATGAACAAAACTAACTAATACTCCCTCCGTTCCAAATTACTTGTCTCAAAAGTGGATGTATCTACAACTAAAATACATCTAGATACATCCATTTCTGTGACAAGTAATTCCGAACGGAGGGAGTACAACAAAGCACTGGATATAACTTCCACACACCAAGGACTCCAGGACCCCCGTGATCTGAGTAGTAGATAAATATATGGTCATTTGGTTTGCTATCTATGACCTTCTTACTCCCTCCAGTGACCGCAGTTTTGTTGCCCAAGAGAACTGCATAGAAGTTCTTAGCAGTAACTGCCTCTCCAGTGTAGTCCTGAAATTATAATGCATGCTATCTTCATCAAACTTGAGAGAAGGGCAACACATATGTTCTGTACTTCTACTATACACAATTCTTAAGCCATATGAAGCTCAAAAAGAACATACCGATATTGAACTACTTTCTTTTGTGTCTTGTTGAAGTGATAGTTAAGTTTCTGTAGAACAGTCCTACAAGTACACTGAACACACACAGCCCCCACAACCAGGGGCATAGCCAAGCCCCAGGTTGCCCGGGCCGCAGCCTGAGGCGTAAAAGGTACGAGCTGTAAAAGGTACTAATTGACGAAGCCAAACAAGTTAATTGGCGAACCAATAAACTACACGGGAACAACCTACATATTGAAGTATTCGCCTAACAACACACATGTTTATTTTCCATGAATATATTAGTGATTCCCATCAGGATTCAGGAGACAAAAATAATGGTAAGACCGTCAACATGTAAGTAGCTAATAGCTAGAACACAAAATAAGTTACTCACAATATTGAGGCTGAGTTATATGGACGCACACAACAGCATACATTAGCCCACATGCAATGCTATTTTGGAGATTTTGCTACATTCTAATTTTAAATTTCTCCTGACAATTTTTCATAGCTTAGTAAATCTAAAATATTTCTTCTGTGAAGTACTTCCCCTGGTCCTAAATATAAGCCTTTTTAAAGAATCCAATACGGACTACATACGGAGCAAAATGGGTGAATCTACACTCTAAAATATGTCTATATACATCCGATGTAGTTCGTATTGAAATCTCTAAAAGGGCTTATATTTAGGAACGGAGGGAGTACTTAATTTAATAATTTTGAATATACGCGATTAAATGTAATACAACATCATACTACAAACTAGCTCATAGAAATGAGTTGGTTGATGACTAGTGATCCTAATGTTCAACTCCAAGTTAAGCTCCCAGGTTATACCTTTGGAACGCCAGCATATACATCTTCGCCCTCTGGGTGGTTGATGATAACCCCTGGCCTCGGGTTGAGAGGGTTGTTGGCAATGTCATCATACATAAAAACCACGATGTTCTCCTCTTTTACGCCCCCTTTTCTCAATATCTGGTAGGCATGGCATATATCGGCCTGCAACAGCAACACACCAAGAATAAATCAAGAGTTCAACAAACGGTCCAGGAAACATAGCTGCTTGCTGGTATCTCCTTAGTTTCGAACCAAAGTAAGATGTAAGCACACATTATTGCATCCACAGGCAAAATGTTTCAAACACACTTTCAGAGCATCTCCAGCAGGCACCCCAAAACTGCCTCACGCGCTAAAAACCAGTGTTTTTGTGCGCCGGAGACAAAAAACAGCGCTCCAGCAGTCGCTGTAAAGTAGAGCGCGCTCAAAAAACTTTAGCGCACGAGTGTGTGCGCGGGCTGCGGGGCTGCAAATTTGGGGCGCCCGATTGTGCGCGCGGGCTGCTGCAGGTGGGGCCGCCAGATTGGGCGCCGTGTTTTTGTGCATCTCGAGATCTCTTCGTCGCTCCCGCGCGCAAAAAGACTATTTTGGCGCTGTAAAAGAATTATAGCGCGCCGAGGCGAAGCGCGCCTGTTGGAGATGCTCTCAGGGCTGCTCCAAAATTCCAGTGTGCACTAGTGATCTGATCAAAAGTGCAAGTATCCACATAATGAATATCTAGCTCTTATTTCTTTTGCCATCTAAATTCTGTCCAGCATCACCATTATTTTTTCAGTGGCAAAATTTATCTCGTTTCTACCCTAACACAGAAAATCAGAAACCATTTCCCCATTATGAATCAAGCTGCTACCGACACTGAATCTCTCCTGAAAACAGCTACAGTAGTATATACAAGATCAAGAGAAGAAACAAAACAAAACATCACTGTCTGGAGCTTCCTAACAAACAGACAACTGCAGTTGGGGGTAGCAGGATGCGAATTAGACCATCAAATGTCCCTATTTGGAGATTCTTAGGACTCTTACGTAGTTATCTAGGAAAACCTTGGAGTTGTCAAGTTCTGCACCTGCCGCCGAGTACCAACAACTGTGTTGATTTCAGAACTTGCGGGGAAAAAAAGGAGAGTTAAGCTTTGAGCTTTTGGATCACCGATCAGCCCATGACCCCCAAAATTGAACTTGTAAAACTCCAAATCTGCGAACTCCAACATCTCAACACCAATAATATCGGCAATATTCAGAACTGCGCACTGATTGCCGCAAGAACACTTCCACAAACCGCCAATCCTTCAGCTGTCACGCTCATCTCGTTTCCAGCCAAATCGAACTACGTACGCAACAACAACGCACGCATCACCACGCAGACGATCTCCCACTGCGGTCAGCTGCTCACCTGGTGCCTGTAGTTTCCGTAGCCGGAGGATCCGGCGACGAGTACCGCCCACCTCGTCCCGACGCCGTCCTCCCCCTCCTCGGAGCTCTCGTCGCCCGTGGCGGGCTCCTCCTCCCCCGGCATCCGGATCACCGGGTCCCACTTCCCCTTCGAGGCGTCGGCCCCCGCCCTGGCCACCGCACACAGCAGCAGGAGCAGCGCGAAGCACCACCGCGTCGCCATCCGTCTGCGCAGGTGAGGTCGCAGTAGCACTACTGCCTAGGAGCACCGCGCGAGGGAGCCGGAACGTACGGGCGAGAAGAGCGGCGCGGGGTGCGGGGTAAAGTAGGCGCCAGCGCCGCCATGCAGGGAGGTCGAGCAGCCTGGAGAGCGGACGCGTGTGGCGCGAGGTGCCAGGTGGTGGTGCGGCTCGTCGGCTTTCGGCGGCGGCGTCGTCTCCCCCCCTCTCCCCGGTCAACAAGCCCAAACGAAACAACGGAGTAGTGGCCCAACAAACATGGGCCGTGCCTTTGGACAAACAAGGCTTCATGATGGGCTCTTATGGGAAGCTCAACATGGGCAAAGAGAAGGGCATGAATACGCTTCCCAGTGCGCAAAGCGTATTGGGGAAGTGCGTGACGGAAGTCCACGACGCATCGGCTCGTCCGGTCGCTGGAGTGGCCGTGGGAAGGTTCCGGAACCCTTGAGCGAGCTCGGTCCGGCCCCAGTCTTTAGAAAACTCTGCTGCTGCTCCGCCTTAATCCCCATCTAACCCCAGGATTTGTCCTCCTCCACCCAGCCGCCAAACCTTCTCGAAGCTTCCCCGGCCCGCCCCCGCCCCGATCCGATCGGACCGCCCGCCATGGCCGACGAGGCGAAGGCCAAAGGTAATGCGGCCTTCTCGGCCGGCCGCTTCGAGGAGGCGGCGGGGCACTTCTCCGACGCCATCGCGCTCGCCCCCGCCAACCACGTGCTCTACTCCAACCGCTCGGCCGCGCTCGCCTCGATCCACCGCTACTCCGACGCGCTCGCCGACGCCGAGAAGACCGTCGAGCTCAAGCCCGACTGGGCCAAGGGCTACTCGCGCCTCGGCGCCGCCCACCTCGGCCTCGGCGACGCCGCCAGCGCCGCCGCCGCCTACGAGAAGGGCCTCGCCCTCGATCCCAGCAACGAGGGCCTCAAGGCCGGCCTCGCTGATGCCAAGAAGGCCGCGGCCGCCCCGCCGCGCCGCGCGCCGTCTGGCGGCGCCGACGCCATCGGCCAGATGTTCCAGGGCCCCGAGCTCTGGACCAAGATCGCCTCCGACCCCGCTACGCGCGCCTACCTCGACCAGCCGGACTTCATGCAGATGCTGCGGGAGGTGCAGAGGAATCCCAGCAGCCTCAACACGTACCTGTCCGACCCGCGCATGATGCAGGTGCTCAGCCTCATGCTTAACATCAAGATCCAGACACCCCAGGACTCCGATTTCCCGCAGTCTTCCTCGCCGTCGCAGCCGCCGCAGCAGCAGCAGAAGCAGCAGCCCGAGACAAAGGCGAGGGAGATGGAACCTGAGCCACAACCGGAGCCGATGGAGGTGTCTGACGAGGAGAAGGAGCGGAAGGAGAGGAAAGCTGCTGCTCTGAAGGAGAAGGAGGCCGGGAATGCATCCTACAAGAAGAAGGACTTCGAGACAGCGATCCAGCATTACACAAAGGCCTTGGAACTTGATGACGAGGACATCTCCTACCTCACTAACCGAGCAGCGGTGTACATCGAAATGGGCAAGGTGAGGTTTATTATTGTACAGATTCCATGCGTTAAAAGTTATCTTCGGTTCACCCCTACTGTTTGTATATGATTGGTTGCTGCACTGTAAGCACTGGTAGTACTTGGTAGTTTTTACTATCGGGCATTTAGTTCATGGCACGTCCTGCATATATATAGTGACTAGCAGTTGAGAGGATTAGCTGTTTGATTGATGTGCTAAACTGATGAAGATCAAGGTAAGATGGTCTGGGTTCTAGATACAAGAGGTTTTTTGGGGACTAATAGGACAACTGAAAGAGGCCTAAAACTGACCATAAGTTATTGATACTGTTAGTGTTAGGAAAATAATGTCAACTGATTTTTGTCTGCTTGGTCTCTCCTGGTTTGTGAATATTCGATGGTTTGCAGTTCTTTTTGACCGATACTTTGTTAATTACTTCTATTGCAGTTGCAATTTACAACCTTAGATATCTCAGAAGTGCGCCGCTTGATACTGTCTTGTTAACCAAGCAAAGCTGCCAAGTCTTACCACACTTTTCTTGCCACGCTTGATAGTGTCTTGTTAACCAAGCAAAGCTGCCAAGTCTTACCGCACTTTCCTTGCCACACTTCTAGCAAAGTCTGGCAAGAATATGAGGGCTTATTTTGTTAAAATTATTTGTCATAACCATGTTTAGGCAAAGTGTGGCTTGCAGGATGAGCACCACACTCGTGGCAACTTGTAACAGAAAATCTGAGTCTGCGACTTTTGGATCATGTGTATAATTAAGGGTGCCAAGCCGGAACTGTGGGTGCCTAACCTTAGAGTAACTATAGCAGATACACTAATCGTTTTACGGTTCCCCCTAAAACAATTTTGTGGGAACTGATTCGCCCTGGGAGAACAGATCCGCTATCGCATATTGCAAATTTAAGAACATAGATCATACATATTTCCCGCTACAAAGTTCATCACAACACACCGGAGTTCATACATAGATAAACTTAGATCTAATAGATAGGGAGGCGGTGGCTCAATTGTCGACGCCGAGGAAGAACGTTGTTGCTGACCTACGGCAAGCGTGGGCATAGGCGTGCTCCTCCTTCGCCGCGGGAGCTTATCGGTGGCCCCTTCTTCTCCGGCCTCGACGGCGCGGTTCGCGGCGAGAGCTCCGCATCCACCTTACGGCACGCCACAGTGTGTGGCTAGAGCTCTTTGTGGATGCGATGGAAGTCGACCCAAGGGGGCTGCCCCTGCTGTGGGAGAGGCGGCCGTATTTGCTTGGACCGCCAAGCCTCGACGGGTGGCCGGCTGGAGTGTCGTTGCGCGACATCTTGCGCGGGGGCGACCCACCATGACCGTGGCCACCACGCTTGCATGCAGATCCTGCCATCGCTCGCCGGAAAAAAAAAGATCTATGTCTGGTGGAATTGCTCACCGTAGATTGAAAGGGAGGCGGTGGAGGAGGTGGATTGCGGCGGAGGAGATGTGGGACGCGGACCCTAAAACGTTGGCGGTCCGCTAGATATAGCGGTGGAAGGGTTGTTTTGCGGGCCACTTTTATAATTTTTACAGGCTGGGCTAGATATAGCGGATCTGTTTGGGCCGCAAAAAACGGAAATACGCTATATCAGCCAGAATTATGCGGTCCGGCGAGGTTATAGCGCATCTGCTAGAGTTGATCTTACTCTCGGAACCAAATAGCTCCTGAGTCTTTTAGATCAACTCTGGGAGATGCCCTATAACCTCGCCGGCCCGCATAATTCCAGCGGATATAGCGTTTTTGCGTGTTTTGTGGCCTGAACAGGTTTGCTATATTTAGCCCGGCCCGTAAAAATTATACGAGCGGCCCGCAAAACTGCACTTCGGCCACTATATCTGCCGGACAACATGTGTTTTAGGGTTCCCGTCTTACATTTCCTCCGCCGCTACCTTTCTCTCTTCGGCGAGCGATTCCACCCGGTGCAAGGCTTTTTTCCGGCGAGCGATGGCGGGATCCGCATGCAGTCATGGCAGGTCGCCGTCGCGCATGATCTTCCACGACGATGTGGAGGCCGGCAGCTCCCTCCTCCCCCGTCGATACTTGGCGGTCGCAGCAAGCTACTTGGGCCCAATTCAACCGCATCCACAAGGAGCTCTACCCGCACACCCATGCGGAGAAGGGGCCGCCGACAGGCTCGACGTGGCGAAGGAGGAGCACGTCTTCGCCCATGCTTGCCGCCAGTCGGCGGAGGCGTTCTTCCTTGGCGCCAACCACTGAGCCACCGCTGCTCCCGCACCTAGATCTGGTTTTATCTATGTATATGATGAATTCCTGTGTGATGAACTTTGTAGCGGGAACTATATTGTTTAGTTTGCAGTAAGCTTTCGTGGGATCTGTTCTGCCAGGGCGCATCACTTCCCCCAAAATAGTTTTAGGGGGAATCGTAAAATGATTTTGCGGCGGGAATATAGCGCATCTGCGTTGGAAATACAGACTGGTAGTTGCTCTTACAGGTAGCCCTGTACTGAAATACAGACTGGTATATTGGCTTAGGTGATCACCGACACCTGCGTTGGAGCTGTGCATGTAATACAAATTAATATTGACAGGTGCCATACTAATAGAAATATTTTGTTTCCATTTTGATTTGAATATAATGACACACCCTTGCCCTTTGAATTTTGGTAGATAAGGAGGTGTGGCATGCCACAATTATGGCAGCAAACCATACAGTTGCCACATCTTTGGCAGTATGTGGCTATTGTATATCCATAAAGGTTGCAGAGTGAAGAGCATATATAGATATGACCCTAGAGGGAAAAGATGCATTTTCTTAATATCAATCCGTGAAGGTTTTCTACAATATAGTGATGGAAAAGATTCTTAGAAGTAGCTGCGTGCTCTTGGATGTATGTTGCCTTAACATGCCATTTTCGTTTACTTTGAGGAATAAGAAGAGCGTAGTGTTATGATTAGAGATTTGCGACCATCCATAGAGCTGATTACTGCCCCTCTCCTTATTTTCTGCAACTAAATATAGCCTGGTAATATATGTTATTTCTTGTTTATTGGAGTCTTATCATTTCCTGTCTCCAGTACGATGAGTGCATTGAGGACTGTGATAAGGCTGTGGAGAGGGGAAGAGAACTTCGTGCTGATTTCAAGATGGTTGCAAGGGCACTAACAAGAAAAGGAACTGCTCTGGCCAAACTTGCTAAGAACTCCAAGGACTATGATATTGCCATTGAGACTTTCCAGAAGGCTCTAACTGAGCATCGGAATCCAGACACTCTTAAAAGGCTAAATGAGGCTGAGAAGGCAAAGAAAGACTTGGAGCAACAAGAGTATTATGATCCAAAGTTAGCTGATGAGGAGAGGGAGAAAGGTAAGAGTGGCATTGTGTTGTCATCATTAGTCTTCCACACTCCTTTTATCTTCTTCTGGTAGTATCTGTTTGTTGCAGATTTGTCTTTCGAGTTGCTTTTTATGCTCATGGCAGGCTTGCTTATCTGATGGTTTTGTAGGTAATGAGATGTTCAAGCAGCAGAAGTATCCCGAAGCAATAAAGCATTACAATGAGGCTATCAGGAGGAACCCGAAGGATGCTAGGGTAAACTTTTTTAGTCCCTATTGGTTATTTTTCTTTGAAGTACCTTAAGTATATGTGCGACGGAAAAGTTTGTTTCATTGTTTCAATATATGGAACCTCTAGGACAGTGTGATGATAGAAAAATCTTGGTGGTTACAAGTTTTGCAACTCTACAACATATGGAACTCAGCAGATTTTAGACCACTGAAATATGTATGTTTGCATTAAAGTGTCCTGTTTTTCGAGAAACTTGGCACTTCGATCATAGGCCTTTAACAATTCTGAAATTGCACCTGAACTCCATCCTTCAATCAACTCTCAGCTGCTGCCCTCTTTTCCTTTTGTTGTCATGTATGTCTGTTTATTGCATTTGTTGACTGCAGTTGTGTATTGTCTTGTCTATCATTTTACATGTGTTTGTTACAGTTTTAACTGTTTTAATGGTTTACCACTTCACCTACAGGTGTACAGTAATAGGGCTGCATGCTACACCAAGTTGGGAGCCATGCCTGAAGGTCTTAAAGACGCAGAGAAGTGTATCGAGCTAGACCCAACCTTCACCAAAGGGTATACAAGAAAAGGTGCAGTTCAGTTTTTCATGAAGGAATACGAAAAGGCAATGGAAACTTACCAGGCTGGGTTGAAACTTGACCCGAATAACCAGGAACTGCTTGATGGTATAAGGAGGTAATGAAGCCATTTAATCTACTCACATAATCTCTCTTGAAAATACGCATAAACAAACTTTGAACTGCTGTTGGCTTTTGCAGGTGTGTTGAGCAGATCAACAAGGCTAACAGGGGCGACATAAGTCAGGAAGATTTGCAGGAGAAACAGGTAAACCTCTTGATGCACTTCAGTGGTTCTTTATGTTGGCTGCTTCAAAAACTCAGTATCGCTGACCGTCCTTGTTATTTTTGTAGAGTAAAGCTATGCAGGACCCAGAAATCCAGAACATCCTTACCGATCCTATCATGCGACAGGTATCATTGAATCTCAATTCGTTGTGAGAGTAATGCCATTCGGTCTATTGTTGATACAAATGACGCTGGAAATGTTTTGCAGGTGTTGATGGATTTCCAGGAGAACCCTAGGGCTGCTCAGGATCATCTGAAGGACCCTGGAGTGGCACAGAAGATCCAAAAGCTCATAAACGCTGGAATAGTCCAAACGAGATGATCAAGCAAAGCTAGAAGCCAGGGGCGTTTGTATTGAGATTGTGCTCGGTTGTGTCACCATTGTACACTGCTTCTCTGCCCAGCGTGAACGAACTTCTATTGTATGCCATGGGGCTTTTCCAGTTGGATTCGTGAGTACAGCCTGCCACATCGTTATTCCTGTTTACGGCTATTACGTTACAGTTTTATGTGGGCAATGTCCCATATTATTAGTTGTAGCCGTTTTCGCCTTCACAATGGACACAGAACAGTAGAATGTTATTGTATTTTATTTCTTGCTCTAGGGAAATGCTGTCAATGGAGAAAATTCATTGTCGCCTCTGGTCTGGATCATAGTTTATTTTGATGCGGAGCTCTTTGCATTTTAAAGCTGGCGCCAAGCACTAATTATTTCGACTGATTCCTTCTCTATTATACAATCATGAGTTTGAACTCTGCTAAAGAAGGAAGTCTGAAGCATTGGCTGAGAATGAGTCAAATAAGTGAATGGTGAAAATCAGCGCACGCACCTCATTTTTTATACTAAAGATAAGTTGTAGACACGGGAAGTTTCACATGACACAAATAAACATGGTGCCCGAAGCCGAGGAACAAGGATGCTCGGCCTGAAACCAAGCACAAAACGGTGCCCGAAGTTAATAGCATCTCAGGTACCCTAACTTGCACCCAATGTGATGATTTAGTCCCAAAGTTGTAAAACTTGACCAAACCATACCCCAACTTGCACCTCATGTGATGATTTAGTCCTAAGCCAATCACAGCTCGCCAAGTGGCTGGACCGCTCGGCGCATGCAGTTTTGCGGAAAACCCCCTGCTGTTTCCAATTATCAACCCGCAGTCACACCCCATCTGAATTAAATCTATCGAAATCGAGTTCACGTTCGTTCGAGAGGGTTCAGTTGGTCGCTGTAGGGGCGACAAAGCTCATGGGTTGGCGGGGCGATGGTGACGTCAGCGCCGGAGGCGTTGTCGTCGTCTCTCGCCGGCGGCGTGGAGACGCCGGCATCTACTCATCTCGTCCGGCCGTTCGGTGCCTTCCCTCCCGATTACTGTAAACGGGTTGATAACTGGAAACGGCAGGGGGGTGTAAACCGTTTTAACGGGTGCTCTCCAACGTCACGTCCCTGCGCTCCGTCTTCCTCTACGACAACAACCTCACCGGCGCCTTCCCGGCCTCGCTCTGCGACCTCCCGCCCCTGCAGAACCTCGACCTCTCCAAGAACGCGCTCGCCGGCCCACTCCCGCCGGCGCTCGGGCGCTGCAGGCAGCTGCAGCGGCTGCTCCTTGCAAACAATGGGTTCTCCGGTCACATACCGGCCGCCGCCTTGCCGCAGATGGAGAGCCTGCAGCTGCTCGACCTGTCGTCCAACTCCCTCACGGAGACGCCATCCCGCCTGAGCTCGGCAAGCTCCAGGCGCTGGCCGGCATGCTGAACATCTCCCGCAACCGCCTCTCCGGCGCGATGCCGCCGGAGCTGGGACGTCTCCCGACGACCGTCACCCTCGACCTACGCTTCAACAACCTCTCCGGCGAGATCCCGCAGTCTGGGTCCCTCGCCAGCCAGGGCCCCACGGCCTTCCTCAACAACCCCGGGCTCTGCGGTTTCCCGCTCCAGGTCCCCTACCGCACGGCCCCGCCGTCGGCATCCTCCTCCACGCCGCCTCCGACCACCACTGGCTCCGGCGGCACTAGCCAGCCGATGAAGACCAGCCTCATCGTGCTCATCTCGGTCGCCGACACGGCCGGCGTCGCCCTCATCGAAGTCATCATGGTGTACATATACTGGAAGCTGCGCGATCGGCGCGGGGACAACGTCGACGACGACGATGACGAGGAGGGGCGAGGGCTCTTCGCCTGCCCGTGCATGCGCGCAAACACCTGCGGGGACTCGTCGGACGGGTGCGACGCGGGCGGCGGCGAGAAGAAACGCGGCAACAGTTCCGGGGGCGGAGGCGGCGGCGAGGACGGGGAGCTGGTGGCGATCGACAAGGGGTTTCAGATGGAGCTGGACGAGCTGCTGCGGTCGTCGGCTTACGTGCTGGGGAAGGCCGGGAAGGGGATCGTGTACAAGGTGGTGGTGGGCCACGGGACGACGTCGGTGGTCGTGCGGCGGCACCGCGGCCCCGGAGCGGTACAAGGAGTTCGCGGCGGCGGCCGGCGCCGTCGGGCGCGTGCGGCACGCCAACGTGGTGCGGCTGCGCGCCTACTACTGGTCGCCCGACGAGAAGCTCGTCGTCACCGACTTCATCAACAACGTCAACCTCGCCTCCGCGCTGCGCGGTCCGTAACATCCTCTCCTATACAATTCGCGCTCTTTTTTCCAACGGTTTGCTCTGCTCTGAAGAACAGAACGGGTTGATAATTGGAAACGGCAGGGGGGGTTCTGCAAAACTACGTGCGCTGACCGGTCCAGCCATTTGGCAGCCAATTGGCAAGTTGTGATTGGCCTGGGACTAAATCATCACATGAGGTGCAAGTTGAGGTATGGTTTGGTCAAGTTTTGCAACTTTGGGACTAAATCATCACATTGGGTGCAAGTTAGGGTACCTGGGGTGCTATTACCTCGCCGAGGAACAAGGATGCTCGGCCTGAAACCAAGCACGAAACAGTGCCCGAAGCCGAGGAACAAGGATGCTTGGCCTGAAACCAAGCACGAAACGGTGCCCGAAGCCGAGGAACAAGGATGCTCGGCCTGAAACCAAGCACGAAACGGTGCCCGAAGCCGAGGAACAAGGATGCTCGGCCTGAAACCAAGCACGAAACAAGACCAGCATGACGTCCAATGTTGCCAAAGCCAACACGGGGGATGCCGCGAACAAACAATATAGCGCCTTAATGAAGGAGACTAGCGCCTGAAGAACCGGACCTACGGTTTCCCCTGAGCTTGAAGGGGCGCAGATGAAGGCCATGGCAGCACCTCGAAGAAGGGGAACGACTTTCGCTTGTCGGCAAGCCTCTGGGTAATCTCATAGCTGCTGGATCCGGATACAGAGATGAGGGAGCCAGGTCGATGGTCAGAATCGTTGTGTCGAGAAGGGGGTTGGCGGGGCTCTGGCACAAGAGCGAGGCATGGAGGTGTACAGGGTCGGGTCGACGAGGCGACGAGGCAGAGAGGACTAGCGCAGAGGAAACGACGATGGCTGGCAACTCCGACAACCTAGTCCATAGAGAGAATGCAGATTCCAGCAGTCGGGGCCGTAGCCGTCGGGACGCGGCAAGCCATGGGCACTAGAGAATACAGGCTAAAGGCCGCCGAGGCCAGAGCAACGCAGGCAAAAGCCCACTATGAGGCGCCCCGCGCCCACCACACCACCAGGCCGGCGCGCCACCAAAGACAGACGCCGCTGGGAAACATCCATCATTGCCTCGACACTTGCCACACTGGAGCCGCCACTGTAGCTCGAAGGAAAGCGCCGCCGGAAATGAGAAGACGCACATGCATGAGGCGGGCTCGCAAGCTCGGACAACCTGTTAAGTTGTGATCCAGATTTATATGGTGGCAGGGGGCTAACTTCTGACTAAGTGGAGCGGAGGCCCGTCGCCGTCCTTTTTAAGGCTGACAATACTTGTTTGGGCAAGTTCTTTTAGGCGGCTTAAAAAATAAGCTGCCTCTCCCCAGCTTAAAAATAAGCCGCTTCCAAAATTTGATGAGACTTCTAGATTACTAATCCAATAACTAATTCAGAAGCCCCAATGAATGAGGGAGGCGACTTATGAAAAAAACTGAGGAGGAGGCGGCTTATTTGTTAAGCCGTCAAAAGAACTGGCCCTTAGGCTTTTGTGGGACTCAAGGGATGGTTTTAAGGCCATTTTTCAGTTAGCAGGAAGTTGTTTTAAGTCAGGCCTAGGGCTTCGCTAGCGCTTCAGTTTGCGCTAACAAGCACATCGGTATTTGAGTCCTTTAGAGAAGATGTTACATATTGTCCTAAAATTTACGACTTGTACGCACAACTTTTCCTTATGTGCAATCATTTATAAACATTATAGTTTTGTGTGAGAAGTGCCTAAAAAACAGAGGCTTCTCAATATTTAATACCTTACTTTTGATAGCAAGGGAATGGAACATGAGGTGATGCCATGATAAAAAGAATACGAGATAATACAGGAAGTATACAAGTTTAAGCAACAAGATACGACATCATGGATTTGTCATACGGTAAATGTAAATCAAAGATCAATCGATGAATGAATTTGTCGCCTTATCGGTTTCTTCTCAGTGAAACATCAACCATGAACATATGCCGATCTCATTCGTTCATGTCAATCGGGCGAACTATCAAAACTTCAAGAGTAGCCGTCTTTCATGTCTCGTCTGCCTTGCACTACCATTTGATTAGCACACCTGAAGTGACTCCTTCATCTAATGTTTCTTTGAAAAGGTGTTTTCCTTCATGCATGCGCAACGTGAACATACACGTTAAGTGGACAAGCAAATCAGGAAATGACTAGCACTACTAAAAAAATATCACAACTAGAATATATCTGGCACTACCTAAAAATATCACTACTAGAAAAGTAGGCTTCTAATTTCTCCTATGCAGTCATCAGTTAAACATTTGAGCTAAAACCTTACTCTATGAACTCGGAAATACTACAATGAATGGAAAGCACATGGAAAAACAGATGGAATAAACACGCGAACTTGACAAAGCAGTAATAAACCGATGTTATATGTGGTCCATCACCATAGAACTAAACTCAAGCAATGCATAGGGGTGCCTTCGGCACTATCTAAAGGCCTCACCATGCCGAGAACAAGTGGATTGCAACAACAACACCCGCTTACTCAACAACTATGGAGTGTTCATGGATTTTCTTTGTTCGTCGTGTTATATATCACTGCATGAAGAGATCATCACACCCAAGACCCTCACCGACTAGCTCTGGTTTCAATGCTTGCCACCAACACCATCAAAGGGCTTGAAAAATTGAGCATGCAAAAAACACGAACCTTTCTAGCATACTAAGCTATAACGGGGACGGCACGAAGAACAGGAACTCAACCGCGGATTAGCAACCAACATTGTGGAACAAACTCTAGCATCCATGCACGGCTAATAGGCAACTGAAATCAAGAGGCGGCACCATACAAGAGGTAGATGCCATCTCTACGACACTTGTAGGCGCAGTCTAAGATCCCTCCCAACACAGGTGAAATCTGCACGCAACATGGGCAATGAAGGCTGAGAGAATGGTCCGGGCTTGATCGAGGATGAACTCACGGAGCACAACCGTGCCACATCACGCCACCCAATCCAAACCCAAGGAGAGAGACGGCATCCACGGACGTTGTCAATGCAACAACACTTTAGCAAACTACAACATTGCAACACCGTTGAAATATTTTGAATGACCCCATGACAAGTTGTAACTGTACGTAAGCTGCAACATTCTTTTCATAGGCCAGCAACAGCAAACTTCATAATCTGTGTTCAAATATACGATCTCCTGTCTAGTAGTACGACCGGCCACATGCACGTTAGCAGCAATATACCAGTACTTACATGATATGATTTCGTAGAGCAAAGCACCAACAGACCTAGCGCTACTCTGCTAGTCTTGTGTTCTAGTAATCCATTGGCTCGGTTATTCGCGCGGCAAAATATATGCTAGTTCTGCCCGTAATTTGCGCCTAAGCACCGTGCACTCGGAAGAGCTTAAGCGCCCCGTAGGTGGTGGCCATGGCGAGCCACCCTCCCACGAGCACCCGGACCCCGGACCGCACCGCGCTCGCGCCGCCCAGGTACGCGCCCAGCACGCCGAAGCCGGCAAGCCCGACGCTGCTCGCCGCGCACACGGCCGCCACCCTGCCCGCCCACGTCCGCACGAACCCGCCGCTCAGAAGCGGCAGCGCGGCGCCCGCGGCGAACGCCAGGGCCGACGCGCCCGCCGCCAGCGTCGGGCTCGGCAGGCTGCTCCTGTCGCCGCTGCCTCCGTCGCCGTCGCCGCCGCGGGTGCGCTCGATCTGGGCCACCTCGATGTCGTACTGCGCGTACACAGACACGAACTCGCCGATGGCCATGCTGCAGGCGCCTGACACGAGCCCCGCGACGCCGGACACGAGCATCGCGCGCCTGGACTCGTTGACGGCGCCGACGCCGATCATGAGGGAGGCCACGGTGACGAGGCCGTCGTTGGCGCCCAGGACGGCCGCGCGGAGCCACTGCGCGCGGGCCACGTAGTTGACGCCGTCGCCGCCCGGGCTGCCGCCACCCGCCTCCACGTCGGCCGCCGCGGGACTGATCTCTTCTTGCTTCGGCTCGGTGGGGGACTTGGGTGCGGCGTCTGCGGCCGCGTGGACGTGCGAGCTAAGGTCGGCGGGAGCCATGGACGCAGCACACCGCAGGTGCAATGAGAGGAGGAGCTCTAGCACTGTTGTGTGCAAATGGGAAGCGGGAGTGGAGCGTGGTAACCACACTCGCGGCGGCCCGGGTATTTATAGGGAAACTAGCTCAGCGTGATGATTTTTTTTTTCTTTAGCACTGCAAATAAAATGGAATGACATGTGGCCACACACGGAGATCAAACTTTCTGTGTGTCGCACGCCTTCGGCGGGTATTATATGGGCGCTGCAAAGAGTTTTGATTCCAAATAGCGAGTTTCCTTTCTTCTTTTTCTTTATTAATAGATCCAGAGACGTGGTGCGACGTTTTTTCTCTCTCAGTTGAACGTGGTGCGACATCTGGGATGCGCTCGAGAACACTTCGGGCCGGTGCGATTCCATCTCCACGAGTAAAAACGGCATGTTTGCAAAAAAAATTACGCATACGCTCGTACACGCACCCCACTCGGTTGTCTGAGGGCTGCTGAGAATGGTTTTTCTACCATGCATGGGATCTTCCGTGCATGCTAGTGCCCCACCGTACTATCTATGACGCTATGATTTATGGTTGCTTCATCCTATGACCCTATCTGATTCTTCCCCTTCTCATATTTACTCATGCATTTTAAGTCAGAGTCTGAAATTTTAAAACCATGTAGCTTTTGAATGAATTTTTTTATTTCTGGTTTGTTTGCATATTTGGGGTCCTGGAAAGGAGATCTTTTAAACAAGATCGATCATGGATATATTTCCATAATTTTTTTAAAGAATTTTGTAACTTGGTGAAATTATAGAATATAAAGCCCATTAAATTGCAAAACTGTATACGATGTTCTGGAGTTCGTCTTTGTGTTTCTCAATAGAAAATATGACATGAAATGAGTCTCGCAGACTATATCATAGAAATTTACACCATGTTTCATGGAATTTCACCTCTTTCGTAAGGTTTTATCATGTTTCAAAAATTATGAAAATATATTGAAGAGTGATCTTGTTTAAAAGTCCTCGTCACTACGAACATAAATATGCAAATGAAAGTGAAATATAGATTTCGGTTCATAAGATAAAATGATTTCAAACTTTGAAATCACATGAAAAAACATGGGTGTCTAGTGTGCTGCATGGGAGAGGGTGGGTGCATTAATGGATGAAATACAACTAGAAGAGGTATGCATGCATCCAAATCTCCATCTAAATCCAACGGTTGAGCCATGCACGGGATCTAGTCCTGGCCATCTCAGGCCCGGCCCTGTCGGCCCACCCAGGCCCGGCCCTAAAATCCAGGGCCTAGGCCTGATGGGCTTGCCCATGGGCCGGGCTTGGGCCTGAGTTTTGAGCCCACCGGAAGGGCCTGGACGGGCTTGGGCTTGACATATTGGCATTTTAAGGAAGAGGTCCGGCCCACGGCCCTAAGCCCTAAGGGCCTTTCAGGGCTTTTTACCAGATGGGCCGGGCTTGGGCTTGAAAAGTAGGCCCGGTGGTAGGGCCTGGGAGGGCTTGGGCCTCAGTTTTCTGCTGTGGGCTTTTTTAGGCCCGGCCCAAGCCCGGTCCGGCCAGGCCCATGGCCAGATATAACGGGATCTCCCATGCATGGGAGAATTGCTTTTCTCGAGGGCTGCTGCACTGTAAAACTTTTATTCGGAGCATCCCACGAAAAATTTCGACGAATCCACAAAACTGGGAAAGAACGGCGTGGTAACCGTCAGTGACTTTTTCGGCTGTGTGTCATTTGGCTTGTTTCGTTCCAGCCACTCCATTCCTCTGATACACAAACGCGAACAGAAGCATCAGCACAACCAGCCACCAACTTACTGGAGGATGAAACTTGTGAACAGATGTGCTCATGTTATCCGTCTAAAACTGAACGGGTTCAGAAGCTTGCTTGCGACGACTCACAGCTCAACATTTTCAGGAAACATTTGCGTTATCCTGCTCTCGTTGGAGCGGATGGAGCGCGTTCTCACTCGAAACAAGCAAAAGGGATGATGAAGATGATTCCAGCCGTTCCTTTACTCATTTACAGAGACGCGTTTGCTCTGAAGAAAAAGGCAGATGCCACAAGAAAGGGAGATATGATACAACACATAGGCCAGGCTGAAAGCAGAAACTCCAACGTTGCAAGCAAGCTCGAAGCTGCCATTTTCATTCCAGCAGTGCGCTTTACAGATAACGGGAGAGCACACAAGGGGGGCTGGGCCAGTCGCAAAGCAATTCATGGTTTCATACTACCGTGCACAGAAATTTCAGCCCGGGGATCAACGATCCAGCGCACCAAGAGCATTAGTACAAAGAGCTGACATGGAACAAATAAATAGTTCAGTATGATGATGATTATATATAATTCCAAACACACACCAGTGGGTTTCCAGCAACACGAATCCGGTCGGTTTTGCTTTGATACAAAACACTATCAACAAAGGCGGATCACGAGACTGCTTGAGTTTGAGAACGAGATGGTGTAACAAGTGGGCCAGTTGATGGTTATATACATAGCTCATGGAGATATCCTCACTCAGTACGGACTACCGATCTTACCGTGTAGTATCCTGTGTGATTGGCTGATTCGGAGCCTTCGTCCGTTAGGTTAGGATCTATCGAATGAATCTTGCATTCTAGATCTACTACGGGAGAGCAGGTTCTCCTTTATATCTTTGAAAGATTCAAGCTCCTCGAATGCATCAGACGTTCTACGGGACATGAACGAGCTGGTGTTGCCTGCTTCAGTAGATTCGGCCCTTGATGTAAGAGATGAATTGCTAGGATCTCGCAACGGACGTGCAGACCTCAGCAGATGGACAAGATAGCCAACCGCAGCATCTTGTGATTTATGGGAGGACGAACCCGACTGGTCCTCCTTACCACCACTGCTCCTGTAAAGTGCATATCATGCAAGCACATCAAATTTTGCTGATCGATAAGATTTATTAAACAGGGTTAAGGAAAGGCTCTCAAGTACTAAACATCACATAACATATACATGTAGCATATACTGCTTAATTAACAAACTGGATTCCGAGGTCATGAGCCACATGGAAATAACTTGCAAATTTGAAGCAGGACTCAAACATACCCAGGTCTGGAATCAGGTGCATCGACATCATCCACAGCAAAAGGAAGATATGCATCATCCGTATCATCTTGCGTAGACAGTCTGCTTGAACTCCTTGAAATCCCATGTCGTGGAGAACCACTAGAGGAGAAAACACCCGAGAACCTACCAGATTCCTCCCTACTGTCCTTAGTCTGCATATAGGCCAAAAGATATAGACTTAGCAGGCATAAATCTAGTCTATCAACCTTGGTTCATAGAGCGCAATGGAAAATGAAGGTAATCATAAGACTCATATGCTGCCCGTCATAGGTGTGAAGAGTGGTGACCCGGTTGTCTGCCACTTTTGGCATAGAACTTTGCCAACATCCAAACATCCCCTCACACTTGCAATACACAGGTTGTGGACCATGCGAAAAAAGATAAGGAAAAGCCCGTAATATATCGGTATCAGGTTTTTATAAGATGTAGCCCACAAATCAGTTAGTGAAAACAAACACTTGAAGATTTGTTTGAGCAGAAGTGGAATGCACAAACAAGTTATTTTGGATAAACTAAATACTGATTTATGAAGAAGACGTGCTTAGAAAACTCAAGCAGGTGCACCTACTGGTATTGTTTATACAAGAACGGCTCAGACACCGGGCACTCCACGGAATACATTCCGCCAACAGGAGTTGAACTCTGGTACTCCAAACATCATAACTCAGTTAGAGTAGGCGGGTTTATCTCTCATGCGGCCCCACCAACTGAGACTGAGAGATGCTAAGTTATGAAGGAGACGTGCCGATTTGGCAAATTACATTTCTTTAGCAACACTTTGATCTTAAATGCACGTGCTCATGGATCTTTATCATAGAGAATTGGCGTAACAAGGTGAATTCAGAAAGAAGAACTTACTGTTTAATTCAACTCATTGAAAGATAAAACAAGGACATAAAATTAGAAATAAAATTCTTAGAAATCCACTGATTTAAGTGAACACTATGTTTGTCAGCTACCGGCATAGTGATTACCAGTATCAAATATGAATATAAGTATATAACAAGTTTCACAACTGTCAACTTTTGGAACAGTTATTTCCAATCCCAGATATGAATATTATACTCCCTCAGATCCATATTAATTGTCGCTGATTTAGTACAACTTTGTACTAAATCAGCTACAATTAAGATGGATCGGAGGGAGTAACAAAATTAAGAATTTCAAGTTTTGACATAGAATCGGAAGTATAAGATATATATTTATTCCCCCCAAATAATATGTAAATTCATACAATAACATTCTCACCAAAAGTTGACAATCAATATTTCACTATGACCAAGTATGTGTAATGCATAAACTAATTTATGAATAGCATCAGGGATACAGATGGGATCTATTGGAAAAGGGTGAGCTTACGCAAATTTACTCAATATAAGGAGTTTTCTTACTTCACAGGGCCTTATAAAAATAGCAGCCATGATATAAAGTGCACTAGAGGTCCTATAAGTCACAAGTATGTCAAGTTAGTCCTAAAAGTATCAAAATGCATATTTCACGAACTTGTCTACTTTTGAGACCCAAATACGCATTTTCATACTATTAGGACTAGGGCTATTTAGTCCGGACAGGTTTGATCTACAAAGAACCAGGAGAGGTGTCATTGCCAAAATAAGTAAATTCAAATAAATAAAATAGCATGTCAGGCTTTGAGCAATTCTAGTGAACTCTTATGCTCCAATCATGGTGTGTACATAGTACAGATTGACAATACAATTATCATTAGTAATCGGACAAAATTCAATAAAAAGAAGGTCTAGTATGCCACGGCACGCCGGCACCCTAGGTTATAAGATTACAAGAATCATATCATACCAAGCACCAGTCTGGAGTGATACAAATTGTGTCACTACAACTATCAGGCTAAATGTTCGAGAAACAATATCAGGCTAAATTAAATAAAATATGTATGATCTCCCAAACAAAATAGCTGTATGCTAACGTTAAGGCTCTAACAGGGCGCTCTTTAAGCTGAAATCATGTATCTGTTCAAATGAGAATAATAGACTAAAGTTTAGGCTCCTAATCTTGTACCGAATTGGTGAAGGGAAGTTTTAACAACATGCCTTTATGGTTGGTTGAATGTGTTGCCGCGGCCTTCTAACTTTAGTCAGGACTACTAGAATTACCAAGATTCCACCCTACTTTACACAACATCATATCAACCACCCTTATAGACTCCGTCCAGGCTGCATTTCGGATACCACACAATCTGTACTGTCCTTGAGTTTTAGTTATGCACACAAACATCATCAGTTAATCATAATATGCAAATGCGAGGAATCACCTTTGGAGCAGCAGGCAAGTTAGCGTAGAGATCGGCCATCCGGAGCCCCTCTGCCTTCCGGGATGAGCGGCCGCTCTCTGTGAGTGACTCGTGTGACCGTGCCTCTCCTCGCACGCTCTTGGGTGAAGGTGGAGGTAGCATGAACCCCCTGCTGGGATCGGACATGTTCCGATACTGGACAGGGCCCCTCCCTCCTCCAGCTTGCGGTATGCTCATTGGCGCGGTCTCCCCGCTCAGCCGCGACTGCAGGTAGCCGCCACCGAACGTGGGAGGAGATGGCGTGGGAGACGCGTACAGCGTTGGGGGCGGCGAGAACTTGGCGTGCTGCCCGGGCGACTGCGGCCAGTAGGCACCAGCAGGCGACGCCCAGCTGTTGGGGCGCCGTGAGGGCAGCGGCAAGGCCGAGCTGGCAGCCTCTGTGAGCGACGACGGGAAGGAGCGCATAGGCTCCGCTGCCGGGCTCCCGACGTAATCGGTGATGAGCATGGCGGAGGAGAGAGACGTGATCTCGAAGTTGTAGGCGGCGAGGGTGGGGAGGTACTGGACGGACACGACCAGGCGGCCGAGGTGGGTCTCGACAGGGGGGAAGCCGCGGGTGCGCATGGCCGCCTCGTCGGCGCGGGAGAAGGGGGCGGCGAAGGAGCCGACGCGGTAGCCCATCTCGTAGTTGTAGCCCTGGCCGGAGGCGCAGAGCGTGCGGAAGACGCGGTACGCCGGGAGGAGGCGGAGCGTGGTGTAGAGCGACCTGAGCAGCGTGATGCAGCGCTTGTAGGCCCTGTTGACGGCCAGCCCTTCCCCCGCCTCGGCGGCCGCCCTCTCCCCCGCCGCCCAGGGCTCGCACGCCACCGTCCACCTCTCCACCACCTCCTCCTCCTCCCCGGCGCCGCCGGCCGACGGGGCCAGGTACACGTCCACCACGACCGGCTCCCCGAGGGCCGGCTCCGGGACGTGCTCCGCCGCGGGCGGCGCGTGGAGCGGCAGGTGGAACCACCTGTCCCGCCTCCGCACCGCCGCCGACGCCGGCGCCGGCGCGATCGGGCGCGGCGCGCGCGCGGCGAGGATGGCGTGAAGCGCCTTGAGGTGGAACTGCGGCACCATCAGCTCCGCGCCGGACCGGCCGCCGCCGCCGCCGCCACCACCAGAGTCCGACAGGCTCGCCATTGCAACTCCGCGGCAGTCAACCCTTGTTCCCCGCTGCTACTCTGCTGCATGGCTGGGGCGCGCGCGGCGGTACGGCCGCATAAATCTGGGCTCGCTGGCGCACCAGGGGCGATCGGATTGGAGAAGGCGGATCCGCGCACGACCGGGGCCGTGACCTGGCTTGCTTGCTCGGGAAGGAGGAGGAGTTCGGATATGTCGTTCGTTCGTTCGTTTCGGCGTGCGCGACCGTGGGGATTGGGGAATTTGGTTCGTGGTTTTGAATCGCGCTAACGGGTGGTCGCTGCTGGCGTCCGTCACGCCGCAATCAGTTTCGTTTTAGGTGCGGCGAGGAAGGCATCGTCATCACCACTTCCAATGATTTGCGTTGGGTTGCGATAACAAGCCAGACTCCTCAAAAAATAGAGTCAAAGACCTAACCGGTGCGTTGTCAGTTTCTTGTGGTTTTGCCAAATTTTGTCGAATTCGGGTGAGTTTTGGGTTGGTGAAGTTTGAATTTGGACTGATGATAGGAAGATGCGGCTGTTGGCGTCGCTGTGACGTGCACGTTGGCCGCGTGCACGTTTGGGGCTTGTTTGATGGAGTGGAGAAGGAAGGAAGGAAGCTTTGAAGGGACGGCTGAATGAATAATAATATTTCCTTCCTTTGATTCCCTCCCTCGTTTACCTATCAATCAGCCTATATACTAGGGCTACTAGTACTGTTGTTGCTTTGGCGTGTGAAGGAGCGCGAGACAGCCGTGTTCGTCCCTTCCAAAAGAGGGCTTCGTTAAGGCCCTCCACTATGTTACGGGTGCTAAATTGCTGAAAAAGGTGCCACATCACCATGGATGCCAAATAAACTTTTTAAGGCACCGGCCTCACAGCGTAGGGCACCGTCCGTTCTAAAAGAAAGGGCCCTAAGTAAAAAAGAATCAGGCCAGAGTGCCTTGACCGAGTTCTTGCTCCTCCAAAAAAATCCCCTTTGTCTATCCAATCCAAATCAGAAAACCTTGTGCAGCCTGGGCAGAGGAAGAAGACGGGCCGGAGTGGGTGGAGGTCGCGAGCAGTACTACCTTGCGGTGGAGGAGATCGAACGGGCTGGAGCGGGACGAGCTCGCAACGGAGGTTGCCGGTGTTGTGCTGTGCGGGCTGGCCGGTCTCGCGTCCAAGGGCGGAGCTCGGGGGCAGGCCGAGCTCACGGCCGGAGCAGACGACGTCGGGCCACGCGGAGGTGGTACGCGGACCGGCCGAGCTCGCGTCCAAAGGCGGAGGTCATGGCTGGAGGTGGTGGTCGAGGGCCTTTGGAATCGAGCGTTGGAGGCACGCAGCGGAGAAGAACGAAAGATAGATCGTGGAATCATTTTTTTTATTGGCTTGGTGAATTTGGCATCGGTGCATGTAGGTGCTCCGATGCCCTGAAAATTTTTTACGGCACCGGATGAGCAACGTAGGGCATCGATGCCAAATACCTCAAAAAATGAATTTGGCATCGCTTTTGGCCCACATAGTGGAAGACCTTATTGCTTTGGACTTTTGTAGTACCACGTCTCATCCAACAGTGTATCCCAGGCCATCAGAGTTTAAGGCGATGCGCTTTCAGTAGGAGGAGACGTTTCTGTCAACAACAAGGCGTCTACGGTGACTTTGTAAATATCAAGATGATATGCCGACTCAATCTCTCGAAGTTGCTTATAGAAATAGGGTGCGCGTGTGTGTTTTATAATGATGAGTATATGCGTGTATATATGAGCGCTTGCGTCCGCACTAGCTTAAAAACAATGTGTTTCATTCGGTCCTAATCAAAATAAAGTTTGCATGTTTTCGTTTGATTGGATTTTTCTTCACTTCAGAATTCACCTCGTTCAATGCTTTGTTTGGATGGACGTGTGTCAGTCCCAGTCTATTTGAATGGACGTGTAAATCCAACTAATAAATATCCCAGACAAACATGGCTGCTTGCATTTGATCTCTCCTCGTCCTCTAAACAAAACCCACTCCACAGTACAATCATGCAGGAGTACTATGGATTCGGACATACTTGAACCTTAGGCTCAGTCTTACGGTTGAATGAGAATGACAACAGAGGGGGAGACTCCAGATGAGGGACTCGAACCCACGCTGGCAACATTAGGGTATTTTTAACGGTAACCCATAACAAATCTCTCGCATTCGTTCACTGATAGAGGGATCAGTCCGTGAACACAGATGCGGGAGATCGACATCCAACTGTAGCCGTATATATCCGGTCTTTTAGAATTTTTTTCTAATCCGCACGATCAAGTAGTCGCATGCAAAAGGCACAAAAGTTCAAATAGCCGCATGCAGCGGTAGTTCAAATTTAAAAAAGTTCAAATATTTACATCCCAACATTATTATCCCCTTTCACCGCCCACCTATGCTCAATCATATCTTCCTTGAGATGCCCGTGAGTTGATCGATGCCGAATTTGTGGATGCATTTGAATAGCTCCTCAAATGTGGCTGGATTCTGGTCCGAAAGTTGGATAGGATCACCCATGTTCCCAAATTCTAGAGCTACGACAACATCGTCACCCTCATCCTCGACGATCATGTTGTGGATGATCACACAACATGTCATCACCTCCCACAAGGTCTCTGTATCCCATTGTTTTGTAGGTCCACGAATAACTGCAAAAAAATAGACCTGAAGAACTCCAAATGCCCTCTCGACATCCTTTCTAGCCGCTTCTTGCCTTTGGGTAAAGTGAGCCTTTTTCTGGCCAACTGGATTTTGAGATGGTGCTAACAAAGGTAGCCGATGAAGGATAGATACCGTCAACCAGGTAGCAGCCCATGTTGTACTCATGTCCATTGACAGTATAGTGGCAAGGAGGAGCCTTTTCTTTAGTCAGCCTCACAAACAACGACAATTGTTGCAGCACATTGATGTCATTTTGAGACCCGAGCATGCCAAAAAAAGCGTGTCAAATCCAAAGATCATGTGATGCTACTGCTTCAAGAATGATGGTGGGCTTCTTAACGTGAACCTGATATTGCCTTTGTAAAGCCTTCGGGCAATTCTTTCATTCCCAATGCATGCAGTCAAGAGATCCAAGCAAACCTGGCCACCCTGTTGCTTCTGAGATTGCCAGGAGCCTCTCGGTGTCAGCCACAGTTGGTTCTCAGGTACTGAGGTCCGAACACCTCGACCGCAGCAGTTGCAAACCTGACCATGGCATCTCCTCATGTGCTCTCAGACATCCGTAGGTACTCGTTCCATGACTCAACGGTCGTGCCATATGCAAGCATCCGAAGTGCGGCCGTGCACTTATGGTAACTAGATAAGCCAGCCGTTCCCATGGCGTCCTTCTTCAGGATGAAGTAGTCATGTAGGGTCGGACGCCATGGTACAAATGACCGGAGACAGTATTGCGCATCCGAAAATGCCGACGAAAATGGTCAGCGAATAGTGCATCAGGGGCAAAGTAGTCGGCCATCAGTATCAAATGCCCACGCGCCCTGTTGCGGTTGAGCACTCGATGACCATTGATCGAGCCCTTGAAATTGAGAGCATGCTCCTCCGCATGCTCCGCGTCCTCAAGGACCGCCTGCATCATCGTTGTCTCATCGGACTCCTCCTCCTCGTCTGACAAGCCATCGGAGGACTCGACATACTTCTCGTATATGTACTCCAAATCGAAATCCATTGCTACAAACAAGAAGGGGCAACTATTTTCAGCTCCGACGATTCATTGAACAGTTGACCGGCATGGTAGAGGATGGTACCTGGCGGGGCGGTCGGAGGACAAGGGGTTGAACGGAGATGGAGGAGAAGCAGCGGGGAGCCCTGCTGGATCGCCGGAGGTGACGAAGACGCAAATTTCCGGCAGGGGTGTGGCATGGTGTCCGGGGTGGTGGAGCGGCGGCAACGACAAGAGAGAAAGAAGGAAGGAGAGAAAATGGGGAGGATAAAGTCATGGGTCCAGGAAGGGTTTTGGGTGGGCCTGGAGTGTTGGATTCGTACGTTTCGCGTGTACGGACTCCCACAAACCTCCCCCACTTTTGTCTTCGTTTTGCCGGAGAAATCGTGTCCGGACTGCCCCGCGGACCGATGTAGGACCGCGTTGGATGGCTTTTGCGGTCCGGCCAATCGCGGGAGGTTTACGAATCCGCCTTGGAGATGCCTTTAATATTTGTGTTGTCCACCACTCACCCGGAAGAGCCCCTCAGTCTTACAATTCTTGCCCACAAATTCTCTTTGCTACTGTGAAAAAGTTTATTTCATTTTGCTGAACAAAACTAATGCTAGGAAATTATGTTATTGAAATTCCTGAATTTTACAATATCATCACATGTGTTAATATGCGTATGCCTGCATCCGAACCAGTGTCTTAACCACTCGTTCCTCAACATAAACTTTGGCTTTAAAATATAAGGTGAATTTCAAACTAGATTATGGCATTTCACCAACATGAATTTTTTAGCACCACCTCATATATTAATTAACCAAAGCACGTATTACAATCGTTCATTACAGAGTTAACCACACAGGGCGGTACATCATTAACAAGAATCCCATCCACTCTATTATCAAAAAATAAACTTAGCTATTAGATGGGCCACCTCATTAGCCGAACGCCTAATCTTCGACACTCCGACGCTATCCATTAGCTTAGAAATACTCCATGCTTCCTTCTTCAGATCGTGCAGAGCTGATCTATCATCAAATTCGTTTGGAAAAATCGCCGCAACAAAAGTGCAGCCAGTCTCTAAAATTATAGGAGAATGAAGTGTCATACCAATATAGAGACCAGCAATGCAAGCTCGGAGTTTCGCTTCCTCCACGCTACTACACCTCCCAATGTAGTCCCATGAAGAGATCAAGACTTTGCCAGCAAAATCTCTAGCCACCCCACCCACACTTGCCGCGCTAATACTTTCACAAAGCTATCGTCGACATTAATTTTGATATAACCTGAAGGCGGGGGCTTCCAATCCATCTGAACTTCCAAAGTATTTGGAGCACTTTGCAGACCACTCATCGGGATTTTTCCTTTATTCTTTGAATACTCCAATGGCCTTGAATGACTTGCGCCAAAGGACGCCCAATAGTTTTCAATATAATTGGTCGAATTTGTGACTGACTCCATGCCCTTGCCAAAAATCAAATCATTTCTCAAGTGCCAGGCTCTCCAGAAAATGAAAATAATTTTGTCCCGTATAGACTGTCCCACTTGACTTAGAAGAACAAGAAACCAATCCGACCCAGTATACCTGAATGCATCCTTGATATGTCTCCAACGTATCTATAATTTTTGATTGCTCCATGCTATTATATATTCTGTTTTGGATGTTTAATGGGCTTATTTATACACTTTTATATTATTTTTGGGACTAACCTATTAACCAGAGGCCCAGCCCAAATTGCTGTTTTTTTTGCCTATTTCAGTGTTTCGCAGAAAAGGAATATCAAACGGAGTCCAAACGGAATGAAACCTTCGGAAGAGTTATTTTTGGAACAAACGTGATCCAGAGGACTTGGAGTGGATGTCAGGAGGCCACGAGGCAGGGGGCGTGCCCTCCACCCTCGTGGGCCCCTCGTGGCTCTACCGACCTACTTCTTCCTCCTATATATACCTACATACCCCCAAACCATCGAGGAGCACCACGAAAACCTAATTCCACTGCCGCAACCTTCTGTACCCGTGAGATCCCATCTTGGGGCCTTTTCCGGCGTCCTGCCGGAGGGGGCATTGATCACGGAGGGCTTCTACATCAACACCATAGCCTCTCCGATGTTGTGTGAGTAGTTTACCTCAGACCTTCGGGTCCATAGTTATTAGCTAGATGTCTTTTTCTCTCTCTTTGGATCTCAATACAAAGTTCTCCTCGATTCTCTTGGAGATCCATTTGATGTAATCTTCTTTTGCGGTGTGTTTGTCGAGATCCAATGAATTGTAGGTTTATGATCAAGATTATCTATGAATAATATTTGAATCTCCTATGAATTCTTTTATGTATGATTGGTTATCTTTGCAAGTCTCTTCGAATTATCAGTTTAGTTTGGCCTACTATATTGATCTTTCTTGCAATGGGAGAAGTGCTTAGCTTTGGGTTCAATCTTGCGGTGCTCGATCCCAGTGACAGTAGGGGAAACAACACGTATTGTATTGTTGCCATCGAGGATAAAAAGATGGGGTTTATATCATATTGCATGAGTTTATCCCTCTACATCATGTCATCTTGCTTAAAGCGTTACTCCGTTCTTATGAACTTAATACTCTAGATGCATGCTAGATAGCGGTCGATGTGTGGAGTAATAGTAGTAGATGCAGGCAGGAGTCGGTCTACTTATCACGGACGTGATGCCTATATACATGATCATACCAAGATATTCTCTCAATTCTATCAATTGCTCGACAGTTATTTGTTTACCCACCGTAATACATATGCTATCTTGAGAGAAGCCACTAGTGAAACCTTGGCCCCCGGGTCTATTTTCCATCATATTAATCTTCTATCAACAGGCTATTTCTATCTTTGCTTATTTTGCATTCTTTACTTTTAATCTTTATCATAAAATTACCAAAAATATTATCTTATCATCTCTATCAGATCTCACTTTTGCAAGTGGCCGTGAAGGGATTGACAACCCCTTTATCGCGTTGGTTGCAAGGTTCTTATTTGTTTGTGTAGGTGCAAGGGATTCGAGCGTGGCCTCCTACTGGATTGATACCTTGGTTCTCAAAAACTGAGGGAAATACTTATGCTACTTTGCTGCATCACCCTTTCCTCTTCAAGGGAAAACCAACGCAGTGCTCAAGAGGTAGCAAGAAGGATTTCTGGCACTGTTGCCGGGGAGTCTACGCACAAGTCAACATACCAAGTACCCATCACAAACTCTTATCCCTCGCATTACATTATTTGCCATTTGCCTCTCGTTTTCCTCTCCCCCACTTCACCCTTGCCGTTTTATTAGCCCTCTTTCCCGTTCGCCTCTTCTTGCTTGCCTCTTGTTGCTTGTTGCCCTCATGGCTCTACCTAGATTTGGTGATCTTCACCTTAAAAGGTTAGAAGAGATTGAAAGCAACGTCAGAAGTTTTATGACTTTACAATTTGAGCATAATATTTTTTTAGAAATGAGCTTAAAAAAATCCTTATGGGGTACATGAATACAGAGCTCGATGATATGTCCGAGGAATTTTATGGTTTGAAATCTCAGATTGCCCATCTTGAAAAATTAATAGCTGAAATTTCGGATAAGCAGGCCACCTTAGTTAATAAGATGGCCGCTAAACCAGAATTTTTTTTATGAGAATAAAGATGAAGATCTAAAAGTTATTGATGTGTCCCCTATTAAATCCTTGTTTTGCAATATGAATCTTGATAATGATGGAACTGGAGATGAGTCAACTTTAGTTAGAAAGCGTCCCAAAAATTTAGAGTTTTTAGATCTTAATGCTAAAATTGGTAAAAGTGGGATTGAAGAGGTTAAAACTTTAGATAGCAATGAACCCACTATCTTGGATTTCAAGGAATTTAATTATGATAATTGCTCTTTGATAGATTGTATTTTCCTTGTTGCAATCCGTGCTAAATTCTCCTCATGCTTATAGTCAAAATAAAGCTTTTATTAAACATATTGTTGATGCTTTGATGCAATCTTATGAAGAAAAACTTGAGTTGGAAGTTCCTATCCCTAGAAAACTTTATGATGAATGGGAACCTACAATTAAAATTAAAATTAACTATCATGAATGCTATGCTTTGTGTGATTTGGGTGCTAGTGTTTCCACGATTCCAAAGACTTTGTGTGATTTGCTAGGTTTCCGTGAATTTGATGATTGTTCTTTAAACTTGCACCTTGTGGATTCCACCATTAAGAAACCTATGGGAAGAATTAATGATGTTCTTATTGTTGCAAATAGGAATTATGTGCCCGTAGATTTCATTGTTCTTAATATAGATTGCAATCCTTCATGTCCTATTATTCTTGGTAGACCTTTCCTTAGAACGATCGATGCAATCATTGGTATGAAGGAAGGGAATATTAGATTCCAATTTCCGTTAAGGAAAGGCATGGAACACTTCTCTAGAAAAAAATTACCATATAAATCTATTATGAGAGCCACCTATGGATTGCCTACCAAATATGGCAATACCTAGATCTATCCTCGCTTTTATGCGTAGCTAGGGGCGTTAAACGATAGCGCTTGTTGGGAGGCAACCCAATTTTATTAGTTTTTTCTTTTTGATTCTGTTTAGGAATAAATAATCCATCTAGATTCTGTTTAGATGTGGTTTTGTGTTTTAATTAGTGTTTGTGCCAAGTTAAACCTATAGGATCTTCTTGGATGATAGTTATTTGATCTTGCTGAAAATTCCAGAAACTTTCTGTTCATGAAAACAGTTGTTAAAAATTACCAGAACGTGATATAATACTTATTCCAATTGTAGCAGATCAATAAACAAATTATCTAGGTCTTACTATTTTGGTAGAATTTTTAGAGTTCCAGAAGTTTGCGTTAGTTACAGATTACTACAAACTGTTTTGTTTTTGACAGATTCTGTTTTTCGCGTGTTGTTTGCTTATTGTAATGAATCTATGGCTAGTAATGGAGTTTATGAACCATAGAAAAGTTGGAATACATTAAGTTTAACACCAATATAAATAAAGAATGAGTTCATTACAGTACCTTGAAGTGGTGTTTTGTTTTCTTTTGCTAACGGAGCTCATGAGATTTTCTGTTAAGTTTTATGTTGTGAAGTTTTCAAGTTTTGGGTAAAGATTTGATGGATTATGGAACAAGGATTGGCAAGAGCCTAAGCTTGGGGATGCCCATGGCACCCCAAGGTAAAATTCAAGGATAACCAAAAGCTTAAGCTTGGGGATGCCCCGGAAGGCATCCCCTCTTTCGTCTTCGTCTATCGGTAACTTTACTTGGAGCTATATTTTTATTCACCACATAATATGTGTTTTGCTTCGAGCGTCTTGTATGATTTGAGTCTTTGCTTTTTAGTTTGTCACAATAATCCTCGCTGTACACACCTTTTGAGAGAGACACACATGATTCGGAATTTGTTAGAATACTCTATGTGCTTCACTTATATCTTTTGAGCTATATAGTTTTTGCTCTAGTGCTTCACTTATATCTTTTAGAGCACGGCGGTGGTTATATTTTATAGAAATTATTGATCTCTCATGCTTCACTTATATTATTTTGCGAGTCCTTTGGAACAACATGGTAATTTTCTTTGGTTATAAAACTAGTCCTAATATGATAGGCATCCAAGATAAAAACTATAAAGTGCATTGAATACTAAGAGAAGTTTGATACTTGATAATTGTTTTGAAATATGAAGATGGTGAATTTGCATGATCATGTAGTTGGCATTGTATTTGTGGCAAAGCCACCTTCATAATTCTTTCATACATGTCACTCTTGATTCATTGTATATCCCGGTACACCGCCGGAGGCATTCACATAGAGTCATAATTTGTTCCAAGTATTGAGTTGTAATTCTTGGGTTGTAAGTAATAAAAGTGTGATGATCATCATTATTAGAGCATCGTCCCATGTGAGGAAAGGATGATGGAGACTATGATTCCCGCACAAGTCGGGATGAGATTCCGGACTAAATAAAAAAAAGTCCATAAAAAAGGAGAGAAGGCCCAACAAAAAAATGAGAGAAAAAGAGAGAAGGGACAATGCTACTATCCTTTTTCCACACTTGTGCTTCAAAGTAGCACCATGATCTTCATGATAGAGGGTCTCATATGTTGTAATTTTCATATACTAGTGGGAATTTGACATTATAGAACTTGGCTTGTATATTCCAATGATGGGCTTCCTAAAAAATGCCCTAGGTCTTAGTGAGCAAGCGAGTTGGATGCACACCCACTTAGTGTCTTTTGTTGAGCTTTCATACACTTATAGCTCTAGTGCATCCGTATTATGGCAATCCCTACTCACTCACATTGATATCTATTGATGGGCATCTCCATAGCCCGTTGATACGCCTAGTTGATGTGAGACTATCTTCTCCTTTTTGTCTTCTCCACAACCACCGTTCTATTCCACCTACAGTGCTATGTCCATGGCTCACGCTCATATATTGCATGAAGATCGAAAAAGTTTGAGAACATCAAAAGTATGAAACAATTGCTTGGCTTGTCATCGGGGTTGTGCATGATTTAAATAATTTGTGTGGTGAAGATAGAGCATAGCCAGACCATATGATTTTGTAGGGATAACTTTCTTTGGCCATGTTATTTTGAGAAGACATGATTGCTTTGTTAGTATGCTTGAAGTATTATTATTTTCATGTTAATATTAAACTTTTATCTTGAATCTTTCAGATCTGAACATTCATGCCACAATAAAGAGAAATACATTGAAGAATATTCTTAGTAGCATTCCACATAAAAAATTCTGTTTTTATCATTTACCTACTCGAGGACGAGCAGGAATTAAGCTTGGAGATGCTTGATACGTCTCCAACGTATCTATAATTTTTGATTGCTCCATGCTATTATATATTCTATTTTGGATGTTTAATGGGCTTATTTATACACTTTTATATTATTTTTGGGACTAACCTATTAACCGGAGGCCCAGCCCAAATTGCTGTTTTTTTGCCTATTTGAGTATTTCGCAAAAAAAGGAATATCAAACGGAGTCCAAACGGAAGGAAACCTTCGGGAGAGTTATTTTTGGAACAAACGTGATCCAGAGGACTTGGAGTGGACGTCCAGAAATCACCAAGGAGGCCACGAGGCAGGGGGCGCGCCTACCCCCCTGGGCGCGCCCTCCACCCTCGTGGGCCCCTCGTGGCTCCACCGACCTACTTCTTCCTCCTATATATACCTACGTACCCCCAAACCACCGGGGAGCACCACAAAAACCTAATTCCACCGCCGCAACCTTCTATACCCATTAGATCCCATCTTGGGGCCTTTTCCGGCGTCCTACCGGAGGGGGCATTGATCACGGAGGGCTTCTACATCAACACCATAGCCTCTCCGATGATGTGTGAGTAGTTTACCTCATACCTTCGGGACCATAGTTATTAGCTAAATGGCTTCTTCTCTCTCTTTGGATCTCAATACAAAGTTCTCCTCAATTCTCTTGGAGATCTATTCGATGTAATCTTCTTTTGCGGTGTGTTTGTCGAGATCCGATGAATTGTGGGTTTATGATCAAGATTATCTATGAAAAATATTTGAATCTCCTCTGAATTCTTTTATGTATGATTGGTTATCTTTGCAAGTCTCTTCGAATTATCAGTTTGGTTTGGCCTACTAGATTGATCTTTCTTGCAATCGGAGAAGTGCTTAGCTTTGGGTTCAATCTTACGGTGCTCGATCCCAGTGACAGTAGGGGAAATGACACATATTGTATTGTTGCCATCGAGGATAAAAAGATGGGGTTTATATCATATTGCATGAGTTTATCCCTGTACATCATGTCATCTTGCTTAAAGCGTTACTCCGTTCTTATGAACTTAATACTCTAGATGCATGCTGGATAGCGGTCGATGTGTGGAGTAATAGTAGTAGATGCAGGCAGGAGTCGGTCTACTTGTCACGGACATGATGCCTATATACATGATCATACCTAGATATTCTCATAACTATGCTCAATTCTATCAATTGCTGGACAGTAATTTGTTTATACACCGTAATACTTATGCTATCTTGAGAGAAGCCACTAGTGAAACCTATGGCCCCGGGTCTATTTTCCATCATATTAATCTTTTGTCAACAAGCTATTTCTATCTTTGTTTATTTTGCATTCTTTACTCTTAATCTTTATCATAAAAATACCAAAAATATTATCTTATCATCTCTATCAGATCTCACTTTTGCAAGTGGCCGTGAAGGGATTGACAACCCATTTATCGCGTTGGTTGCAAGGTTCTTATTTGTTTGTGTTGGTGCAAGGGACTCGAGCGTCGCCTCCTACTGGATTGATACCTTGGTTCTCAAAAACTGAGGGAAATACTTACGCTACTTTGCTGCATCACCCTTTCCTCTTCAAGGGAAAACCAACACAATGCTCAAGAGGTAGCAATCCTCCGTCAGTAACTCCCAAATATCTCTCATGGCCATGCGCAACGCACGAGCCTTGGGGCACGTAACAAGCGTATGAAACGTATTCTCGTCCTTCACTCCACATATTGATCACGTACCGAGAGTTGCTTGGTGGTGCGCCACTCTGTTTACTTGGACAGCCAAGCTATTGGTAGCGCCCCGCCACGCAAAAATATGAATCTTCTGAGGAACATTGGCCTTCCAGATGATGTCCCAAATTTTCCTCTCCCCCAATGTTGCATCGCTGTATTGCCCCTCGTCTTCTTTTTGTTCCTTTAACATGAGTGCAAGCTTGTACGCGCTTTTAACTGAGAACCTCCCTGTCTTCTCTAAGTGCCATGCAACAAAATCACCCTCCCCTGAAGATGGGATACGCAGCCGAAGGATCTCTTCTGCATCATGAGGGTAAAATAGGTGCCTAACCAGATTCTCATCCCATTTTTTTGGCCCAGTCAGAATCAATTTAGGCACCCATTTCATTCTCGTCCTACTCTTTCTTGCCGTAATTTTAAGTCTAGAGTACCTTGGGAGCCAGTTATCTCCCCAAATATTAATATTAGAGCCATCCCCCACCCTCCAAATAACTCCCGATTTCAGAAACTCCAATCCATGCATAATACCTTGCCAAGGCAGTGAGGTCGATTGAGGAAATACAGTGTCAAGGATATGTCCCTGTGGGTAATATTTTTCCTTGACCACTTTCGCGCACAGTGAATCAGGGTTGACCACCAACCTCCATGTCTGCTTCGCTAACAATGCTTAATTAAAAAGTCTGAGATCTCGGAATCCCATCCCTCCCTCGGCTTTAGGCCTTGTCAAATTATCCCAAGCCAGCCAATGAGTCTTTCTCCTATTGTGACGCCCCCGATTTAATCGTACACTAATCATGCACGCAAACGTGTACAATCAAGATCAGGGACTCACGGGAAGATATCACAACACAACTCTAAAGCATAAATAAGTCATACAAGCATCATAATACAAGCCAGGGGCCTCGAGGGCTCGAATACAAGTGCTGAATCATAGACGAGTCAGCGGAAGCAACAATATCTGAGTACAGACATAAGTTAAACAAGTTTGCCTTAATAAGGCTAGCACAAACTGGGATACAATCGAAATAGGCGCAGGCCTCCTGCCTGGGATCCTCCTAACTACTCCTGGTTGTCGTCAGCGGGCTGCACGTAGTAGTAGGCACCTCCAGTGTAGAAGGAGTCGTCGTCGACGGTGGCGTCTGGATCCTGGGCTCCATCGTCTGGTCGTAGCAATCGAGTAGAGAAATGGGGGAAAGGGGAAACAAGGCAATCGTGAGTACTCATCCAAAGTACTCACAAGCAAGGAGCTACACTACATATGCATGGATATATGTGTAAAGGGGCATATCGGTGGACTGAACTGCAGAATGCCAGAATAAGAGGGGGATAGCTAATCCTGTCGAAGACTACGCTTCTGGCAGCCTCCGTCTTGCAGCATATAGAAGAGAGTAGACTGAAGTCCTCCAAGTAGCATCGCATAGCATAATCCTACCCGGCGATCCCCTCCTCGAAGCCCTGTTAGAGAGCGATCACCGGGTTGTATCTGGCACTTGGAAGGGTGTGTTTTATTAAGTATCCGGTTCTAGTTGTCATAAGGTCAAGGTACAACTCCGGGTCGTCCTTTTACCGAGGGACACGGCTATTCGAATAGATTAACTTCCCTGCAGGGGTGCACCACATAACCCAACACGCTTGATCCCATTTGGCCGGACACACTTTCCTGGGTCATGCCCGGCCTCGAAAGATCAACACATCGCAGCCCCACCTAGGCTCAACAGAGAGGTCAGCACGCCGGTCTAAATCCTATGAGTGCAGGGGTCTGGGCCCATCGCCCATTGCACACCTGCACATTGCGTACGCGGCCGGAGAGCAGACCTAGCAACCTCCATTACGAAGGAAGTCACGTTACGCGGTCCAACCCGGCGCGCGCCACTCAGTCGCTGACGTCACGAAGTGCTTCGGCTGATACCACGACGCCGAGTGCCCATATCTTTCCCGCGTAGTTGGTTAGTGCGTATAGGCCAGTAGCCAGACTCAGATCAAATACCAAGATCTCGTTAAGCGTGTTAAGTATCCGTGAACGCCGACAGGGTCAGGCCCACCACTCACCTGGGTGGTCGCAACCTGCCCTGTCGCTCCGCCTCAAAGATCCACACAGAGGGCCGTTGGGACAAAGGTCCTTTCAGCCCCCAATCTGTGAATCACTCGCGGGTACTCCTCTAGCCGACCCGACTTTATCACCACATGTATCATGTATAAAGTATAGTATATACCCGTGATCAACTCCCGAGTGATCACGGCCCGATAGTATAGCACAGCAGACGGACAAGAATGTAGGGCCACTGATGGAAAACTAGCATCCTATACTAAGCATGTAGGATTGCAGGTAAAGGTAACAACAGTAGTAACAAGGACATGCTATGCATCAGGATAGGAATAACGAAAGCAGTAACATGCTACACTACTCTAATGCAAGCAGTATAGAGGAGAGTAGGCGATATCTGGTGATCAAGGGGGGGGGGGCTTGCCTGGTTGCTCTGGCAATAGAGAGGGGTCGTCGATGTAGTCAATCACAGGGGTACCGGCATCGGTCTCAGGGTCTACCGGAAAGAAGTAACGGAGGGGGAACACAATAAATAACAGAGCAATCAAATGTAACAAAAAGCAAGAAGCGGCAATACGTTGTGCTAGAGGTGACCTAACGTAGGGATAGGTGATACCGACGAAGGGGGGGAAACATCCGGGAAAGTATTCCCGGTGTTTCGCGTTTTCGGACAGATGAATCGGAGGGGAAAGTTGCGTGTTTGCTATGCTAGGGATGTGTGGTGGACGAACGGGCTGCATATCCAGATTCGTCTCGCCGTTCTGAGCAACTCTCATGTACAAAGTTTTTTTATCTAAGCTACGGGTTATTTTATATTAATTTCCAAAGTTTTTAATTTATTTTTAGAATTAACAGAATTAATTTAATTTAGAAAACAGGGTTATGACATCATCATGACATCAGCTTGATGTCAGCAGTCAACAGGGGTGTTGACTGGGTCAAACTTACATGTGGGGTCGTTCTGTCATAGACCTAACTAAACTACCAGTTTTAATTAACTAAATTAGGTAGTTAGACTAATTTAAACAGAGTTAATTAAGTTAATTTATTGATTTGCTAATTAATTAATTGAGTAATTTTACTTGTTATTAAAATTCGTTCTAAACAGGGGGTGGGCCCCTGTGGTCAGTGGCACAAGGCCACGCCCTGGCTATGGCACACACATAGGGGGCCATCTATGGCCATGGTGTGGCCAGGGGAGGCACTGGCCGCGCCGGAGAGGCCGGCGAGCGAGGGCGGAGGCGAGCGGCGCCTGGCAGCGGCGGCCGTGGAGGATGCGGCGCAGGCGGGCGGCGGCGTGCACGTGTGGAGGAGGACGCGGTCGCCGTGGCGATGGTTGTGGCGAGCGCGAGCGAGGTGCCAGTGCAGGCCGCAGAGCACGGCGAGGTCGACGGGTGGGGAAGAGGGCGACAACGCGGTGGGGTAGAGCAGCAGCAGAGGGTCGGCCATGGCGCGGGTGTAGCGCGTGGAGGCTATAGTGGTGGAGGGCGAGTGCGGCCTGGAGCGGCGGGCACGACGTCGGGCAAGGCGGACGGTGTTCGACAGGAGGAGAGGGGAAGAGGAGGCCGAGGGCCTCACCGTAGTTGTAGGGCTCGTGGCAATGGGGGGCGGGGAGGAGGTCGGGGAAGACGGCGACGGTGGCGGGGAGGCGGTCCGGCGAGGGAAGAACTCCGAGCGGCAGCGTCAGGGACCGGCTTGGGCGTCGATCCAGATCGAGACGAGAGGAATCCGGCAGAGAGGCTCGGTGCGGCGACCCTAGAGGAGCGGGCGGGCGGAGGTGGCGGTCCTCAGGCGCGGTGTGCCGGGTGGAGGCGTCAGGCGTCGACGCGGTCGTGGGGAAGGGAAGGGTTCGCTCCCCCGATCCAGAAACGGGGCGGAGTGGGGGAGCGAGCGAGTGGGGGAGTGGGGGCGATAGGCTAGGGTTTCTGTCGGTGGGGAGGTTATGGAGAGGTTAGGTGGGCTGGCCAGTTGGATGGCCAGCTGGGCTGAGGCCCCGCGGGGGGGGGGGTCCCTTACTTTTGTTATTTTTTTGTTTTACCTTTTGATCATTTCTCTTTTAGTCTTTAATGTATTTTAGTTTAATTAAAGGATAAAATAAACTTCTAAATTAGTATTATCATTTAACCCACGGCTACAAAAAGTTTGACCCCTAAATAAAATGTTTTAATATTTTATAATTTAGAAAAGGCATTTAATTAATGTTTTTGTTACTGTTTTAATTATCATAGTGCATTTAATTATTTTATAGAAATGTTGTTTCTCTACCCATATTACCTATGATTTAATTGCCACAAACCGAACATTTTTGTTTTATTGTTTGAAAACTTTTGTTGTATGCCATATTTGGAATTTGAATTTTGAATCGGTTTTTTTGAACTAACGAGGGATTAGCAACAGTAACAGAGGTGACGTGGCATCCTTAGCATAGTTTTTTCTGTAGCCTAATTATCCGGGCGTCACACCTATCTACCTCATCACCCCACCAAAAATTCCTTATAATCTGCGATAATTCCTCACACAATGTAGCCGGAAACTTAAACATACCCATGGCATACACTGGGAGGGCCTGAAGCATAGATTTAATCAAAGTTTCCTTTGCTCCACAAGAAGCATATTTTTCTAACCAATCTAATAAAATATTGAGAGCTTTTTCTTTTGTTGATTGAAATTTACCAGCTTTCATTCTACCCTGAGGCACCGGAAGCCCAAGATATCTGTCCTCAAATCCTTCTGCAGTGATGCAAAGGATTACCATAACGGCCACTTGAATTTCCACACTGCACTTTTTTCCAAACATAATAGAGCACTTATCTGGGCTCAGCACCTGACCATTTCCCTTCTCATAAGTGGAAATAATATTTTAATTGTCAAAGCTTGATTAATGGATCCCTTGAAGAAAAGTAGGCAGTCGTCAGCAAACAAAAGATGTGGTATACCCGGAGCATGCCTATTGATCTTAAAGTCCAGAAGTAATCCTCTAGTATAGGCATCCTGAAGCATGATAGATAGAGCCTCAGCCACGAACAGAAATAAGTACGGTGATATCGGATCTCCTTGTCTAATTCCACATGACGGGGCGAAAGATTCCAAAAGTTGACCATTGAAGCGCATAGAGAATTTTACTGACGTAACACATGCCATAATGCACTTTATCCAACCTGGGGCAAAGCCCAACACCCTTAGCATACTCTCCGAGAAATGCCAATCAACTCTATCATAATATTTTGCTAAATCCAATTCATATGCACAGAATTTACCCCTTTCGTCCTTAAGTGAACTCAAGGAATGCATACACTCAAAAGCTATAAGCGCATTATCAGAAATTAGTCTCCCAGGAATAAAGGCACTTTGAGTTGGGGAAATCATACCATTAAGATGCGGTCTCAATCTGTTCATGAGACACTTTGAAATAATCTTATAAATAATTTGCATAGACTGATATGCCGGAAATCTTTAGTCGTCAAGGGATTCTTCTCCGTAGGAATAAGAACAATAACTGTCTCATTTACCCCTTCGGCATTTTCCCAGAGATAAAGAACGTTCTTACTGCCCGGATAATATCATCTTTGAGCAATCCCTAATTCCACTGGAAGAATCTTGCAGGAAAAACCATCTGGGCCTGGAGCTTTAAGAGGTCCAATTTGAAAGAGAGCGTCACTGATTTCTTGATCTGTAAACGGTTTACATAAGTCAAGATTTATTTCATCATTAACCAACGGCTTAACCAGAGGAATGATTAAAGATGGGCCGACCTAACCTTCGCGGGTATATAGATTCTTGAAGAATTAATTCGTGATGTCATGGATCTCATTCATATTCTCAGTAACTGTACCATCATTCCTCATCAAACTTGAAATATTATTTTTCTTCGCTCTCCATGATGCCTTAGCTCTAAAAACTTTTGTATTACGATCACCCCATTTTATTTTGTCAATCCATGATCTTTGCTTCCATAATATTTCTTCTTTATACAGAAGCTCATCCATGTCCTTAAGGATCTTTTTCCTTTCCAGCATAGCGTCTTGGTCAGTACGATTATAAAGAACAATCAGCCTCTTCCTAGCCTAATCCAATTTCCTTGGGATATATCCAATACACTTCCTACTCTACTCATGCAGATTTCCAAGCATCATGTTCAGATTATTCGCCACATCCTTCAAATCCTCAACATTTTTACCTTCATTCCAACAAGTTTAATCTGATCCTCAAAGATCTCCCCCTCTCTCTCCCAGTAAGCCTCATATTTGAGTTGTTTAGCCACTTTCCCAATACGATATGAACCCAATAACTCAATGAATAAAGGACAGTGATCAGACCTAGAGCTGATTATATGAGAGACCTTGCACTCTGGAAATAATGAGGACCGTTGGGGACATAGCTTCTGTCACTCTAGCAACCCATCATCTACTTATTACTTCCCAATGCCTTCCTCTAGGCCCAAATAATGGTGAAGTGTCATGTAGTCGACGTTCACATAACACCACTAGAGGAGAGACAACATACATCTCATCAAAATATCGAACGAATACCAAATTCACATGACTACTAATAGCAAGACTTCTCCCATATCCTCAAGAACAAATGTAACTACTCACAAATCATATTCATGTTCATAATTAGAGGGGTATTAATATGCATATAGGATCTGAACATATGATCTTCCACCAAATAAACCAACTAGCATCAAATCCAAGGAGTAATCAACACTACTAGTAACCCACAGGTACCAATTTGAGGCTTTGGGACAAAGATTGGATACAAGAGATGAACTAGGGTTTGAGAGGAGATGGTGTTGGTGAAGATGTTGATGGAGATTGGCCCCCTCCCGATGAGAGCAGCGTTGGTGATGACGATGGTGATGATTTCCCCCTCCCGGAGGTGTAACACCCCGGATGTAAGTTGCCATAATTGTAACATCAACTCTTGCCATTTTCGGCTATGTGATATGATGTTCCCTCCGTGGTTGGGTTTCCCGTCGTTTTGCATTTTGTTCATGTCATGCATTTCATATCATGTCATCATGTGCATCGCATTCGCATACGTGTTCGTCTCTTGCATCCGAGCTTTTTCCCCGTTGTCCGTTTTGCAATCCGGCGCTCCTACGTCCTCCGGCGTCCCTTTTTACCTTTTTCCGTGAGCGGGTATTAAACCTTCTCGGAATGGACCGAAGTTTTTCAAGCGGCCTTGGTATAGCACCGGTAGACCGCCTGTCACGTTTCGGGTCATTCGGAGGTCGTTTGATACTCCAACGGTTAACCGGGTAACCGTGAAGGCCTCGTGTGTGTTGCAGCCAAAAACCCCTCCAAAACAGCCCAATAACCCATCTAAGACACTCCCATGTCCATCGCCGTTCGATCACGATCGCGTGGCCGAAAACCGCTCTCCATTTGGAGCTTCCTAGCCCCCTCTACCTATAAATATGTGCCCCCCTCCTCCATTTTCGGGCAAACCCTAGCTCCCCGCACCCCGCCGCCACCGGACACGTCCGCCGCCGCCGCCCGGCCAATCAGAGGCCGCCACGTGGCATGCCCCCGCGCCCACTTCGCCGCCGCCGCCGGGGCCCAGATCCGGCCCGCCCCGGGCCGCGCCGGGCCCGTCTCCGCCCGCGGCCGCGCGCCGCCCGCGGCTCCCCGCCGCCGCGCCTCCCCGCGGCCAGCCGCCTCCGCCCGGCCGGCGCCCGCCGCCGCCGCCGCCCGACCGAAGCTCGCCTCGCCGGCGCGCGCCCGCGCCTCCCGCCCGGCCGGCGCCCGCCGCCGCCGCCTCCCGGCCGGAGCTCGCCTCGCTGGCGCGCGCCCGCGCCTCTCGCCCGGCCGGCGCCCGCCGTCGCCGCCACCGACCGCGGCCGGTTCCGCCTCCACCAGCGCCGCCCCGACCTCCTCTCGCCGCCTCCTTCTTCCTCTCCGGCGACGAGCTCCGACGAGCTCGTGCCCCGATCCAGATCCGCGAGCCCGCGAGGTTGACTTTCCCCGACCCCGAAATTCCACCAAGTCCCGGATATTCTTGCATCATTGTCGCATGTTCATCGCATCATAACTTGCTGTATATTGCTCCGTTTTGGGCGTACAATATGTCAAATTGTTCGCCTCGAATAGTAAATCATTTCATCTCATTGCATCATTTTCATTTGAGCTCATCTTGATACCAGAAATGCTATTAGAAGAGGGCTATGTGATGTTAGTTTCAGATCTGTAGCAGAACTTGCACTTTTGTCATTTTTGCCATGATTGATGTGTGCATCCTATGAAGTTGAGTCCCACATGAGTTTTGTAATATGCCGTGTTATCTTTTCAGAGGTGTATGCCATGTATTTTTGTGATCTTTGTGGTGACTAGCACAAGCATGCAAACTAGGGTACATAATGTTGCTGATTTCAGAGACTTAGTAATTTCACTAAGTCCCTGCCTGCTGTTATTTTTATGCCATGTGTTCATGTTGTTTCCGAGAGATCTATGCCTCTTTTGAGCATGTTCAGTAAGGGTGATTTGAGCATATGGTTTTGCTCTATCCATCAATGCCTTTGTTTGTATTTATGGAGTGCTATAGCTTGAGTCAATCGAGCTCTACTTTTGCTATAAAATGTTGCTGGCAGATTGTTTACATGTTATTCAATTTTGCCAAGGTTTTTGTAGTTGTTCCTTGCATGATATGATGTTATTCTTGCCATGTATAGCTTCTATGCCATGTCTTCTTGATGTATGTATGCTTAGTTTATCATGCAATGCTCTGTAGTGAGTGCATCGAGCTCACGAACATGCCTACTTGTTATCTGTTTTTCACATGTCCAGTTTTCTGCCAAGTCTGAAATCTGTAACGAAACTTGCTTATTTGACATGGGTGTTATGGTATTTTCTGATCCTTTCTGTCTTATGGTCAGTAAGGGACTTTTGTTAAGTGCTTTGAGTATATTCATGCCATGCCTTACTTTGCTATGTCCTGATCCTGTATCATGTTGTTTCATTGCTCTAAACATGTCATCCTGATGTTAATTTCTGGCATGTTATTTTCACCAAGTCTGTGAACGTGTTATCTCGTGCACTTTTGCCATGCTTGTTTGAACCTGTTGTGGTGTGATTTAGCCGTAGCTCAGTGTTCATCTTTTGTCAAGCATCTTGATTAGATTACGTTCATATGCTTTGTTGATATGTTTGGGTGCAGTAACTTAATTTCTTGTTGCTTGCTAAGTAGCATCATGCTGTTAATGACAGAATATTGTCATTCTTGTTTTGCTTGTCATTTGCAAACCGTGCATCCGATTCCGGTGATCTTTATATCGATTTCATCCGAAATCACCTCACCTATCCAGTGGCATACTTGGGTTGCCAAGATCATGCCTTGTTCATCCTTGTCCTTCTGGAGCATGCATATGCATTGCTTATCACATCTCGCATATCATGCCATGTTTTGCATCATATTGTTTGTGTATTGCATCGTGGTTGATAGTTGTTCCTTTGTTTGTGTTCTTGTCTTGGGTAGAGCCGGGAGACGAGCACGTGAATGAGGAACCTGTTGAGAACGCATATGAGGACCCAGCTTTCGACAACTCTGAGAACCTTGCAGGCAAGATGACCATACCCTCGAAATCACTTCTATCTTTGCTTGCTAGATGCTCGCTCTTTTGCTATGCCTATGCTGTGATACCTACCACTTGCTATATCATTCCACCCATATTTCCATGTCAGCCCCTAACCATCCATGTCCTAGCAAACCATTGATTGGCTATGTTACCGCTTTGCTCAGCCCCTCTTATAACGTTGTTAGTTGCAGGTGAAGATGAAGTTTGTTCCTTGTTGGAACATGGACTTGTTGTTCCTTGTTGGAACATGTTTACTTGTTGGGATATCACAATACCTCTTATTTAATTAATGCATCTATATACTTGGTAAAGGGTGGAAGGCTCGGCCTTATGCCTGGTGTTTTGTTCCACTCTTGCCACCCTAGTTTCCGTCATACCGGTGTTATGTTCCTTGATTTTGCGTTCCTTACACGGTTGGGTGATTTATGGGACCCGCTTGACAGTTCGCTTTGAATAAGACTCCTCCAGCAAGGCCCAACATTGGTTTTACCATTTGACCACCTACCACCTTTTTCCCTTGGGTTTTCGCAAGCCCAAGGGTCATCTTTATTTTAGCCCCCCCCGGACCAGTGCTCCTCTGGGTGCTGGCCTGAACCGAGCAACCTGCGGGGCCACCGCGGGGAAACTCGAGGCCTGGTTTTACTCGTAGCTTGACTTATCCGGATGTGCCCTGAGACCGAGATATGTGCAGCTCCTATCAGGATTTGTCGGCACAATCGGGCGGCTTTGCTGGACTTGTTTTATTACTGTCGAGATGTCTTGTAGTCCGGGATTCCGAGACTGATCGGGTCTTCCCGGTAGAAGGAATATCCTTCGTTGACCGTGAGAGCTTATAATGGGCTAAGTTGGGACACCCCTGCAGGGTATTATTTTTCGAAAGCCATGCCCGCGGTTATGAGGCAGATGGGAATTTGTTGATGTCCGGTTGTAGAAAACCAGAAGTTGACCTTAATTAAAACACATCAACCGCGTGTGTAACCGTGATGGTCTCTTCTCGGCGGGGTCCGAGAAGTGAACACGGTGTTGGAGTTATGTTCGACGTAGGTTGTTCTAGGATCACTTCTAACTTCACGACCGTGCTTTGCTTCTCTTCTCGCTCTCTTTTGCGTTGTAGCCACCATAAATATTAGTCGCTTGCTGCAGCTCCACCTCACAATCCTTTCCTACCTATAAGCTTAAATAGTCTTGATCCCGCGGGTGTGAGATTGCTGAGTCCCCGTGACTCACAGATTCTACCACAACAGTTGCAGGTACCAACGATGCCAGTGCAGATGACACGACCGAGCTCACGTGGGAGTTCGACGAGGAATGTGGCCGTTACTATGTGTCTTTTCCTGATGATCAGTAGTGGAGCCCAGTTGGGGTGATTCGGGGATCTGTGTAGCATTTGGGGTAGTCTTCTTTCATTTTGGTTCCGTAGTCGGACCTTGAGTGTAATTTGAATGATGGATGTCTATTTATGTATTGTGTGAAGTGGCGACTGTAAGCCATCTATGTATCTCTTTCCCTTTATGTATTACATGGGTTGTGTGAAGATTACCTCACTTGCGACATTGCTTTCAATGCGGTTATGCCTCTAAGTCGTGCCTCGACACGTGGGAGATATAGCCGCATCGAGGGCGTTACAAGTTGGTAATCAGAGCCTTCCCCAACCTTAGGAGCCCCCACTGATTGATCGTTTTAGTGGCCGAGTTGTGTCTAGAAAAATGTTTTGAGTCATCTAGGAATTATATATCGGAGAGTTTAGGAATTCTTTTTACTTCCCAGTCTCCTCATCGCTCTGGTAAGGCATCCGGACGTAGAGTTTTAACTCTTCTCTTCTCAAATTTCACAAAAAAAAATTAGGATCACGCGGGTATCTTAGAATCGTTCCGATGGTTTTATGATGACAACATTGTCTTGGTTGCCTCCCATCAGCAGGGGTTTTAGTGGAGGTGTTCCGGGGAGTTGAGCTCCGAGGTGTTGTCGTCATAATTTTATCGTTGCAGTTCTGGAATACCTGAGTTTAGTACGCCGACATCGAAAAATCTCTTTTGTAATGTTGTTGGTGAGATAACCCTGATAGCCCAGTACTGAGGCGAGTGCGGGAGTATTGCCATGACTCGTATAACGGATGTTTTTCGAAGGTTGAGGTAGACGATTTCCGAGGATTTCTTGGTTATGTGTTGAAGGATGGATACAGCTGGATCTAGGTATTGTTAGTTTGGGTGATATATTTTGTGTCCCCTGTATCCCCAACACCTGATTGCATAACCAGAAAGTTTCGGGAGTTTATAAGTGGGAATTCATGTAGCTCTAGTACTTCTTCCGCAGATATTTGGTTCGTGATTGGGTAATCCTTAACAAGTATTTGTTCTCATCCGTACCTTGTTGATTTTATTCCATATCTTTTTCTAAGTGGCTTCTCAGCTTATGGAAGTGTGATGCTTTACTTTGGAATTCATTCGTTCATTCTCGTTCGGATGTTTATTGTGAAGACTATATGTTGCAATTTCGATCCTTTGATTCAGCATGAATATATCTTTTTCAAGATGCTAATGGATGTCACCCTCTTCAGGATGGCTCCGCCAACGCGTCAGAATCCGAAACGCAATGAAGGAAGTCAGGCTAACCCTCCGCCACCACCTCCGCCTCCGGAGGCATGGCAAGCCTTGATGACTGCCACAAATGCCAACGCTCAGATTCTGATTCAGCTCTTGCAAGATCGCAACCAAGGGCAAGGTAATCAAGGGAATCAAGGCCAGGGCAACAATCAGCCGCACTTCGCTTCACTCAATTAGTTCCTTGCTAATCAACCAAAGACCTTCAGCTACTGTGTCGAGGCCACAGACGCCGATGATTGGCTCGTGGACATCAGCAAGAATTTCGAGTGCAACAATGTCAGACCTGAGGACTTTGTCAAGTTTGCCTCTTTTCAACTCAAAGAACAAGTTGCTGAATGGTTCCAGCAATACAAAGATTCCAGAGGAGGTCGTGTGATTACCTGGGATGATTTCCGCCGTGACTTCAAAGCTCACCACATTCCAGAAAGTGTTGTTGAGAGTAAGCGTGAGGAGTTCCGCAATCTCAAGCAAGGCAACATGTCTGTCTATCAATACAACACTCAGTTCCAGAAGCTCTCTCGTTTTACGAGGCAAGACATCCCTGATGAGAAGAGTATGATCTACCAATTCAGGCGTGGTCTCAGAGAAGATCTGCAACTTGCTCTCGTGCTTTTCGAGCCGTTAAGGTATGATGAATTCTACAACATGGCGCTGAAACAAGAAGCTGCTCAGCTCAAGTGTGAGGCATCTAAAAAGAGAGTCAAAGACGCAGTTCAGTCTTCTTCCTCACTTGTGGCAGCTAAGCAACAGAAGTTCTGGTCGCCTCCTCCTCCTCCGTTCCGTCAGCCTTATCAACAGAAGAACTCAGGTGGTCGTGGATCTTCCCACCCACCCAACCCTGGCTATCAGAACAAGTCTCAGAATCAAGCTCCAAGGCCAAGTGCTCCTTATCATCGTCCGCTCTCAGAGGTGACTTGCAACAAATGTCAGCAAAAGGGTCACTATGCGAACAAGTGCTTCAACCAAAGGCGCCTTCCGCCTCCTCCTCCAGTGAGATCTTCGAGCAATGCAGTGGTCAAGCATAATCCTAAGCATGCCAAAGTGAACATGATGAACGCAGCTCAAGCGGAGGATTCTTCTGAAGTGATCATGGGTAATCTCTCAGTTAATGATATTCCTGCAAAAGTCTTATTTGATACTGGTGCATCGCATTGTTTCATGTCAAGACCATTTTTTGCCAAGCATGAGTTCACTTCTTCAAATTTGGATAGACCCATGGCTGTCACTTCTCCTGGTAAACGCTTGAGCTCTAGTTTGGTGGTTCCGAATGTCGGTATCAAGATGGGCGACTATAGATTTCTGGCTAAACCAATTGTTCTTGGTGACTCTGATATTGATCTTATTCTCGGGATGGACTGGCTTTCTAAGCACAAGGCTCAGCTTGATTGTGCTGCCAGGGAAACTCAATTGACTCATTCTTCTGACGATGTGATCATCTATGCCGCTCGTGATGATACCATTCGGTTGTTTTCTCTCAATGAGAAGGGCGAATTGGATGCTATCTCTTAGATTCCAGTCGTTTGTGAGTACCAAGATGTCTTTCCAGAAGAGCTTCCGGGTATGCCTCCTCACCGGCCAGTCGAATTCGTTATTGATCTTGAGCCTGGCACGGAACCCGTTTGCAAGCGTCCATACAAGCTTGGGACAAAAGAGTTGAAGGAATTGAAGAAACAACTCGATGAACAAGAGCGTCTGGGTCTGATCAGACCGAGTTCTTCTCCTTGGGGTTGTGGTGTTCTTTTTGTCCAGAAGAAGGATGGCACGGACCGACTTTGCGTCGATTACCGTCCATTGAACAAGAAGACAATCAAGAACAAGTACCCACTTCCCAACATCAATGACCTTTTTGAGCAACTTAAAGGTGCTAAGGTGTTCTCCAAGCTTGACCTTCGTATGGGTTATCATCAAATTCGCATTCGTGAAGAAGATATTCCCAAGACAGCATTCAGAACAAGCTTTGGTTCTTATGAATATACTGTCATGTCTTTCGGCCTTGTCAATGCTCCTCCAACATTCACTCGCTTGATGAATTTCATCTTCAACCCCTACACCAATGAATTTGTCTTGGTCTATCTCAATGATATTTTGGTCTTCTCCAAGAATAAGAAGGATCATGCCATACATTTGCGATTGGTGCTCGACAAGCTCAGAGAGTATCAATTATATGCGAAGTTCTCCAAATGTGAATTCTGGGTTGATGAAGTTCTTTACCTTGGTCATATCATCTCTGCCAAGGGCATTGCTATTAATCCAGAGAGGGTGTTTGCAGTTTTGAATTGGGAACCTCCTCACAATGTCAAGCAGCTTCGCAGTTTTCTTGGAATTGCCGAAGATTCGTTGAGAATTTCTCAAAGATTGCAAAGCCTCTTTCCAACCTCCTCCAGAAGCATGTGAAGTATGTCTGGTCTCCTGAGTGTGACGTTGCTTTCAACACTCTCAAAGAGAAACTCGTCATTGCTCCAGTTTTGACTCCTCCTGACGAAGACAAGCCTTATGAAGTTTTCTGTGATGCTTCTCTTCAAGGCCTCGGTGCCGTCTTAATGCAAGAGAAGAAGGTTGTGGCCTATACCTCTCATCAGTTGAAGCCCAACGAAAAGAACTACCCCACTCACGATCTTGAGTTGGCGGCAGTTGTCCACGCACTAATAACATGGAGACATCTCCTGTTGGGAAGGAAAGTGGACATATTCACCGATCACAAGAGTCTCAAGTACATCTTCACTCAGCCCAACCTCAACCTCAGGCAGACTCGATGGGTTGAAATGATTCAAGAGTATAATCCGAGTATTGAATATACTCCAGGCAAGGCTAATGTGATTGCAGACGCTTTCAGCAGGAAGGCTTATTGCAACAGCTTAATCCTCAAGCCCTTTCAACCGGATCTTTGTGAAGCTTTCCGCAAGTTGAATCTCCAAGTTGTCCCTCAAGGTTTCCTTGCCAACCTCATCGTCTCTCCTACTTTGGAAGATCAAATTCGTGAGGCACAACTGTTGGATACCATGGTGAAGAAGGTGAAACGTGGTATTGACAAGGGCATTTCCAAATACAAGTGCTATCGAGTTGATGACAGAGATACTCTTTTCTTCGAGGACCGGATCGTGGTTTCAAAGGGTGATCTTCGTAAAGTCATTATGAACGAAGCGCACAACTCTCTTCTGTCAATTCATCCTGGAAGTACGAAGATGTACCATGACCTCAAGCAGTCGTATTGGTGGAATCGAATAAAGCGAGAGATTGCTCAATTCATGAATGAATGTGATGTCTGCAGAAGGGTGAAAGCAGAACACCAACGACCAGCTGGTCTCCTCCAACCTCTTGCTATTCCAGAATGGAAGTTTGATCATATCAAAATGGACTTCGTGACTGGATTTCCTAAGTCCAAGCGTGGAAATGATGCTATCTTCGTCGTCATCGACAAGCTCACCAAAGTGGCTCATTTTCTTCCTATCAAAGAGTCTATCACAGCAGCGCAGCTGGCAGAGCTCTACACCTCCAGAATTGTCTCCTTGCATGGACCGTGGCAACATCTTTACCTCCAAGTTTTGGGATTCTTTTCAGAAGGCCATGGGCACCAATATTCGCTTCAGCACAGCTTTCCACCCTCAAACTAGTGGACAAGTCGAGCGTGTCAACCAAATTCTTGAAGATATGCTCAGAGCTTGTGTTGTCTCTTTCGGCATGAAGTGGGAGGATTGTCTTCCTTATGCTGAGTTCTCTTACAACAACAGCTTTCAAGCCAGCTCGGGCAAAGCCCCATTCGAGATCCTCTATTGCAGAAAGTGCCGTACTCCTCTCAACTGGTCTGAGACGGGCGAACGCCAACTTCTTGGCAACGATTTGATCTCAGAGGCTGAGGCAATCTGCAAGGTCATTCGTGAGAACCTCAAAGCCGCGCAATCGCGCCAAAAGAGCTATTACGATAGCAAACACCGAGATTTGGCATTCGAGATTGGAGACCATGTCTACCTCCGCGTCTCTCCAATGAAAGGAACTCGTCGCTTCGGTATCAAGGGGAAACTTGCCCCTAGATACGTGGGCCCTTTCAAGATCATCGGCAAACGAGGCGATCTCGCCTATCAACTTGAGCTTCCCTCCAACTTTGCAAATGTGCACGATGTCTTCCACGTGTCACAGCTTCGCAAGTGCTTCAAGACGCCTGAGCGCACCATCAACTTCGAAGAGATTGATCTTCAAGAAGATTTGTCCTATCATGAGCATCCCGTTGCTATTCTTGAAGAAACTGAGCGCAAGACTCGCAACAAGTCAATCAAATTCCTGAAAGTGAAGTGGTCACACCATTCAGACCGGGAAGCCACCTGGGAGCGCGAGGACCACCTCCATTCCGAATATCTGGAGTTCTTTCAGTCCTAGATCTCGGGACGAGATCCTCTCGTAGTGGTAGAGTGTTGTAACACCCCGGATGTAACTTGCCATAATTGTAACCTCAACTCTTGCCATTTTCGGCTATGTGATATGATGTTCCCTACGTGGTTGGGTTTCCCGTCGTTTTGCATTTTGTTCATGTCATGCATTTCATATCATGTCATCATGTGCATCGCATTCGCATACGTGTTCGTCTCTTGCATCCGAGCTTTTTCCCCGTTGTCCGTTTTGCAATCCGGCGCTCCTACGTCCTCCGGCGCCCCCTTTTACCTTTTTCCGTGAGCGGGTATTAAACCTTCTCGGAATGGACCGAAGTTTGTCAAGCGGCCTTGGTATAGCACCGGTAGACCGCCTGTCAAGTTTCGGGTCATTCGGAGGTCGTTTGATACTCCAACGGTTAACCGGGTAACCGTGAAGGCCTCATGTGTGTTGCAGCCCAAAACCCCTCCAAAACAGCCCAATAACCCATCTAAGACACTCCCGTGTCCATCGCCGTTCGATCACGATCGCATGGCCGAAAACCGCTCTCCATTTGGAGCTTCGTAGCCCCCTCTACCTATAAATATGTGCCCCCTCCTCCATTTTCGGGCAAACCCTAGCTCCCCGCACCCCGCCGCCATCGGACACGTCCGACCGCAGCCGGAACGTCCGCCGCTGCCGCCCGGCCAATCAGAGGCCGCCACGTGGCATGCCCCCGCGCCCACTTCGCCGCCGGCGCCGGGGCCCAGATCCGGCCCGCCCCGGGCCGAACCGGGCCGCGCCGGGCCCGTCTCCGCCCGCGGCCGCGCGCCGCCCGCGGCTCCCCGCCGCCACGCCTCCCCGCGGCCAGCCGCCTCCGCCGGGCCGGCGCCCGCCGCCGCCGCCGCCCGGCCGGAGCTCGCCTCGCTGGCGCGCGCCCGCGCCTCTCGCCCGGCCGGCGCCCGCCGCCGCCGCCACCGACCGCGGCCGGTTCCGCCTCCACCAGCGCCGCCCCGACCTCCTCTCGCCGCCTCCTTCTTCCTCTCCGGCGACGAGCTCCGACGAGCTCGTGCCCCGATCCAGATCCGCGAGCCCGCGAGGTTGACTTTCCCCGACCCCGAAATTCCACCAAGTCCCGGATATTCTTGCATCATTGTCGCATGTTCATCGCATCATAACTTGCTGTATATTGCTCCGTTTTGGGCGTACAATATGTCAAATTGTTCGCCTCGAAGAGTAAATCATTTCATCTCATTGCATCATTTTCATTTGAGCTCATCTTGATACCAGAAATGCTGTTAGAAGAGGGCTATGTGATGTTAGTTTCAGATCTGTAGCAGAACTTGCACTTTTGTCATTTTTGCCATGATTGATGTGTGCATCCTATGAAGTTGAGTCCCACATGAGTTTTGTAATATGCCGTGTTATCTTTTCAGAGGTGTATGCCATGTATTTTTGTGATCTTTGTGGTGACTAGCACAAGCATGCAAACTAGGGTACATAATGTTGCTGATTTCAGAGACAGTAATTTCACTAAGTCCCTGCCTGCTGTATTTTTATGCCATGTGTTCATGTTGTTTCCGAGAGATCTATGCCTCTTTTGAGCATGTTCAGTAAGGGTGATTTGAGCATATGGTTTTGCTCTATCCATCCATGCCTTTGTTTGTATTTATGGAGTGCCATAGCTTGAGTCAATCGAGCTCTACTTTTGCTATAAAATGTTGCTGGCAGATTGTTTACATGTTATTCGATTTTGCCAAGGTTTTTGTAGTTGTTCCTTGCATGCTATGATGTTATTCTTGCCATGTATAGCTTCTATGCCATGTCTTCTTGATGTATGTATGCTTAGTTTATCATGCAATGCTCTGTAGTGAGTGCATCGAGCTCACGAACATGCCTACTTGTTATCTGTTTTTCACATGTCCAGTTTTCTGCTAAGTCTGAAATCTGTAACGAAACTTGCTTATTTGACATGGGTGTTATGGTATTTTCTGATCCTTTCTGGGTGTTATTTGACATGAAATCTGTATGTATCTTGCAAATTTCTATGTCTCCCACCTGGACTAGATCCCGGATGGAATTGAAGCGTCTCTTGATGTGCTTGGTTCTCTTGTGAAATCTGGATTCCTTCGCTAAGGCAATTGCTCCAGTATTGTCACAAAAGATTCTCATTGGACCCGATGCACTAGGTATGACACCTAGATCGGATATGAACTCCTTCATGCAGACTCCTTCATTTGCTGCTTCCGAAGCAGCTATGTACTCCGCTTCACCCGTAGATCCCGCCACGACGCTTTCTTTAGAACTGCACCAACTGACAGCTCCACCGTTCAATGTAAACGTGTATCCGGTTTGCGATTTAGAATCGTTCGGATCAGTGTCAAAGCTTGCATCAACGTAGCCATTTACGATGAGCTCTTTGTCCCCTCCATAAACGAGAAACATATCCTTAGTCCTTTTCAGGTATTTCAGGATGTTCTTGACCGCTGTCCAGTGATCCACCCCTGGATTACTTTGGTACCTCCCTTCTAGACTTATAGCAAGGCACACATCAGGTCTGGTACACAGCATTGCATACATGATAGAGCCTATGGCTGAAGCATAGGGAACATCTTTAATTTTCTCTCTATCTTCTGCAGTGGTCGGGCATTGAGTCTTACTCAACTTCACACCTTGTAACACAGGCAAGAACCCTTTCTTTGCTTGATCCATTTTGAACTTCTTCAAAACTTTGTCAAGGTATGTGCTTTGTGAAAGTCCAATTAAGCGTCTTGATCTATCTCTATTGATCTTAATGCCCAATATGTAGGCAGCTTCACCGAGGTCTTTCATTGAAAAACTATTATTCAAGTATCCCTTTATGCTATCCAGAAATTCTATATCATTTCCGATTAGTAATATGTCATCTACATATAATATCAGAAATGCTACAGAGCTCCCACTCACTTTCTTGTAAATACAGGCTTCTCCAAAAGTCTGTACAAACCCAAATGCTTTGATCACACTATCAAAGCGTTTATTCCAACTCCGAGAGGCTTGCACCAGTACATAAATGGATCGCTGGAGCTTGCACACTTTGTTAGCTCCTTTTGGATCGACAAAACCTTCAGGTTGCATCATATACAACTCTTCTTCCAGAAATCCATTCAGGAATGCAGTTTTTACATCCATCTGCCAAATTTCATAATCATAAAATGCGGCAATTGCTAACATGATTCGGACAGACTTAAGCATCGCTACGGGTGAGAAGGTCTCATCGTAGTCAATCCCTTAAACTTGTCGAAAACCTTTTGCAACAAGTTGACCTTTGTAGACAGTAACATTACCGTCAGCGTCAGTCTTCTTCTTGAATATCCATTTATTCTCAATTGCTTGCAGATCATCAGGCAAGTCAACCAAAGTCCACACTTTGTTCTCATACATGGATCTTGAGGGAGTCCTGGATTAGGGGGTGTTCGGATAGCCGGACTATACCTTCGCCGGACTCCAGGACCATGAAGATACAAGATTGAAGACTTCGTCCCGTGTCCGGATGGGACTTTTCTTGGCGTGGAAGGCAAGCTAGGCGATGCGGATACTCAAGATCTCTTACTATTGTAACCGACTCCGTGTAACCCTAACCCTATCCGGTGTCTATATAAACCGGAGGGTTGTAGTCCATAGGACAAGAACAATCATCATACACAATCATACCATAGGCTAGCTTCTAGGGTTTAGCCTCCTTGATCTCGTGGTAGATCTACTCTTGTACTACCCATATCATCAATATTAATCAAGCAGGAGTAGGGTTTTACCTCCATCGAGAGGGACCGAACCTGGGTAAAAACATCGTCTCCCTTGTCTCCTGTTACCATCCGGCCTTGACGCACAGTTTGGGACCCCCTACCCGAGATCCGCCAGTATTGACACCGACATTGGTGCTTTCATTGAGAGTTCCTCTGTGTCATCGCCTTTAGGCCCGATGGCTCCTTTGATCATCAACAACGATGAGGTCCAGGGTGAGACTTTTCTCCCCGGACAGATCTTCGTCTTCGCCGGCTTCGCTCTGCGGGCCAATTCGCTTGGTCGTCTGGAGCAGATCAAAAGCTACGCCCCTGGCCATCAAGTCAGGTTTGGAAGCTTAAACTACACGGCTGATATCCGCGGAGACTTGATCTTCGATGGGTTCGAGCCACATCCAAGCGCGCCGCACTATCTCGAGGGGCATGATCTAGCTCTGCATCCGAACAGTGTCCTGGAGGCCGCACACGCCCCGGTTCCGACCCTTAACTCGGAGCCTATTGCGCCAATTGAGGATGAGCGGTTGGATGTCACCTCGGGGGCTGCGATCTCAAAGGCGATCGAGCCGAACACCAGCCCCGCACTCCGCAAGACCCGTGATCCCGAAGGTCTGGACTCCTCCCTGGACTCCGAACCCCCCCCCCCCCCCGCCCCTGCCAGTCGAAGCCGATTGGGCGCTGATAATGGAGTTCACCGCCACGGACATCTTTCAGCACTCGCCTTTTGGCGACATCCTGAATTCTTTCAAGTCTCTCTCTTTATCAGGAGAGCCCTGGCCGAATTACGGTCAGCAAGGATGGGATACGGACGATGAAGAAATTCAAAACCCACCCACCACCCACTTGGTAGCCACTGTCGACGATTACACCGACATGCTTGACTTCGGCTCCGAAGACTTCGACGGTATGGACGAAGAGGTAGGAGACGAACAGGAACCAGCACCTGTAGGGCGCTGGACGGCCACCTCGACATATGACGTATATATGGTGGATACTCCAAAGGATGGAGACGGCGATGGAACAGTGGGGGATGACACCTCCAAGAAACAGCCAAAGCACCAACGTCAGCGGCGCCGCTCTAAATCCCGCCAAAGCAAAAACGGTGATTCCGGCACGGGAGATAATACTACCCCGGATAGCACCGAAGAACACCCAACCCAGCAAGATTCAGCGCAGGAAGATGGAGAAGCCAGCCCTCATGAGAGAGCGGCAGAACAAGAGGTTGAGGATGATAACTATATGCCTCCCTCCGAAGACGAGGCAAGCCTCGATGACGACGAATTCGTCGTACCATCAGACCCTGCCGAATAAGAGCGTTTCAAACGTAGGCTTTTAGCCATGGCGAACAGCCTAAAGAAAAAGCAACAACAACTTAGAGCTGATCAAGACTTGCTAGCTGACAGATGGACTGAAGTCCTTGCGGCCGAAGAGTACGAACTCGAGCGCCCCTCCAAGAATTATCCTAAGCGCAGGCCGCTACCCCGATCAGAGGAGGAAGCACCTACATCACCAGCGCACGACATGGCAGACCGGCCACCTCGCGGCCGCGACAGAGAGGCATGTCGAACCTCCACCCAAGCCATGCCCCGACGCCGCTCAACCAAGGCACGGGAAAATGCGCCAGACCTGCGAGATGTACTGGAGGATAAAGCAAGGCAAACAAGATCGATCTACGGATCGCGCAGGCGCCCGACGACACATGACGATGATCTTCACTCCGGACACAATAAATCCGGTCGGGCCGAACACAACAGACATAGCTCTTCCGAGTTGCGTCGTGACATAGCCCAGTACAGGGGCGCCGCACACCCAGTATGCTTCACAGATGAAGGAATGGATCATAAAATCCCAGAGGGTTTCAAACCCGTAAACATCGAATCATACGATGGCACTACAGACCCGGCGGTATGGATCGAGGATTATCTCCTTCACATCCACATGGCACGTCGCGATGATCTACACGCCATCAAATACCTCCCTCTCAAACTCAAAGGACCGGCCCGGGACTGGCTTAATAGCCTGCCAGCGGACTCAATCGGTTCTTGGGAGGACCTGGAAGCCGCATTCCTCGACAACTTCCAGAGCACTTATGTGCGACCACCGGATGCCGACGACCTAAGCCACATAATTCAGCAGCCAGAGGAATCGTCCAGGCAATTCTAGACATGGTTCCTAACAAAGAAAAACCAGATAGTCGATTGTCCGGACGCAGAGGCCCTAGTAGCCTTCAAGCATAACATCCGCGACGAGTGGCTTGCCCGGCACCTGGGACAGGAAAAGCCGAAATCCATGGCCCTCACGACACTCATGACCCGCTTTTGCGCGGGCGAAGATAGCTGGCTAGCTCGCAGCAACAACTTATCAAAGAACCCTGGTAATTCGGATACCAAGGACAAAAGTGGCAGGACATGTCGAAATAAGCAAAAGCGCCGCGTTAGCAGCGACAGCAATGAAGATACGGCAGTCAACGCCGGATTCAGAGGCTATAAATCCGGTCAGCGGAAAAAGCCATTTAAAAAGAATACTCAGGGCCCGTCCAGTTTGGACCGAATACTCGACCGCTTGTGCCAGATCCATGGCACCCCCGAAAGGCCAGCCAATCACACCAACAGGGATTGTTGGGTGTTCAAGCAGGCAGGTAAGTTAAGAGCCGAAAACAAAGACAAGGGGCTGCATAGCGACGACGAGGAGGAGCCCAGGCCGCCGAACAAGAATGGACAGAAGGGGTTTCCCCCACAAGTGCGGACGGTGAACATGATATACGCAACCCACATTCCCAAGAAGGAGCGGAAGCGTGCGCTACGGGACGTATACGCGATGGAGCCAGTCGCCCCAAAGTTCAACCCATGGTCCTCTTGCCCGATCACTTTTGATCGAAGGGACCACCCCACTAGCATCCGTCATGGCGGCTTTGCCGCATTGGTTCTCGACCCAATCATCGACGGATTTCATCTCACAAGAGTCCTCATGGACGGCGGCAGTAGCCTGAACCTGCTTTATCAGGATACAGTGCGGAAAATGGGCATAGATCCATCAAGGATTAAGCCCACAAGAACGACCTTTAAAGGCGTTATACCAGGTATAGAAGCCAACTGTACAGGCTCCGTAACACTTGATGTGGTCTTCGGATCTCCGGATAACTTCCGAAGCGAAGAGTTAATCTTCGACATAGTCCCGTTCCGCAGTGGCTATCACGCCCTGCTCGTACGAACCGCATTTGCCAAATTCAATGCGGTGCCGCACTACGCATACCTCAAGCTCAAGATGCCAGGCCCTCGAGGAGTAATCACGGTCAAAGGAAACACCGAACGCTCCCTTCGTACGGAGGAGTACACGGTGGCTCTCGCAGCAGAAGTACAAAGCAGCCTTTTTAGGCAACTCTCCAGTCCGGCCGTTAAAAAGCCAGACACTGCCAAGCGCGCCCGGAGTAACCTACAACAGGACCGCCTGGCCCGTTCTGAGCAGGCGTAGCAATGCGGCCCCAACCCCAGCCCTCGCGACATAGCGGGGCTAGTACCTCGCGTACATAATTACGCCCTTGAAATACCATGGACACAGGGGAAGGGGCATAGTAACGGCATGCTCCCAATACGGCTTAAAACGTACTAGGGGCTGCCGGATTCTTTTTATTACTTTCAGGACTCCACACTTCGGACGACCTGTTCGGCAATTCGGCTGCCGCACAAACGATGCAAGACCCAGGGAAGCAGACAAAGCTACGCCGCATTATGAAACTCTCAGGTGGTCTCTATTACGAGCGGTATATCTGTCTCGAACACAACTCCGCGGCCTGCCCCTTGTCAGGACATGTTAAATAGTCTAATATCTTTTTGCTTATCGCACTACTTGTATCGTTCGGCTTTGATAAATAGCCTCTTTATAAACAATGCATAGCTTTTTGCCTATTTTTTGCATTATTTTCTTTTAATATATATGTTTATTAAATAACATGATCGCACCCGTACACCATGGTACGACAAACACGCCAGGGGCTTCAGTACCCTTCGATCTGGCGTGAGAAGTCAGTACACTTTCACAAGTGCGGCACCCCGAACTTATAGCACTATATGCATCGGCTCCGAATCATGATTTGGGTCACTAGTTGGGTTTGCCCGGCTCCTATGTTTTGGTGCCTTACATTCCGCTATATCGGCTAAGGTAGCACTAGGAGAACCACTGCGATTGTGCCCCGGTTCAGCTGGGTTAAGCACCTCAGTGGAGAAAGCTAAAACTGACTGTCATGATAAGGCGAGAGACCGTCGCTGTTCGAGAGGTTTTTCGAGTCCTTAAAGGCTTATGCCGCTTCGAGCGAGGAGCTAGCTCTGTTCGGCCAAAGGTGTGGATAGCGCCCCGAATTCGGTCTTCCGAACTAGGGGCTTCGCCGAAATTTAAAATTATAAAGTTCTATGGCTAAGTGAGAGTGGTCAAGCATTATAGTCTGATTGCCTGGTTCGTTGTGCTGAGCGCCTCCCTCGAAGGACCCAACCATGGGAAAAAGAGCGCTCAGGATTATCCCGAACACCCCAGCACTAGCGGCATGGGGGCAGAAGCCGACGACTGGCCATCTCTCAATTTTTTTTAAAAGGCCGCACAGAAAATAATATTTTAAATTCCATGAGCATTGCTTAGCGCATATGAACAAGTTTTCAGCGCACAGGATAAACACGAGCGAGTTCATTCAAATATTACATCTCTAGTACATTCATCCGCAATAAGGCGGGCACCGGCAAGAACATCCTTGTAGTAGTTCTTGGGCTTGCGATGCTCCTTCCCCTGCGGCGGCCCGTCCTTCACCAGCTTCTCTCCGTCAAGCTTACCCCAGTGCACCTTTGCACGGGCAAGGGCCCTCCGGGCACCTTCGATGCAGGAGGAACGCTTGATGACCTCAAGCCGTGGACAGGCCTCCACTAGCCGCCGCACCAGCCCGAAGTAGCTCCAAGGCAGGGCCTCTCGGGGCCACAGCCGAACTAGGAAGCCCTTCATGGCTTGTTCGGCCGCCTTGTGGAGCTCGACCAGCTGTTTTAGCTGATCGCTCAAAGGCACAGGGTGTCCGGCCTCAGAATACTGAGACCAGAACAGACTCTCCGTCGAGCTGCCCTCTTCAGCTCGGTAGAATGCGGCGGCGTCGGATACGCTGCGGGGAAGATCTGCGAACGCCCCTGGAGAACTCCGGATTCGGGTAAGTGACAAGTAGTTTACTTTTATATTCCTACTTTGCATTAATAATGCCTTACCCGCTGCTATCTTTTTCATCTCCTTCAACTCTTGGAGGGCCTTTTGGGCTTCGGCCTTGGCACCCTTGGCGGTCTCGAGGGCCGACGCGAGCTCGGATGCTTGCGCCTTTGACTCAAGCTCCAAGCTCTCATGTTTTTTCATGAGAGCCTGCAGCTCTTGCTGCACCTCGCCAACCTGAGCCCCAAGCCTCTCTCGCTCGGTGCGCTCCTCGGTCGTTTTCTTTTCGGCCTCAGTGAGCGCCTGCTTGAGGGTCACCACCTCATTTGTGGCCCCTACAATAAGGAGTATGATCCTATTTTTTTTTTGCAATCACGCCTCTCTATAGGCACCTTTTTTCTTTATAGGATATTTCTTACCTTCTTTTTCCTCGAGCTGTCGTTTGGCAACGCCGAGCTCTTGCTCGGTCCGCCCGAGGTCCTTCTTTAGGACTTCCACCTGTGCAGTCAGTGCGGCGGTGGATAGCAGCGAAGCCTACATACGCATATTGACTCTTTATTGTTAGACTCCTACGAAAATTAATAGATCCACTATTCGGCTTTTCTTTTCGAACGCCGAACAGAGCATCAGGGGCTACTGTCTATGCGGTCATATTTTGACATATTTTCTACTTACCTCGAAGCCTGTCAGAAGGCTAGCGCAAGCTTCAGTCAGTCCGCTCTTGGCGGACTGAACCCTTTGAATCACCGTACTCATAATAGTACGGTGTTCCTCGTCGATGGTGGCGCCGTCAAGCACCTCCAGCAGATTGTCCGGCACCTCCGGTTGGACGGAGGCCGCTAGCTCAGAAGGCTTGCTCCTCTTGGAAGGAGTTCGCCTACCGCGGACCGAAACTGTTGAAGAGTCCGGCGCGGTGTCTGGCACAAAGCCGGACTCGGAGCCCTGGGGGGTCTTGTCCCCTTTATTCCTGGGGTCTGGGAGGTCGCCTTAAGGCTCCTCCAGGACCACCTCCTCCTGCCCCGGAGCTTGTTGCGACGCCACTTCGGCGTCGTCTGCAGTGCGGGGGGAGACAGCGAGCGGAACTGAGTTCACGTCCGACGTATCCAGGGAGCCGCTCGACGAATCGTCGAGTTCGGCCTGGGGCGGGCTGCATAAATCACATTCGGCATTAGGGAAAGCTGCGCATTAAAGGAATATCATGAGTTACTCTGGTATACGAATACTTACGATTTCGCCGGACACTTGGCCCTATCCGGCCACTCCTCTCCGCTCTCTTCGGCGCCGTGGGAGCAGTCCGGCGGAGGGGCCTTCCTCTTCCTAGACCCCTCGGCCTCCCCCGATGGGGCGGCCTTCTTCTTCTTCTTTTCTCCCCCCACTGGGGGGGAGAACTTCTTTCTTCCTCCTCCTCGTTTTCATGAGAGGAGGGCGCCTCGGACTCGTCAGACGACGAGTCCGACACCACCAAGTTACATGCACTCTTTCGAGTCCCGGTGGTCTTCTTCTTCTTGACCTTCTTTTCCGGCACCACGTAAGGTGCCGGAGTCAGCAGCTTCACCAGGAGAGCTAGGGCTAGGTCTTCAGGCAGGGGAGCCGGGCAGTTCATTGGTCCGGATATCGCCTGCCAAGCCTGTCAAAGGTAAGGGAGTTTAGATCCCGCATAGAGTTAATCTATGAAAAAGAGCTTAATAATCCTGTCAAAGGCATAGATAGCTTACCTCGCTAGCGTAACGCTGCGTGCTGTATCCGCGGTCCTCAGAAGCGGATGCGGGGGCTCCGGCGCCTTTGATTAGCACCTTCCAGACGTCTTCATATGACGTGTCGAAGAGCCTGTTGAGGGTTCGGTGCTGCGCCGGGTCGAACTCCCACAAATTGAAATCCCGTTGTTGGCACGGGAGGATCAGACGAACGAGCATGACCTGGACTATATTGACCAGCCAGATTGGCTTGTCAACCAGGGACTTGATGCAAGTCTTCAGTCCGGTCACCTCTTCCTCGTTGCCCCACGACAGGCCCGTCTCTTTCCAGGACACAAGCCGTGTGGGGGGTCTGAATCTGAACTCGGGGGCCGCGACCCATTCTGGATCGCGGGGCTCGGTGATGTAAAACCACCCGGCTTGCCACCCCTTTAGGGTCTCCACAAAGGAGCCCTCGAACCAGAGGACATTGGCTATCTTGCCAGCCATAGCCCCTCCGCACTCCGCTTGGCTGTCGCGCACCACCTTGGGCTTGACGTTGAAGGTCTTGAGCCAAAGGCCGAAATGGGGGCGGACGCGGAGGAAGGCCTCACACATGACGATAAACGCCGAGATGTTGAGGATGAAGTTCGGGGCCAGATCATGCAAATCTAGGCCATAGTAGAACATGAGTCCCCGAACAAATGGGTGAAGTGGAAAACCCAGTCCGCGGAGGAAGTGGGGAAGGAAAACAACCCTCTCATGGGGCCTTGGGGTGGGGAGAAGCTGCCCCTCCTCAGGAAGCCGGTGCGGGATGTCCTTGGACAGGTATCCGGCTTTCCTTAGCTTTTTTACTTGAGCCTCCGTAATGGAGGAGACCATCCACTTGCCTCCCGCTCCGAACATTGCTGGAGAAGGTTGAGGTGGGAAGAGCGGGCTTGGGCGCTGGAGCTTGAGTGCGCGAGAGATGGATTGGCAAAGGAGGAAGAAGGCATAGGTGAAAAGGTGGATCCTTATCCCCTTATATGGGCGGATGCGGTTATGCGTCCCCACCTACCTAATAAAACTCGCTTGCCTCCCAAGCACCATGGTAAATGGCGTGGTTGGGTTACCCACGTCCGTATTGATGAGAATCCCGTTAAAAGGGGCACACGATCTCTGCTTTGACAAGACGTGCCAAGGAAACCGCCTCGCTAAACGCGCTGAGGTGGAAAAGTGAAGACAATTTGTATAAAGAGCTTGGCCACAGTGTGTTGACGCGCTGCGGAATACGTCAGCAGATTTGATTTGTATTAATATTATTCTCTCTATGGCAGTATGTGGAAACTTATTTTGCAGAGCCGGACACTATTTTTGGTGTTTACAATCTTCTATGAAGGACTTGGAGGAGGAACCCGCCTTGCAATGCCGAAGACAATCTGCGCGCCGGACTCGTCATCATTGAAGCCTGGTTCAGGGGCTACTGAGGGAGTCCTGGATTAGGGGGTGTTCGGATAGCCGGACTATACCTTCGCCGGACTCCAGGACCATGAAGATACAAGATTGAAGACTTCGTCACGTGTCCGGATGGGACTTTCCTTGGTGTGGAAGGCAAGCTAGGCGATGCGGATACTCAAGATCTCCTACTATTGTAACCGACTCCGTGTAACCCTAACCCTATCCGGTGTCTATATAAACCGGAGGGTTGTAGTCCGTAGGACAAGAACAATCATCATACACAATCATACCATAGGCTAGCTTCTAGGGTTTAGCCTCCTTGATCTCGTGGTAGATCTACTCTTGTACTACCCATATCATCAATATTAATCAAGCAGGAGTAGGGTTTTACCTCCATTGAGAGGGCCCGAACCTGGGTAAAAACATCGTGTCCCTTGTCTCCTATTACCATCCGGCCTTGAGGCACAGTTCGGGACCCCCTAGTTCAAGCCATTTTGCGGAATCTGGGCTCACCATCGCTTCTTCATAGTTCGTAGGTTCACCATGATCTAGTAGCATGATTTCCAGAACAGGATTACCGTACCACTCTGGTGCGGATCTTACTCTGGTTGATCTACGAGGTTCGGTAGCAACTTGATCTGTAGTTTCATGATCATCATTATTAACTTCCTCACTAATTGGTGTAAGTGTCGCAGAAACCGATTTCTGCGATGAACTTCTTTCCAATAGAGGAGCAGGTACAGTTACCTCATCAAGTTCTACTTTCCTCCCGCTCACTTCTTTTGAGAGAAACCCCTTCTCTAGAAAAACTCCGAATTTAGCAATAAAAGTCTTGCCTTCGGATCTGTGATAGAAGGTGTACCCAACAGTCTTCTTTGGGTATCCTATGAAGACACATTTGTCCGATTTGGGTTCGAGCTTATCAGGTTGAAGCTTTTTCACATAAGCATCGTAGCCCCAAACTTTCAGAAACGAGAACTTTGGTTTCTTGCCAAACCATAGTTCATAAGGCGTCGTTTCAACGGATTTTGATGGTGCCCTATTTAACGTGAATGCGGCCGTCTCTAAAGCATAACCCCAAAACGATAGCGGTAAATCAGTAAGAGACATCATATATCGCACCATATCTAGTAAAGTACGATTACGACGTTCGGACACACCATTACGTTGTGGTGTTCCGGGTGGCGTGAGTTGCGAAACTATTCTGCATTGTTTCCAATGTAGACCAAACTCGTAACTCAAATATTCTCCTCCACGATCCGATCGTAGAAACTTTATTTTCTTGTTACGATGATTTTCAACTTCACTCTGAAATTCTTTAAACTTTTCAAATGTTTCAGACTTATGTTTCATTAAGTAGATATACCCATATCTGCTTAAATCATCTGTGAAGGTGAGAAAGTAACGATATCCGCCACGAGCCTCAACATTCATTGGACCACATACATCTATATGTATGATTTCCAACAAATCTGTTGCTCTCTCCATAGTTCTGGAGAACGGCGTTTTAGTCATCTTGCCCATGAGGCACGGTTCACAAGTACCAAGTGATTCATAATCAAGTGGTTCCAAAAGTCCATCAGTATGGAGTTTCTTCATGCGCTTTACATCGATATGACCTAAAAACGGCAGTGCCACAAATAAGTTGCACTATCATTATCAACTCTGCATCTTTTGGCTTCAACATTATGAATATGTGTGTCACTACTATCGAGATTCAATAAGAATAGACCACTCTTCAAGGGTGCATGACCATAAAAGATATTACTCATATAAATAGAACAACCATTATTCTCTGATTTAAATGAATAACCGTCTCGCATTAAACAAGATCCAGATATAATGTTCATGCTCAACGCTGGCACCAAATAACAATTATTTAGGTCTAATACTAATCCCGAAGGTAGATGTAGAGGTAGCGTGCCGACTGCGATCACATCAACTTTTTAACCATTTCCCATGCGCATCGTCACCTCGTCCTTAGCCAATCTTCGCTTAATCCGTAGCCCCTGTTTCGAGTTGCAAATATTAGCAACAGAACCAGTATCAAATACCCAGGTGCTACTGCGAGCATTAGTAAGGTACACATCAATAACATGTATATCACATATACCTTTGTTCACTTTTCCATCCTTCTTATCCGCCAAATACTTGGGGCAGTTCCACTTCCAGTGACCAGTTTTCTTGAACTAGAAGCACTCAGTTTTAGGCTTAGGCCCAGACTTGGGTTTCTTCTCCTGAGCAGCAACTTGCTTGCTGTTCTTCTTGAAGTTCCCCTTCTTCTTCCCTTTGCCCTTTTTCTTAAGACTGGTGGTCTTGTTGACCATCAACACTTGATGCTCCTTCTTGATTTCTACCTCCGCATCCTTTAGCATTGCGAAGAGCTCGGGAATCGTCTTATCCATCCCTTGCATGTTATAGTTCATCACAAAGCTCTTGTAGCTTGGTGGCAGTGATTGGAGAATTCTGTCAATGACGCTATCATCCGGAAGATTAACTCCCAGTTGAATCAAGTGATTACAATACCCAGTCATCTTGAGCATATGCTCACTGACAGAACTATTCTCCTCCATCTTGCAGCTATAGAACTTATTGGAGACTTCATATCTCTCAATCCGGGCATTTGCTTGAAATATTAACTTCAACTCCTGGAACATCTCATATGCTCCATGACGTTCAAAATGTCGTTGAAGTCCCGGTTCTAAGCCGTAAAGCATGGCACATTGAACTATCGAGTAGTCATCAGCTTTGCTCTGCCAAACGTTCTTAACATTGTCAGTTGCATCAGCCGCAGGCCTGGCACCCAGCGGTGCTTCCAGGGCATAATTCTTCTGTGCAGCAATGAGGATAATCCTCAAGTTACGGACCCAGTCCGTGTAATAGCTACCATCATCTTTCAACCTTGCTTTCTCAAGGAACGCATTAAAATTCAACGGAACAACAGCACGGGCCATCTATCTACAATCAAACATAGACAAGCAAGATACTATCAGGTACTAAGTTCATGATAAATTTAAGTTCAATTAATCATATTACTTAAGAACTCCCACTTAGATAGACATCCCTCTAATCATCTAAGTGATCACATGATCCAAATTAACTAAACCATGTCCGATCATCACGTGAGATGGAGTAGTTTCAATGGTGAACATCACTATGTTGATCATATCTACTATATGATTGACGCTCGACCTTTCGGTCTCCGTGTTCCGAGGCCATATCTGTTATATGCTAGGCTCGTCAAGTTTAACCTGAGTATTCCGTGTGTGCAACTGTTTTGCACCCGCTGTATTTGAACGTAGAGCCTATCACACCCGATCATCACGTGGTGTCTCAGCACGAAGAAATTTCGCAACGGTGCATACTCAGGGAGAAAACTTATACTTTGATAATTTAGTGAGGGATCATCTTATAATGCTACCATCAATCAAAGCAAGATAAGATGCATAAAACATAAACATCACATGCAATCAATATAAGTGATATGATATGGCCATCATCATCTTATGCTTGTGATCTCCATCTCCGAAGCACCGTCATGATCACCATCGTCACCGGCGCGACACCTTGATCTCCATCGTAGCATCATTGTCGTCTCGCCAATCTTATGCTTCTACGACTATCGCTACCGCTTAGTGATAAAGTAAAGCATTACAGGGTGATTGCATTGCATACAATAAAGCGACAACCATATGGCTCCTGCTAGTTGCCGATAACTTGGTTACAAAACATGGTCATCTCATACAATAAAATTTAGCATCATGTCTTGACCATATCACATCACAACATGCCCTGCAAAAACAAGTTAGACGTCCTCTACTTTGTTGTTGCAAGTTTTACGTGGCTGCTACGGGCTTAGCAAGAACCGTTCTTACCTACGCATCAAAACCACAACGATAGTTTGTCAAGTTGGTGATGTTTTAACCTTCGCAAGGACCGGGCGTAGCCACACTCGGTTCAACTAAAGTTGGAGAAACTGACACCCGCCAGCCACCTGTGTGCAAAGCACGTCGATAGAACCAGTCTCGCGTAAGCGTACGCGTAATGTCGGTCCGGGCCGCTTCATCCAACAATACCGCCGAACCAAAGTATGACATGTTGGTAAGCAGTATGACTTATATCGCCCACAATTCACTTGTGTTCTACTCGTGCATATAACATCAATGCATAAAACCAGGCTCGGATGCCACTGTTGGGGAACGTAGTAATTTCAAAAAAAATCCTACGCACACGCGAGATCATGGTGATGCATAGCAACAAGAGGGGAGAGTGTTGTCTATGTACCCTCGTAGACCGAAAGCGGAAGCGTTAGCACAACACGGTTGATGTAGTCGTACGTCTTCACGATCCGACCGATCAAGTACCAAACGCACGACACCTCCGAGTTCAGCACACGTTCAGCCCGATGACGTCCCTCGAACTCCGATCCAGCCGAGTGTTGAGGGAGATTTTCATCAGCACGATGGCGTGGTGACGGTGATGATGTTCTACCAACGCAGGGCTTTGCCTAAGCACCGCTACAGTATTATCGAGGTGGACTATGGTGGAGGGGGGCACCGCACACGGCTAAAAGATCAAACGATCAATTGTTGTGTCTCTAGGGTGCCCCCCTGCCCCCGTATATAAAGGATCAAGGGGGGTGCGGCCGTCCATGGGGAGAGGCGCGCCGGGAGTATTCCTACTCCCACCGGGAGTAGGACTCCCCCCTTTCCTAGTTGGAATAGGATTTGGGAGGGGGGAAAGAGGAGAGAGAGAAGGAAGAGGGGTGCCGCCCCCCTCCCCTTGTCCTATTCGGACTAGGGGGCGAGGGGCGCACGGCCCAGCCCTAGACGCCTCTCCTCTCTTCCACTAAATCCCACCAAGGCCCATTAAGTCCCCGGGGGGTTCCGTTAACCCCTCCGTTACACCGGTAAAATCACATTTTCACCCGGACCACTTCCGATATCCAAACATAGGCTTCCAATATATCAATCTTCATGTCTCGACCATTTTGAGACTCCTCGTCATGTCCGTGATCACATACGGGACTCCGAACAACCTTCGGTACATCAAAACATATAAACTCATAATAACTCTCATCGTAACGTTAAGCGTGCGGACCCTATGGGTTCGAGAAATATGTAGACATGACCGAGACACGTCTCTGGTCAATAACCAATAGCGGAACCTGGATGCTCATATTGGCTCCCACATATTCTACGAAGATCTTTATCGGTCAAACCGCATAACAACATACGTTGTTCCCTTTGTCATCGGTATGTTACTTGTCCGATATTCGATCGTCGGTATCTCAATACCTAGTTCAATCTCTTTACCGGCAAGTCTCTTTACTCGTTCCGTAATACATCATCCCGCAACTATCTCATTAGTTGCAATGCTTGCAAGACTTAAGTGATGTGCATTACCAAGAGGGCCCAGAGATACCTCTCCGACAATCGGAGTGACAAATCCTAATCTCAAAATACGCCAACCCAACAAGTACCTTCGGAGACACCTGTAGAGCACCTTTATAATCACCCAGTTACGTTGTCACGTTTGGTAGCACACAAAGTGTTCCTCCGGTAAACGGGAGTTGCATAATCTCATAGTCACAGGAACATGTATAAGTCATGAAGAAAGCAATAGCAACATACTAAACGATCGTGTGCTAAGCTAAAGGAATGGGTCATGTCAATCACATTATTCTCCTAATGATGTGATACCGTTAATCAAATGACAACTCATGTCAATGGCTAGGAAACTTAACCATCTTTGATCAACGAGCTAGTCAAGTAGAGGCATACTAGTGACACTCTGTTTGTCTATGTATTCACACATGTATTATGTTTCCGGTTAATACAATTCTAGCATGAATAATAAACATTTATCATGATATAAGGAAATAAATAATAACTTTATTATTGCCTCTAGGGCATATTTCCTTCACCTCGCGCTCCTCCCTGTGAACCCGCTTCCAGCGGCCCCAAACGGTCTTGTCGCCCTTGGTGTCGATGCTTGGACGATGTCCTCCATGAGCCTGTTCCTTGAGGCTCTCCACAAGGCCCTTTTTAGCCAGCCCCAAAGCATCAGTGGGGTTGTTGGAGCCGGCCTTGGCTGGCTGCACCTTGTCCAAACCAACAACTTGCCGCCGGGCCTTCTCCCGCTCCTCCTCGCTAACCCCAGGAGCACCCAGGCGAAGTAGAGGTGCTCCCTAGGGTTGTTCGTACCATTGATTACCCACAAGTATAGGGGAACGCAATAGTTTTCGAGGGTAAAGTATTTAACCCAAATTTATAGATTCGACACAAGGGGAGCCAAAGAATATTTGAAGGTATTAGCAGCTGAGTTGTCGATTCAACCACACCTGGAGATTAATTATCTGCAGCAAAGTGGTCAGTAGCAAAGTAGTTTGATAGTTTTGATAGTAGCGACAGCAGCAATAGTAACAGTAACAGTGATAGAAGTCATTTTGTAGCAAGTGTAACAGTGATGATAGCAGTAGTAACTTAGCAGAAATAATATAAGATAGATTCGTAGGCGTTGGATCGGTGACTTGTTGGATGATATTCATCATGTGACTGTTATAACCTAGGGTGATACGGCACTAGCTCCAGTTCATCGATATAATGTAGGCATGTATTCTGTAAATAGTCATACGTGCTTTATTAAAAGAACTTGCATGACATCTTTTGTCCTACCCTCCGGTGGCAGTGGGGTCCATATTAGAAACTAAGGGATATTAAGGCCTCCTTTTAATAGAGAACAAGAACAAAGCATTAACACATAGTGAATACATGAACTACTCAAACTACGGTCATCGCCGAGAGTAGGCCCGGTTGTTGTCACTCCGGGGTTGTCGGATCATAACACGTAGTAGGTGACTATAACTTGCAAGATCGGATCTAAAACATGGATATAATGATGAATTCATAAACGGTAGATATCTGAGTTCATGACACCCGGGCCCAAAATGACAAGCATTAAGCATAGCAAAGCCATAGCAACGTCAATCTAAGAACATAGTGGATACTAGGGATCAGGCCCCAACAAAACTAACTCGATTACATGATGAATCTCATCCAACTCCTCACTGACAAGCGAGCCTACGACGGAATTACTCACTCCCAGTGGGGAGCATCATGGAATTGGCGATGGAGATGGGTTGGTGATGACGAAGAACGGAGATCCCCCTCTCCGGAGCCCCAAACGGACTCCAGATCTGCCCTCCTGAGGAAGAACAGGGCTTGGCGGTGGCTCCGTCTCGTGGATCGCAATAATTCTTTCTCCTTTTCTCCGAAAATAGGAATTTATAGTGTCAGGGTTGAGGTCTGCGGGGCCACCAGGTGGGTACAACCCACCTGGGTGCGCCAGGAGAAGGGAGCGCGCCCTGGTGTGGGTTGTGACCACCCAGGGGGCCCCCTCTGGTTGATCTTGGCTCCAGAAATTCTTATTTATTATATAAAATTCCTCGTGAAGTTTCATTCCATTCCGAGAACTTTTATTTCTACACAAAAACAACACCATGGTAGTTCTGCTGAAAACAACGTCAGTCCGGGGTTAGTTTCATTCAAATCATGCAAATTAGAGTCCAAAACACGAGGAAAAGTGTGAGAAAAAGTAGATACGTTGGAGACGTATCAACTCCCCCAAGTTTAAACCTTTGCTTGTCCTCAAGCAATTCAGTTGATAAACTGAAAGTGAGAAAGAAAAACTTTTACGAACTCTTTTGCTCTTGTTTGCATAAATAAGCTTAAACAGCCCTCAGGTTTTCAGCCAACATTATAACTAACCATGTTGACAATAACTCTTAAATATTATAATGACTCATATCAATGACATAATCAGCTAGCGAGCAATAATAAGATATCTCAAACAACAACACATTGTCAAAACAACCATGATATAATATGACAATAGTGGTATCTCGCTAGCCCTTTCTGAGACCACAAAACATAAATGCAGAGCACCTCCAAAGTTCTAGCGGCGATTAAACATTGTAATTCATGGTAGAAAAGATCCAGTCATGATGCACCCAACATTAGCTACACACAATGCATAAATCATGAAAATTGTGCTCTACTCAGTTTCTGGCACATGTTTTAGAAGGTGCTGACACAATATAAAAGTAAATATATAGTCCCTTCGCAGAGGGAAGCAGTGATTTGTAGAGGTGCCAGAGCTCAATTTTTAAAACAGAGGTAAATGATATTTTGAGACATGCACCCTTCTTATTCACTTCACGACCATCAGTTATCAACATCTTCCATGCTAAGCACGCTAGTGGCGGTTCCCAAGCGGTAAAAGTAAATGTTTACTCCCCCTCCACCATCAATCACACTCCACGGCTTGTCCGAAACAGCGGGTGCTGTCCGTACCAACATCAGTCTCGGGGGAGTTTTGTTTAATTATTTGCATTTTTAGTTCGGGACTGGGAATCCCTATTACCGCCCATTTTCTCGTGCGATGGCGAGTGAATAAACACTCGACCTGAGAATAACCTGCTTAGCATGGAAGATATCGACCACCTCCTGTCGTTCCATGGACGATCCAGGCACACAAAAAGGATAATTTTTAGAAGTTTTTAGAGGTGGCACATGCAAATTTACTTACGACAGCAGGGTAATACCGTATATAGGTAGGTATGGTGGACTCATCTGGAATAACTTTATGTTCAAGGTTTTTGATGTACAAGGAGAATTCCCACTTAGTACAGGCGAAGGCTAGCAACTTAGATTGAGAAGCGGCCATCTAGAGAGCAACAACGATCATAACCATGCATTATGCGTAAGTAACATTGGACACTAGCATGAGTAGGATATGAACACCATGAACATAAATATCATAGAGGCTATGTTGGTTTTGATTCAACTACATGCATAAACATGTGCCAAGTTAAACCACTCGAATATTCAGAGGAGGATAGCATATCATCATACTACATCACAATCATTTTAACGCTATGTTGATATCCAAGATAAATCATTATCCACTCCTAGCTACTTATGCATGTCATGAGAAACTATAATCTCTATTTGTCATTGCAAACATGTTTAATCATAATGGGTTGAAGCTTGGATACTAGGTTAAACATATTTACACAAACAAAGTCGAGTTCATACCATTTTCTCTTTGCCACAGCCAGTTCATCGAATGTCGTCATTATTGCCTTTTCACTTGCACGACCGAATGATATGAAAATAATAATAGTGCAAGAATGCCGTGGACTAAGCTAGAATCTGCAAACATTTTATTCAACAGGAGAAGACAAGGTAAAATGTGCTCTTTATTAGTTCAACAATTATTCATATGAGAGCCACTCAACATTTTCATCGTGGTCTTCTCCTAGGTACAACTTGAATAAAAAGAAAAGAAATTCAGGGAAACACACTGAAATATTTTTGGAGTTTTTGGTTTTCTTGAACAAGCAAATAAAAAGCAAAAACAAGAAAAACTATTTACACGGGAAAGCTCCCAACAAGCAAAAGAAGAACACGGAAATCTTTTTGGATTTTCTTTTACTACTACTACTAAGCATGCATAGAAGGTAAATTGACTACAACTATTTTTTTGGTTTTTCTAAAGTTGTTCAAACACACAAGAAGAAAGCAAGAAAATAAATCTAAGCATGGATGATGCAATCAAAAAGTTTGAGGACCGAGAAGTAGAATGATATGTGAACATGAATGTAATGTTAGTGAGAACACGTACTCCCCCAAGCTTAGGCTTTTGGCCTAACTTGGTAGTCCATCAGTAGCCTGGATGGTAGTAGGGATCCTGAGGAGCAGGCATCCACTCATCCCACTGCAGAGGCTCCTCCGCAGCCTCTGCAGCAGTGTGAGCATTCCAGTAGGCGATGATGTGTGCAGGCATAATCCGGTATCCGCCCTGGCAGCAGAATCAAACAAAGCAGGCGCAGGCAATGGAATAACATCACGAGTTTTAACGCTATAGACTAGGTTCTAAGGAATGGCAATGTCAGGACGATCATGTGCAAGAAAGTGATGGTGATCCATGGCTGCACGGTCTAGGTAAACCTTAGTGAGAGGGTAATCATGAGGGCGTATCGCAACCTCAAAATGGGCTGCCAAACGAGTGGCAAAAATCCCACCAGTTATTTTGCCCTGGGATTTATTAAGATGGAGGCGACGAGGCACAATAGCTCCCAAGCTATAAGTGTTGTCACCCTCTAGTGCACGACGTAAAACAGTAAGGTCTGGTGAACTAAGTGCACCTACCTTCTCCCTAGCAAGAAAGCATTTGGTAATGAAAAGTGCAAAGTAACGAACATCAGGAAAATGTAAGCCAGCGGCAGTGATGGCTGACACCCCTCTCTCGTCTCCCACTGTCAAAGTACGATAAAAATCTTCAAACCCAGGCGGCCTAGGCTCAGCTAGACTCCCATCAGAAGGGATCATGCATATGTCACAACACCCAGTAAGTGGTATCTAATGGTTTCAGCATATAAATCAAAGCTCACTTCAGGAGGATTATTTCTAGGCAAGAAAGTAAAGCTTTGAACAAAGATGTTCGTGAGGATTTGGTGTTGGTCACACTCATCTGCGATGAAGTCGGTGAGGCCGGCATTAGCAATATATTGCATGAACTACTCATGAATTCCAGCCTCTTGCAGGAACGGGGTGTGCGGCCATTCGCACAGTCGTACCTCCGCCAACCTCCGAGGGTGGAGATCACTGTCAGAAGACTCCCCAATAACACCCTTGGAGTTCTTCGAACCAAACTTCCTGAAGATATTCTGTCCGCATACAATTTTGTGAAAATAAAATTTTGGGGGTGACAAAAAATTGTCAACAAAACTTTATAAAATCGATAGAAACTACTCATAGGGATACACAAAGGCCATAGCAAGCATTCAAACTACTTAGAACACTAAGAATTCAACATGCAAGCACATCTACAGAAGCATCAAGAGTAGCTAATTATTCAAAGTATAAACCACTAAAACAGAAACTAATTGGACAAATTGTGGAGTCACATACCAAACAACAATCCCCCGAAACAGTTTCGAAGACGGAGCTTCGAGCAAAGAGATCGAAATCCACGGGTTTGAGCTCAAGAACACAGGAGAGAGAGCAATGGAGATTTTTTTTGAATATTCAATGGAGATTTTTTCTGGAGGTAAGTGATGATTGTGTGCTAAAGAGATAAGTGAGGGGGGCCACGTGGGGACCACAATCCACCAGGGCGCGCCTGGCGGTCCTGGCGCACCCAGGTGGGTTGTGCCCACCTGGTGCACCTCCCTCTGGTATTATTTGCACCAGAAATTCATAAATATTTAGAAAAAAAATCATGTTCAAATTTCAGGGCATTCTGAGAACTTGTATTTTTGGGTCATTTTTTATTGCACGAGAAATTCAGAAAACAGACAAAACATGGCATTTTATTTTATTTAACTAATAAAAAAAGAAAACAAAAGGTAGGGACAGAAGGTAGTGCTTACTAAATTCATCAACTTCATACCGCTCAAAAATGATTCATTAATAAGGTTGATCAGGTCTTATTAACAACCACTTTCGATTAGCATGAAACCGAAGAACTTTCGTAAATCACCAAGTTACCTCAATTGGGATATGCATTTCCCCAACAATAAGCATTTCATATTTCTTTTTGACAGTGGGTAGAGGTATTTTAAAACTTCCAATAGTGATTGTCGGAGATTTTTCAATAACATTAATACCATTCACTTGGAATTGCTTCTTCACAAAGTGCACCGTATGTTCATTACCATTGACATGAAAAGTGACCTTGATTTTATCTCAATCAATAACATCCCCTGCGGTATTCAAGAAGGGTCTACCAAGGATAATCGACATGTTGTCGTCCTCGGGCATCTCAAGCATAACAAAGTCAGTCAAAATAGTAACATTAGCAACAACAGGCACATCCTCACAGATACCGATAGATATGGCAGTTGACTTGTCAGCCATTTGCAAAGATATTTCAGTAGGTGTGAGTTTGTTCAAGTCAAGTCTTTTATATAAAGAGAAAGGTATAACACGAACACCAGCTCCTAAATCACACAAAGCAGTTTTCACATAATTCTTTTTAATAGAGCAAGGTATAGTTGGTATTCCCGGATCTCCAGTTTTTTAGGTACTCCATCTTTGAAAGTGTAATTAGCAAGCATAGTGGATATTTCAGCTTCCGGTATTTCTCTCTTATTTGTGATGATGTCTTTCATATACTTTGCCTAAGGAGGCATTTTCAAGATATCAGTCAAGCGAGTACGCAAAAAGACTGGCCTCAGCATTTCAGCAAAGCGTTCAAATTCTTCATCATCTTTCTTTTTAGTTGACTTGGGTGGAAAAGTCATAGGTTTTTGAACCCACGGTTCTCTTTCTTTACCGTGTTTTCTAGCAAAAAAATCTCTTCTATCATATCTTTTATTCTTAGGTTGTGGGTTATCAAGATCAACACGTGGTTCTATCTCAACATGATTAACTGGTTCTTTATCATTATTTGGTTGAGAGTCTTCATGAACTTCATCATTATCTTTTTCATTATCACTTGATGAGTGTTCATTACCAAATTGACTTTCAGCATCAGAGATAGAAGTTTCATTATCATTATCAGGAGGTTTTTCTATTTCAGGTTCACTAGAAGTGTGCAAAGTCCTATCATTTTTCTTTTTCTTTTTAGAAGGACTAGGTGCACTAGTGTTAGATCTTTGTGAATCTTGTTCTATTCTTTTAGAGTGTCCCTCAGGATAAAGTGGTTCCTGAGTCATTTTACCTCCTCTAGTTGCAACTCTAACAAAGTCATGCATATTATGATTCATTTCATCAAGCAATTCTCTTTGTGATTTAGCAACTTGTTCTAACTATGTTTGAACCATAGAAGCATGTTTTCCAACACCTCTAACATCATTTGAGGTTCTAAATAACAAGTCACTCAAGCGAGCAATCATATCAGAATTATATTTCAATTGTTTCATAACATTGACATTGAAGTGATCTTGCTTTCTAATGTAGTTTTCAAACTCATAAAGGCATTGACTAGGATGCTTATTGTGAGGATTATCATTTTCATTGAACTTCATAAGAGAATTTACCTCTACCACCTTAGGCATTGGTGGTGTATTAAGCTCATGTATTTCTTCAATAGGAGGTAAAATTTTAACATCTTCAGCTTTAATACATTTTTCCTTCATAGATTTCTTTGCCTCTTGCATATCTTCAAGACTGAGATATAATATACACCTCTTCTTCGGAGTGGGTTTAGCCGGTGGTTCAGGAATAGTCCAATCATCATAATTTTTCAGTATGTTATTCAATAATTCTTCAGCTTGTCCAACAGTTTGTTCCCTGAAAACACAACCAACAGAACTATCTAGGAAGTCCCTAGAAGCATTGGTTAGTCCATTACAGAAGATATCAAGTATTTCATTTTTCTTAAGAGGATGATCAAGCAAAGCATTAAGTAACTGGCAAAGCCTCCCCCAAGCTTGTGGGAGACTCTCTTCTTTAGTTTGCACAAAGTTAAATATTTCCTATAAGGCAGCTTGTTTCTTATGAGCAGGAAAATATTTTCAGAGAAGTAATAAATTATATCCTGGGGACTACGCACACAACCAGGAGCAAAAGTATTGTACCAAGCTTTAGCATCACCCTTTAATGAGAAAGGAAATAATTTGAGAATAAAGTAATAGCGAGTTTTCTCATCATGAGTAAAAAGGGTGGTTGTGTCATTCAACTTAGTAAGATGTGCCACAACATTTCTAGTTTCATAACCATGGAAAGGATCAGATTCAACCAAAGTAATTAACTCTGGTTCGATAGAGAATTCACAATCCTTATCATCAATAAATATAGGTGAAGTAGCAAACTTAGGATCACATTTCATTCTAGCATTCAAAGATTTTTATTTATACTTTTGTAGTAATTTCTCTAGATCATCTCTATCATTGCAAGCAAAAATATCTCTAGTTGTTTCTTCACTCATAACATAACCTTCCGGTATCTTAGACAATTCATATCTAGGAAGGCTAGTTCTAGCAGGTGTTTCAGGAGTTTCAGTTGCAAGCTCATCATCAGACTCAACAACATCATGTTGTATAAATCTAGCAATTTGTTTATCAAGAAATTCACCAAGTGGCACATCATCATTATCAAGCAAGGTACTAGCATCATCATAAGCATTATCCATAGCAGAAGTAGCATCATCAATAGTTACTACTGCTATCATTGCAACGCCTCCTTTTAATAGAGAACCAGAACAAAGCATTAACACATAGTGAATACATGAACTCCTCAAACTATGGTCGTCACCGAGAGTGGGCCCGGTTGTTGTCACTCCAGGGTTGTCGGATCATAACATGTAGTAGGTGACTATAACTTGCAAGATCGGATCTAAAACATGGATATAATGATGAATTCATAAACGGTTCAGATCTGAGTTCATGGCACTCGGACCCAAAGTGACAAGCATTAAGCATAGCAAAGTCATAGCAACATCAATCTAAGAACATAGTGGATACTAGGGATCATGCCCTAACAAAACTAACTCGATTACATGATGAATCTTATCCAACTCCTCACCGACCAGCGAGCCTATGAAGGAATTACTCACTCCCGGTGGGGAGCATCATGGAATTGGCAATGGAGATGGGTTGGTGATGACGAAGAACAGAGATCCCCCTCTCGTGAGCCCCAAACGGACTCCAAATATACCCTCCCGAGGAAGAACAGGGCTTGACGGCGGCTCCGTCTCGTGGATCGCGATAATTCTTTCTCCTTGTTTTTTCTCTCCAAAAACAGGAATTTATAGTGTCAGAGTTGAGGTCTGCGGGGCCACCAGGTGGGTACAACTCACCTGGGCGCACCAGGAGAGGGGGCATGCCCTAGTGGGTTGTGCCCACCTAGGGGCCCCTCTCCGGTAGGTCTTGGCTCCGGAAATTCTTATTTATTATATGAAAATTCCTCGTGAAGTTTCGTTCCATTCTGAGAACTTCTATTTCTGCACAAAAAGAACACCATGGTAGTTCTGCTGAAGACATCGTTAGTCCGGGGTTAGTTTCATTCAAATCATGCAAATTAGAGTCCAAAACAAGAGAAAAAGCATGAGAAAAGTAGATACATTGGAGACGTATCAACCATTGCCAGGAGCTTGTCCCAGCGCGGCACCAGAGTTGGTGCTGAGTGCCACGCCGAGGACATGATGGGCCCACCTGATCTGCCGCTTGTTCCGCCCCAGCCGCAGTGTAGTTGACCTTGGACGTTGTCGGGGGTTGGGTACGACATATGCCACCGGATGGCTTATCATGGTGGGGGCGAGTAGAACGTCGCCGGTGCCTGGAAGCAGGATGAGGCGTAGACATGCACGCCGGCGGATCTTACCCAGCTTCGGGGCTCTCTGAGGAGATAATACCCCTACTGCTGCTCTGCGGGGTCTCCGCATGGTCACTATGGTGATATGTGTACAAAGTTGCTCCTCGAGCTGTGTTCGAGAGGTAGGAGAGGGCAAGGCTAGCTCTCTCCCTTCTGTGCTTCTGTCTAGTGGTCAAAGGATCCAACCCTTTGCATGGGTGTTCCGGGGGGTTTATATAGGCCTACCCCCCCCGGGGGTACAATGGTAATCCGACTGGGCGCGGGTCCCAGCTGCCTGTCTCTCAAGTGGCCGTCTTCTCCGCCGACTCCTGGGGCCCGCCGCTGGTGGGCCCCGCCGGCTGACCTGGTCACTGTAGCCGCACTTCTGATGACGTCGTCTTGGTCACGGGGTCGTGGCAACAGTGCCGCCGTCCGGCGGGCGATCACTGTGGCCACTCCCCGTCTTATCTGGTTAATGGCGTGCGGGGCCCATGGGAGGAACGGGCCGACTCCTGGAGGCCGACTCCCACGGGGTCCGTCTTTGGACGCTATCACCGTCTTCTATCTCCCTCGCTGACTGGCGGGGCCCGCCGTCTCCAGGCCGTACTGGCGGGCCAACGTGGGAATAGGGTTCCGCCGCTGGGGCGGACGTCAGGGCCGGTATGGCCACAGTGCCGCGTCGTACCGAAGATCTCTTCCGGTACGTCGCACTGTAGCCATACCCGCCCTAGGTAATCAGGGTAGGGGAGGGCCGTACTCCGGCCATCCCCAGTCCTGTCCTTCTTCTAGAAGGCTTAAGGTGGCGAAGTCGTGGGCCGACTCCCCATAGTCGGCATTCCTGGGAGTCGGCTTATGTCGTAGCCATCTTCGAGATTCGGCCGTGAGTGGGTAGTCGGCGATGCTATAGCCGACTCTCAGAGTCGGCCCTTTGTCTTAGGATCCTTCGAGGGGCGAAGCCGACCCCGATGTCTTGAAAGGTTCTGGGCCTCGGGTTTGCCTACCCGTGGCCCATTACTCCGACAGTAGTCCCCGAAGCTGGTGAGGCACCGAGGGATGCGCCGAGGGGCCTCAACAGTTTCTTCCTTTGAGGAGTTGGTGTCGTAGCTCGCCTGCCGTCTCCCTTCGTGCCGATTATCAGGAGGCGATTCTGCTCCGCCCGTCTTCGTCGAGCCGTCTCTCAGAGGTCGGACTTGCCTTCAAGTCGCCTTGCTCTTCTTTAGGTAGTTTGAAGATCGTGGCGGGACGCAAACGGCGTGCTTGAGAAGCTACACGGTCGCCGCCCGCCGCGGACCATTCCATGGGCGCCACGTGGCCGGGCAAGCCTGCCGGCCCACGTGCGCGACAGGACAGGCCCGCGGGCGGGGCCGCCACTACCGCGCCTCGGCCCTCGAGCGGATCCGCTGCGGCCGCGCGGGCGGTTGGGCTTCTGGCGCAGTAAATGCGCGCGGTAACTCCGTGTGGTAAATCGTGGGGGTCGTGGGGGCGTGGGCGCAGTTAATCCCACGACGCCCCCCCGGCTCCTCAGCCCGTAGGCCTATAAGTAGGCAGAGGGAGCGGGGCGGCGAAGCACGCGCGCCCGCTCTCCTCTGCTTCCTCCCGTTCCTTCTTCTTCCTTCTTCTTCTCACTGCTGCCGCGCCGGACCACGCCCTGCTCCCGGCGATGAGCTCTTCTTCCGCCGCCGCGCCCGCCGCCGTCCGCTCCGGCGTGTGGGACGGCTCTGAAGTTGACGACGACACCATCGAGTTTCTTCGCAGGACGCGCCGCATCCCCAGCGCGAACCTCGTGCAGGCCCGCGCCCCGCCGCCGGAGGAGGTGTCGCCGGCGCCTGCGGAGGGTGAGCGCGTCGTGTTCCGCTCCCACCTGACGCGCGGCCTGGGGCTGCCGGCGAGCGGATTCTTCCGCTCGTTCCTGGAGTTTCACGGCCTCCAACCGCACCACCTTACTCCAAACACGGTGGTGCTGTTGGCGGCCTTCACCTCGCTCTGCGAGGGATTCCTCGGTGTTCTCCCCACCGTCGGGCTGTGGGGGGAGTTCTTCCATTCTAAGCTCGGTACACACGTCGCCGGCGTGCCAACCCAATGCGGCGCCTTCATCGCGCTGCGGAGGTCGACTGCCGACAACCCATTCCCCGCCATCCAGCTGATCAAGTCGGTGAAGATGTGGCAGCGTTCTTACTTCTATGTAAAGAACGTCGCCGCAGACGGTGACTGGGTCAACCTGCCGGCCTTTGAAGCCGGCGCGCCGGCTGGGAGGCAGCCCAGCTGGTCCTACCGCGCCAAGACGCTGACTCCGGCTGGAGCCGCCGCCGTGCAGCGACTTCGGGTGTTGACGCAGTCAGCCGGCCTGACTGGGGCCGACTTGCTGGCCGCCTTTGTGGCGCGCCGAGTTATGCCACTCCAAAGCCGGCCTCATCTGATCTGTCAGATGAGCGGCCACCGGGACCCCAGTCGGACGTGCACCAAACATCTTCCTCACGCGGAGGTTGCGGACACGGTGAACTTCATCGCGAACTGCGGCCTCTCGGGGGACTGGCAGTTTGGCATGGAGCCATACTCGCGCGCCAACCCCCCGCCGGTGGTAAGTTGCTCTTTTCTTCTCTTTCTCTTTTTCAGCCGAATCCGGCTTCTGCTCTTTATTTCTCTTAACCTTTGAACCAGAACTCTCTTCTCCAGCCCTCATCTGGCGCCACGGGGCCGCCTCGCCAGTTCGCCTCTGATCGAGCAGAGAGCGATGTCGACGACCCCGACTTGGGGGCGGCGGCATTGGAGGCCGACGCCGAAGGAGGCGGCGAAGGAGAAGAAGGCGGCCTGAGGCCCTCGGCCACCTTCGCCGACTGGCCCGTCGGCGAAGAGGGGGAAGTCGCCCCGCACCACCAGCCGAGGCAAGACGGCGCGAGGAAGCGCCGGGCCGGGCCGAGTTCCCTCGGAGGCCGGGAGAAGAAGTTTAAGGGGGCAGCCGCCGCGACCAAACGGGAAGAGGCGGCCGCGAAGGCCCAGCGCTTCCGTAAGGAAGTGAAGAAGCCGCCGCTGTCCTCTGCGTGAGTGCCCCTACTTCTCTGTCTTGTTTTTGTCTTCTGGTGGGTTTAGTCTGAGTTTTTACATGTGCTCCTCGCTTCAGAGCTCCTCTCACCCTAGGGAGGGTCGCCGCCGCCTCCGTCAGGGGGTCGGTGGAGTTGTCCGCCACGACTCGGCGCATCGACCCAACCGCCGACCTCCGGGAGGCGACGGAGCGGAACGCGCAGGAGAAACGCGACGAGGATGAAGCCGCCCGTCGGAAGAAGGCGGAGGCCGAGAAGACGGCCGCCCCCGCCCAACAGGGTCTCGAGGGAGCCGGAGCCGCCGCCGCGGCCCAAGAGCGGGCCGAAGAAGCCGCGCGCCGCCAATCGGCGCTGCTCGTCATTCCGTTGAACTCGACGCCGCCTCCGGTTTATATGGAGCGGTCTGGAGAAGCCGACGGGGTGTACGCCATTGCGGAGAGGGAGGGCGGCGAGATCCCCAGGCGAGACCCGGTGGTGCCGCCACCACCGCCCCCGCCGTCATTGGGGGCGCAAAGGATAAACAGTCGGCGGAACCGCCGGTACCGCCGACTACAGACGAAGCCACGGCGAACTTGCTTCTTCAAGTCGCCCTGCCAACTCGTCGCCGGCTGGAGAAGGCGACTTCGGCGCCACGCCCTCTGGAGACCGGAGCGGCCAGCTCGGCCACGCCGGAGGTCGAGGTAATGAGCTCCGCGCCCGTCGTGTGGGCGCGAGGAGGCGGCACGGGCCCGCTGAACCAGGCGCTCCTGGACGTCCAGGCGAAGCTGCGAGCTGAAAGCAACGCCATCCAGCACTGCACAAAGGCGCACCTAGCGACACGAGCGGCCGTCCGGGTATGTTCCTTCTGACTTGTTTTTTCTTGTTCTTCTCTGTGGGGGCGCGCCAGCGCACCCACTTGGTGTAGTCCCCGAGTTCCAGGTCGGCTGCTGAGCAGGCGGGTTGGAACTCTAACGGCGAATTCCAAACGCTTATTCTTTTTGAAATGCTCACTGTAGGACTACCACAACCTCCGAGCCACCGTCTTCAACCGAAATGTTGAAGAGCTGGGCAAGCGGACTGCCGACTTGTCGGAGAGCCGGAGTAAGTTTGCTTCTTCGCGGGGGCGCGCTGGCGCACCCGCGGGCTGTAGTCCCCGATATTCGGGCCGACTGCTGCGCAGTCGGGCCGGATCTTCTTGGCGACCTTTTCTGATGACTTGTGTCCTTTTTTTTTCTTCAGAGAGCAACGCCGTCCTTCAGGAGCAGCTGGGCGCTGCTAACACCGCCTTGCGTGCCAAAGAGGCGGACTGCAGCAAGCTTGTCACAGAGCGCGACCGGCTGGCCGCGCAGCTGGCGGAGCAGAAGGAGCTGCTCAAGAAGGTGCAGGAGGGGGCGAAGGACAAGGAGGCTGAGCTCCAGGCCGAGTTCGAGGTCGAACGCTCCTCCTGGACTGATAAGGAGGCGATGTTGAATTCCGGCTTCCACGAGATTGAAGATATCGTCGATGGTAAGTTTTCTTTGCTTGCTTTCTTTGAGTGGCCGACTGTGGGTTGGGCCGACTCTTGTTTTTTCTGACTTGCTTCTTTTTTCGTCTTTGGAAGACTTCTTCCCGGGTTACGCACAAACTGCCGTTCAAGCCATCGAGGCTGACCGTGAGGCGCGGAGGGCGGCCGGCGAGGAGGTTGCTGTCAATGCCCCCCGGACTCTTGACGAACAGCTTCTGAGCATTGAGGCTCGTCTACGGCTGGCTCACCGGATGATGCGCCGGCTTCAACGAGTCGGCGCCCAGGCGATTGTTGCCTTGTGGCCGGAGATGCCGGTTCTACGCACTCCCAGTCGGACTGCCGACTGGCTGGAGGTCGCAGCAGGCCGTCTGGAGGCTTGGAAGGGCTCCTCGGCACGTGCCGGGACACGTTGTCCCTTGGAGTTTGTCAAGGCGTGGTATCCAGACCTGAGTCTGGACCAGCTGGCCACGCTCCGAGCTGAGGCCCAGCTGGAACTGGCAGCCATGGAGGATGACTTCGTCAAGCGCACCGCGGCGATCGCCGAGTACGTCGACACGAGCGTCTTCGTTCCTGAGCGTGCTGACAACGACGAGGAGGCGCCGCCGGAGTGGTTTGGGATGAACCCGAACTACGGCGAGGACTCGGCGGAGGTGATTGGCTCCAGCGTCGAGGAAGAAGACGAGGTGGAAGCCGGCGGCGAGACGGAGGCGCCAGAAGCCGGAGCGGGCGACCAGCCTCAGCTCGACCGAGCCTCCAACAACGAGCCGCGCCCAACTACGCCAACTGCTGCTGGAGGTGATCAAGCCGAGTCTGCCCAACCGGCTGCCCAGACGTCCGACACCGCCATCTCCGCCGAGCCCCCAAACCCGTCTGCCGCTTCATAAGCCGCCGTCTTGCTTTACTTATCTGCTTAGTAGTTTCTCAAAGACTTTGTTAATTCGCACATTTCCACCCACTGGGTGTATTTTGAACATCTGTTCATGGATTCGGCCAATGGCCTTTGTGGTGTAAATATTTGTCTAGATTCTATCGTTTCTTGCTTGTTGCTCTTTAGGCTTTTTTCCTTTTGCCGCCTTCCCTTGGGTGCCGTCTTTGCCAGTCGGACAGCCGCTCTGCGGACTGCCGCTGGACCAAATACCTGGCCGCCTTGGGAAGGCAAGTACTTAGCCGTTCGAGAGTTTTTGTAGCAAGTCGGATAGAAAGACGGCAAGCCGACTACTCGGAGTCGGTTTTGCGAGGATCAGCTGAAAAGCCGGCTCGGGCTATGTTTTTACGCTTTGAATCCTTAGCCTTTTTTCGCGCGGGCGCCTATTCTACCTTACTCCGGCCCACCAGTCAGTCGCTCTGCGAGCTGTGGCTTTGGCGGGAGTTGGCTTAGGCGCCGCGCACTACTTGTCTGACCGCAGGAAGCGTTTTCATAACGCGAGACGGCAAGTCCCCGGGCCGACTGGTCGAGCCCGGGGTCAAGCGGCATAAAGAGTGTCGTACTCGGAAGCATAATTCTTATCATACATATAACAAAAGGGGCAGTCCCCGAGTCCGTCTCGGGGGCCCCAGAGTCTTGGTACTTAAAATAAAAAGGGGGGCGTGATACATACTGCATCAGCTGTAAAATCTTCGAAGAAGATTCGCGTTCCATGGTCGCTCCATCTCTTTGCCGGAGTCGTCCCTCTTGCGTGCTCGGGGCTTATGAGCGTCGATCAGGTAGTAGGAGTCGTTGCCCAGCACCTTGCTGATGATGAAGGGGCCTTCCCAAGGTGCAGACAACTTGTGCTGGCCGGCTGTTCGCTGGATCAGCCGGAGCACAAGGTCGCCTTCTTGGAAGGATCTCGACCTGACCTTCCTGTTGTAGTAGCAACGTAGGCTCTGCTGGTAGATGCTGGACCGGCTGAGTGCCAACAGCCGGCCCTCTTCCAGCAGATCGACGCCGTCTTGTCGTGCTTCTTCTGCTTCCTCCGCGGTGTACATCGTGACTCGTGGGGAGTCGAACTCTATGTCCGTTGGGATGACGGCTTCAGCATCGTAAACGAGGAAGAAGGGCGTGAAGCCGGTTGACTTGTTTGGAGTCGTACGCAGACTCCAGAGGACGGCCGGCAACTCGTCAAGCCAACAGCCGGCCGAACGTTCCAACGGTTCGACCAACCGAGGCTTGATGCCGGACAGGATGAGGCCATTCGCTCGCTCCACCTGGCCGTTTGACTGCGGGTGGGCAACGAACGCTAGGTCCAGTCGGATGCCCTGTGTCGCGCAGAAACGAGCCAAGGCGCCTTTGGCAAAGTTGGTGCCATTGTCGGTGATGATGTTGTGTGGTATGCCATACCGAATTGTGATGTCTGAGATGAAAGTCACGACAGTCGGACCATTCAACTTCTTGATGGGCTTCACCTCTATCCACTTGGTTAACTTGTCCACCGCGACAAGTAGATGAGTCAGGCCGCCTCGTGCCGTTTTGAAGGGTCCCACCATATCCAGGCCCCACACTGCAAAGGGCCATGCGATGGGGATATTCTTGAGTGCTAAAGCCGGCTGGAGCGGCTTGGAGTGGAACTTCTGGCACCCCTTGCATTTCTGGACCAACTCTTTGGCCTCTTCCAGGGCAGTCGGCCAGAAAAAACCGTGTCTGAAAGCTTTGGCGACGAGTGCCCTCGAGGCCGCATGGTGGCCGCACTCGCCCTGGTGGATATCTTTGAGAATTGCTTGGCCTTGATCCGACTCAACGCAGCGTTGATGAACACCGGTGACGCTGCGCCTAACTAGCTCTCTGTTGATTATGGTGTATGCTGCTGCTCGGCGTTGTATTTGCCGAGCTAAGGTTTCGTCAGACGGCAGCTCCTTGTTCACCAGGAATTGGAGGATGGGTTGGGCCCATGAGGGTGCTGCTATCTCTTCTACTGTCAAAACTGCGACTTGGACGCGAGCGGCTGGGCTGGGAGTCGGCGTGGCTGGAGTCCGCAGCCGCTTGCTGGATTAACGAAGTCCCCGGGCCGACTGGAGCAGTCCCCGGTCCGAGTTCTGCAGTCTTCTCTCTGGCTGCCGCAGTCCCCGGGCCGAGTTCCGAAGTCCCCGGGCTGGCTGCAATTGCGGCACTCTTGAGATCATCTGCAACGGGTCTTGTGCTGTTTGCTTGGGCTCTCGGGCCGGATCCGGCTTCTTCAGGGGGAGTCGGCACAAAAATTGAATCTGACTCTGGTGAGGGCTTGATGGACGGCTTGAGGAGGCGCTGGAGGGCGACGCCTGAAGGTATTGCTTGGCGGGTGGAGCCGATTCGTGCCAAAGTATCTGCTTGGTTATTGTCGTTCCTCGACACGTGGAGGAACTCGCACCCCTCGAAATACCCACTGAGTTGCTGCACGAGAAAACGATAGCTTGCCATGTTTGCATCCTTGGCGTCCCAATCGCCTGACGACTGCTGTACCACCAAGTCGGAGTCGCCGTAACACAGGATCCGGCGGATGCCAAGCTCTTTGGCAAGCCGGAGCCCGTGAACGAGCGCCTCGTACTCGGCGACGTTGTTGGAGGCGGCGAAGTGAATCTGCAGTGCGTACTTGAGCATGTCGCCCATGGGAGAAGTGAGGACGACGCCGGCTCCCAAGCCGGTGCGCATCTTGGAGCCATCGAAATGCATCCGCCAATGGGTGGAGTCGGGCGCCGGTGGCAGGTACTGGGTCTCGGCCCAGTCGACGAGGAAGTCGGCCAGTGCTTGCGACTTGATGGCGGTGCGGGGTTGATAGTAGATCGTGTAGGGCGCCAACTCTATGGCCCATTTGGCCACTCGTCCAGACGCATCTCGGCTTCCGATGATCTCAGCCAATGGGGTTGTGCAGACCACTGTGATTGGATGTTCTTGGAAGTAAGGCTTCAGCTTCTTGGCGGCGAAGTGCACGCCGTAACACATCTTCTGGTAGTGGGGGTAGTTCTGCTTGGAGGTCGACAGTACTTCACTCAGGTAGTATACCGGTCTTTGGACCGGCAGTGCCTTGCCTTCCTCCTTGCGCTCGACTACGACAACCGTGCTGACTACTCGGCTGGTGGCGGCGATGTACAGGAGCATGGGCTCTTTGGGAGTCGGAGCCGCCAACACAGGGGGAGTAACCAACATCTTCTTCAGCAGCAGAAAGGCCTCATCCGCCTTGTGGTTCCACTCGAAAAAATTGGTCTTCTTCATGAGTTGGTACAACGGGAGAGCTTTCTCGCCCAGCCGACTGATGAAACGGCTGATGGATGCCAAGCAGCCAGTGAACTTCTGCACATCCAACAGTCGGCTGGGTACCTCCATCCTCTCGATGGCCTTGATCTTCACAGGGTTGCACTCTATGCCGCGTTCGGAGACCAGGAAGCCGAGTAGCTGGCCGGCTGGTACTCCGAAAACACCCTTCTCGGGGTTCAGCTTGATCCGGAATCGGCGCAGGTTCTCAAAGGTTTCTTTGAGGTCTTCCAGCAAAGTTCTGCGCTTTTCCGTCTTCACCACCACATCATCCACGTAAACGTGGGCATTTCTGCCGAGTTGCTTGAGGAGGCACTTCTGCATGCAACGCTGAAAGGTGGCGCCGGCATTCCTCAAGCCGAACGTCATGGTCAGGTAGCAGAAGGCTCCGAACAGCGTGATGAAGGCGGTCTTCAGTCTGTCTGCCGGGTTCAGCTTGATCTGGTGATATCCTGAATAGGCATCTAAGAAGCTCAACAGCTCGCATCCGGCTGTGGAGTCTATCACCTGATCAATTCTCGGCAAAGCAAATGGGTCCTTGGGGCAGGCTTTGTTAAGGCTCGTGTAGTCAATACACATTCGCCACTGCTTGTTCTTCTTCAGTACTAAGACTGGGTTTGCTAGCCACTCTGGGAAAAATACTTCCATGATGAAGCCGGCTGCAAGCAGCCGGGCTATCTCTTCACCAACAACTCTTCTCTTCTCTTCTGACAGGCGGCGCAGGGGCTGCCTGACGGGCTTTGCATCGGACCGGACATGTAACTTGTGCTCGGCGAATTCCGTCGGCACACCTGGCATGTCTTTGGGGGACCATGCGAAGATGTCCCAATTCTCACGGAGGAAATCGACGAGCTCGCCTTCCTATTTGTTGTCAAGGTTTGCACCTATGACTGCGTACCTCTTCGGGTGCCCTGGGTCCAAAGGTATCTTCTTCGTTTCCTTCGCTGGCTTGAACGAGCCCTCAGCTTCCGACTCCTTGGGGTTGGGCGACAACCCAGGCTGCTTGCCGGCCATCGCCACAACCCGGTCAAGAAGCCGCTTCTCCGCTGCAATGACCAGGGACTCGGCCAGCCGACTACTCTCGGCCGCACAAGCGGACGACTTCCTGTAGTCGCCGACTACAGTCAGGATTCCCTTGGAACTCGGCATCTTCATCTTGAGGTAGGCGTAGTGGGGGACCGCCATGAACTTGGCCAAGGCAGGTCGGCCAAGTAGTGCATGGTATGGGCTCCGGAGATCCACCACTTCAAACCAGACTGGCTCTCGGCGGAAGTGATCCTTATCTCCAAAAAGGACATCTATCAAAATCTTGCTGATTGGGGAGCAGGAAAGGCCAGCGACGATCCCATGGAATACAGTCCGGCTGTTCTGGAGTTGTCTTTGCTTGATTCCTAACTTCTCCATAGTATCCTTGTACAGGATGTTGATACTGCTGCCTCCATCTATCAAAACTCGCGAGAAGCGAGCTGCCCGCCTATCAGTGGCAAATGTGGCCTCCAGAACCAAGGCGTAGGAACCTGGATTTGGCATCACCTCTGGGTGATCTGCTCTGCTCCAACTGATAGGTTTCTCGGACCAGTGCATGAACCCCGGGGCGTCCGACGCCACCGCGTTCACTTCTTGCTGCCGCAGCCGCTTGCTGCGCTTGTCATCTGCCACGCTGGTGAACACCACGTAGGCTCCATGCTCTTCCGGGTACTCGTCTTGCACTGCGCCGACTGGCCTGGCAACCGGCTGCGGGGGTGGAGGCGGAGGCGGCTGTCCAGCAGGTGGAGGAGGCACCAAGCCGTCTCCCTTGGCAATCCTAGTCAGCCAGTGGCACTTTCTGGTGGTGTGGTTTGATGGCTTCGCGCCACTGTGAAACTTGCAGGGGCCATCCAGAGCCTGCTCGTAGGAGAAAGCCGGCAGCCAATTGGGCTTGCCGCCCTTCTGCCGCTTGGGTGGAGATTGCCCTTCTGGTTGCTGATCGTCGACCGTTGCGACCTGCCGGCTATTGGAAGCCGGCTGCGGGGCCTTGCCCTTGTGATCGTTCTGCTGTTGCCGCCGGCTGGCGTCTCCAGCCGGGGTTCTGGGAGCCTGAGGGGCGCCTTTGCCTGCCGTGCCGACTTGGATCTCCGTCTTCATAGAAGAGTCGGCCGTGGCATATTTGTCTTCTATGATCAGCAGCTCATCCAGGGTCTCCGGCTCGTCGAAGAGAAGCTTGTGCTTGAGGAGGGTGCCTTCTCTGCACCCGGCGGTGAAGTACTCGATGGCCTGCACCTCGTGCACGCCCTCGCAGGAGTTTCGGAGCTCGGCCCACCGCGTGAGGTAGTCGCGAGTGGATTCGTCGGGGCCTTGCACGCACAAGGAGAGCTGGCGAGGCTTGGGAGGTCGCTTGTACGTGCTCGTGAAGTTGCGGACGAAAGCCTCGGTGAAGTCGACCCAACTGTTGATGCTGCGGGGCTTCAGGCTGTTCAGCCATGTTCGGGTCGTGCCCTGGAGCATGAGCGAAACGTACTTGACGGCGACGCGCTTGTTGCCGCTTGCTATGTCGACGGCGGTGGCGTAGTCGACTAGCCAATCCTCCGGCTTCACGGAGCCGGTGTACTTGGGGGTATCTCTGGGGAGAGTGAACCCTTTGGGGAAGGGCTCATCTCGGATGCGGGGACCAAAACACGGCGGCCCCAGCTCATCTTCTTCTTCCAGCACCAGAGATCGATGGAGTCGGTCGATCCGGAGGCGGGCATCGTTCTCTCCGACTCCCTCTCGGCGGCCTAGACGACCTCCGAAAGTCGGATGTTCAACGGGCGGTGGAGAGACTCGCCTTTCTCTGTGGGGTGGCGGAGGCACATAGTCGTCCCGCCGCTCTACCGCTTTCGGGCGGCCGTCCTGGTCGCGCTCGATGGTGATATGAGTCCGACTGCGGCTTGCAGCCGGCTCCTTGTTTTTTCTTCCGCGGACGCCGCCAGTCGGCGCCCGAGACGTTGCGCCTTGATCTCGGCGGGGTGGCAGGTCATCTTTCTGCTGCTGCGGTCCTTGGGTGCGGCAGCCGGCCGCGTTCTGCGCGCCGGCCGCGTCGAGGAGTCGCTGGACTCGCTCCGTCATCAGTCGGCGCTCTTCGCCTTCAAGGTTATCCAACTCGTCTGCCGCCGCTTGGGCGGCTCGAATGTTTTCCGCGGGCGTGGCGTATACGGGGCGGTTGGCCCCGAACATGCTGGCGATGTCCGCGCCGCGCTGGCGGATCGCGCCCAGGCGGCTTGGCCCCACTAGGGCCGGCGAGCCGCCCACGGCGCGATCCATCTCGCGCTGGTAGGCCTCTGACAAGTGTCTCATGCTCGCCAGCTTCTTCGCGCCTTCGACGAGCTGGAGGCGGCGCGCCTCCAGTGTCTTGGCGTCAGCGTCCTCTGGAATGGGCGCATCCAGGTCTTGCAGTGCCGCGTCAAGCGGGTCGCGAGCTCTCCCGTCGGAGTGCTCGCCATGGTCGATGACGAGCACCTCAGTGACGGTGCTTCCGCCGCTCTTCGTGCGAGGGAGCGGTTCGTCGTAGATCACCACATCGGTGGGAAAGGCGTCGACCGACGCGGTGTCGGAATCGACCAGCATCGGGTCGGTGGAGCCTACGGACTCCAGGTCAGTGGCAGGCTCGCCAGCAACGTGGAGGTCGTCGAGGAGGCCCGCGAGAAGGTTCGCGGGGCCGCCGGTGCCTGCGTCGCATGCAGGCTCGTCGGAGAGGCTAACCTCGCCGACAAGATCGGCGAGGCAGCTGGCCGCGCAAACGGTCTCAACGTCGCGCAGCGCGTCGGCGCAGATTCCCTCTGGCGTGCCGGGCTGGCTACGCTCGCCGGGGAGAAAAGGGGTTCCCATCCAGAACAGATCTCCGGACGACGGTACACCTAGCCCCACGGAGGGCGCCAAATGTCGGGGGTTGGGTACGACATATGCCAACGGATGGCTTATCATGGTGGGGGCGAGTAGAACGTCGCCGGTGACTGGAAGCGGGATGAGGCGTAGACATGCACGCCGGCGGATCTGACCAAGCTTCGAGGCTCTCCGAGGAGATAATACCCCTACTGCTGCTCTGCGGGGTCTCCGCATGGTCACTATGGTGATATGTGTACAAAGTTGCTCCTCGAGCTGTGTTCGAGAGGTAGGAGAGGGCAAGGCTAGCTCTCTCCCTTCTGTGCTTCTGTCTAGTGGTCAAAGGATCCAACCCTTTGCATGGGTGTTCCGGGGGGTTTATATAGGCCTACCCCCCGGGGGTACAATGGTAATCCGACTGGGCGCGGGTCCCAGCTGCCTGTCTCTCAAGTGGTCGTCTTCTTCGCCGACTCCTGGGGCCCGCCGCTGGTGGGCCCCGCCGGCTGACCTGGTCACTGTAGCCGCGCTTCTGATGACGTCGTCTTGGTCACGGGGTCGTGGCAACAGTGCCGCCGTCCGGCGGGCGATCACTGTGGCCACTCCCCGTCTTATCTGGTTAATGGCGTGCGGGGCCCATGGGAGGAACGGGCCGACTCCTGGAAGCCGACTCCCACGGGGTCCATCTTTGGGCGCTATCGCCGTCTTCTATCTCCCCCGCTGACTGGCGGGGCCCGCCGTCTCCAGGCCGTACTGGCGGGCCAACGTGGGAACAGGGTTCCGCCGCTGGGGCGGACGTCAGGGCCGGTATGGCCACAATGCCGCGCCGTACCGAAGATCTCTTCCGGTACGTCGCACTGTAGCCATACCCGCCCTAGGTAATCAGGGTAGGGGAGGGCCGTACTCCGGCCATCCCCAGTCCTGTCCTTCTTCTAGAAGGCTGAAGGTGGCGAAGTCGTGGGCCGACTCCCCATAGTCGGCATTCCTGGGAGTCGGTTTATGTCGTAGCCGTCTTCGAGATTCGGCCGTGAGTGGCTAGTCGGCGATGCTATAGCCGACTCTCAGAGTCGGCCCTTTGTCTTAGGATCCTTCGAGGGGCGAAGCCGACCCCGATGTCTTGAAAGGTTCTGGGCCTCGGGTTTGCCTACCCGTGGCCCATTACTCCGACAGACGTGGTTTTCGGCCCCCTGGACCCTGAGCCGACCAGCCCAGGCCTCCCCACCTGGGAGAAAGCCAGCAGCTGCAGCCCAGGATCCGTCGCCATCGAGGACGCCACCTTCTCCCCGAGCTGATCCGTCGCTTGGACCAGCGGGGATGCCGCCAAAGACAGATTCTGGACAGCAGTAACCACTGTTATTACCTTGTCCGGCAGTTTGACATTGTTCATTAACCCATCATCTTCACGGGTGCCCTGCATGCCCCAAAGGTCGAGGTGCCGCCGGACCGGCCCACCCCAACCTGGAGCCTTGAGGTCGATGGAGTACTCTGTCTTGCGCTGCTCAACCGGAATGCCGCAGAACTTTGCCGTCATGTGTCCCACCATATCACATCATAGACAAAAGTTAGGTAATTTTTCATACTTGACATTGAAGCAGATTTCCTCAGTGGTACCGAGGGGAGTGATGGCGACGACCTTCCTCAGCGGTTCCTCCACCTTGTGAATGACACGAACCCGGATGTACTCATCAACGATCTGCTCGTTTTGGTGCGCCACCGCCTTCACCTCTCCCAGTTGAGCAGCAAGAACCCATCCCATGGCCTTGGTCTTGAGCGGCACCGGTAGCCCGTGAATTTTTACCCAGACCATAAAGGAGTCCAGGCACACATTCACAGGGTTGTCCTTCGCGTCGAGCTCTGTGATCATCACCGCATTATTCCTGAAGTGCCATGGCCCAGCCCGAAGAATGTGCTTCAGATCACCCTCGTCCGAGAAGGTGATGACGAAACGGCCATCTGAACTCTCGACCTTCTGGGCCACCGCATTGCCCCACAGCCTCCAAGGCCCGCGAAGGTCGCCGACAACAGCCTTGGGGTCGGCTGTGTACGGCGAGAGGACCCGAGCCACCGCGAGCTTCCCCGCCACAGCCCGCAAAGCGGCCTCCATGTCGATGACGACTGGCTTGAGGCTTGCCCGAGGACCTGCCAACTACTTGCTCTTGCCGGCCCTCCGCAGGGGAGGCGGCCCAGCCGCTGCCGAAGCAAAGCCGATTGTCGTCGTCGACGGCGAGACGGCAAGAGCAAGGCCACTTGGCCCTCCCACCGCTGTCCTCCCCAACGGCAAAGCAAGGGTGGCCGTTGCCGGCAACAAGATGCCAGCCTCCGTCCCAGCACCTCCGCTTGATCCGTTAGTCCAGGGGCCCCCCTGGCTACCAGCGCCCTCCGTGCACTCCCCCGACGAAGCACCAGGGCCGTCACACCCCGCCACTGCCAAGGCCACAACAGTCACAGACGGAGTTCCTGGGGAGGCCCCCATCCTCCCCTCGCTGCCGTTCACCTCCATCGCTGGTTCCTAGCACACAGAGACAGAGACAGACACGGGAGCGAGCAGAGTAGCAGGAAGAAAGTGGTAACGGGCCACGCTAATCCCTCTCCTGATATACAAATTCTCCTCCCCAAATTTCGCCGATGAATCCATGAATTTAACCTCCATATTACTCATCCCCTTCTTTTCCGTTACCACCCCGAATCGAATTAGGAGTTAATCCAAACTAAACTGACTGAAAGACCTCACCTTTATTCCCCTGATCTTCAGTACTTGTGGCCAAATCAATGGCCGAATCCGTCGCCACTGAAGCCGCGGGATCCAACCCCTCCATTCCTTCTTCAAGGTCCAACTGAATCGGGTTCGCCATGATGAACGCCATCGCCTTGGCTTTCATTAGCCACACACAGCGTTCTCGATCTAGCGCTTTGCTGAGGATTTCCCTCCCCCTCTCTCTAAAGGTGCTCTAATCCATGGAGGACCGGCCACCCAACACCCCCGTATCGGCCCTAACACACTGGCCCCGGCCCTTGGCCGGCGGCACCGCCGCCATGGCCCCCTCCCTCTCAGACCGCCCCTCCCATCGCGAGAGCGCTTCAGTCAACGCTCGGTCGTGACATCAAAGCTCGCCATTTTTTATGGCACGCGTGTTTCTTGGTGGATGTACTATTCACCATCTTGTTGTTTGCTTCTCCGTTGCATTAATATTTCAGATTGAGGTAACAGCACTGCAGGTCCTGAATTTGCACATCATGTGATGGTTTGGTCCTTGTACTTGCAAAAGTAGATTATTTCATCCCTGAACTTGTCATGGAGGTGCAAGTTTGGTCCTATGCCAATCACAGCTCGCCAAATGGATGCCAAGTGGACTAACTGGTCAGCGTGCCGCATTTTGCACTTAGGCCCCTGCCTTTTTCCATTATCAAACCGCAGTGCACCACCAAGTGGCACTTGTGTTGGTATATTATTTGGAACGTTCTTTGGAATTCTGCTGAAAGGTGTATGCTGAAGCTTTCTGAAAGGTATGTGCCCACTTGAGTTTTCTGAAAGGTGCATGCTGAAGTTTTCGTTGGGCCTTCCATTGTCACCGATTAGGCCCTAACTAATTCCCTTGTTGCAATTCATGCAGAATTGCTAAACAACAGATAACCTATCCACCTGTATCTAGGAATGGAACCTGTACTTAACCAAGACTATTTATAAGATGGACAAAACATAATAGACCTGAACGGCTTATATTAGTTTCCAGAGCTAGTGTTCTCTCGATGCGTCCGAAAGAATCAGATGAACCTGTACTCTTGTAGTTCCCCAAAAAATAAGATGGAGAAGGGACGGCATCTTCTCTGTAGCAGCTGCTCGTGCTCTGTCAAGATAATAAGGTAGCACTAGTTGTGCTGTGACGAGCTAGTTAAACTAGTGCATGTTGACAAAGGGGTTCACCAAAAAAATCGAACTGAATGTTACTAGTGGACGGTCCAATTCTTCTATGTTGGGGTGGCTGGGTTTTATACTACTATATGCATTTTTCTTCGTCATAATCTACTACTACACGCCAGGCATAGGCAGAGTTTTCACGGGTCCTCGCTCGCAGTGTTTATTAACTGAGCTGACACCTCACCTAATAACTGAACCAAAGCCCTTACTATACACGTCGTGCGTTTCTGTTTTGAGTTTTAAAACTCTGACGGAAAACAGCGACGAAGAATTGTTCAGAAACTTGTTTCCCCTGCCCTGGCAAATTACACTAGCACACTCGGTATTTTTCTCCTTTCACCTTAAAAAAGGAAAAACCCCGGCCTCTGCATCTATCAATGCACACAGACACGTCGACAACTACAACATCAAACATTTGTCAAATCAAAAAGCCTAGATCACTACAGAACAGAGCATCTGCAATTTCTACAAGGCTAACTCGTCATCGTAGGCGTAGCTGCCGCTGGCCAAGGAGCTGATCTGCACCTCGCCGTCGTCGTCGTCGTCGTGGATGACGTCGACGAACACGGCGTCCTCCTCCTCCCCGTACTGCTCGGCCGGGACCGCCGTCGGGAGGAGGACGACGTTCGGGCCCGCGGCCGGCGCGCCGTCGTGGCTGGCCTTGAGCTGGTCCTCGAACATCTTCTGCACCTCTTGCCCTGCTCCTCGATCCTCACCTGCAGCCTCCGCTGTATCTGCCGCCAGCAACACCAAGCAAGTTAGACAAATCACATATACTTTTCACTGACAGGCATGCATCAGTACGTAGTATATGTGTATATATATGGCGACTTGGCAAGCACACAACAACTGGGCATATACCTTTCAGAAAGCTTCAGCATACACCTTTCAACAGAATTTCAAAGAACACAAGTGCCACTTGGTGTTGCATTGCGTGTTGATAAGGGAAGAAGGCAGGGGCCTAAATGCAAAATGCGGCGCGCTGACCAACTAGTCCACTTGGCATCCACTTGGCGAGATATGATTGGCCTAGGACCAAACTTGCACCTCCATGACAAGTTTAGGGATGAAATAATCTGCTTTTGCAAGTACAAGTACCAAACCATCACATGTTGTGCAAGTTCAGGGACCTGCAGTGCTACTACCTCTTTCAAATTTGATGTGCAAGTTTGAAGGGGTTGTGTCACCATCCACATGACTACGAGAAAGAATATGGACAGTGAGAGAAAAGAGTGGATGCCGATGGTGATGGGTCCACTTGTACCATTGGTGCACTGTCATGTGTGATCATGCCTTGTAATTCCTCGTAAAAATAATACTATTGTGATACTATAGTAATGGGAAAGAAGACACAAATAAATCTTAGTAGAACTTTTTTTTACACCTATACAAATCCTTCAACTCTTGATTTAGTAAAATCATGATTGCATTGATTCTAGAGTTGGAGGATTTCTCGATTATTGCTAATCTAAAAGTTTGTGCGTATAGAAATGCTCTCGGTGTGTTCGATTTGTATTGACTTGTGAATGTTGACCGAGTTTGGATCTTAAGTTACTTGGTCTTCCACTGGGAACCTCTCGCTTCTTATGTAGACATAGAGTAGTGCCTTGAAAGGCACAAATCCAATGCTCTAAGAAGAAATCATATTCAACAACCGGGAGTCGTGACTAGTGGTGCCATACGGTGATTTCCATATCTCCTATAATCTCTTCCAATATGGCAGAAGGTCATTAGGGTATCCGATGCTCACGTAATGCTACGAAAGATTTTTACGTAATCTTCCTAAATCCTTCTCTGTCCCCCCCTATTTTTAGGTCAGTGGGGCCCCATCCTCCCCTTCCCCAATGATGATTATCCACTGTGCTAATCATGTAAAGAGCGTTAGTTCTCCAATGTAGGTGTAGCATTACCGTAGAAACAATAGTCATCATTCAAAAGAAAAACAATAGTCATAATTTTCTTTTATGAAAAAATTATATCTATTATTAAAGTTCATCAGAAGTACAAAACATCTTAAACATGATTTAAATTATATCGAAATTTCAAGACCACCAAACAACTAGTACTACCGCGAGTGGCGGAGCTAGCTCTTCGTGACCCGGGGCAGCTGCCCGAGCTGCTTCGGCCATTCTTTACTAACTAGTACAAAGCAACCATGATTAGTATTGTTAATTCCTTGGACAAATGCAGACCACGTCACGATGTAAAGAATTTGTCCGACTCCTTGAGTTGGCTGGCTCCGTGACTGACTACTGCCGGAACAAGCCGTCGACGCGCCGCTGTCGTCGCTCTCCTATTGGAGCCAGCTTGACCTTGTGGATGACAGTCGGGAAGTCTTTATCCACGTTCCCTAAGGACCGACGCCTTGGAGCCGCAGTTCTCGCCGTTGAACCCTTGCATAGATCTTAATCACCTGACACCAAATCTCGCCACATTAAGAGAAACCCTAACCTCACCATCCCAATGAGACGGCTGGAATCTACGACGGAGCTCTGTCGACTATGCCTAAACAGAAGAACTCGAGGAGCATCGGAGCCCGAAATACAAACTCGAAGAAGAAGCACCGCCAACTGTCCGAGCGCCGCACATGCGAGGACTAAAAAACCCGAAGCTGATCTACTAACCGGAACGGACGCACCGGGATTCTCCTTCATGCCACCGGCCACCGGAGCATCGGGCAGAGGGGAGGAAAATCCACAGGCTCGCCGGTGAAGCTTGGAGGGGAGAGTTTATCCTAGCCGCCTAGGGTTAGAGGAGAAAAGAAGAGAGCGAAATTTATATGGTTATAATAGTCTTACATTACTCATCACAAACATTAAAGTACTTCGTTTGTCACAAACTTAGAATTTTAGTCTCATGTATACTAAATTTTATGACAATACATCTTTTACTCTATCAAAAAATCTTACTGGACCGTTCTAACTTTAGCACTTCGTGCTAAGAGAATAAGAGCCATGTACAAGAAGATTTTTTTTCTCGAATACGCACGAGTGTGCGTATCATGCATTAAAGAAGGAGGGGGAAAGCTCCCCGAAGTCACAATCTTTACATCCTATGTACAAGCAGTCAAGCCGCATCCACCTCACATTCGTAGGCTAACTACTCCCTCCCTGCCCACTCCAAGTTCCCCAACTCGAAACCTCTAATTGTGCCCTTGAGCAGTCCTACCTTTGCCCACAAGATTCCTTCCTCTGTCATGTGCAAAGTGAGCATTGCTGAGGGAGTCCTGAATTAGGGGGTGTCCGGATGGCCGGACTATACCTTCAGCCGGACTCCTGGACTATGAAGATACAAGATTGAAGACTTCATCCCGTGTCCGGAAGGGACTTTCCTTGGCATGGAAGGCAAGCTTGGCGATACGGATATTTAGATCTCCTACCATTGTAACCGACCTTGTGTAACCCTAACCCTCTCCGGTGTCTATATAAACCGGAGGGCTTTAGTCCGTAGGACAACATACAACAATCATACCATAGGCTAGCTTCTAGGGTTTAGCCTCCTTGATCTCGTGGTAGATCTACTCTTGTACTACCCATATCATCAATATTAATCAAGCAGGACGTAGGGTTTTACCTCCATCAAGAGGGCCCGAACCTGGGTAAAACTTCGTGTCCCTTGTCTCCTGTTACCATCCGCCTAGATGCACAGTTCGGGACCCCCTACCCGAGATCCGCCGGTTTTGACACCGACATTGGTGCTTTCATTGAGAGTTCCTCTGTGTCGTCGCTTTTAGGCCCGATGGCTCCTCCGATCATCAATAACGATGCAGTCCAGGGTGAGACTTTTCTCCCCGGACAGATCTTCGTCTTCGGCGGCATTGCACTGCGGGCCAATTCGCTTGGCCATCTGGAGCAGATCGAAAGCTACGCCCCTGGCCATCAGGTCAGATTTGGAAGTTTAAACTACACGGCTGACGTCCGCGGGGACTTGATCTTCGACGGATTCGAGCCACAGCCGAGCGCGCCGCACTGTCGCGATGGGCATGACCTAGCTCTGCCGCCGAACAGTGCCCTGGAGGCCGCACACGCATCGGTTCCGACCCTTGATTCGGAACCAACTGCGCCGATCGAGGACGAGTGGTTGGACACCGCCTCGGGGGCTGCGATCCCAACGACGATCGAGCCGAACACCAGCCCCGCACTATGCAACGCCCGTGACTCCGTAGGGCCGGACTCCTCTCCGGACTCCAAGCCCTCCGCGCTCCTGCCGATCGAATCCGATTGGGCGCCGATCATGGAGTTTACCGCCGCGGACATCTTTCAGCACTCGCCCTTTGGCGATATTCTGAAGTCATTAAAGTCTCTCTCTTTATCAGGAGAGCCCTGGCCGAACTGCGGTCAGCAAGGTTGGGATACGGACGACGAAGAAATTCAAAGCCCACCCACTTTGTAGCCACTATCGATGATTTAACCGACATGCTCGACTTCGACTCTGAAGACATCGACGGTATGGACGACGATGCAGGAGAAGCACATGAACCAACGCCTATAGGGCATTGGACAACAACCTCATCTCATGATGTGTACATGGTGGATACACCTAAAGAAGGCGACAACGAGGAACACGGGGATGCAACGAGGGATCGATCTCTTGAAAAACAATCAAAGCGGCGGCGTAAACGCCGCTCCAAGCCCCGCCTCGATAAAGACGACAGCCATGAAGACCCAGCCATAGAGCAGGATGAGCCGGCGGACGACGAGCATGCCTTAGAGCAACCGTCCGAACAGGGCAACTCGGATAAAGAAACCGAACAACCCACCCCCGGCATAAACGGCATTCCGGACGACCGTACACCGGATAAGCTCATGGAGCAGAAGAACCTCCACAAAAGGCTCGTTGCTACTGCACGCAGCCTGAAAAAATAGAAGCAAAAGCTCAAAAGCGCGGAAGACGCACTCAGAATCAAATGGAGCAAAATACTCAACACCGCAGACAAATACGGTGTCAGTCGCTGCACAAAAAGTTATCCGAAGCGAAAGATACTACCGGAATTCGACGAGGAGGCCCTAGAGCCCCCACAGTCAAAAAGTAAGAAAGCCACCCGGTCGGATAGATGAGCCAACGGCCAGCATGGAGCGACACACAAGCCAGCACGCGATCCACTCAAGGATTCGCATCAAAAAGATGGCCCAACCAGATCTATTTATGGGCCAAGAGAGCAAGCTCTCGTAAGCAATGCAACAAAACCAGTATCCGAACATCACGGCACATCCAAATACAGGGGTGCCGCACACCCCCTATGTTTTACCGATGAGGTCCGGGATTATGAATTTCCAGCGGGATTTAAGCCCGTAAACATAGAGGCGTACGACGGAACAACAAACCCCGGAGTCTGGATTGAGGATTATATCCTCCACATACATATGGCCAGAGGAGATGACCTCCACGCCATAAAATACTTACCCCTCAAGCTTAAAGGGCCAGCCCGACATTGGCTCAAAAGCCTTCCTGAAAACACAATTGGAAGTTGGGAAGAGCTCGAGGACGCTTTCCGAGCAAATTTTCAAGGGACCTATGTCCGCCCTCCGGATGCAGACGATCTCAGTCACATAACTCAACAGCCCGGAGAGTCAGCTCGGCAATTCTGGAATAGATTTCTTACTAAAAAGAATCAGGTAGTCGAATGTCCGGACGCCGAAGCCTTAGCAGTTTTTAAGCATAATGTCCGAGACGAATGGCTCGCCAGGCACCTCGGGCAAGAAAAGACAAGAACAATGGCCTCATTAACAAGCCTCATAACCCGCTTTTGCGCAGGAGAGGACAACTGGTTGGCAAGATGTAGCACCAGCGACCCAAGTACATCCGAAACTAGGGATGGAAACGGAAAACCGCGACGCAACAAGGACCGACGCCGGACTAAGGCAAACAGACCGAAGAGCACGGCAGTCAATGCCGGATTCAAAAGCTCGCGGCAGAATCATAAAAAGCAGCCCCTCAAAGATAATAGGGACGAGCTGTCCAACTTAAACACAATCTTAGACAAGATATGTCAGATACACAGTACTCCTGGGAAGCCTGCAAACCATACCCACAGAGATTGCTGGGTTTTAAGCAATCCGGCAGACTCAACGCCAAACACAAGGGGATCGACACACCAAGTGAAGACGACGACGAACCCCAAAAGCAGAGCACCAGGAAACAAAAGAATTTTCCACAAGAAGTAAAAACAGTAAACTTACTTCACATACCAAAACGTGCGGCGCCCATAAAGGTACGCGCCATACGGTCTATCCCAAAGGAGTCCCGCCACTGGTTGTCAAAACCAATCATCTTCGATCATCGGGATTACTCTAGAAGTATCAGGAGCGCAGGCTGGACTGCCTTGGTACTCGATCCAATAATTGGCGGACTCCAGTTTACAAATATCCTGATGGACGGCGACAGCGGTCTAAACCTGATATATCAGGACACAATCCGCCACATGGGGATAGACCCAACAAGAATTCGCCACAGCAAAACCTCCTTTCAAGGGGTAACGCCAGGTCCGGATACCCATTGTATGGGTTTTCTCCGGCTTGAAGTCATATTCGGCTTCCCTGATAACTTCCGCCGCGGAAAGCTAACTTTCCACATCGTCCCATTCTCAAGTCGCTATCAAGCACTACTGGGACGCGAAGCTTTCGTCCGCTTTAACGCAATACCGCATTACGCATCTCTTACGCTCAAGATGCCCGGTCCACGAGGCATCATCTCACTAAAGGGAACATTAAACGCGCCCCCATGCGGAGGATCGTGCGGCTGCCTTAACAGCCCCACAATAATACGGCTTCATCAGCCAAAAACATCCAAACAGGTCGTTAAGACCACAGACATGGTTAGACGAGTCCGGCGAAAACATATCATTAATAAAGGCTTAATAACCGTATACCCCTGCGCTAGGGGCTCCATGCATGTACAATATGAGACAATCAAGCTCAATTTTACCCATTTCCATCTATACTTTGCTTATTTAGTATAACTTCTGTTCGGCACGACCCTTTTTCTTCTTCAACTAAGTTCCTCTCTTTTACAGATGAACATCGTGCTGCGCCCGTCCAGGATACGGCACAACGGAGACACAGGCGCAGACGTGCAGCAGGGACCCGTTCCAAGGATTCTTTTTAGATTAAGACCCTGCGTAAACCTTTTTTACTGTCTCTTGTTGATACATATCCTCCGGTTTTTTGTTATAATCAAGGAGGGGACTGGCGTCTTGGCATGTGGCCACGTCAGGAATTTTGCGCGTACCTGGACACTAGGGGCTTATAACCAAGGGCGTTGTCCCGCCCGCATTCATAAAGACCGAATGCCTTAGGGAGTGTTCGGCGTCGCGAGTTTGGCCTTATATGCATCACTCTGAATCATGTCTTTGGTCAAATGTTGGGTTGCCCGACTCCTGTGTTTTGCTGCCTTACGTTACGCACTATCGGCTAAGGCGGCACCAGGAGAACTACTGCGATTGTGCCCCGGTTCGGCCAGGTGAGCATCTCAGTAGAGAAAGCCGAAAACTGACTGTCATGATGTAGCGTGAGACTGGTCAACCACTCGATGACTCACCGGAATCTATAGGATTCCTCCGCATTAACGAAGGGTCGTTTCCCGGCCAGGCACATATGCGCCCCGACTTCGGGCGAGCGCAGACGCCACCAGGGGCTATCTAAGTAGCCTCACTGTCAAGCTCCTATGGCTAAGTGAAAGTGATAAAGCATTATAGTCCGGTTGCCTAGCTCGCTGCGCTATCACCTCCTTTGTAGGACCGAGACGTTGGATTAAGTGTGAAAATGCGCCTTCTGCAAGCACCCCCGCACTATGTGCGTGAGGGCTGAAGCCAACGACTGCCATCTTTCAGATTATATATATATATACCTTAAAACGGCCGCACAGGAGGTGTTTCAAATACTTGAAGGCACAAGTATAAAAGGCTTCTACAATTTATAAAAATATTGCTTTACAATTAAATATGCTATTAGAACATAGCATCCTTCGAGCACCGCATCTCTATTACACGAGCGCCTTGAAGGACTTCCTGAAAATAGTGCCCGGAGGGTACTCGGCTTTTGTCCGAATCTTGGGATGCAACAACGATGGTCTCCATCTCCGCCCAGTATGTCTTGACACCAAGAGCCATCCGTGCGCCCTCTATGCATGCTGACCTCTTCATTGCATTGATATGCGGCACCGCACCAAGGAATTGCTGCACCAAGCTGAAATAACTCTTCGGCTCCGATCTTTCCGGCCACAGATGACTCATGACACACTTCATGGCGAGTCCGGACAACCTATTCATCTCGGCCCATTCGGCCAGACGATCGGCCACTGACAGTGGACGCTCTGGATTGTGGAACTGCGACCAGAAAAGTTTCTCCACTTCGCGATCTTCTTGATCTCGAAAGTATTCAGTCGCATCAGCAGCACTTGCCGCCAAATTCAGATAGGTGTCCATCGCACTCCATAGCCGGTCCAACGGAGCATGCTTAGGATCACAAAACTTCCTCCGCGGCATAAAGGGCTTTCTAGTCGCGATCTATCCGACTTCACGAAGCTCCTCCCTCGTAGCTCTCATCGTAGAGCGAGCATCCTTGGCATCGGCAACGGCCTTCTTCAAGTCCGTCTGTTTCACCCGATCTTCTTTTTCCAGAAGCTTGCAACGGTCAGCAACGCTCTTCAGCTTCACGGCCATCTCGGCCATCTCTTTCCTGCTTCGGCAGTGAGCAGCCTGTTCGGCTCTCAGCTCTTCAAGGGCCTTCTTGGCAGCCGCATCACTTTTTCTGGCTTGTTCCTTGGCTCGGGCAAGTTCCGCCCGAAGACTCTCCATGGCAGCCGCACCATCTGCATCAAGCACACTCAGGGTAAGATACTGGCATAGGCTCCTTTTACCAGGTGCCACTAGAGGGGTTACATACCTTGCGCCTCGTTAAGCCGCTTGTTAACAAGCACGATGTCGGCTTCTGCCACGTCAAGCGCTTTAGCTCGGCAAACCCATTAGTCCGGCTGGATGCCGGACAATTCGTCACCTGCACACGAAGACATCGTTTTAGACCTGGGGTTATGATCCTCTGCGCGCCGTCAATTTTGACAACGCACAGAGTCTCAGGGGCTACTATGTGCACAGGGTGCATCTTGTTTATGCGCCACTGTTAAAAAGGGCGCGTTATTCCGCGTACCTCAAAACCCGTCAGTAAACCTCTGACGGCCTCGTGCAATCCACTTTCCGCAGACGAAACCCTTTCAATCACCGTGCCCATCAATGCACGATGCTCATCTGAGATAGATGCTCGCCCTAGCAGATTCTTCAACTCCTCCGATCGAGCACCGAACGGTGCCGGATTCGTCATGTTACCTTTCTCGAAGGACGGACGCGGAGAGCCTTGGGGGGCCATATGGCTGCCTTCCGGCCTCGCCGAATTCGGAGAAACCCTCTGCGACGATACCTCAGGGTCTCCCGCCTCTCTAGGCGGTTCGGCAGGGGAAGGCTTTCCGCTCTCCATCATCTCCGGAAGAAGATCCCCCGAAGACGAGCTCTGCTGAGAAGGGCTGAGGTCCGAACTACAAGGTAAATTTTCGGTTACTCTTCTCAGATATAAAACAAGGATTCTTCTCAATGGAAAAACCTCTCTCTACTTACGGCTCGATGGAGGGCTGGCCCCCTTGAGGGCATAGTTCGGCCAAGGTATCCCCCGGCGCAGGACCCTCTAACAAAGATATCTTCCCCCGTTTTGAGGCCACGGACTCCGGGTCTCCAGAGGCGGTCCTCTTCTTTCCTTGAGGAGTGGAATTTTTGATTCCTTGCCTCCGAACAGCCTCCTTCGAGGAGGCCGTAGTTCCCTTGTCCCCTCCCTTGCTTTCTTCCAAAGGCACAATCTTCAACATCCTGACCAGCACGGGATCCGGCGTGGTCTCGGGGAGGGGAGCCGGACACCTGATAAGCTTTGCTTTAGCTATCCACTCCTATTTAAAGAACAGTTCTTTAGAAGCAAGTTTCATAACAAATATACGGATAGCAAGTCCGCGCACAAGGCTACTTACTTTAGTATCCGGGAGATTGTAGCTCAATCCTGCGTCCTCGGTCAAGTCCGGACACATCACTTGTGATCCGAAGAACAATTTATACATGTCCACGGGCGTTGCGCCCATGAAATGCTGGAGAGCTCGCGGTCCCTCCGGATTAAACTCCCACAGGCGGAGGGAGCGACGTTTCCCGGGCAGGGTTCGGCGGATCAGCATGACCTGCGTCACTTTGACCAGGCCGAAGTCACTTTCTAAGAGATCCCTGATGCGGCCCTGCAACAAGGGCACGTCCTTGGATGACCCCCAGTCAAGCCCTTTATTGACCCATGACGCTAGCTGTGGTGGGGGACCCGAACGAAAGGCAGATGGCGCCCCCCACTTGGTGCCCCTGGGAGCGGTGATATAGAACCACTCTCATTGCCATAAGCTGAACTCCTCTTGGAAAGAGCCCTCGGGCCATGGAGCATCATCATTCTTGCTTATAACAGCGCCTCCGCACTCTGCGTGCCGCCCCTCGATCATCTTCGGCATTACTTCAAAGGTCTTGAGCCATAGTCCGAAGTGGGGATTAATACTGAGGAAGGCTTCGCACACGACGATGAAAGAGGAAATGTGGAGGATGGACTCCGGAGCTAAGTCGTGAAATTCCAACCCGTAATAGAACATGAGCCCCCTCACGAAGGGGTCCATTGGGAAGCCTAGCCCCCGAAGGAAGTGAGACATGAACACCATGCTCTCACCAGGCCTGGGAGTGGGAATGACCTGCCCTTGAGCAGGTAACCTATGCGAGATTTCGCCGGTCAAGAACCTGGCCTCTCTCAGCTTCAGCACGTCCTCCTCTGTAACAGAAGAGGGCGCCCATCGGCCTCGAAGGTCGGAACCGGACATTGTTGAAGATCCGAAGCGCCTGAAATCTGGAGCCTTGGGTGTTGGAACTCGAGGCGAAGGGCGAACTCGTTTGAGATTGAAAAGAAGGAACAAGGCCTTGGTCTCATTATAAGAGGTGGAATACCAAGGGCCCTCCCCGTAACCATTTGGGACTCACCTTTAATCGGGAAAACATGCCAACAGGCACGATTGGGTTACCCACGTCCGTATTGATGAGAATCTCGTAAATAAGGGGACACGATCTCTACTTTGACAAGACGTGCCAAGGAAACCGCCTCGCGAAACGCGCTAAGGTGGGGGAGTAAAAACGATTCGAATAAAGACTTGGCCATGGGGTGATGTCACGTTACGTAATATGTCAGCAGATTAGATTTGTGTAAATATTATTTTCTCTATGGCAATATGTGGAAACTTATTTTGCAGAGTCGGACACTGTCTTTTGTGTTCAAAATCTTCTATGAAGTACTTGGAGGAGGAACCCGCCTTGCAATGTCGAAGACAATCTGCGCGTCGGACTCGTCGTCATTGAAGCCTGGTTCAGGGGCTACTAAGGGAGTCCTGGATTAGGGGGTGTCCGGATGGCCGGACTATACCTTCAGTCGGACTCCTGGACTATGAAGATACAAGATTGAAGACTTCGTCCCATGTCCGGAAGGGACTTTCCTTGGCGTGGAAGGCAAGCTTGGCGATACGTATATTTAGATCTCCTACCATTGTAACCGACCTTGTGTAACCCTAACCCTCTCCGGTGTCTATATAAACCGGAGGGCTTTAGTCCGTAGGACAACATACAACAATCATACCATAGGCTAGCTTCTAGGGTTTAGTCTCCTTGATCTCGTGGTAGATCTACTCTTGTACTACCCATATCATCAATATTAATCAAGCAGGACGTAGGGTTTTACCTCCATCAAGAGGGCCCGAACCTGGGTAAAACTTCGTGTCCCTTGTCTCCTGTTACCATCCGCCTAGATGCACAGTTCGGGACCCCCTACCCGAGATCCGCCGGTTTTGACACCGACAATTGCCAACAATGGTGTAGCACCGTTGAAGACGATGTCATTCCGATGTTTCCAGATGAGCCACATGCCAAGGAGGCTCAACGCCCGAATGTTCCTCGTATGTTGCCTGCTTCAGTCCTGCCTGGTGCACCATGCCTCAAGGCTCTCCTCATGCCTTGGTTCGAAATCATCTCTCCCTGTTCTGACACTCAGCCATCTCCATACTTGTCTCGCGAAAACGCAACCTACCAGTAGGTGCTGAATTGTTTCATCATGTTGGTCGCAGAACGGGTAGGTATCCTGGTGCGGTAGACCACGCCTTGCAAGTCTGCCCGAGGTCCACACACGTCCCTTTAGGGCAAGCCAAGCGAAGAAACGACACTTGAGCGGGGCTCCCGACTTCCACGTGAATGCTGCCGTGGGAGAAACTTCTCTTCCCATGAATCTCTCCTCGTACGCATACTTTGCCGAAAACTGCCCGTCCAATGACCAGGACCAAGTAAAGGTGTCTTGTATGTTTGCCGCCAGCCGCGTGCCCGACACCCTCTGCCATAGTGAAAAAACTGCTCAATGGCCTCCACATATAGATCCAGCCCAATGTCTCCTGCCCAAGCTGCGGCGAGCACCGCTTCCTCCACAGTCCTCCTCTTCCTGATCCGGCTCGGTATGCGCTGGTAAATCTCCGGTGCTAGATCACATATCCAGTATCCATCTATCCATTTATCTTCCCAGAAGAGTGTTGATTTGCCGTTCCCCACAGTGTCTCTAGTTGCCGCTCGGTATAACTCCATGGATTCCGCCGGGACTGATATGGAGAAATCGCTCCATGGTCTATTGCGATCGGCCCATTGCAGCCATGGCCATCTCGCTTGTAGTGCCTTATTCATCCAACGCAGGTTTGGGATTCCCAGGCCGCCTGCCCACTGCAGTGTACACACGGCCTCCCAGGCCACCGCGCATTTTGCCTCCTGGCGCTTCATCTTTCCCACACCATAAAAACCCTCGGCAAATCTTCGCCATCGTAGCCACAATCTTCGGCGGGACATCAAGTGCTAGCATGGAATGTATGGGGATGGCACATAGCACATATGAGATGAGGAGGGCACGCCCGCTCTTGGGCATCATCGCCGCTTTCCAGTGCGGTAGGCAGCTTCTTACACGATCCACAAGCCTCTGGAATTGAGCTGCCGTTTGCTTCCGAATCGTCATGGGCATCCCCACATATGTGCAAGGGAACGTTGCTGCCTCACATCCAAGCAAAGTGCACACCTGATCCACTTCTTGCTAGGAGCACCTGATAGGAAGAGCTGCGCTTTTGAGCATATTAACTACCAGCCGGGATGCCTTGCCAAAGATCTCAAGTATGGCTCCACACGTGCGTGTCTCCAGCTCATCTGGCTTGAAGAAGAGCATCATATCATCCGCAAACATCGACACCCGTTGCTTCACACCTGAACCAGCCAGGGGTTGAAGCAGCCCCCGTTCAGCAGCAAACGTGAACAGGCTATGGAGAGGTTCCATGCACAAGATGAAAAGCATGGGGGATAGTGGAGCCCCTTGCCTCAATCCTTGACAATTTAGGATTGGTCTTCCCAGTAGTCCATTGATCATTATTCTTGTGGACGAGGTAGGTAGCATGCAACAAATCCACACGATCCATCTTTCTCCAAAGCCCAGTCTCCGGAGCATCTCCAGCACAAATGGCCATTTGATCGAATTGAAAGCCTTGCTGATATCAAGTTTGAGCATGATTGTGGGCTGCTTGAGAGCATACAGACGCCGCGCCATGCACTGAACCACCATGAAGTTATCGTGTAGTGACCGATCGCGTATGAAGGCGCTTTGGTGGTTCCCCACCAAGTGTGGCAGCTCCTCGGCCAGTCGGACCGCCAACACCTTGTCATATATCTTGATGGCGCCATGGACAAGGCTAACGGGACGGTAGTCCTTGATATCCACCGCACCCTCCTTCTTTGGCAGGAGAGAGACCACTGCTTTGTTTATTGCCGCAAGACCCCTTGTATCGCCACGATGAAAGTGCTTTAGTGCCCTCATGAAGTCCACCTTGATGATCTGCCAGCACACCACATAAAACCTGCCACTGAACCCGTCGGGGCCCGACTCCTTGTCAAGAGGAATGTTCTTGATCGTCCGCTCCACCTCATCCGCCGTTAAAGGTGGCTCAAGGTGAGTGAGGTCACGGGATGGGAGGTCGAGGAAGTCTAGGTTGATGGTCGATACTCTCCCGGATGTGGATCCAAGTAGCTCCTCATAGTAATCATCCACAACGCTCGCAATGCTTTCCTGGCTCGTGAAGATCTGCCCATTGTGTTGCATGGTGGTGATGATGTTTTTCCTCTGCCTATGCCTTGCCTGCCTGCAAATTTTTTTGTATTGGCATCGCCCTCGCTTAGCTGATGTAGTCTCGATTGCTGCCTCGCTATGGTCCTGTCCAGTGAGCTAAGCCCAAGAAGCTTCCTCTTGAGCACTCGTCGCAAGTCATACTCATGCGCCGTGAGCACTCTGTTCTCCACAGCCACCTCCAGCCTCCCAATAATCTCCACTGCGATCGCAATCTGCAACCGGACGTTCCCAATCCAGCGATCACTCCAGCTCTGAAGTGCCTTTGTAGTTGCCCTTAGTTTGTTATCCAACACAAGGAAGGGGTTCCTTCCGATGACAGAGAATCCCACGCATCCTGCACCACTAGCTGAAACCCTTCCACTTTCGGCCAAAAACATTCAAATTTGAATCTTCTGCCCAGGGAAAAGTCTACGTCCAAGTCCACTAGAAGGGGGCAGTGATCGGACACTGCAGTCCCTAGTGCAGTAAGCATGCTTGATGGAAACATGTCTTCCCACGAGTTGGTCATGAAGATGTGATCAATCTTTCCCATAGTTGGCCCGCGCCATTCATTTGACCAAGTGTATCTTCTACCATTAAGGTAAAGTTCTTTCAGCTCCATCCTATCGAGTAGGACAAGAAATCATCCCATCATTCGCCTGTTGAGGTTGGCCTTGTTCTTGTCCTCTGGGTTTACCAGGAGGTTGAAATCTCCTACAACTGCCCACGGGCCAGCATGAAGGTCGCGAATGTCTCGGAGTTCCTGCATGAAGTTTACTTTCTCTGTGTCCCCTTGGGGGCCATAGACTCCGGCGAGCCACCAAGTTTGGGCTCCATCTCTGCTCACCAGTGGCGTAATCGTGGTGTCCATCATGTGGGGATTTGAGAGTGACACCACCAAAGGATCCCATGCAAGGAGGATTCCACCTCTAGTACCACTCGCCGGGACATAGAAAAACCCCTCAAATTTATTTCCTAGGCAATGCCTCACAATGTCATTTGAGATCACAATGTATAAAAAGATCAACTAATTTGTTGGTGGAAGGAACGCCATGAGCAAGTTGAATGAACCATAAATATTTATAATAACTACCACATGGATTACCTTACAAGTAAGTATTACTATCCTTGGATGAAGATGGAAAATATGAAAAGGAAGAAAATGGAATGGGAGAAGAAACGAAAATAACTATTCAACGATGGCATTGCACCTTGTTACTTGAGTTTGGCATGTGTCGTCTACTTATGTCTAACTTGTATAAACCACATCAATCTTACCCCTATCCATTTCCTCTCTATGTATTGTCAGTCTCACCTATACGCCCATTTCCCTTGTTAATGCCTCTCTATTGTAGGGTGCAAGAACGTTTTTTTTGCTGGTTTGTAGGGTGCAAGAACGTTATATATGCTCTCTAGCCGCATATGTTGTTCGATTTTTCATAAAACATAATGGTACCATCTAGAACCTAGTTCCCACCCATCGTGCCTCTGTCGGGGAGAAGTTCGAAATTATGAATCTAGGGTGAGATAAGAGAGTACCAACATTAGAAAAATTTCGAAGGCATTGAACCAAGCACAACAACACAAATGAGCTAACTTAAGAACATGTGCATACCTGCAAATATTAAACTGTGTCAACAGTCTCGAATATCGATTGCAACCAATTTTTAGCTAAACTTTGACTATCATCGCTCGGACTGGTTTAGTTTTCTAAGTTTCGTTTGAACCGATGAAGCAAATATGCAAATGTATGTATGTATTGATATCATGGGATGTCAATTGATGATACGCCTTTTTCGAATCTTCCATCGATAAGCTTATGTTTTCTTTTAGAAAACTACAAAGACTTTGTCCGATCTCTGCAACATATGACACGAACCACCAAACATTCATCGCAGTATATGTCGAGCGAACATATGAATCATGGTCTAGTGACGGGATCGGCTCCGCGCACCCCGCTTAATCTACACGATACCAAAATTGGATGACTGCAATGGGCGAGCGTACGTGAAGTCAACGCGGCGGTAGCGTTTTAGCATGTTGTTCCTAGTTTTTTCCGATGTTTTCTTCAATGTTTCAAAATCATCTAAAAAGAAAAGAGCACAAATAGTATGTGAAGGTTGGATCCTTCCGATCTATGTTACTCTTTATCAGTGGCGGTTACTGTTCTAGTGCGTTGATCCTATGGGGTCTTAGCATGATGACTTCCCGACTGTCTACTACAACAAGTTTGGCCCGGCTCCAGTGAGGGAGGGCGATGACGGCGGCGCGCCTTTGACTTGCTTCAGTGTTTTTAGTCGTCGCTAGGTGGTCTATGAATCTGGTTGTAACTTTTATCGTCTATGGTGTTCATTGTACTATCATGATTGAAGATGAATAGATCGGATGTTTTCTAAAAAAAAGTAGTGCAACAAGAACACACATGCCACTGGCAAAAAAAGAAAAGAATGGGCTATCCACTATTGGCGCGCTCACAGCCTGGTCCCTCTGTCGTCATCGCAATGCGGTCATCTTCGACAAGATCACGCCCTCCTCGGCCTCCCTCCTGATGGCGATCAAGGACGACGCCTGCTCCTGGGCCTGCGCAGGAGCCAAAGGACTTATAGTAATATCATTCCTGTAACGTAGTTTTTATTGTCTAGGCTGAGCAACCCAGTCTATGCTCATTTTGTATCGTGTGCACGCCTTGTAATGTATGTGCCCACGATGCCACTATGTACCTTCTCACCCCCCTATCAATGCAATGATACGCTGACCATAGCGTCTTCGAAAAAAAATAAAAAAGAAGACATGCCATCTTAATAGCTACTCTATACACTACATAATCCATGTCACATTCAGCGTCCAAATCGGACATAATTTCTGCCCAGCGAGAAGTTGGGGATAATAACTCGGTGACAATGTGTTCCTACGAGACATGTTTTAATTTGTTCCTCTCCTTTTCTGTGTGCGAATTGAACGATTGTATATTTGCGAACCATCGCAAAATGCTGGAAGCAAACAAAAAGTACTAATTACTTCAAAAAAAAGTACTACTCCCTTTATTTTTAAATATAAGTTCTTTTAGAGATTTTAATACGAACTACATACAAAATAAAATGAGTAAATGTAGTTCATATTAAAATCTTTAAAAATACTTATATTTATGAACGGAGAGAGTATGTAGCGTATATATAAAAAAAGGGCAAAGATTTGTTTCATTCATTAATTAAGGGGCACCTTGGAGTATACTAATAGGTACTGCTCCATTTACCACATGCGCGACCCCATCATGTCCGCCCGCGTCCGTTTAAGGGTAAACGGACACAAAGTCCTTCCAACGCGCGGCCGCAAACGGACCATCGTCCATTTTTTGTCCGTTGTTGACCCATTCCTGACCCAAGTTTGAGCCAAGTTTGCGGCTGAATGGACAGCTAGCGGACGGCCGGGACGCGCGCCCTTGTCCTCTCCTGGCCCACCCGTCGGTGGTACAGACGGCCACTTTCCCTCCCTTCCCTCCAAAACCTCCCGCGCACCGCCCTCCACTCTCCCACGCCCAGGGGCTTCCCCCTCTCTCCGCCCACCATGGCCGACGACGTGAATCCCGGCGACCCCACCACCTGCCACGAAGAAGCCCGTGGCAAAGAAAAAGAAACCTGTGATGAAAAAGCCGCGGTCGGAGCTCTCGTCGGCGTCGGCCGCCAAGCTCGACAGGGAAACAACCAAGAGGAGGGACCGACGAGCCGTGGAAAAGAGAAGAAGGCCGACACGCAGTACGCTTCCGAGTATGCCCTGTGGCGTGCGATGCAGCACCTGGCCGAGATCGACGACAAGGAGTCCATCGTCTCCAAGGCGCACGCCCTCCTCATGATGGGTGGTATGCCCTACCCCACGCCGACCAATCTCTCGGCCGCTGCCATGGCCGCGGACAGCACAGGCTCGGCGGCCCATCGACTGCCGCAACACCGTTCCCCTAGCTCGTCCGTCTCACACGGCACACCGGTTTTTGTGCTCCCCCGCCGCACGGCCATGGGCAGACACGATTCTCTATGTTGCTGGACTGCATGGTGGTTGATCCGACCACGCCCGCGGGCGTCATCGACCTCAGCATCACGCCGGGGTACAGTGGCGTTGGCCATTGTGAAGACGGCATGCAAAGGAAGCAGCCCCGGTCGTTCGAGTCGGCTAACATTGCCGGCGCCCGCAAGCTGTTCGGGGATATGCCACCGTCGACGCAGACGTCAACAGTCGACGACCCATACTACTCCTCGTTCATGCAGAACGTCATCTTCGAGGGCCATGGTGAGGCGTTCCACGTCGACGGCCAAGAGAAACCTTTTGATGCTGACGTGACCCAAAGACAGGATGGCCATGGTACCTATGATGACTCTAAGTTCGGCGACCATGAAGATGACGATGAGGATGACCATGGCAACTCGTAGCATGAAGATGATGACTTGTATTGTGAACATGAAGAAGAAGAGGTCGACATTTCTGCGGAGCCATTGTGTTTCATCGACGAGCTCACCCAAAATGCCGAAGCACAAAAGAGGAGGAAGAGCATTCGCACGAGATCATATAGCCAAGACGAGGACACTTTGATTTGCGAGAGCTGGAAGGAAATCGACCAAGATCCAATCAAAGGTGTCAAGCAAAAAGGAGTGGTCTTTTGTACAAGAGTTCACAAGAACTTTCATGAGCGAAGAAAGTTTGCCCCCTACCAATTCACAAGCACTCGCAGAGCGGCCTAGGCCTTGGTGACTTGGTATGAACCCCCCCCTCTTTTCCATCATGCGTCCATTATGTTGGCATGCCATTTAAGTTTCATGCATTCTATGTCCTTTCATGTTGGCCGCATGTTTGATCGTGTAGGCATTCCAATCTTTAGAAGCCTTCAAGGCCCGGCACAAAGACAAGTGATGAAGCTATGTACCTAGGGTAGGGGCACAGACCTGTCCTAAGAGCCCTACCCAAGGACATACTTAGAAGAAGTCACCTTTCAATCGACTTGAAGGTACCCACTCGACGGGTTCAAGACACTCGACCAAGAAGCTATCACTCGACCGCTGAGTCAACCACTCGACTGCCAGGAGATCTAAAGTCACTTCACAGGCAAATGGTCGGTCATTAAGTAGCCTTTATAGTCATCATAGCACTTTATTAGGGGCGTTACCAGTAATGCCCAACCTTAATGTACTTTAAACCCTGCATTACTGAGGGCAGGAGAGGGCTGGCGAACTCTATATAAGCCACCCCCCTCCTCAGTATCAAGGGTTCGCACCCCTGTCATTCTCACACATATAATCCAGTCGACCGCCTCCGGGCACCGAGACGTAGGGCTTTTACTTCCTCCGAGAAGGGCCTGAACTCGTACATCTTTGTGTGTTTACAGCTTCTACATAGCTAAGACCTAGCCTCTCCATACTGACCCCCCTACACTACTGTCAGACTTAGAACCACGACAGTTGGCGCCCACCTTGGGGCAGGAATCTTAGCGCTTGATTGTAGGAGTTGCGATTTTTTCCGATCTCCTTGATCATGGTTTCGTGCGGAGTTTTGGTGGAGGGCCGCGAGATCCGTCTCGGCGCGCTCACGTTCATCGCCGACGACTCCGCTTGGCTTCAGGAGGCTCCACTCGACATCGACGCGCTCCCCGTCCGCGGGGCGATGCACTTCCCCACATGTGTTTGTGGCGTCCTCCTGCGGCAGCCGTCGACCCAGTATCGGTCGGCTCCCGTTCCGTCTCCCCACCTTGTCTCTCACCGACGCAAGCGCTCCGGCCGGTCGAGACTTCAGAGGTGGGTGAGGCATGCGGTGGCCCGCCAGATGGCCACCCCTCAAGTCGCGGCAATTGAGCCCGATGAATCTCTCTACGGCTTGTTCGATCTGTCGACTGGCTCCGCAGAGACCGCATCCGAATGCGATAGCAGTGACCCTGCAGCGGAGGTTCTGGCGATTGATGGGACATGCAGCCCTCCCGGTTTCCCCCGTACCGACGGAGGCGCGGGTGGGGGTGACTCGGCGCATCTCCACGAAGAGTATCTCCCTGAGCCTCTCACGTCGCAGGAGCGAGAGGAGCTTCACCGCCGGAACATGGATGCACTCCACACTCCTATCGTTGGGGAAACCCCCGAGGCCCGAGCTTTGGAGGACGCGCGCTTGGCTAACTTGGCCGAGCGCACTCGACTGGAGAATCTCCAGCGAGCACTCGACGAGAGAGCGCGTCAGCGGGCTCCCGAGTCCAGTTGACGTCAGCTCTTCCCGCCTACGCAGGTATATCGAACTCCCATTCAGAATTTGGCAACCGCGGCCCGAATAGCAAAATCAATTCAGCCCTCCCAGTCAGAGGCTGGCAGGGGCTTGTTGCAGATCAGAGCGTTGCTCCACGCAGCAGGAAACCAGAATTCCGCTGTTTCTCAGTCGCGGAATAGGATCCACAGTCAGTCTGTTGCAGCGGATACAGTGCAGTCGGCTCACAGCCCAAGATCGCCCCCGAGGCGTGAGGGACGTGGAGACCGACATGATCAGTACAAAAGAAATGAGCAGTTTGATCACCGACTCGATCGCGATGATCGGTGTCGAGTGCCAACCCCTCCCCCGAGGAGTGGGTCATATGCGCCTCGACAACAGGATGACAGACACCCTCACAGTGTTGGGCGGAGGATTCCAGTCGACCCCAGAGAACCAGGCTTTGATGCGAGATCCGTCCTCGTTCAAAGTTTGGTCGACAGGAACAGGGCTCAACGAGAAGGCCATGACAGAGATGCACATACCAGCAGCAGAGTACGTGTTTCAGGACGAGAGTGTTTCAGTCGAGCCATCAGGGCCGCAGTGATTTCTCCCAACTTCAGGTTGGCGACTAGAGTCAGCAAGTTCACCAGCGAGTCTAAGCCTGACACTTGGCTCGAAGATTACCGAGTGGCTGTCCAGATTGGCGGCGGCAATGATGAGGTGGCTATGAAGCATTTGCCTCTCCTGTTAGAGGGCTCAGCAAGAGCGTGGCTGAATCAGTTAGCACCCAGCAGCATCTACACTTGGGAGGACCTCTCCCGAGTGTTTGTCACGACCTTTGAAGGAACATGCAAGCGACCGACAAGCCTTACAGAATTGCGGTCTTGCGTGCAGAAACCGAGTGAAACTCTGAGGGATTACATCCAGAGGTGGATCACTTTGCATCACACAGTTGAGAATGTGCCAGATCATCAAGCAGTTTGTGCCTTTAAAGAAGGCGTCAAGAATAGAGAGTTGAATCTAAAGTTTGGCCGGACCGGAGAAATGTCTCTGAATCGGATGATGGAAATTGCCACCAAATACGCTAATGGTGAAGATGAAGATCGTCTCCGGAGTGGCAAGCAGAAAGCTGTCGCCCAGGAAACCGGAGGCAATTCCAGTCGGAAACAGAAGTGAAAGGCCGAGCCAGCCGCTCCTGGGGAGGCCCTGGCCGTAACCCAGGGAAAATTCAAGGGAAAACCAAAGGGACCCTGGAACCCCAAAAACGTTAAAGATCAAGATGGAAATGATGTTTTGGATCTGCCGCGTCACATTCACACCAAGAAAGATGAAGAGGGTAAACTCATTTACCCAAAGCATACCACTCGGCAGTGTCGGCTTCTGATCCAGCAGTTCCAGGGCAAACAGTCCAAAGACAAGGAAAAAGAGTCGGACAAAGTCGAGGACAAGGAAGATAGTGACGATGGATACCCCCAAGTCAATTCCACCTTGATGATTTTTGCTGATGTTGAAAGCAAAAGTCGACTGAAAGTTATTAACCGTGAGGTAAACATGGTTGCCCCGGCAACACCCAGTTACCTGAAGTAGTCTCAGACTGCCATCACATTCGACCAGTCCGATCACCCCACGCACATTGCCACCCCTGGGAGGCAAGCTTTGGTGGTCGACCCAGTTGTCGAAGGCACTCGACTGACCAAAGTCCTGATGGATGGTGGCAGCCGCCTGAACATTCTGTATGCAGAAACGTTGAAGGGGATGGGCATTCCGATGTCCAGGCTCAGTACCAGTAACATGAGCTTCCATGGAGTTATTCCCGGGAAGAAAGCCGAGTCACTCAGCCAGATTGCTCTTGATGTGGTTTTCGGTGATTCGAAGAATTACCGCCAAGAAAAGTTGACGTTCGAGGTTGTGGACTTCCAAAGTGCTTATCATACTATTTTGGGCAGACCAGCTTATGCACGCTTCATGGCTCGACCGTGCTACGTGTATCTCAAATTGAAGATGCCTGGCCCTAGAGGTGTGATCACTGTTACCGGCAACCGGAAGAAAGCAGAAGAGTGTTTTTAGAAGGGTTCAAAGATTGCTGACGCCCAGATGGCAGTGGTCGAGTTGCAGGAATACCAGAAAACCGCAGATCCGAGTGAATTGCTGCGAGCCAAGAAGCCCGCTTCAGAGTCGGCATTTCAGTCGTCCGGTGAGACGAAGCCAGTTCACATTCACCCGTCCGATCCCAGTGCAGCTCCGACTCACATCTGAACAATGCTCGACTCCAAATAGGAAGAAGCGCTCATCCAGTTCCTCTGTGAGAACTGGGACATCTTCGCATGGAAGCCCTCTGACATGCCTGGAGTTCCCAGGGGACTGGCTGAGCACCGTCTGCGAGTCGGCCCGAAATTTAAGCCTGTGAAAGAACATCTTCAACGGTCCGCCGTCCAGAAGAGGAAAGCCATTGGCGAGGAGGTGGCTCGGCTACTAGCAGCGGAGTTCATCAGAGAAATTTACCACTCCGAGTGGCTCGTCAATGTTGTTATGGTCCCCAAGAAGGACAAGTCACTTCGCATGTGCATCGACTTCAAGCATATCAATCGGGCCTACCCGAAAGATCATTTCCCTCTCCCCCGCATCGACCAGATGGTCGACTCGACCGCGGTGTGAGCGTTTGTCTTTTCTAGACGCCTATTCAGGGTATCATCAGATCCGTCTGTATGGACCCGACGAGATCAAAACAGCTTTCATCACTCCATTCGGATGCTTCTGTTATGTCACCATGCCCTTCGGCCTCAAGAATGCTGGAGCCACGTTCATGAGGATGATTCAGAAGTGTTTACTCACTCAGATCAGTCGGAACGTGGAAGCATACATGGATGATATTGTGGTCAAGTCACGGAAAGGTTCCGACCTACTGACTGACCTTGCCGAAACCTTTGCCAACCTCAGGAGGTATGATATCAAGCTCAATCCATCAAAGTGCACATTTGGAGTCCCAGGCGGAAAGTTACTCGGTTTTCTCGTTTCCGAACGGGGAATCGACGCCAATCCCGAAAAATTTGGCACCATACTCCGTAGGAAGCGTCCCGTGCGTGTGCACGATGTCCAGAAGCTTACAGGTTGCTTGGCCACTCTAAGTCGATTCATTTCCCGTCTCCGTGAGAAGGCGTTGCCCCTTTATCGACTGATAAAGAAGTCTGACAAGTTCGAGTGGACTCCAGAAGCTGATGCAGCGTTTGCAGACCTCAAAGCTCTGCTCTCCACCCAGCCGGTGCTTGCTGCCCCAATCAGTAAAGAGCCTCTGCTGCTTTACATTGCAGCCATAGGACAAGTTGTCAGTACAGTACTTACGGTCGAGCGGAAGAAGAAGGAAAGGCCTTCAGAGTTCAGCGCCCAGTGTATTATGTATCCGAAGTTTTGACTCCTTCGAAGCAAAGATATCCCCATTACCAGAAGCTTGTGTATGGGATTTACATGACCACGAAGAAGGTTGCACACTACTTCTCTGATCATTCCATTACAGTCGTCAGCGACGCTCCACTATCAGAGATTTTGCACAACAGAGATGCAACTGGTCGAGTGGAAAAGTGGGCGATTGAACTCCTTCCCTTAGATATCAAGTTTGAGGCAAAGAAGGCTATCAAGTCCCAAGCAATTGCAGATTTCGTCGCTGAGTGGATCGAACAGCAACTTCCGACTCAAGTTCACTCGGAGCACTGGACCATGTTCTTCGATGGATCTAAGATGCTGAATGGTTCCGGGGCTGGAGTAGTACTAGTCTCCCCCCGAGGAGATAAGCTCAGCTACGTTCTCCAGATTCACTTCGCTTCCTCCAATAATGAAGCAGAATATGAAGCACTTTTGTATGGGTTGCGCATGGCCATTTCACTCGGCGTCCGTTGCCTCATGGTTTATGGCGACTCAGATTTGGTGGTCAATCAGGTGATGAGGGAGTGGGACGTCAGAAGTCCAGCTATGACTAGTTATTGCAATGCAGTAAGAAAGCTGGAAAAGAAATTCAAGGGGTTAGAGCTTCATCACATCCCCCGACTGAAAAATCAAGTAGCTGATGATTTGGCAAAGATAGGCTCCAAGAGAGAAGCCATTCCCAGCAATGTGTTTTTGGAGCACATCCACTCGCCATCAGTCCAGGAGGATCCTTTTACAGAGGAACCCCCGCAGCCGAAAAGTGCCACAGATCCGACTGAAGTCGAAATCCCTGTTGTGGTCGACCTAATCATGGAAGTCTTGGCAATCACTCCCGACTGGACAGTACCGTACATTGCGTATATCTTGAGGAAAGAACTCCCAGAAGACGAAGAAGAGGCTCGACAGATCGTCCGTCGATCCAAAGCCTTCACAGTCATAAAGGGACAGTTGTACAGAGAAAGCGCGGCTGGAATCAGTCAGAAGTGTATAACGCCAGAAGAAGGTCAGATAATCCTTGATGATATCCACTCGGGGACCTGTGGTCACCATGCGTCCTCTCGGACCATTGTGGCTAAAGCATACCGAGCGGGTTTTTACTGGCCCAGTGCAAATGAAATGGCGAAAGAGATAGTTGACAAGTGTGAAGGCTGCCAGTTCTACTCCAACATGTCGCACAAGCCAGCATCAGCCCTGAAGACCATTCCACTCGTCTGGCCCTTCGCTGTTTGGGGACTGGACATGGTTGGACCACTGAGAACAGGCAGGAGCGGATTCACACATGTGCTTGTAGCAGTCGACAAGTTTACCAAGTGGATTGAAGCTAAGCCCATCAAGAATTTGGATGCTAGCACTACTATCAGTTTCATCAGGGAGCTAACATTCAGATATGGAGTCCCACATAGCATCATCACAGACAATGGGTCAAACTTCGATTCAGACAGGTTCAGAGTGTTTTGCGCTTCTCAAGGCACACGAGTCGACTATGCGTCGGTCGCACATCCCCAGTCGAATGGACAAGCTGAAAGGGCAAATGGTCTGATTCTCAAAGGACTAAAGCCTCGACTGATGCATGATCTCAAGCACGCAGCAGGCGCTTGGGTCGACGAGCTTCTGTCAGTTCTGTGGGGATTGAGGACCACCCCGAACCGGTCGACTGGAAGAACTCCGTTCTTTTTGGTTTACGGAGCCGAAGCAGTCCTACCGAGTGATCTACTTCACAATGCACCCCGAGTCGAGCTTTATACCGAGGATGAAGCAGAGCAAGCCCGGCAGGACGCAGTCGATCTCCTAGAGGAGGAGAGAGAAATGGCTATGATCAGATCGACCATCTATCAGCAAGACTTGCGTCGATTCCATGCCAGAAACGTGAAGAGTCGAGCCTTCCAAGAAGGAGATTTGGTCCTCCGAGTGGATCAACAGAAACCACACAAACTTGCCCCTACTTGGTAAGGCCCCTTCATCGTCACCAGAGTCCTCCACAACGGAGCATATCACCTCTACAATGTTGATCGCCGGATCGACGAGCCTCGAGCTTGGAATGCGGAACTACTCCGCCCATTTTACACTTGAGTTCTCACTCGGATGAGATGTAATAAGAAAAACTTCTGTAGTTTATTTTTATCAAAGACAAGAGTGTCCCAGTTCTTCCTGTAATGGCTGTCACTTTTGTTTGTGTACAAAATCCCCCAGTGGGTGGCTTAGCTGCGAATCCGTTTCGCCTAAGTTTGCAAAAAAAAAATCCTACCGAGTGGTGAGCCAGACTCCCACTCGGGGGCTTAGCTGCAGCCCAGTGCTCGCCTAAGTGTTTGAAAATCCTATCGAGTGGTGAGCCAGACTCACACTCGGAGGCTTAGCTGCAGCCCAGTGCTCGCCTAAGTGTATAAAAATCCTACCAAGTGTAGAGCAAACCTCTCACTCGGGGGGCTTAGCTACAGTCCAAGTACTCGCCTAAGTGTATAAAAATCCTACCGAGTGTAGAGCAAACCTCTCGCTCGGAGGCTTAGCTGCAGCCCAGTGCTCGCCTAAGTGTATAAAAATCCTACCGAGTGGAGAGCAAACCTCCCACTCGGGGGCTTAGCTGCAGTCCAAGTACTCGCCTAAGTGTATAAAAATCCTACCAAGTGTAGAGCAAACCTCTCGCTCGGAGGCTTAGCTGCAGCCCAGTGCTCGCCTAAGTGTATAAAAATCCTACCGAGTGGAGAGCAAACCTCCCACTCGGGGGCTTAGCTGCAGTCCAAGTACTCGCCTAAGTGTATAAAAATCCTACCGAGTGGTGAGCCAGACTCTCGCTCGGAGGCTTAGCTGCAGCCCAGTGCTCGCCTAAGTGTATAAAAATCCTACCGAGTGGAGAGCAAACCTCCCACTCGGGGGCTTAGCTGCAGTCCAAGTACTCGCCTAAGTGTATAAAAATCCTACCGAGTGTAGAGCAAACCTCTCACTCGGGGGCTTAGCAGCAGTCCAAGTACTCGCCTAAGTGTATAAAAATCCTACCGAGTGTAGAGAAAACCTCTCACTCGGAGGCTTAGCTGCAGCCCAGTGCTCGCCTAAGTGTATAAAAATCCTACCGAGTGGAGAGCAAACCTCCCACTTGGGGGCTTAGCTGCAGTCCAAGTACTCGCCTAAGTGTATAAAAATCCTACCGAGTGTAGAGCAAACCTCTCGCTCGGAGGCTTAGCTGGAGCCCAGTGCTCGCCTAAGTGTATAAAAATCCTACCGAGTGGAGAGCAAACCTCCCACTCGGGGGCTTAGCTGCAGCCCAGTGCTCGCCTAAGTATGGAACATGTCCCAATCCGCAAGGACGGCAAGATGCGAGTCGACTGTTACCTTGTCCGTCGGTGCTGCACCACAAACACGAAGTTATTTCGAGTGAAGATCAAGTTCCACTCGACAGATAATTCATGAAGATATTCAACAACAAATCAAGTTCGGATAGGATCCAAAGGTCCCCAGACCTCAGATCAAAGTACTCGAGCCCTCGGCTCTACAGAGTTTAACGATTACAGCATCCACTCGGCATTCCGAGGCAAATTTAAAGGGAAGCATTAAAGTTTTTCATTCCTCAGGCGGAGGGTTGGAAGGGGCGACGAACTCGTCCAAATCAATCCCGTTTGCAATACGGGTGGCACCAACAATGAAAGTCTCCATGAAGTCTTGAAAGTTGAGCTTCCTGGTATTGGCAACCTGAATAGCGGCCAACTTCTCCTCTCGCACCTCCTTGCAGTGGACGCGAACCAGAGACAGAGCAACATCAGCACCACACCTTGCAGAGGACTTCTTCCATTTCGTCACTCGACCAGGGACGTCATTCAGTCGAGTCATCAGGGACTCGAGATCATTCGAAAGCGTCGCCCTGGGCTAGAGAGACGTGTCGATCCGCGACACTGCAACCTTCAGTCGAGCCAGATAATCAACCACGCTGGTAATGCGGGACTCCAGGCGGAGCACATTCATAGCAGCCTCGTCCTTCACGAGTGAATTGGCGGGGTCCAAGCTTGGCTCCAGTCGATTGGTCTCCTCTTCAAAGTTCTGGCAGAATTCTACAAGTATCAATTCAAGTATAAGGCAGCGACTCTACACGAGTTTGGTTACTTCAAGCTAGTCGGGTGAAAATTGTTACCTTCAAGCATGATGAACAACTTCTTGGCAAGTCCCCCGAGATAAACCTCAAGATTGTTCTTCTTCCCCGCCAGTTCGCCTGCCTTGTCATTCAGAGCAATCTTGTCGTTCTTCAGTCGGCTGACCTCCTTATTAGCTGCATCGAGAGCAGCTTTCAGTCTAGAGTTCTCCTGTTCAAGAGTAGAGACTGAAGCCAACTTTTCTTCAGCAAGCTTTGTTTTGTTCAAGGCCTCCTTCTGCGCTTCGGCAAGATCTTGATCCTTCTTCTTCAGAGCTTCCTCCAGTTGATCTGCGGCGCGTCGAGTGCAATCAACATCAAGGATTGATAAAAAGAAAAAAGTCACTCGTTAGGAACGGAAGATCTCACCAGCCATACCTTTTGCCTCTTCTCGAGCCTTCTGCAGGTTCTCTTGAGCAAGTTTTAAGTCAAGGTTGAGCTGGATCTGTTGGTCCTTCAACTCAGTGAAGTGAGCCGCAAGTTCACAAGATTTCTGCGAAAAACTAGTCGACAAACGTCAAGGATAGGTTGCTTCCGAGTAACCAAGAGACAATGGTAGTGTTTCTAAGACTACAGCCGAATCAAAACATTCGACAGCGGTCTCGGGGACTACACCCAGTGGGTGCACTCAGCGTGCCCCCACTGGTTCAAAAACAAAAAAAAAGTCGACTGCCCGCAGTCGACCGGATACAGTTCCATTCGACATGGCCTGACCAGACCGAGTGAAGAAGTACAAATACAGCAACGCAATATAAAGACTACAGCCGACTGCCAGCAGTCCACCGTAGTCTCGGGGACTACACCCAGTGGGTGCACTTAGCGTGCCCCCACTCGTCCAGAAGTTGAAAGACGCACCCAGTGGGTGTACATATATAAAGATCTTCGGAAAAGAGATTCTTCGAACAGCATATTGCAACAGACCAAGTGTTGAGTCGACTGACCTGGACATTGCTCTGAAGAGCCGAACTCGCGTCATACGCTGCTTGGCTGGCATCCCGAACCACCTTCACTTGCTCCATCATGATTCTTGCCTGGCGTATAGCCTCCTTTGCGGCACCCACTTGGTCCTCTGGGACAGGGTATGTAGCAAAAAGCGAAGGCGGATTGACAGTCGATGCTGAAGGCCGCACGCTCGTCAGAGGTTCAGCGAAAGTCACGGAAGTCCGAGTGGTATCACCACCGTCCCGAGCTACAGCCTCAGATACCAGAGCAGATTGGGGGGTCTTGCCAGTCGACGCCCTCTGGTTCCTTCTTACTCTCAGCGGCTCGTCGTCTTCATCGTCCAGTAGGTTGATAACATGAGGGGGAGCTGCAAGAAAAGTCAATCGACTAGAGTTACAAGAAATATTCAGTTGACTCAAGGCAGAACATTAGTAATCATACCTGGGTTGGAAGTAACAGCATCTTCCATCTCTTGATCTCCGTCCTTGGCAGAGATCTCAGAAGTAGCAGCACTACAAATTCCGGAAGTCAGTCAGTTGGCTCAATGAATCGATCAAGGATCCGTCCACGGTCGACAAAGGAAAACAAGTCTTACGATTACCCAGAAATGGTGGGGACGGTCATCTTCATCTTGGGCAGAGCCTTGGGTGGCTTGATTGCGTCGCGCGTGGGAGCTTGGGAGCCTTTTCAGTCGGCGTAGGAGAAGAGGTCCGAGGGCGTTTCGACGACTGCCCAACAGGAGCAGTCGCCTTGCCACGTTCCCGCGCGGGATCGTGTGTAAGCTTGGATTGCCTCTCTGAGCGGGGGGGGGGGGGGTTCAACTTCCTCCTCCTCCTCTTCGCTGGAGTCGACGTCGCCGTCCCCCTCCCCTTCGCCATCGGATTCCCACTCGCCGTGTTTGTCTCCGCTCTCACCTCCGCTCGCCTCCCCTTCCTCAGTCGGCTCCTGTGCCCCGTTGGGCGTCGAGTACATCTCAATAGTTTCTTGGGAAACAACAGACAAAACAAAAGTCAATCAACCAACTCAAAGAAGACCAATGAAGAAAGCAAGATCCCAATCAAGAACATAAGGGCAGACCTAGTCCACTTCATATGTGTTGTCGAGTGGAGGGACCCTCCTGGCTCCTCGGGGGTTGTCTTTGTTTCCTGTGATGCTCGACAGCCACCCTTCCAACATCTCATCGGTGACCTCCTCTAGGTGGACCCGAGTGGTGTCTTCAAGGCCTGAATACAGCCACATCGGGTGGTCACGAGCCTGAAGCGGTTGGATGCGCCTCCGAAGGAAGACCTCCAGCAGGTCCATTCCGGTCAGTCCCTCGCGGACAAGCTGAACCACTCGACCAACCAACACTTTGACTTGCGCTTTTTCTTCCGGCGCTACTATCAGAGAAGCAGGTTTCTAAGCTCGGTCTAGAGAGAAAGGGGGAAGTCTAGTCGACTGTCCTGGGGTCGCCTGGTATTTACAATAAAACCAGGTCGCCTGCCAACCGCGGACCGACTCGGGGAAAGTGATAGATGGAAAAGAACTTTTTCCCCTCGTCTGGATCGCTAGGCCTCCGCACAGCTGGATCACCTGCGTCCTCTCGTCACTCGACTTGGCCCTCTTGACCGACTGGGAGCGGCAAGTGAAGATGTGCTTAAAGAGCCCCCAATGGGGATGAAAACCCAGGAAACCCTCACACAAGGCAACGAAAGCAGCAAGATACACAATAGATTTGGGAGTGAAATGATGGAGCTGCGCTCCGAAGAAGTTCAGAAAGCTCCGGAAAAAAGGATGAGGAGGCAGAGAAAAACCACGATCGATATGGGTGGCGAGGAGGACGCACTCACCATCAAGAGGTTGAGGTTCGATTTCTCCCCCTGCGAGACGCGCAGCTTCGTGAAGAATGACTCCTCCCTCGACCATGTCGTCAAGATCTTCCTGCCGAATCACAGATGGCATCCAGTCGCCCTGGATCCATCCCTTGTGCAGAGCAGTCCTTGAGGAAGATCCGCCCCGAGCGGACTTCTTCCCTTTCCCCTGCACCGCCGCCTTCTTCGCGCGCTCCAGAGCGGACGTCTTGCCCTTCACCATCGTCGTCGGTGGAGCTCGAACGGACTCGCGGCACTAGGGTGAGAACGGAGGTGGCGGAGGACCTTGCGAAAGGAGAAAGAAAAGAGAGAGCACACTGTTTGGAAACCCTGAGCCGGCGGCCTATAAGAGGCCGCTTCCGAGTGGCTGACTGGTAGGCCCAGGCTATCCAGTCAAATCCCGCAGCAGACGCGCGCGCAATACGTGGCGAAAAAGGTGGCACGGAAATCGAGGAGCTTCTGCCTTATCACATCCGATTACTGCGGCCGCTCCCGTCCCGCGCGCTTCCCGAAATACAAATCCCGCGAAATCCGCGGGTTGCAGAGCAATCCTTCAGGCCGAAGATCCCTTTCTCACCATCATTCAGAACGTCACAGGCAAGATAATTCACTCGACGGAAGGCCTAGAATGGATCAAGGCGACTGAAGAAGGTTGAGGACGTCATCCGTGACGATTGATCTGAAACAAGGCACTCATGTGACACAAAGGACCAGTCGGAAAGATCTCCAACTCTTTCCCCACTCTAACCTCGATCCATTCGGGGGCTAATGATGAAGCTATGTACCTAGGGTAGGGGCACGGACCTGTCCTAAGAGCCCTACCCAAGGACATACTTAGAAGAAGTCACCTTTCAATCGACTTGAAGGTACCCACTCGACGGGTTCAAGACACTCGACCAAGAAGCTATCACTCGACCGTTGAGTCAACCACTCGACTGCCAGGAGATCTAAAGTCACTCCACAGGCAAACGGTCGGTCATTAAGTAGCCTTTATAGTCATCATAGCACTTTATTAGGGGCGTTACCAGTAACGCCCAACCTTAATGTACTTTAAACCCTGCATTACTGAGGGCAGGAGAGGGATGGCGAACTATATATAAGCCACCCCCCTCCTCAGTATCAAGGGTTCGCACCCCTGTCATTCTCACACATATAATCCAGTCGACCGCCTTCGGGCACCGAGACGTAGGGCTTTTACTTCCTCCGAGAAGGGCCTGAACTCGTACATCTTTGTGTGTTTACAGCTTCTACATAGCTAAGACCTAGCCTCTCCATACTGACTCCCCTACACTACAGTCAGACTTAGAACCACGACAACAAGCCCTTCACTGTCACACATTCTTGGGTGCTCACCAAAGATTGCCCCAAGTTCAAGGACCAATACAATGCTCGTAGGAAGAAGAGAGGAGAGAAGGCGCCGGCGGCCGAGGCTAATGCGGGAGACGTGCTCAAGAGGCCGAGGGGCAAGAAAAGCTCAAAGTATGACGAGAAGCGTGATGCATCTTCTATAGCCTTGCAAGGAACTTTGGAGGATATGATGAGCCAAAAGGAAATGCGGGAGGAGAGGAAGAGCAAAGGAAAGGAGGAGCAAATGAAGATATACCTAGATCTTCAAACGAAGAAGCTTGACATGAAGGAGGCCGTGAAGAAGAGGAAGCTTGACATCGAGGAGGCCGCTCAACTCAAGAAGATAGAGATCGAGGCCACCAATGCTGACACAAAAGCCAAGGAGGTGGAACAAGCGATCATGATCGTCGACAAGAATAACATGCCACCGGAGAGGAAGGCTTGGTTCACGAACCGGCAGAAGGAGATGTTCGCCCGCGACGGCATGATCTAGGTGAGACGACGACCGCGATGGCCGTGATGGCGGTCCTTTTTCTGGCTCCTGTGCCGGCCGCTGGCTTTGTTGCCGGCAAGAAAACTTGTCTCCTTTTGAAGGCTGACTAGTGTGTCGGCGCTGGCTTTGTTGCCGGTGTCAGACTGTAGGCCGACGGCTGTGTTGCCGGCCGTAGTGTGAACCACGACCACGGCTTTAAATCATTTGTTTCTTACTTTTGCATGCACGGGGATAAGACACAGACGAATGCGGCCACACGTTGCCCACATGGCCGAAGCATCCACAAATCCTGACGGATACGACCTCATTACCATCCCAAACTGATGAAATCCGGACAAAGTGGATGTCCGTTTAGGGTCACGCGTTCTAGTTGGCCTGAGCACCTCCAAGCAAAAAATGTACTGCTATGGCATGCGGGCACGACTACGACGCTTACCCTCAAATGATAGCTTTACATACGTGGTCAAATCTTTCGGCGGCAGTATACGTGTGAAAATACAGCCGATATGACTCCAGGTAGGAGAGTCATTTCGTTCATAAAAGGCTGGGAGGCTATGATAGCTTTCACTGGTCGATCAGATGGATTGGACCCGTGCCGTACTATGATGCTTTTTGCTTGCTAGACGTGGTAAGGGCCATAACTTTCACTGGGACGTTTTGTCAAACTGTCAAGACCTGTCATGACTCATGAATTTTCGGTAACCATCCTTCTAGGATAAGCCTCATTTTCGCAGAAATTGCTGCTGCAGATGTACGTGGTACTAGTAGACTTTGACGGTGACTAATTGCCACATGTTTTTTGTCTTGATTGTAATTCTACTTCTTGATTGGGGTTTTTGGGGCTTAAGTTAGGGTTCTTATTATCTTTTCAGTTCTCTCGGGATGGTGTTTATGTAGCTCGTACGTACCTTGTTGTATGTTATATGAATGAGAAAAAGACCTCACATGAAGCAAATGGAATGAAGTTTTCCTAAACTTAAATGCCAACACAAAATTTGACATGCGTTTTGAAAGATGAACAGAAGATCAAATTGAATCGATTAGTTTTTTTATGTATATATTAAACTCGATTAAATTCCCTGACCAGCAAAACCGGGTAGAGGCCAACTAGGCCGCCAGTAGGCCATGACCTTGTCACATCGATTTGGCCCAATTCAGTTCATACACACTAATGCAGCAAGAGCTTTTTACAAGATAATTAGTGGGCACGTCTAGGTCTCGCCGATTGAAGGATTGAAGAACACCTCGCTTCAAGGGTCTCTATATTGGCTCGGTCCATTAATTGTTACGTTCGCTAGTTTCTTCATACATTTGCTTCGTTCGGTTTCTCTTTCTTATTTTTATTTTTATTTTGAAATATTCTAAATATATGCATATTCCAGAAATATTTTTACTCAAAATTTAATATTTTTCACCATGTATTAAAAAAAGTACATGAAATGTAAATATTTGTTCATGTAATTTTAAAATTGTTCATGTCATTCAAAAACAAGTTCATGTCATTCAAAAAATGTTGAAAAGTTTAAAAATATGTTCATAACATTTTGTAGATATATGCATGAAAATGAAAAAAACAATTGTTCATTTATTTATGAAAAATGTTCTTGTCATTTGTCATTCAAAAAACTGTTCGTGACATTCAAAAAGTGCATGCCTTTAGAAATATGTTTGTGACATTTCAAAAAAAGTTAATAAAATTTTAAATTTATTTGCACAATTTATATAAAAATTCATAATATATAAAAAATGTTGTATTTAAAATAAAGTTTTAAAAATAATTAAGAAATGTTCGCATGTAAGCTTCAATGTATATTAGAAAAATTGTTCATAATGTTCATCATGCAGTTGACAAATGTTCAACGTGTATTTTAGGTAAATGTTCATAGTGTATTAGAAAAATAAACGTGGATCTGAAAATAATTAACCTATATATGAAAATGTTAAACGTATATATGAAAATATTCGACATGTATTTGAAAGACAAAGAAAAAAAGAAAAAAGAGAAAAAAAACCTGGAAAGAAACATGATGAAAATCGATAAATAAAACACAGAAATAAACATAACCGCGCAAAAACCTCTATAATTGGTACATACAAGTCCATAGAAGTTTCTAAAAACCGCTCTCAGGAAGCTTCCGAAAACCGCATAAATATTGAGCCGGTCCACTGGCGGGAGCCGGTGGGAAGAGCATGCGTCTCGCAGTAAGCGAGACATGGCTTTACTAAAAAAAAAGAGTAGGCAAGACATAGCTCCCGCGATAGTCAGCTTATCTAAAAGTGTTTTTAGATGGGTAGTAGAAACGATTCTGAACGTGTTAAGAAAAACGATTCTGAACTAGAGTGTATGTTCGTGGGAGTACTTGCCCACTTGAACCTCCTATGTGACGCGCGCGTGCGTCAAGCCACAGGCGCGCCCCTTGCTGGGCGGTGTAGCAGCAGCGCACTGCAGCGACCTGCGCAAACCGGCACTATAGTAATAGTTTTTTCTTTCAGCTTTTTATTCGGTTACGAGAGTACAAAATACCGATACACTGTGGCAGCCCGGAGGACTGTACCAACCTGGTTATCCTAGCGGTCAATTTTTTTTTATTTTTCATCCGTTGCTTGGGAAAAAGTGAAAAAAAACTCTAAAAAGGTGTTTTTATGCAGAAAAATGTGGCCAACATTTTTTACAAACTTTTGTTTTTTAATGCGGACTTTTTTTGAAGCATGAAAAATAATTTGGAAAAACTGAAGTTTTCAACATTTTTTGAAATTTACAAGAATTTTACACAGAAGAGAATAGTTTTTAGAATTTCTAACACATTTGAAAATTCTGATCATTTTTTTCTAAAATTCTGAACAAATTTTGAAATGTCAATATTTTTTGAAAATGGGAGCAATTTTTGTAATCCCGAACAATGTTTTTATTTTTTAAAATAACAACTTATGAAGATTTCAAACATTCTATGAAATTTGCAAATTTTTGGTAACACTAGACGGGAACCCGCTAGAAGGTTCCAAAACCAAACGAGCGTGAACCAGGTTAAATGGGCTGGCCTAGTCCACACTGCTCGTCAAGACCCTGTGCCTTTGGTCGACTTTTCGACGCAACGAGCGTCGAGTAGGATTCCGCCTTCCCACGGCAAAAGAAATTTGCTAGGGCATCTCCAACGCGGATCCTCAATTTGCCATCCAAGTTATAACCACTTGTCTGTGGATCCGTCCGATTGTCCGAATTCCTGCAAACTGGACGCAAACTGAGTGGGGCTTTGCGAGAGTCCAGGTCGTCGCCACGTAGGACCCCGACACCCTTTTGCCCACTCAAATCCCCCTCTTGGTACACTTTTTCTTCCACTCCGCGCCCTGCCCCCTTGCTTCCGTACCCTCCTCATCAGACATCTTCATTGTACCTCTCCAGCCACTGGCCAGTCACCCTTGGACGTCCGCAACCCCTACCCACGCGCCTGCCCGCCTTAAACTATGTCGTCGTCCACCTAGGATCTGTCCGTCACCAGGTCCCCTCCGCCTTTCTGGTGACTCCATTCATAGCGGACACCACGCCTGATAGGTGTTCGATAAAATTCCACAGCGGACACCCAGGATCCGTCCGCCGCAGGTACCCTCTGCCTTTCTGGTGACGCCGTTCATAGCAGACACCACTCCTGACAGGTGTTCGATAAATTCCATAGAGCTTTTTTGTTGACATTCTAATTGTTTTTCTAGAGTAAAATGACGGTGTGGTACTTGGTGATGGAGGATGAGTTGTTGTGTGTTGCGTGGAAGGTCATATCTGCATACTTTGTAGGCATGAGGCAAGGGGGCATGATTTTTTGGCAAAACATGTGTGCTCTGTTTCTTGAGCAAAAGCACTTCGCACCCTATGACTCGCACGTGATCCATGATCGCAATGTGAAGTCACTGGCCCATCAGTGGTACACCATCTTCAATGTCGTCATAAATTTTTGTTGTGCGGTTTGCACAAGTGGAGACAATGCGGCCACTGGGCTAGTCAACCATGGATATCATAAGTTTTGCTTCTTGTTGCTTTACATGTTGGTCAATTCGTTGATTCACTCAATGTTGCAACTTGATAATCATCATGTTGTATGGTCCAAACATGTTGTGGTGTAGTACCATAGGACCGAAGGGAGGCCATTTACATTCATACATTGTATGGGATGAAGCTCAAGGGGCACAATGTGTGGAAGAACTTGTGCCAATTCTAACTCGATTATAGTTGAATTTGAAATCAATGAATTCAAAAAACTTGATAAACATCCGGTTATCTTTGTTGTAATATATACATTTCAATATTGTTGTATTATGGATATTTACAAGTTATTTATGGATGAATTGTGCTATTTTATATAATAAATTTGAGTGTTGTGGACTTAAAAGAAAATATAAAGAGGTAATGTTTACGGGACATGGTTAGTGTTGGGGAACGTAGTATTTCAAAAAAATTCCTACGATCACGCAAGATCTATCTAGGAGAAGGATAGCAACGAGTGGGGAGAGTGTGTCCACGTACCCTCGTAGACCGAAAGCGGAAGCGTTTAGTAATGCGGTTGATGTAGTCAAACGTCTTCGCGATCCAACAGATCAAGTACCGAAGGCACGACACCTCCGCGGTCTGCACATGTTCAGCTCGGTGGCGTCCCTCAAACTCTAGGTCCAGCTGAGGCCGAGGGAGAGTTTCGTTAGCACGATGGCGTGGTGATGGTGGTTGTCGGTGTCAAAACCGGCAGATCTCGGGTAGGGGGTCCCAAACTGTGTGTCTACGCGGATGGTAACAGGAGACAAGGGACACGAAGTTTTACCCAGGTTCGGGCCCTCTCGATGGAGGTAAAACCCTACATCCTGCTTGATTAATATTGATGATATGGGTAGTACAAGAGTAGATCTACCACGAGATCAAGGAGGCTAAACCCTAGAAGCTAGCCTATGGTATGATTGTTGTATGTTGTCTGTCGTCCTACGGACTAAAGCCCTCCGGTTTATATAGACACCGGAGAGGGTTAGGGTTACACAAAGTCGGTTACAATGGTAGGACATCCAAATATCCGTATCGCCAAGCTTGCCTTCCACGCCAAGGAAAGTCCCTTCCGGACACGGGACGAACTCTTCAATCTTGTATCTTCATAGTCCAGGAGTCCGGCTGAAGGTATAGTCCGGCCATCCGGACACCCCCTAATCCAGGACTCCCTCAGTAGCCCCTGAACCAGGCTTCAATGACGATGAGTCCGACGCGCAGATTGTCTTCGGCATTGCAAGGCGGGTTCCTCCTCCAAGTACTTCATAGAAGATTTTGAACACCAAAGATAGTGTCCGACCCTGCAAAATAAGTTTCCACATATTGCCATAGAGAGAATAATATTTACACAAATCTAATCTGCTCACGTATTCCGTAGCGTGACATCACACCACGGCCAAGTCTTTATTCGAATCGTTTTTACTCCCCCACCTCAGCGCATTTCGCGAGGCGGTTTCCTTGGCACGTCCTGTCAAAGCAGAGATCGTGTCCCCTTATTTACGGGATTCTCATCAACACGGACGTGGGCAACCCAACCGCGCCATTTATCACGGCGCTTGGGAGATAAGCGAGTTTTACCAGGCTGGTGGGGACGCTTAGCCGCATCAACCCATATAAGGGGATAAGGATCCACCTTTTTACCTACGCCTTCTTCCTCCTTTGCCTATCCATCTTCCGCGCACTCGAGCTCCAGCGCCCAAGCCCGCACTTCCCACCTCAACCTTCTCCAGCCATGTCCGGAGCGGGAGGCAAGTGGATGGTCTCCTCTGTTACGGAGGGACACGTCAAAAAACTGAGGAAAGCCGGATAATTGTCTAACGACATCGCACACCGGCTTCCCGAAGAGGGGCAGCTCCTCCCCACCCCAAGGCCCCATGAGAGGGTAGTATTCCTTCCCCATTTCCTCCGCGGACTGGGCTTTCCTCTCCACCCGTTCGTCCGGGGGCTCATGTTCTACTATGGCCTAGATTTCCACGATCTGGCCGCGAACTTCGTCCTCAACATCTCGGCGTTTATCGTCGTGTGTGAGGCTTTCCTCTGCGTCCGCCCCCATTTCGGCCTATGGCTCAAGACTTTCAACGTCAAGCCCAAGGTGGTGCGCGGCAACCAGGCGGAGTGCGGAGGTGCCATGGCGGCAAGATAGCCAACGTCCTATGGCTCGAGGGCTCCTTTGTGGAGACCCTGAAGGGGTGGCAATCGGGGTGGTTTTACATCACCGAGCCGCGCGATCCCAAATGGGTCGCCGCCCCCCAGTTCCGGTCCGGACCCCCTACGCGGCTCACGTCTTGGAAAGAGACGGGCCTGTCATGGGGCAATAAAGGAGAGGTAACCGGACTGCAAAAATGCATCCAAACCTTGGTGAACAAGTAGCTCAAGCTTGTCAACGTAGTCCAGGTTATGCTCGTCCGCTGTATCCTCCCGTGTCAGCAACGGGGCTTCAATTTGTGGGATTTCGACCCGGCGCAGCACCCAACCCTGAGCAGGCTCTTTGACACAACATATGAAGACGCCTGGAAGGTGCTATTCAAAGGCGCAGCTTCCCGCTAGTGCGGTAAGCTATTTTTAGCTTTTACAGGATGTTGGTTTTCCATAGTTTGACTCTATGCGGGATCTAAACTCCCTTTCCTTTGACAGGATTGGCTGGCGAAGTCCGGACAGATCGACTGTCCGGCCCCTTTGCCTGAAGACCCAGCCGATGCTTGCTTAGCGAAGCTGCTGGCTCCGGCACCTTACGTGGTGCTGGAGAAGAAGGCCAAGAAGAGGGCCACGGGGACTCGAAAGAGTTCCCGGCGCCAGGAGGTGTCGGATTCTTCATCCGACGAATCCGAGACGCGCTCCTCCCGTGAAAACGAGGAGGAAGAAGAAACCTCTCCCCCTCCAGCGGGGGAGGAAAGAAAAGGAAGGCCGCCCCGACCGGGGAGGCCGAAGGGTCCAAGAAGGGGAAAACCCTTCCTCCGGACTACCCCGCCGACGCCGATGACGACGAAGAGGAGTGGCCGCGCAGGGCCAAGCGTCTGGCGGAATGTAAGTATCCGGGCACCCGAGTGATTCATAGCATTCCTTTGTTGCACAGCCTTTCCTTATGTCGAATATAATTATGCAGTCCGCCCAAGGCCGGGATCGACGAGTCGTCGAGCGGCTCCCTGGATTCGTCGGACGTGAACTCCCTTCCGACGGCTACCTCTCCCCGCCCTACGGATGCCGCCGAAGTGTTGTCCCAACAGGCTCCAAGCCAGGAGGAGGTGGTTCTGGAGGCGCCACAAGGCGACCTTCCAGACTCCAGGAGTAAAGGGGATACAACGCCCCAGGGCTCCAAGTCCGGCTTTGAGCCGGACACCGCACCGGAATCGTCAACGGTTCCGGACCGCGGTAGGCGAGCTCCTTCCAAGAGGAGCAAGCCTACTGAGCCGGCGGCCCTCGTCCAACCGGAGGCGCCGGACAATCTGCTGGAGGTGCTTAACGGCGCCTCCATTGACGAGGAGCACTGCACTATTATGAGTGCGGTGATCCAGAAGGTTCAGTCCGCCAAGAGCGGACTGACTGAAGCTTGTGCCAGCCTTTTAACAGGCTTCAAGGTAAGTGCAGGATATATAAAAAATATTACCGCATAGACAGTAGCCCCTGATGCTCTGATTGGCGTTCGGAAAGAAAAGCCGAATAGAGGATCTAATAAAATTCGCAGGAGTCTAACAGAAAAAGAGTCAATATGCGTATGCAGGCTTCGCTGCTGGCGACCGCCGCACTGACTGCGGAGGTGGACACGCTAAAGCAAGGCCTCGAGTGGACCGAGCAAGAGCTCGGCCTTGCCAAACGGCAGCTCGAGGAGAAAGAAGGTGAGAAATACCTTATAGAAAAAAAGAAAATATAAAAGTGCAATTGCAAAAATATGACAGGATTAACATGGCTATTGTAGGGGCCACAACTGAGGTGGCGACCCTCAAGCAAGCGTTGGCCGAGGCCGATAAGAGAGCGGCCATGGAGCGCTCCGACCGGGGGAGGTATGAAGCCCAGGTTGGCGAGGTGCGGCAAGAGCTCCAGGCTCTCATGGAAATCAAAGACGCGAGCGTCCGAGCTCGCGACAACTATTGAGAATGCCAAGTCTGCCAAGGCTGAATCCCAGAAGGCCCTCCAGGAGTTGGATGCGGTAAAAAAGATAGCGGCGGGTAAGGCATTCTTTATGCAAAGCAAACATGTAAAAGTGAGCTTCTTGTTACTTACCCGAATCCGGAGCTCGCCAGGAGCATTTGCAGATCTTCCCCGTATCGTATCTGATGCCGCCGCATTCTACCGAGCCGCGGAGGGCAGCTCGACGGAGAAGGTGTTCTGGTCTCAGTATGCTGAGGCCGGACACCCAGTGCCCCTGAGCGACCAGCTGAAGCAGCTGGTCGAGCTCCACAAGGCGGCCGAACAGGCCACGCAGGGCCTCATAGTTCGGCTGTGGCCTGGAGAGGATCTGCCTGGTGTGGCGGCTGGTGGAGGCCTGTCCAAGGCTCGAGGTCATCAAGCGCTCCGTTTGCATTGAAGGTGCCCGTAGGGCCGTTGCCCGCGCTAAGTTGCACTGGGGCAAGCTGGATGGTGAGAAGCTTGTGAAGGACGGGCCACCGCCGGGGAAGGAGCATCGCATGCCCGAGAACTATTATAAGGACGTTCTAAAGGGTGCCCGCCTTGTGGCGGATGAATGTTCCATGGATGTAAGTTTGGAGTAAACTCGCTCGTGTTATCCTGTGCGCTGAAAACTTGTTCATGTGCACTTAAGCAATGCTTTTTGAATTTAAAATATTACTTTCTGTGCGGCCGTTTATCAAAAATTGAGAGATGGCCAGTCGTCGGCTTCTGCCCCCATGCCACTAGTGCTGGGGTGTTCGGGATAAACCTGAGCGCTCTTTTTCCCATGTTTGGGTCCTTCGAGGGAGGCGCTCAGCACAACGAACAAGGCAATCGGACTATAATGCTTGAACACTCTCACTTAGCCATAGAACTCTATAATTTTAAATTTCGGCGAAGCCCCTAGTATTCGGAAGACCGAGTTCAGGGCGCTATCCACGCCTTGGTCGGACAAAGCCGACTCCTCGCTCTAAGCGGCATAAGTCTTTAGGGACTCAAAAAACCTCTCGAACAGCGACCGGTCTCTCGCTTCATCATGACAGTCAGTTTTAGCTTTCTCTACTGAGGTGCTCAGCCCAGCTCAACTGGGGCACAATCGCAGTAGTTCTCCTAGTGCTACCTTAGCCGATATAGCGGAACGTAAGGTACCAAAACATAGGAGCCGGGCAAACCCAACTATTGACCCAAGACATGATTCGGAGCCGATGCATATAATGCTATAAGTTCGGGGTGCCGCACTTGTGAAAGTGTTCGGACTTTTCGCGCCATATTGAGGGGTACTCAAGCCCCTGGCGCATTGGCCGTACCATAGTGTACGGATGCAACATGTCATTAATGAACATATATTCATAAAAAGAGTAATGCAAAAATAGATAAAAGCTATGCATTGTTTATTAAAAATGATGTGATCAAAGCAGAATGATACAAATAGCGCGATAAGCAAAAAGTTGGACTATTTGACATGTCCGGTCCAGGGGCAGGCCGTGGAATTGTATGCAAAACAAGTATACTGCTCATGATAGAGACCACCTGGGACTTCCATAATACGGCATGGCTTGTCTGCTTCCCTGGTTCTTGCATCGTTTGTGCGGCAGTTGAATTGCCGAACAGGTCGTCCGAAGTATGGAGTCCTGAAAGTAAGAGAAAATAAAGAAATCGGCAGCCCCTAGTGCGGTTTAAGCCGTGTTTCAGGCATGCCGTGATAGTGCCCCTCCCCCTGTGCCCATGGTATTTCAAGAGCGTAGTTATGCACGCGAAGCACTGGTTTTGCTATATCGCGAGGGCTAGGGTTGGGGCCGCATTGCTACGCCTGCTCAAAACGTGCCAGGCAGTCTTGTTGTAGGTTACTCCAGGCGCGTTTAGCAGTGTCCGGACGTTTAAGGCCGGACTGGAGAGCTGCCTTGAGAGGCTGCTTTGTACTTCCGCTGCAAGGGCCCCCGTGTGCTCCTCCGTTCGGAGGGAGCGTTCGGTGTTTCCATTGACCGTGATTACTCCTCGAGGGCCTGGCATCTTGAGCTTAAGGTATGCGTAGTGCGGCACCGCATTGAATTTTGCGAATGCGGTTCGCTCGAGCAGTGCGTGATAGCCACTGCGGAACGGGACTATGTCGAAGATTAACTCCTCGCTTCGGAAATTATCCGGAGATCCGAAGACCACTTGAAGTGTGACTGAGCCTGTACAGTTGGCCTCTACACCTGGTATGACGCCTTTAAAGGTCGTTTTGGTGGGCTTAATCCTCAAGGGACCTATGCCCATTTTCCGCACTGTATCCTGGTAAAGCAGGTTCAGGCTGCTGCCGCCGTCCATAAGGACTCTTGTGAGGTGAAATCCGTCGATAATTGGGTCTAGAACCAATGCGGCGAACCCGCCATGATGGATGCTAGTGGGGTGGTCCCTTCGATCAAAAGTGATTGGGCAGGAGGACCATGGGTTGAACTTTGGGGCGATTAGCTCCATCGCGTATACGTCCCGTAACGCACGCTTCCGCTCCCTCTTGGGGATGTGGGTTGCGTATATCATGTTCACCGTCGGCACTTGTGGGGGAAAACCCTTCTATCCACTGTTGTTCGACGGCCTGGGCTCCTCCTCGTCGTCGCTACGCAGCCGCTTGTCTCTGTTTTTGGCATTTAGCTTGCCTGCCTGCTTGAACACCCAACAATCTCTGTTGGTGTGATTGAATGGCTTTTCGGGGGTGCCATGTATCTGGCACAAGCGGTCGAGTATTCGGTCCAAACTGGACGGGCCTTGAATATTTCTTTTGAATGGCTTTTTCCGTTGACCAGATTTGTAGCCTCTGAATCCGGCATTGACTGCCGTATCCTCGTTGTTATCGCTGTTAATGCGGCGCTTTTGCTTGTTCCGACGCGACCTGCCACTTTTGTCCTTGGTGTTCGAATTACCAAGGTTCTTGGTCAAGTTGTTGCTACGAGCTAGCCAGCTATCTTCTCCCGCGCAAAAGCGGGTCATGAGTGTCGTGAGGGCTGCCATAGATTTCGGCTTTTCCTGTCCAAGGTGCCGGGCAAGCCATTCGTCGCGGATGTTATGCTTGAAGGCTGCTAGGGCCTCTGCGCCCGGACAGTCGACTATTTGATTTTTCTTTGTTAGGAACCGTGTCCAGAATTGCCTGGCCGATTCCTCTGGCTGCTGAATTATGTGGCTTAGGTCATCGGCATCTGGTGGTCGCACATAAGTGCCCTGGAAGTTGCCAAGGAATGCGGCTTCCAGGTCCTCCCAAGAACCGATTGATTCTGCCGGCAAGCTGTTAAGCCAATGCCGGGCTGGTCCCTTAAGTTTGAGTGGGAGGTATTTGATGGCGTGTTGATCATCGCCGCGGGCCATGTGGATATGAAGGAGATAATCCTCGATCCGTACCACAGGATCTGTTGTGCCATCGTATGATTCAATGTTCACGGGTTTGAAACCCTCAGGGATTTTATGATCCATTACTTCATCTGTGAAGCATAGTGGGTGTGCGGCGCCTCTGTATTGGGCTATATCACGACGCAACTCAAACGAGCTTTGTCTATTGTGTTCGGCCCGGCCGGATTTATTATATCCGGAGTGACGGTCCTGTCACGTACCGTGGGGCGCCCGCGCGATCCGTAGATCGATCTTGTTTGCCTTGCCTTGTCCTCCAGTATGTCTCGCAGGTCTGGCGCATTCTCCCGTGCCTTAGTATGTTTTGAGCGGCGCCGGGGCGCGGCTTGAGTGGAGGGCTGAGAGGCCTCTCTGTCACGGCAACGAGGTGGCTAGTCGGCCATGTCATGCGATGGTGATGTAGGTTTAGGTGCTTCCTCCTCTAATCGGGGTAGCAGCCTGCGCTTTGGGTATCTCTTGGAGGGGCGTTCAAGTTCATACTCTTCGGCCGCAAGGACTTCAGTCCATCTGTCGGCTAGCAAATCTTGGTCAGCTCTAAGTTGTCGCTGTTTTTTCTTAACGCTGCTTGCCGTGGCCATAAGCCTGTGTTTGAAACGCTCTTGTTCGACGGGATCCTCTAGCACGGCGAATTCGTCGTCGTTGAGGCTAGCCTCGTCTTCGGCAGGAGGCATATAATTATCATCCTCAACCTCTTTGTCTGCCGCTCTCTCATGAGGGCTGGCTTCTTCATCCTCCTGTGCTGAATCTTGCTGGAGGGGGTGTTCTTCGGCGCTATCCGGACTATTATTATCTCCCGTGCCGGAATCACCGTTTTTGCTTTGGAGGGATTTAGAGCGGCGCCGCTGACGCCGGCGCTTAGGTTGCTTCTTGGAGGGGTCATCCCCCGCCGTTCCATCGCCATCTCCTTCCTTTGGGGTATCCACCATGTATATGTCATACGACGAGGTGGCTTTCCAGTGCCCTATAGGTGTTGGTTCTTGGTCGTCTCCTACGTCGGCGTCCATACCGTCGATATCTTCGGAGTCGAAGTCAAGCATGTCGGTTAAATCATCGACAGTGGCTACAAAGTGGGTGGTGGGTGGGCTTTGAATTTCTTCGTCGTCCGTATCCCAACCTTGCTGACCGCAGTTCGGCCAGGGCTCTCCTGATAAAGAGAGAGACTTTAATGACTTCAGAATATCGCCAAAGGGCGAGTGCTGAAAGATGTCCGCGGCGGTAAACTCCATGATCGGCGCCCAATCGGATTCGATCGGCAGGGGCGCGGAGGGCTTGGAGTCCGGAGAGGAGTCCGGCCCTACGGAGTCATGGGCCTTGCGGAGTGCGGGGCTGGTGTTCGGCTCGATCGCCGTTGGGATCGCAGCCCTCGAGGCGGCGTCCAACCACTCGTCCTCGATCGGCGCAGTCGGTTCTGAATCAATGGTCGTAACCGATGCGTGTGCGGCCTCCAGGCACTGTTCGGCAGTAGAGCTAGGTCATGCCCATCGCAATAGTGCGGCGCGCTCGGTTGTGGCTCGAATCCGTCGAAGATCAAGTCCCCGCGGACGTCGGCCGTGTAGTTTAAACTCCCGAATCTGACCTGATGGCCAGGGGCGTAGCTTTCGATCTGCTCCAGATGGCCAAGCGAATTGGCCCGCAGTGCGATGCTGCCGAAGACGAAGATCTGTCCGGGGAGAAAAGTCTCACCCTAGACTGCATCGTTATTGATGATCGGAGGAGCCATCGGGCCTAAAAGCGACGACACAGAGGAACTCTCAATGAAAGCACCAATGTCGGTGTCAAAACCGGCGGATCTCGGGTAGGGGGTCCCGAACTGTGCGTCTAGGCGGATGGTAACAGGAGACAAGGGACACGAAGTTTTACCCAGGTTCGGGCCCTCTCGATGGAGGTTAAACCCTACGTCCTGCTTGATTAATATTGATGATATGGGTAGTACAAGAGTAGATCTACCACGAGATCAAGGAGGCTAAACCCTAGAAGCTAGCCTATGGTATGATTGTTGTATGTTGTCTGTCGTCCTACGGACTAAATCCCTCCGGTTTATAGAGACACCAGAGAGGATTAGGGTTACACAAAGTCGGTTACAATGGTAGGAGATCCAAATATCCGTATCGCCAAGCTTGCCTTCCACGCCAAGGAAACTCCCTTCGGACACGGGACGAAGTCTTCAATCTTGTATCTTCATAGTCCAGGAGTCCGGCTGAAGGTATAGTCCGGCCGTCCGGACACCCCCTAATCCAGGACTCCCTCAGTGATGATGAAGTTACCGACTCAGGGCTTCGCCTAAGCACTACGACAATATGACCGAGGTGGAAAACTGTTTAGGGGGCACCACACACGACTAAAGATCAACTTGTGGTGCCCCCACCTTATATAAAGGAGAGAGGAGGGGAGGGCCGGTCGGCCCCTAGGGCGCGCTCCAAGAGGGGAATCCTACTAGGACTCCAAGTCCTGGTAGGAATCTACCAAGAGGGAGAGATGGGGAAGGAAGGAAGAGGGGGAAGGGAAGGAAAGGGGGCGCCGCCCCCTTCCCCAAGTCCAATTCGGACCCAAGGGGAGGGGCGCCGCCAGCCCATCCTGGCCCTTCCTCTCTTCCCACTAAGGCCCATAGAGGCCCATTAGTTCTCCTGGGGGTTCCGGTAACCCCTTCCGGCACTCTGATTTTATCTGAAACTCTCCGGAACACTTCCGGTGTCCGAACAACATGGTCCAATATATCAATCTTTATGTCTCGACCATTTCGAGACTCCTCGTCATGTCCGTGATCTCATCCGGGACTCCGAACAACTTACGATACATCAAATCACATAAACCCATAATACCAATCGTCATCGAACGTTAAGCGTGCGGACCCTACGGCTTCAAGAACTATGTAAACATGACCGAGACACCTCTCTGGTCAATAAGCAATAGCGGAACCTGGATGCTCATATTGGCTCCTACATATTCTATGAAGATCTTTATCTGTTAAACCGCATAACAACATGCGTTGTTCCCTTTGTCGTCGGTATGTTACTTGCCCGGGATTCGATCGTCGGTATCATCATACCTCGTTAAATCTCGTTAGCGGCAAGTCTCTTTACTCGTTCTGTAATGCATCATCCTGCAACTAACTCATTAATCACATTGCTTGCAAGGCTTATAGTGATGTGTATTATCGAGAGGGCCCAGGGATACCTCTACGACAATCGGAGTGACAAATCCTTATCTCGATCTATGCCAACTCAACAAACACCATTGGAGACACTTGCAGAGCATCTTTATAATCACCCAGTTACGTTGTGACGTTTGATAGCACACTAAGTGTTCCTCCGGTATTCGTGAGTTGCATAATCTCATAGTCATAGGAACATGTATAAGTCATGAAGAAAGCAATAGCAATAAACTAAGCGGTCATAGTGCTAAGCTAACAGATCGGTCTTGTCCATCACATCCTTCTCTAATCATGTGATCCCGTTTATCAGATGACAACACATGTCTATGGCTAGAAAACTTAACCATCTTTGATTAACGAGCTAGTCTAGTAGAGGCATACTAGGGACACTCTGTTTGCCTATGTATTCACACATGTACTAAGTTTCCGGTTAATACAATTCTAGCATGAATAATAAACATTTATCATGATATAAAGAAATATAAATAACAACTTTATTATTTCCTCTAGGGCATATTTCCTTCAGTCAGAGCATCTACAGTTGGGCGCCTCAAACCCGTCTCGAACACAGAGGCGAACAGCCTGGTCACTGACCGGTAAAAAAACGGACCTGGAAGGGTGACTCAAACCGGCCTCAAACGCGCGGGCTTACATGCATCTCTCATATCTAGCCCAAAATCTGGGGCGGATGGCCCGGGCGTGTCCGCCACCTCGGATTTGGCCGACACTAGCTACCCTGACCTCACATATATTTGTCCCTATCCACTCCCCGACCCAAACCCTAGCCACTCCCCACCTCCCCTTTGCCCCAAGCTTACTTTTGGCAAACTCCGGCCTTCTCCGGCATGGCGAGCCACAGACCCGAGTCCTCCGTTAGCATATATGCGAACTAGGATCTCATCCCAATCGGCCCGAGGAGGAGATGACCATCCGCATTGTGCTCTGCCTCGCCCGCGAGGAGAATGTCCGCCAGCAGTCGGAGTCGATCCACAGAGAATCCATCAACTCCGTCCACATGGAGCATGGATCCAGTGCGCGGTGTGTCATCTCTGCCTCACTAGGGGCGATGCTCTTTGTCTGGCGTCCAAACTCCACGTCGGATGTCCAACCCCTTCGTTGGCACGCCGATGACTAGGCCATCCATGGCCCGTCCACTAAGGGTATGGCACGGCGTGCCCGCCATGCAAGGCGGAGGGCACGGGAGGCCGTGGCAGCCCTCGCGGTCGACGTCGACGTGGCGGAGTTGCACTCTCCGGCGCCTCAATGGCTGTTGGGAAACATAGCATGCAGTTTCAAAAAAAAATCCTACGCTCACGCAAGATCTATCTTGGAGATGAATAGCAACGGGAGGGGGAGAGTGTGTCCATGTACCCTCGTAGACCGAATGCGGAAGCGTTTGTTAACGCAGTTGATGTAGTAGAACTTTCTTCTCGTTTCGACCGATCAAGCACCGAAGGTACGGCACTTCCGAGTTCTGCACACGTTCAGCTCGATGAAGTCCCTCAAACTATTGATCCAACAAAGTGTCGAGGGAGAGTTCCGTCAGCACGATGGCATGGTGACGGTGATGGTGAAATTATCTGTTGGGGAACGCAGTAATTTCAAAAGAAATCGTACGCACACGCAAGATCTATCATGGTGATGCATAGCAACGAGAGGGGAGAGTGTAGTTCACGTACCCTCGTAGACCGTTAGCGGAAGCGTTATGACCATGCTGTTGATGTAGTCGTACGTCTTCATGATCTGACCGATCCTAGTACAGAAAGTATAGCACCTCCGTGATCTGCACACGTTTGGCTTGGTGACATCCCACGAACTCTCAATTCAGCTCAGTGTCGAGGGAGAGCTTCGTCAGCACGACGACATGATGACGGTGATGATGAAGTTACCGACGCAGAGCTTCACCTAAGCACTACAACGATATGATCGAGGTGGAATTTGTGGAGGGGGGCACCGCACACGGCTAAGACAACAGTCAACTTGTCTGTCTATGGGGTTCCCCCTCCCCCGTATATAAATGAGTGGAGGAGGGTAAGGGCCGGCCTCTATGGCGCGCCCAGGGAGGAGTCCTACTCCCACCGGGAGTAGGATTCCGCCCCCCTTCCCTAGTTGGAGTAGGAGAGAAGGAAGGAGGAGAGAGGGAGAAGGAAAGGTGGGCGCCGCCCCCCTTCCCTAGTCCAATTCAGACCCAAGAGGGAGGGGCGCGCGGCCTGCCCTGGCCGCCCCTCTCTCTCTCTCTCCACTAAAGCCCATTAGGGCCCATATACTCCCCGGGGGGTTCCAGTAACCCCCCGGTACTCCGGTAAATACCCGAACTCACCCGGAACCATCCCGATGTCCAAACATAGTCATCCAATATATCAATATTTATGTCTTGACCATTTCGAGACTCCTCGTCATGTCCGTGATCATATCCAGGACTACGAACAACCTTCGGTACATCAAAACACATAAACTCATAATACCGATCATCACCGAACGTTAAGCGTGCGGACCCTACGGGTTCGAGAACTATGTAGACATGACCGAGACTCATCTCCGGTCAATAACCAATAGCGGAACCTGGATGCTCATATTGGTTCCTACATATTCTACAAAGATCTTTATCGGTCAAACCGAACAACAACATACGCAGTTCCCTTTGTCATCGGTATGTTACTTGCCCGAGATTCGATCGTCGGTATCTCAATACCTAGTTTAATCTCGTTGCCGACAAGTCTCTTTACTCGTTCCATAATGCATCATCTCACAACTAACTCATTAGTCACAATGCTTGCAAGGCTTATAGTGATGTGCATTACCGAGAGGGCCCAGAGATTCCTCTTCGATAGTCGGAGTGACAAATTCTAATCTCGATCTATGCCAACTCAACAAACACCATTGGATACACCTGTGGAGCATCTTTATAATCACCCAGTTACGATGTGACGTTTGATAGCACACTAAGTGTTCCTCCGGTATTTGGGAGTTGCATAATCTCATAGTCATATGAACATGTATAAGTTATGAAGAAAGCAATAGCAACAAACTAAACGATCATCGTGCTAAGCTAACGAATGGGTCAAGTCAATCACATCATTCTCTAATAATGTGATCCCGTTTATCAAATGACAACTCTTTGTCCATGACTAGGAAACTTGACCATCTTTGATTAACGAGCTAGTCAAGTAGAGGCATACTAGGGACACTCGGTTTGTCTATGTATTCACACATGTACTAAGTTTCCAGTTAATACAATTCTAGCATGAATAATAAACATTTATCATGATATAAGGAAATATAAATAACAACTTTATTATTGCCTCTAGGGCATATTTCCTTCACCACTCCTAGATTACTTTGGTACCTCCCTGCTAGACTTATAGCAAGGCATACATCAGGTCTGGTACACAGCATTGCATACATGATAGAACCTATGGTTGAGGCATAGGGAACGACTTTCATTTTCTCTCTATCTTCTGCAGTGGTCGGGCATTGAGTGTGACTCAACTTCACACCTTGTAACACAAACAAGAACCCTTTCTTTGACTGATCCATTTTCAACTTCTTCAATACTTTATCAAGGTATGTGCTTTTTGAAAGTCCAATTATGCGTCTTGATCTATCTCTATAGATCTTGATGCCCAATATATAAGCATCTTCATTGAGGTCTTTCATTGAAAAACTCTTATTTGAGTATCCTTTTATGCTATCCATAAATTCTATATCCTTTCCAGTCAACAATATGTCATCCACATAAAATATTAGAAATGCTACAGAGCTCCCACTCACTGTCTTGTAAATACATGCTTCTTCAAAAGTTTGTATAAAACCATATGCTTTGATCACCTCATCAAATGAAGACCAAACTCGTAACTCAAATATTCTCCTCCACGATCAGATCGTAGAAACTTTATTTTCTTGTTACGATGATTCTCCACTTCACTCTGAAATTCTTTGAACTTTTCAAATGTTTCACACTTGTGTCTCATTAAGTAGATATACCCATATCTGCTCAAATCATTTGTCAAGGTTAGAAAATAACGATACCCACCACGAGCCTGAACACTCATTGGACCGCATACATCGGTATGTATTATTTCCATTAAGTTAGTGGCTCGTTCCATTGTTCTGGAGAACGGAGTTTTAGTCATCTTCCCATGAGGCATGGTTCGCGAGAATCAAATGATTCATAATCAAGTGATTCCAAAAGTCCATCCGCATGGAGTTTCTTCATGCACTTTACACCAATATGACCTAAACGGTAGCGCCACAAATATGTTGCACTATTATTATCAACTTTGCATCTTTTGGCATCAATATTATGAATATGTGTATCACCATGATCGAGATTCAACAAAAATAGACCACTCTTCAAGGGTGCATGACCATAAAAGATATTGCTCATATAAATAGAACAACCATTATTCTCTGATTTAAATGAATAACTGTCTCGCATTAAACAAGATCCAGATATAATGTTCATGCTCAACGCTCGCACCAAATAACAATTATTCAGGTCTAAAACTAATCCCGAAGGTAGATGTAGAGGTAGCGTGCCAACGGCGGTCACATCAACCTTGGAACCATTCCCGACGCGCATCGTCACCTCATCCTTAGCCAATCTTCATTTAATCCATAGCCCTTGTTTTGAGTTACAAATATGAGCAACCGAACCGGTATCAAATACCTAGGCACTACTATGAGCATTAGTAAGGTACACATAAATAACATGTATATCAAATATACCTTTGTTCACTTTGCCACCCTTCTTTTCTGCCAAATACTTGGGGCAGTTCCACTTCTAGTGACGAGTCCTTTTGCAGTAGAAGCACTCAGTTTCAGGCTTCGGTCCAGACTTGGGCTTCTTCCTGGGAGTGACAACTTGCTTGCCATTCTTCTTGAAGTTCCCGTTCTTTCCCATGCCCTTTTTCTTGAAACTAGTGGTCTTGTTAACCATCAACACTTGATGCTCTTTCTTGATTTCTACCTCCGCAGCTTTGAGCATATCGAAGAGCTCGGTAATTGCTTATCCATCCCTTACATATTATAGTTCATCATGAAGCCTTTGTAGTTTGATGGCAGTGATTCAAGAACTCTGTCAATAACACTATCATCCGGAAGATTAACTCCCAGCTGAGTCAAGTGGTTATGATACCCAGACATTCTGAGTATGTGTTCACTGACAAAACTATTATCCTCCATCTTGCAGCTATAGAACTTGTTGGAGACTTCATATCTCTCAACTCGGGCATTTGCTTGAAATATTAACTTCAACTCCTGGAACATCTCATATGGTCCATGACATTGAAAACGTCTTTGAAGTCCCAATTCTAAGTCATAAAGCATGGCACACCGAACTATAGAGTAGTCATCATACCTCATCTGCTAGACATTCAAAGCGTCTACATTAGCGGGAGGGGGCTTGTCACCTAGCGGTGCATCAAGGACATCATTCTTCTGTGCAGCAATGAGGATAATCCTCAAGTTACGGACCCAGTCCGTGTAGTTGCTACCATCATCTTTCAACTTAGCTTTCTCTAGGTACGCATTAAAACTCAAGGGAACGGTAGCACGGGCCATTGATCTATAACATATATATGAAAAAACTATCAGGACTAAGTACATGATAAAATTAAGTTCAATTAATCATATTACTTAAGAACTCCTACTTAGATAGACACCCCTCATGTCATCTAAATGATCACGTGATCCATATCAACTAAACCATGTCCGATCATCACGTGAGATGGAGTAGTTTTCAATGGTGAACATCTCTATGTTGATCATATCTACTATAAGATTCATGTCCGACCTTTCGGTCTCCAGTGTTCCGAGGCCATGTCTGTACATGCTAGGCTCATCAAGTTTAACCCAAGTATTCCACATGTGCAAAACTGTCTTGCACCTGTTGTATGTGAACGTAGAGCTTATCACACCCGATCATCACGTGGTGTCTCAGCATGACGAACTGTCGCAATGGTGCATACTCAGGGAGAACACTTATACCTTGAAATTTTAGTGGGGGTCATCTTATAATTCTACTGCCATACTAACACTACTGCAGGAGACTGCTAACGTGACACTACGATCAGAGACCCTTTGCCAAAACTGTGTGTGATGCAATAATCACAAACGGTGGTGTAAAAAACCGTCAAAAAGGTGCAAAGCGTTTGCGATGATGTATGCATCAAACACGGTTCAGGTTTTAGTTGTGTGTGCTTTGAAGGGCATACGGTTAATCCGTTCAAACTGTCTGCGATGAGGCAGAACAACAGAAACGGGCAGCCATAACAATGTGTGTGCGATGCAGGACACACGATTAATCCATTCGAACTGTTTGCGATGAGGTAGAACAACAGAAATGGGCAGCCATATCAATGTGTGTGCGATATACGACATACGGTTAACTCGGACAAACTATTTTCGATTAGGGAACACAACAGAAATAGTTCAACTTAACAAGATGTGTGTGATATGCAGCATAAAGTTCACATGGATGAACTGTTTGCGATGAGCCAAAAGAACACAAATGAGTCGTGTAAACAAGATGTGTGTGATATGTGGCAAATAGCTGACTCGGATGAACTGTTTGCGATGAGAAATTACAACACAGACGGTCAATACCGTTACTTCGTGTGCGATTCTGTGTGTACAAAAAACTTTGAAATATGCAAACTAGTTACTTGCGGTGGCTAGGAGTATCGCACACGATGCGTCTGCGAGTACTCGTGTGCGATGATTAGTATGTTACACATACATTTCCTTATGTGAACATGTGTGTGAATTTGCAATATGGACAGTTAATATGCAAATGCCTTCTGGACATCGGGCACACGCTTAAACTCAATGAACTATGTACGATACTAATACTTTCCATGAAAATTTGTGAACTTGGGTAACAGCGTTTGAGTAACATATATATAGTGGTTACACTATTCGACAAAAGGAGGATCTTTGTAACACGGTTTTGACAACCATATGGTCCATATATACATACTTAGCATTGTAACAACTATCACATTTTAAGAGGCTAAGGGCCAACAACCATATGGTCCATATCTACATACTTAACATATATAATAACAACTAGCACATTTTAAGAGGCTGAGTGCCAACAACCACAACTATCCACTGGAAGCAGCTTAATCACGGCGACTCGGCATCTCGTCAATGAAAAGGAAGAGCCCTCATGTGCCTTGGTAGAGCAGGAGTAGAACAGTGTCTTCAATTTTCCAATATGCATTGCCACGAGAAGCGAGAACTTGTTAATTTGAATAGTTCCATTTTTGCGGAAAATGCAGTACCTTGCAATCACTTTGGCGTTATTAGCAGGCACAAGTGTAATTCGACCACACCGGGAAATCGATCCAGGAACGGCTACACGGGGCAATTTCTGTTGACATGTAGAATAAAAAACAATTGTAACATATCGTTGAAGATATATATATTTTATGAGGATCAACATTAAAATACGACTTTTTACCAGCGCTTTGTGCACACAATTGGTCGTGTTCAGTGTGTGCACCATAGGTCTAATTAATCCCATCCAAAATCTAGCGTTCATACGCTATGTTATCTCTGTCAGATTATCAACAAAGTTTATGACATGCTTCAAGTCCTTCCAGTGAAATTTGGTACCCTTAGTAACATACAGATCGCTCACTATGCATCCAACATATCATGCTTAAAAGGTGGGAAGGTATTATTTATTCAGAACATGGCAGAAGAATATATAGTGCGCATAAATTGGTAAACAGAATTTGTTACTACCTAGGGACGGAGTCAGAATATGATATCACAATTGGTTGCTTAAATAGTGATCATTTGGTTGCTTAAATAGTAATATGACAACATGGAGAAAGTTGAAAGGACACTAACCTCGATCAGACTTTGATCGGCTGATGACGTTGGGGAAGTAAACATCCATGTTAATTAGACCAGGCTGTGGTGCACACACTAGAATTTTATTGCCAGCTTTCAGTTCATAACACTTAGACATTTTTCTCCAAAGGTCCGCATTACAATAGGAGTGACCATCTTTATCAAGTATTACGCTAACCGTCATTCTAAACCCATGTTGCGTAGTCAATATGACATCCTGGGAGTCATCAGCAAAGTAAAGCGCAAGATTTCCTTCTACTCCTGTTCTTGCAAAGCAAGGGATGTACTGCTTGAAATGAAAAATAAGATCGTAAATTAGATATATTGAAATAACCGAGCAAGATGCAAATATGGGAGTAACTGATAGAACATATCCATATATAGATGCAAGCAAAGTACAAAAATATAAAATTAAAAATAGATAATGTAACAAAGATTTGATGCAAATATATAGATAATGTAGCAACAGACGGTATATGTTCACAAATTTAGGCCATGCCGACCGTGGTAGGTTGAGATTGAACATACCGAGCGCTCCCTGAAGTCATCCAAAATGGTGAGATAGAACTTCGTTTCGGACTGGCCACGACCACAGTTGCCCGATTTGTGCTCGCAATGTGCACACATGAATGAACACCCACGAATCAGCTAGAACAAAAATGATTCCACGGTGATTTCCGCCAGTTGATTAACAACGATGGACGGACTGCGATAAGAGATGAGTGAATATTATGCTAATTAAGTTGATTACCATCTCCATGAGAAAAATCCCTGGCCTAATTCCGCAGAAAACCCCAGTTGACCAGAATCTAGAATGTCGGTGCAGATAGGCGGCAGAAAGCGGTGGAGGCGAAATCCGGTGCCGTTTGGAGGGCGACCTACGGTCGCCGCCAACAACCATCGAGCTTAGGGTGCAGAGTTGCTGAGGAGTCCGTGGCGAGTGAGTGTGGGGACGAAGTGGGCGAGGGTTTTCTTTTCCTTTTGCATGTGTGAGTGAACACACACGGTTCGCAGAGGCGACGGAGATGAACCGTGTGCGATAGTAAATTACCAAGATTGAATATGAATCCAAATTTCCTTTGTCTTTCATCCATGAGTTTTTTTCTACAACGAACATAAACCCTGCTAATCACCGTGTTCAAATTTGACACTTTTCCTGGTTCATTTACAATATTTAGGGGATTATGTGCATTTTGTAGGCATTAATGTACGTAATTGAAATTCAAACAATTGGTGCATGAAAGGGTGCATAAGAACGGTCTGGAAAAACCATGCTCGTGGTATTTAGTAATTTCTCAAGCCTTTTACAAGGAATGGGCAGAGATTTCAATGGAGTCAACCACAAACGCGTCATTTAATGGGTTATCAACTATAGAACAATGGTATGGCCTGACCGTGCCCTGGATAAAAGCTGAGAAGGTTTGATTTATGTCGCCATGCATGCCTTTCATAAATCAAACCATCACCGAGGAAGTTCAATGCTTTTGAGAGGGAAATCACCAGGATTGAAGGGGAATCCAAATTTCCGTCCTAGTTTGTCTTTCAGTTTTTTCCAACGATCAACATACCGCCTCAAATGAAACATGTTCAAATTTGAAATTTTTCCGAACTCATTTACCATATTTAGGGGATTGTGTGCATTTTCTAGGCATTAATTATGCACATAATTCAAATTCGAACAATTGGTGCATGAAAAGGTGCACAAGAACGGTCTGGAAAATCATGCCCGTGCTATACAAAAAATGAAACACATGGTTGGAAAACATGATGCCTGGTGTGGTGCCATGGTATGGCCTCACCATGCCCTTGGTAAAATTTGGAGATTGTTTTCCTTATGTCGTGATGCGCGCCTTTCATAAATCCAACCATCACCGAGGAAGTTTCATGGTTTCAAGGGGGAAATCACCAAGATTGAAGGGGGGGGTCCAAATTTCCTTTGTCCTTTGTCCACGAGTTTTTTCTATGATGAGCATACAACCTGCAAATCATCGTGTTCAAATTTGGCACTTTTCCGGGTTCATTTGCCATATTTAGGGGATTATGTAGATTTCCTAGGCATTAATGCGCATAATTCAAGTTCAAACAATCTATGCATGAAAGGGTCCACAAGAACGGCCTAGAAAACCATGCTTGTGCCATTTAGTAAATTCTCATGCCTTTCACAAGGAACAGACAGATATCTCAATGAAATGTGTGGCAATAGTCAACCACAAATGTCTTTTTGTGGGGTTTTCAACTATAAAAATGAAATAAATGCTTAAAAAACATGACGCCTGGCATGGTGCCATGGTAGACCTCACCATGTGTTGGTAAAAATTTGAGAAGGTTTGGCTTATGGTGTCATGCACGCCCTTCATAAATCAAACCATCACCGAGGAAGTTCCGTGCTTTCGAAAGGGAAATCCTCAAGATTGAAGGGGAATCCAAATTTTCTTTGTTTTTGCCCTGGAGTTTTTTTCTACGACGAACATACACCCGGCAAATCACCGTGTTCAAATTTGGCATTTTTCTGGGCTCATTTACCATATTTAGGGGATTATGTGCATTTTCTAAGCATTAATGGACATAATTCAAATTCGAACAATCGGTGCATGAAAAGGTGCACAAGAACGGTCTGGAAAACCATGCTCGTGTTATTTAGCAAATTCTCATGCCTTTTACAAGGAATGGGAAGATATTTCAAGGAAATGTGTGGCAATAGTCAACCATAAACGCGTCGTTTACTCGGTTAACAACTATACAAAAAATGAAACACATGGTTGGAAAACATGACGCCTGGCTTGGTGCCATGGTATGGCCTCACCATGCCCTGGTAAAAATGGGAGAATGTTTTTCTTATGTCGTGATGCGCGCCTTTCATAAATCGAACCATCACCGAGGAAGTTTCATTGTTTCAAGGAGGAAATCACCAAGATTGAAGGGGGGGTCCAAATTTCGTTTGTCCTTTGTCCACGATTTTTTTCTATGATGAACATACAACCTGCAAATCACCGTGTTCAAATTCAGCACTTTTCCGGGTTCATTTGCCATATTTAGGGGATTATGTGCATTTCCTAGGCATTAATGCGCATAATTCAAGTTCAAACAATTGATGCATGAAAGGGTCCACAAGAACGGCCTAGAAAACCATGCTCGTATCATTTAGTAAATTCTCATGCCTTTTACAAGGAATTGACAGATATTTCGATGAAATGTGTGACAATAGTCAACCACAAATGTCTGTTTGTTGGGTTTTCAACCATAAAAATGAAATAAATGCTTAAAAAACATGACGCCTGGCATTGTGCCATGGTATGACCTCACCATGCCTTGGTAAAAATTTGAGAAGGTTTGGCTTATGTTGTCATGCATGCCCTTCATAAATCAAACCATCACCGAGGAAGTTTCATGCTTTCGAAAGGGAAATACTCAAGATTGAAGGGGAATCCAAATTTTCTTCGTTCTTTGCCCTGGAGTTTTTTCTATGACGAACATACACCCTGCAAATCACCGTGTTCAAATTTGGCAATTTTCTGGGCTCATTTACCATATTTAGGGGATTATGTGCATTTTCTAGGCATTTAGCGCATATAAATCCAATCCAGCTATTGGTGCACGGGTGTGATGTGAGGGACGTGGATTGCCGTTCAATCACGGTGCATCCAACGGTGTACACGCACGATCCGCATGGCCGGGGTTCCGGCCAATCATAACGCAACACACAATAGACTCAACACACACGGTTTCCGGAAGCGACGGAGATGAATCATGTGCGATAATGAACGAGCAAAATTGTAAGGGAAGCCAAATTTCTGTTGTCGTTTGTGGTTGAGCTCTTGAATACCACCACACTGTACGGCTGCCCGGCCCCTTCATCCTAGAGCTCTCTCCAGGCGTTGTCCATGGCACCGCGACGCACAGTAACTGGTAAGGAAGCGATGGCATCATGTCGCGCCGCGTTCCTCGCCGCCTACAACGGCGCACATGGTAAGGAAGTGATGGCATTGCGCTGCGCCGAGTTCATCACCGCCGGCAGCCAGACAGTTACATGGGCGGACTTTGAGGCTGCCATGGCCGATTGGGTGGTGGATCTAGAGGCTGCCAAAGCCGCACAGAAGGAGCGAAAAAGGCAGAAAGCAGTCAAGAAAAGAGAGTCCCGCCGCCGCAAGAAAAACAAGGCCGCACGCCGTCGTGAGGAGAGCTTGGTGGAGATCGAAGCACGGTGGGCTGCCGCCTACAAGGCCGGGAAGGAGAACGCTAGAGTTTGGCTAGCATGCCCTGATGGCAGCATGTGAGAAGTAGTTTAAGTTTGTAGTATTAGAGCAAATTACCAGTAGTACTTTAAGTTTGTAGTATTAACGTACAATGTCGTTAAGAGCATCCTTTAAGGGCTTTGAGCGTTGATTAGCATGTGTGCCTATGTGCGTTTTTTGTGTTAATCATTAGAAGATCACAAAAAACATGGTTTATATGCCGTACCCGTCTGCTTGTTTTGCGTTAATGACCCATAAGTCAGTTACGTGTGCGATATTTCCTAATAAACCAGGCGTACCATTGACCGAAAAAATCAAGTATGTGTGTACATTTTTTTGAGACGGGATCTGCCAACTTTCTTTTTTCTCGCACACGAGTATTTTACGCGCTTCGTCTGCGTTGTGTGTTTCCCCCGCCCAAGTTTCAAATTTCGCACCCAAACTTTCATTAGGCGTGTGATTTCAAAATTTATTCCTCCAACCACATCCCCTACCCCTCAGTATCCCCCTCCCTCGCGCCTCCCCCTACCGGCATCTCAAACCACCGCCGCCGCAACCACAACTTCAACCACATCTACGTTCTGCTCGGATCCAGTCAGGTAACCCACCGATCTCTATCACGTCCCCGGCCTGATTGCATAAATGGCGCCTGCGAAACATCCTCATGCCTCCAAATCCCCCCCGCCAGGAGCTGATGGCGGTCCATGGCGCGATGGCCGCTGTGCGTGTTGACCCGGACATGGTGCAGGCTCTGGCCCAGATGAAGTCCCCCAGCGACTACCCCCCAGGACTTAACAAGTAAGATCTGACCAGCTAAATCTTACCAATACTACTTGCAACGACTATGATTTGTACGGTTGATGTATTAAGCATGTTCGTTCCTTGTTTATTTCAGTACTACACATTGTGTGATGTTCAAATATTATTGTGTCCAGCTCAATTTCACCAATACCAGCAACAAACTTATAATACATGACTCAGCATATCACTAGTGATGCTGCCCATTTGCTATTTTTAGTGGATGCTAACCTTGTTGCACTTAACATGCCTGTCCATGTACTTACGCAGGGTCATAACGGCCGATGCTTTTGTTAGCCGTCGAGGTGAGCTGCATCCCATTTATTACAGTATTTCACATAATTTTTGCAATTGCAGTTTAACTTCTACCCATTTACTGGTTTCCTGTAGGTACACATGTCAGTGGCACTGATCCACGCTTTGATCCGGAGGAACAGCTCGCCTCCGCCGTCGCTGACTTTGGGCGAGCTCTCGCCAAGATGAAGTGCCCCATCAACTACCTCTCAGGACTTACCAAGTATGTACTCACCAGTTCAATCTTACTAATACTAGTTGCAATTAATGGCTATGTTCTGTACGGTCGATGTATTAAGCATGTTCTAGTAAACATGCCTAACACGTTTTTGCTACTATCCGTACCTTTTTATAGAATTCTGGTCCATTCTTTGCTCTGGCAGCACCTGCCTTGTGATGTTTAAATATGCCAATTGCATTTTTATCAGTACCAGTTTCAATGTCTATTAAGCATGTTGCAATTAATAGTTGAATCCATTTTTAAACAGTTGCATTTCAATGGCTACAAACTTACAAAACATGACTTGTGATGTTTAACTATGCCATTTGCTATTTTTGGTGGATGCTAACCCTGTTGTATTTAACATGCTTGTCCATGTACTTACGTAGGGTTGAAAGTGCAACTATCCCTAGGTGGTTTTGGTAATTCATAACAACATATAGCTCATTGAGCTAATGCTATTCCAAGATGATTATTTCAGGAAAGCTCAATGATTGGCATGGCATGGATGGTGAAAGTGGAACCCTCAAAATGCTAAGGACAAAGGATTGGCTCAAGTTCACCCCCCCCTCTAGACATACTTCCGATCCTACACGTGGTATCAGAGCTTTGGTCTCCATTTGCTTTGATTTCCATAGCTTTTGGTGGTCATAGCCTTGGTTTCACAACCTAGGAGAGTATGGCGTCTAGCGAGGGAAATTATCACCGTAGAGGTCCTTACTTTGATGGTACTAATTTTGCTAGTTGGAAGCATAAAATGAAAATGCATATTCTCGGACATAACCCCGCCATTTGGGCTATTGTGTATGTTGGTTTGCAAGGTGACTTCTTCGATGGGAAAGAACCAAACCGTGAAGCTACCGCGGATGAGTTGAAGATTCTGCAATACAACGCTCAAACTTGTGATATTCTCTTCAACGGATTGTGCCCCGAAGAATTCAACAAAATCAGCCGTCTTGAGAATGCAAAGGAAATTTGGGATACTTTGATTGATATGCACGAAGGTACCGACTCCGTCAAGGAATCCAAATTGGATGTGCTTCAAAGTCAACTTGACAAGTTCAAAATGAAGGATGGTGAAGGTGTCGCTGAAATGTACTCTAGGCTTGCTCTCATCACAAACGAGATTGCTGGCTTAGGGAGTGAAGAGATGACCGATAGATTCATCATCAAGAAGATCCTAAGAGCCTTGGATGGAAAATATGATACCGTGTGCACATTGATCCAAATGATGCCCAATTACAAAGATCTCAAGCCAACGGAGGTCATTGGAAGAATTGTTGCTCATGAGATGTCACTCAAGGATAAAGAGGAACTTCACAACAAATCAAGTGGTGCCTACAAAGCCTCATGTGAAGCCCCCACATCATCAAGTGAGAAACAAAACTTCAATGAAGAATTGAGCTTAATGGTGAAGAACTTCAACAAGTTCTACAAGAGTAGAAGCAAAGATAGAAGCTCCAAGTCAAGGTCCTACACTGACAAAAGATCTTCTAGTCGAGAGCGAAACTGCTACAATTGTGGAAGACCCGGACACTATTCCAATGAGTGTACGGCTCCCTACAAAAGAAGAGAAGATTCTCCAAAAAGAAGAAGCAAAAGAGAAGAATCACCGTCAAGAGAGAGAAGGAGTAGAGATGATCATTATGAACGAAGATACTCACGGAGAAACAAGGATTCGGAAAGAAAGGAAAAAATATCAAGGAGCTACACAAAACGAAGACATCAAGCTCATGTTGGTGAATGGGTATCCGGCTCCGACTCCGACAACCACTCCGAGAGAAGTTATCACTCCGATTCCGAATATACTCAAGATGAAGGTGTTGCCGGTCTAGCACTTGTGTCAACCAACTCCTACGACATATTTGACTCACCAAATTAAGGAATTGGAAGATGCTTCATGGCCAAAGGTCCTAAGGTAACACATCCCGAGTATGTTGATTTTAATAATGATGAAGATGACTTGTTAGGTGATGACGATTTACTTGTTGACAACTCTCGTGATGAATACTATGATGAAACGTCAATAAATCTTGCTAATCAAGATAAAACGAGTGACAATGATAAGGAGAAAATTGAGGCTCTAACTAAAGAACTAAACACTCTTAAGTTAGCTCATGAAACTATCTTCGAAGATCATCGAGAACTTTTAAGAGCTCATGAGAAGTTACGCTTTGAAAAGCTCAATCTTGAGCAAGAGCATGAGTTTTTAAAGGCAATCAATGATGATCTCCGCAAGAAAAGTTCGTCTTACATTGCCAAGCGTTTACTCTTATCCACTTACATGCCTCAAGTCAAGTCTAGTAACAAGAACAAGAAAGATTCTTCCTCTAGTAGTAACAATGATAATGTTAAATCCAATATTGTTGCTTCTAGTAGTTCTCTTGATTCCACTAATGATTCTCTTAGCCAAGTTACACTTGAGCAATAAAATAGCTTATTGAAGGGAACTATAGAGAAAGGAGTGTACAAAAGTCTTGCCGGGAGTAAGCAATTCGAGGAAATTGTGCGCAAGCAAGGAAGGCGCCGGAAGAATCAAGGTGTTAGTTTTGAACGGAGGTTCAATGCCGATGGAGTTGAGTGGGAAGAAGATCAATATCCCAAGACAAAGTTTGTTCCACAACAAGAGAAGTATGATCCTACTTTTTTCAAGGGGACACAAACTCAAGATGATCTTCCACCACAAGACTACAAGCAAAAAGGCAAGGACAAGCTTCAAGAGGAAATTGATGCATTTGAAGAAGCTCCTAAGACCTTAGTCAAGTGGATTCCCAAGACTACTTCAAGTTCCACTTCATCAAGTACGACTACAACTCCAAGGATTCCCATCAAGATGGTGTGGATCCAAAAGAAGAAGAACTAGAAAGTTCTTGAGGGTGACTCCGCCAACATACTTCACTCTTATCATTTTGGCAAGAACAAGTGCAATCAACTTCCACATCTTGCACTAGTTCAAGGAGTCACAAACCCTCTTGTTGGTAAGTCAAGGGACAAGGTAACCTAAAAGCTTTCATAGACATCATCTTGTGTGTGCATCATTCTATGTCTATGGATATCCTTGTTTGTTCCTTGTGGGACTAATCCATGTAGGTATTGAAAGTGCAATTCACTCAAATGGATAGCTCCAAGTGATCTACATCAACATTGAGCATCCACATCTTCAACATCTACAAGAAGTCATCATCGACAAAACCCAAGGTTAGTTCATCCCTCTTAGGGGGGATATCACATCTAGGGGGAGCTTTACTCTAAGACTTCAGCTAAAGCAACCCTAATGATGTGAACACAACAATGCTTTATGTAAAAGTGGTAGCCCCACTTGAGCTTAAACGATGAGTATGACCTATGATCAAGTGTTCTCATTTGACTCCTAAGTCAATATACTCATATATAGATGACCTAGTCATCGCCAATTGCTTGATAGATGCTAGAATTGGTTGTGCATGCCTTGTCACATATTTCAATTGCCATTTTATTCTGTGAGCATGTTGGTTGCATATTTTACTCATTCGAGGACATCCACTTGTTGTTTTGATTGTTTGGGTTTGTTTTCTCTTGCCAAGTGGATGGACAAGAATGCCTAAGAACCTTCTCTAGCTATCTATGCTTTTCTCGTCTCAAACTCTATTCATGCTACATCACAAAATTTGATCAAGTCAGATTCGAACCACTCTGTGTGAGGAGCACTCGGAGTCCCCGATTCGTCATAGACTTAAACTTCCAAAACTTCTTTGTGATTCTCGGTCTGACCGATACCCTACTTTCGGTCCTACCGAGATCCTTAAGTCGATCTATGTTTTCGATCTCGGTGCAACCGATTTGAACCATTCGGTCACACCGAGTTGCAATAACTATATACAGTTTTGCATCTCGGTGCCAGCGAGTTGTTCCACTCGGTCACACCGACAGGGTCGGGCTATATATAGACACGGGCAAAAATTTGGAAATTTCTCCGAACCCTTTCGCCCGCGCGATAGCTCGCTCTGCTAACGTGGTCTCCGGATCGTCTCCTCGCCGCCAGCCGCCTCCGGTCGCTGGTCTCCGTCGCCGTCAACGGGATTCAACCCCGCCGTTGCCGCCGTAGCGAGTCTCCGCCGAACTAGGGTATGGACTCGATCTTTGTGCTATTCCCCAATCTGATTCCTAGCACATTGTGATCGTATTGATTCTAGCCACGCTTGAAACACTCCTATCCAATCAATGCATTCGTAGAATAGGTTTGATTCGAAAATTTTAGGGTTAGGTTTCCGCCGAAACCATCTCGGACCCACCGAGTTGAAAAAACCGGTCCCACCGATTTGGCTCATGCCATTGCACAAGTGAGACTTGGTCTGACCGAGAATTACTAATCGGTGTGACCGATTTTGGAAGTTTGTGAAACCCTAGCAGTCTCGGTGCCACCGAACTGTGACTCGGTCCGACCGAGTTCACTAGTTTAGGTTCCAAAAACTGCTTCGGTATCACCGAGTTTAAAAATAGGTAGATCCGAAATGATTTCTGTGGGAAACTAAAACTAAGATTTTGAATCATTCTTTTGCAAAAATCTCTGCATTCTGTGATGCTCATCCACTCTACCTCATCTATAAACTATTCATAGGGTCAGCAGTCAGCTTGTTCATCATGTCAGATCAGAGTGACAGCCAGAATATGTCAGAACAACAAGTGCACATGAGTGAGGGCACTAGTCCCTACAGATCTTCAGATGAAGGCATCAGGAGCACCCCCAGTAACTTGCCAAAAGCTGCCACCAGACAAAGGAAGAAAAGAACCTTAGAATGAGAGGATGAGGACTATGTGGCAGAAGAAGAAGCAACTTCCAAGAAAGTTGTGCTTAAGAAGGAGTATGGCTCAGCTGCAGCCATCAAGCCAGGGATGAAAATCAAAAGGTCAGCAGGTAGGCAGCCTATGCCAAAGGCCAGAGCCTCAACTCAGATTCCTGAAAAGCCTGCACCCAAAGGGCCAGTTGCTGCTGAAGGAAAGATGGAAATAAAAAGGGGCAGATGGTGCAAGAAAGTTGATCCAATGGCTGAATTTGAACAACATTCTTCTGAAGAAGAAGAAGAAGAGGAAGAAGAGGTTGCTGCACCAGCACCTAAGATGCCAAAGCTGATGGGTGATGCTATAAGATCAGGGGCTACTGCATCCAAGCTCAAGGAAGCACCCAAGGCTGCATCAAAGGCCAAGACAGCTCCAAAGAGGAACACAAGGAGCATACCAGCTGCTGAGAAGAACAAGGCCCCAGTGCCTCACACTGCTGAAGAAGAGGAAGGACAAGTTCTCAGGAAGTTAAAGCCCAAGATCCCAGACCACAATGATGCTCATCCTGTGGCTGAGGACATGAAGATCAGAAGAGACTCAGGGCTGAGAAAGTGGAGAGCAGAAGACCCATATGCTACCAGAAGAAGAACTATTGTTGACTACAGGTTCCACACAAAGGAACATCAGGACTTCTATGAGACAGTTTTGCTTGCTAAGAAGCCCATTGTTATTGACATGAGATGGGTTGACTGGGAATACATCAAGGAAAATGAAGAGCACTATCCTGGAGTGCAAGACAGCTTCAAGGCTTGTGGAGTAGATGACTTTGTTGGGCAGAAGCTCACAAAGTGGAATGAAGAGCTGATCATGCAGTTCTACTCCACAGCACACTTCTATCAAGATGGAAGAATTGTGTGGATGTCAGAAGGTACGTGGTACCAATCAAAAGTTGCTAAGTGGGCACAGCTCATCAATGCCCCAGAGGAGCATGAGGATGACCTAGATATATATGCCAAGAAGAAGATGGACCACAACTCTATGTCAAACATGTACAAGGAGATCCCAAACAAGGCACTTGATACTTTCAAGTTTGGATCAGTACATTATCTTCTGTCAGGGTTGCCAACCATAAATTGGATTCTGAGGCACACTCTGTTGCCCAAGTCAGGTGATCACAAGATGATCAGAGGCCGTGCAATCAACTTGCTTCATATCTTTGATGTTCCACAAAAATTCAAAGTCATGAGCCTCATGGTAGAAACAATCAAGAGGACTGCAACAGATCAGAAGAGGAGCTGTGGATATGCCCCTCAGATCCAAGAGTTGATAAACTCCAAGATGGGCAAAGGCATATACTTACTGGACAAGGAACATTTGCCTATTCATCCATATTTCAAGGACAATCAAGTTGTGATGAACAAGGATGAACCATCTTCAGCTCATGCTCAAGCACAGAAGGAGAAGGCAAGGAAGGAGAAAGCTGCCAAGATGCCAACTCAAGAGGAGGCATCTGAGTATTTCTTGAAAACCAAGCAAGAGCAGCTTAGTTACTTGATTGCATCCACACTGAGGATTGAGAAAGGATTGGCCACCCTCACTTAGAATCAGGAGAGCTTAGAGAGGATCGTAGAACAAAAGTTCTATGACTTGGATGTCAAAGTAACAGAGATTCAGTCTGCAGTGGAGCAACTTCAAGATGACATGCAGGAGAGGAAAGGGAAGACTACAACTGATGCATTTGCCAGAGTGCCACGAGCTCAGAGGTCGTCTGCAATGCCAGTTCCTGACACCAGAGCCACCACCTCAGCTCCAGCCACAGCACCAGCCCAACCAGCTCCAGCATCTACTTCAGCTCCAGCTCCAACCACGTCTACAGAAGCCTTCGTCCTTAGAGTGATCCAGACTCCACCACCACCAGAAGATCAAGCCTGAGAGTCGATCTAGCACTATGCATTTTCTAGGAACTTTTTGGTAACTTGTTGCCAAAGGGGGAGAAAAATGTATAGATCACAGGCTTCGAGAGAGAGTGTTGCTTTTATTCTCTCTTGCTTTATTTGGTGGTTTTTCAAACTTTGTTTGCTTTTGGTTGAGATACTTTGATATGCTTGTGAGACATTGATGATGATGTGTTTGATCATAAGCTACACTTATGCATGCTTGATATATCCTATCTATCTTATGTGATCATTCACTTTTCTTGGTGATGAGTGCATGTATTTCATTCTTATCATTTTGAGCGCTCCACCAAGATGTATGTGACATGGAAGAGTAACCCATGATTCTAACTCTTTGTGCATTTGCAGTCCAAAGCAAATTTTAAATATGCACAAATTTAGGGGGAGCTCTTACTTTTCACATACTTCTCAAACCAATGATATATATCATTCTTATTATCATTTGTTGAAGCTTTGATCTATATGTTGTAATCATTTACCAAAAAGGGGGAGATTGAAAGTGCAACTATCCCTAGGTGGTTTTGGTAATTCATAACAACATATAGCTCATTGAGCTAATGCTATTCCAAGATGATTATTTCAGGAAAGCTCAATGATTGGCATGGCATGGATGGTGAAAGTGGAACCCTCAAAATTCTAAGGACAAAGGATTGGCTCAAGCTCAAAAGCTCAAGACTCTTCATTTTACATTTTAGTGATCCAAGATCACATTGAGTCCATAGGAAAAGCCAATACTATCAAGGAGGGATGAGGTGTTGCTTAATGAGCCCTTTGCTTCATGTGCTTAATGATATGCTCCAAAATCCTCAGCTACTTTCTCATATCCACTCTTGACCTAAACCCAAAGCCAAACTCGGTCCTATCGATTCTTTCTACCCGGCGCCACCGAGTTTCACATGTCATAAGCCACTGCCAAACCCTAGCAAATCGGTTCTACCGATAGGGATCTCGGTCTCACCGAGATGGGATTGCAATTTCTCTGTTTCCTTTTCTTAACTTTTCGGTCTCACCGAAAGAGCGGATCGGTCCCACCGAGATTGCAATGTAAACTCTCTGTTTCCTTTCTGTAACTTTTCGGTCTCACCGAAAGAGCAAATCGGTCCCACCGAGTTTGCCTGACCAACTCTCTGGTTAGCTTATTACCAAATCGGTCTCACCGAGTTTGTGTAATCGGTCTCACCGAGATTACGTTATGCCCTAACCCTAACCATATCGGTCCTACCGAGTTGCATGTAAGTCCCACCGAAAATCTCTAACGGTCACTAGGTTTACTATTTCGGTCCGACCGAGTTTGTTGATTCGGTCCCACCGAGATTGGTAAATTGTGTGTAACGGTTGGATTTTGTGTGGAGGCTATATATACCCCTCCACCTCCTCTTCACTCGAGGAGAGAGCCATCAGAACACATCTACACTTCCAACTCATAAGTTCTGAGAGAGAACCACCTACCCTTGTTTTGAGGCCAAGATATTCCATTCCTACCATATGAATCTTGATCTCTAGCCTTCCCCAAGTTGCTTTCCACTCAAATCTTCTTTCCACCAAATCCAAATCCTGTGAGAGAGAGTTGAGTGTTGGGGAGACTATCATTTGAAGCACAAGAGCAAGGAGTTCATCATCAACCCACCATTTGTTACTTCTTGGAGAGTGGTGTCTCCTAGATTGGCTAGGTGTCACTTGGGAGCCTCCGACAAGATTGTGGAGTTGAACCAAGGAGTTTGTAAGGGCAAGGAGATCGCCTACTTCATGAAGATCTACCGCTAGTGAGGCAAGTCCTTCGTGGGCGATGGCCATGATGGGATAGACAAGGTTGCTTCTTCATGGACCCTTCGTGGGTGGAGCCCTCCGTGGACTCGCGCAACCGTTACCCTCCGTGGGTTGAAGTCTCCATCAACGTGGATGTAGGATAGCACCACCTATCCGAACCACGACAAAAACATCCTTGTCTCCAATTGCGTTTGAATTCTCCAAACCCTTTCCTTTACATTCTTGCAAGTTGCATGCTTTACTTTCCGCTGCTTATATACTCTTTGCATGCTTGCTTGAATTGTGTGATGATTGCTTGACTTGTCCTAAAGTAGCTAAAATCTGCCAAGAACTAAAACTGGGAAAAGGTTAAGTTTTTATTTGGTCAAGTAGTCTAATCACCCCCCTCTAGACATACTTCCGATCCTACAAGTGGTATCAGAGCTTTGGTCTCCATTTGCTTTGATTTCCATAGCTTTTGGTGGTCATAGCCTTGGTTTCACAACCTAGGAGAGTATGGCGTCTAGCGAGGGAAATTATCACCGTAGAGGTCCTTACTTTGGTGGTACTAATTTTGCTAGTTGGAAGCATAAAATGAAAATGCATATTCTCGGACATAACCCCGCCGTTTGGGCTATTGTGTGTGTTGGTTTGCAAGGTGACTTCTTTGATGGGAAAGAACCAAACCGTGAAGCTACCGCGGATGAGTTGAAGATGCTGCAATACAACGCTCAAGCTTGTGATATTCTCTTCAACGGATTGTGCCCCGAAGAATTCAACAAAACCAGCCGTCTTGAGAATGCAAAGGAAATTTGGGATACTTTGATTGATATGCACAAAGGTACCGACTCCGTCAAGGAATCCAAATTGGATGTGCTTCAAAGTCAACTTGACAAGTTCAAAATGAAGGATGGTGAAGGTGTCGCTGAAATGTACTCTAGGCTTGCTCTCATCACAAATGATATTGCTGGCTTAGGGAGTGAAGAGATGACCGATAGATTCATCATCAAGAAGACCCTAAGAGCCTTGGATGGAAAATATGATACCGTGTGCACATTGATCCAAATGATGCCCAATTACAAAGATCTCAAGCCAACGGAGGTCATTGGAAGAATTGTTGCTCATGAGATGTCACTCAAGGATAAAGAGGAACTTCACAACAAATCAAGTGGTGCCTACAAAGCCTCATGTGAAGCCCCCACATCATCAAGTGAGAAACAAAACTTCAATGAAGAATTGAGCTTAATGGTGAAGAACTTCAACAAGTTCTACAAGAGTAGAAGCAAAGATAGAAGCTCCAAGTCAAGGTCCTACAATGACAAAAGATCTTCTAGTCGAGAGCGAAACTGCTACAATTGTGGAAGACCCGGACACTATTCCAATGAGTGTACGGCTCCCTACAAAAGAAGAGAAGATTCTCCAAAAAGAAGAAGCAAAAGAGAAGAATCGCCGTCAAGAGAGAGAAGGAGTAGAGATGATCGTTATGAACGAAGATACTCACGGAGAAACAAGGATTCGGAAAGAAAGGAAAAATCATCAAGGAGCTACACAAAACGAAGACATCAAGCTCATGTTGGTGAATGGGTATCCGGCTCCGACTCCGACAACCACTCCGAGAGAAGTTATCACTCCGATTCCGAATATACTCAAGATGAAGGTGTTGCCGGTCTAGCACTTGTGTCAACCAACTCCTACGACATATTTGACTCACCAAATTAAGGAATTGGAAGATGCTTCATGGCCAAAGGTCCTAAGGTAACACATCCCGAGTATGTTGATTTTAATAATGATGAAGATGACTTGTTAGGTGATGATGATTTACTTGTTGACAACTCTAGTGATGAATACTATGATGAAACGTCAATAAATCTTGCTAATCAAGATAAAACGAGTGACAATGATAAGGAGAAAATTGAGGCTCTAACTAAAGAACTAAACACTCTTAAGTTAGCTCATGAAACTATCTTCGAAGATCATCGAGAACTTTTAAGAGCTCATGAGAAGTTACGCTTTGAAAAGCTCAATCTTGAGCAAGAGCATGAGTTTTTAAAGGCAATCAATGATGATCTCCGCAAGAAAAGTTCTTATTGCATTGCCAAGCGTTTACTCTTATCCACTAACATGCCTCAAGTCAAGTCTAGTAACAAGTACAAGAAAGATTCTTCCTCTAGTAGTAACAATGATCATGTTAAATCCAATATTGTTGCTTCTAGTAGTTCTCTTGATTCCACTAATGATTCTCCTAGCCAAGTTACACTTGAGCAAGAAAATAGCTTATTGAAGGGAATTATGGAGAAAGGAGTGTACAAAAGTCTTGCCGGGAGTAAGCAATTCGAGGAAATTGTGCGCAAGCAAGGAAGGCACAGGAAGAATCAAGGTGTTGGTTTTGAACGGAGGTTCAATGCCAATGGAGTTGAGTGGTAAGAAGATCAATATCCCAAGACAAAGTTTGTTCCACAACAAGAGAAGTATGATCCTACTTTTTTCAAGGGGACACAAACTCAAGATGATCTTCCACCACAAGACTACAAACAAAAAGGCAAGGACAAGCTTCAAGAGGAAATTGATGCATTTGAAGAAGCTCCTAAGACCTTAGTCAAGTGGATTCCCAAGACTACTTCAAGTTCCACTTCATCAAGTACGACTACAACTCCAAGGATTCCCATCAAGATGGTGTGGATCCAAAAGAAGAAGAACTAGAAAGTTCTTGAGGGTGACTCCGCCAACATACTTCACTCTTATCATTTTGGCAAGAACAAGTGCAATCAACTTCCACATCTTGCACTAGTTCAAGGAGTCACAAACCCTCTTGTTGGTAAGTCAAGGGACAAGGTAACCTAAAAGCTTTAATAGACATCATCTTGTGTGTGCATCATTCTATGTCTATGGATATCCTTGTTTGTTCCTTGTGGGACTAACCCATGTAGGTATTGAAAGTGCAATTCACTCAAATGGATAGCTCCAAGTGATCTACATCAACATTGAGCATCCACATCTTCAACATCTACAATAAGTCATCATCGACAAAACCCAAGGTTAGTTCATCCTTCTTAGGGGGGATATCACATCTAGGGGGAGCTTTACTCTAAGACTTGAGCTAAATCAACTCTAATGATGTGAACACAACAATGCTTTATGTAAAAGTGGTAACCCCACTTGAGCTTAAACGATGAGTATGACCTATGATCAAGTGTTCTCATTTGACTCCCAAGTCAATATACTCATATATAGATGACCTAGTCATCGCCAATTGCTTGATAGATGCTAGAATTGGTTGTGCATGCCTTGTCATATATTTCAATTGCCATTTTATTCTGTGAGCATGTTGGTTGCATATTTTACTCATTCGAGGACATCCACTTGTTGTTTTGATTGTTTGGTTTGTTTTCTCTTGCCAAGTGGATGGACAAGAATGCCTAAGAACCTTCTCTAGCTATCTATGCTTTTCTCGTCTCAAACTCTATTCATGCTACATCACAAAATTTGATCAAGTCAGATTCGAACCACTCTGTGTGAGGAGCACTCGGAGTCCCCGATTCGTCATAGACTTAAACTTCCAAAACTTCTTTGTGATTCTTGGTCTGACCGATACCCTACTTTCGGTCCTACCGAGATCGTTAAGTCGATCTATGTTTTCGATCTCGGTGCAACCGATTTGAACCATTCGGTCACACCGAGTTGCAATAACTGTATACAGTTTTGCATCTCGGTGCCACCGAGTTGTTCCACTCGGTCACACCGACAAGGTCGGGCTATATATAGACACGGGCAAAAATTTGGAAATTTCTCCGAACCCTTTCGCCCGCGCGATAGCTCGCTCTGCCAACATGGTCTCCGGATCGTCTCCTCGCCGCCAGCCGCCTCCGGTCGCTGGTCTCCGTCGCCGTCAACGGGATTCAACCCCGTCGTTGCCGCCGTAGCGAGTCTCCGCCGAACTAGGGTATGGACTCGATCTTTGTGCTATTCCCCAATCTGATTCCTAGCACATCAATCTGATTCCTAGCACATTGTGATCATAATTATTCTAGCCACGCTTGAAACACTCCTATCCAATCAATGCATTCGTAGAATAGGTTTGATTCGAAAATTTTAGGGTTAGGTTTCCGCCGAAACCATCTCGGACCCACCGAGTTGAAAAAATCGGTCCCACCGATTTGGCTCATGCCATTGCACAAGTGAGACTCGGTTTGACCGAGAATTACTAATCGGTGTGACCGATTTTGGAGCTTTGTGAAACCCTAGCAGTCTCGGTGCCACCGAACTGTGACTCGGTCCGACCGAGTTCACTAGTTTAGGTTCCAAAAACTGCTTCGGTATCACCGAGTTCTTCAGATGAAGGCATCAGGAGCACCCCTAGTAACTTGCCAAAAGCTGCCACCAGACAAAGGAAGAAAAGAACCACAGAATCAGAGGATGAGGACTATGTGGCAGAATAAGAAGCAACTTCCAAGAAAGTTGTGCTTAAGAAGGAGTATGGCTCAGCTGCAGCCATCAAACCAGGGATGAAAATCAAAAGGTCAGCAGGTAGGCAGCCTATGCCAAAGGCCAGAGCCTCAACTCAGATTCCTGAAAAGCCTGCACCCAAAGGGCCAGTTGCTGCTGAAGGAAAGATGGAAATAAAAAGGGGCAGATGGTGCAAGAAAGTTGATCCAATGGCTGAATTTGAACAACATTCTTCTGAAGAAGAAGAAGAGGAAGAAGAGGTTGCTGCACCAGCACCTAAGATGCCAAAGCTGATGGGTGATGCTATAAGATCAGGGGCTACTGCATCCAAGCTCAAGGAAGCACCCAAGGCTGCATCAAAGGCCAAGACAGCTCCAAAGAGGAACACAAGGAGCATACCAGCTGCTGAGAAGAACAACGCCCCAGTGCCTGACACTGCTGAAGAAGAGGAAGGACAAGTTCTCAGGAAGTTAAAGCCCAAGATCCCAGACTACCTCTCAGGACTTACCAAGTATGTACTCACCAGTTCAATCTTACCAATACTAGTTGCAATTAATGGCTATGTTCTGTACGGTCGATGTATTAAGCATGTTCTAGTAAACATGCCTAACACATTTTTTCCACTATCCCTACTTTTTTATAGAAATCTGGGCCATTCGCTGCTCTGGCAGCACCTGCCTTGTGATGTTTAACTATGCCAATTGCATTTTTATCAGTACCAGTTTCAATGTCTATTAAGCCTATTGCATTTAATAGTTGAATCCATTTTTAAACAGTTGCATTTCAATGGCTACAAACTTACAAAACATGACTTGTGATGTTTAACTATGCCATTTGCTATTTTTGGTGGATGCTAACCCTGTTGTATTTAACATGCTTGTCCATGTACTTACGCAGGATCATAACGGCCGATGTTGTTGTTTGCCATCAAGGTTAGCTTCATCCCATGTTTTACAGTATTTCACATAATTTGTGCAATTGCAGTTTAACTTCCACCATTTACTGGTTGCCTGTAGGTACACATGTCAGTGGCACTGATCCACGCTTCGACCCGGAGGAACAGCTCGCCTCCGCCGTCGCTGACATTGGGCGGGCTCTGGCCAAGATGAAGTGCCCCAACATCTACCTCTTAGGACTTACCAAGTATGTACCCACCAGTTCAATCTTACCAGTACCAGTTGCAATTAATGGCTATGTTTTGTACTGTCGATGTATTAAGTATGTTGTAGTAAACATGCCTAACACGTTTGAGCTATTTTCCCTACCTTTTTATAGACAACTAGGCCATTATCTGCTCTGGCAGCACCTGCCCTGTGATGTTTAACTCTGCCAATTGCATTTTTATCAGTACCGGTTTCAATGGCCATTAAGCCTGTTGCAATTAACAGTTGTATCCATTCTTAAAGAGTTGTATTTCACTAGCTACAAACTCACAAAACATGAATTAGGATGTTGTTAAGTCTGTTGCAATTAACAATTGTATCCATTTTTTAATCCATCCCTTTGCTACCGTGCTACTCTTTCAAAATGAAGATATCACTACAGATGCTGCCGTTTTATTACCATTTGTTATTTTTGGTGGATGTTAACCCTGTTGTAGTTAACATTGGCTTTCCATGTACTTACACAGGGATACAATGGGCGATGCTGTTGTTTGCCGTCGACGTTAGCTGCATCCTATGTCTTATACACCATCTATTCCTAAATATAAGTATTTTTAGAGATTCCAATATAGACTACATAAGTAGCAAAATTAGTGAATCTAGATTCTAATCTAAGCTATATCTACAATTCGATATACATCCATATGTAGTTCATATTGAAATCTCAAAAAGAAACTTGTACTTCGGAACATAGGTAGTTGTATTTTACATCATTTGTGCAAACTCAGCTTAGCTTCTAACATTTATTGGTTGCTTGTAGGTACATATATGAGGGGTACTGATCCACGCTTCGATCCCTTTTGCGTATGGGGCAATGAGATATTCATGAACAAGCATCAAGTGAGGAAACTAAGAAAGATTGTTAGGCGAAAGAAATGGGTGATTGGAATTAAGCTCTTTATTTATACTTTGTGAAAGACAACAATGAACTTTAGGATGGTAAGTAATGTGTTGCCTTTTCCCCTGCCCACAACAAGTTACTCTATTAGACCTCAGTATCTGATATTTTTCTCTTTTCAGTGGTTTCCGAAGCTATTTACTGATGATTACCTTGAAAACTACATGACCGGAGTGGAGGCAACTAAGGTTAAAGTATATAATTCATGCTACCATGATAATGCTCTAGAAGTCTTCCTAAAGGCGGTGAAGGATGGGCGGGCGATCGTCACAAGGGGTTGGACAAAAGTGATTCGTGCCTATGGCATGCAGGAAGGCACATTATGGGCAATCCGCTTCTTCAACACCGTCGGCAGTCAAAATGATTTACACTTGTCTCTTCACCTTTACCGCCTTTAAATACTGCGGTTCATCATAGTTAATTGCTTCCTAATCCTGTAATTACTGAACATAATGTACTGGCAATTTTATTTATGGATTCGTTGTTGAACCATTGTGCTGAGAATTTGAATTGCACGTTTCGTATTTCAAAATATCCAATAATAATAATAAATTACAGGCAAAAATAAAAATAGAATAGACGGTCAAGGACCTTTGCAAACGGTTCTAGCAGTAAAAGCGCTTGAGATGGATAGCCCAATTCCACATAGTTTTCTACATCAAATCGTGTGTGATGTAGTTAATGAAAGCAAATAGTTAACCAAGGCAGAGTGTGTGTGATAGTTACACCTTTCACACACAAGCGTATACATAAAACCGTGTGGGATGTACATCCGAACGGAAACATTTTCCATGGATTGACTGTGTGGGATGTACATAAGAACAGAAACGTATTCCTTCGATTGACTGTGCGTGATATACATACGAACGGAAATGTTTTTCTGGGATTCACCGTGTGGGATGTACATACCTACGAAAATGATTTCTGGGATTCACCGTGTGGGATGTAGATACCTACGGAAATGATTGGGTTTCGATGCCTCGCCTGATCGCACACGGCCCCAGCCTGGGTCCCAGGAGGGCCTATCCCCGATGATTTCTCGGTCAAGTGGGAAGGACACCCTATCGCACACACTCACTTGGCGACGGTTCCAAATGCCGTCGCGGAAAGGGGTTTTAAACCGTTTTTTAGGACCGACGCGCACCAGTGTAAGCAAAATAAGATGCATAAAAGATAAACATCACATGTAATCAAAATATGTGACATGATATGGCCATCATCATCTTGTTCCTTTGATCTCCATCTCCAAAGCACCGTCATGATTTCCATCGTCACCGGCTTGACAGCTTGATCTCCATCTTAGCGTCGTTGTCGTCTCGCAACTATTACTTCTACAACTATCGCTAACACATAGTGATAAAGTAAAGCAATTACATGGTGATTGCATTCCATATAATAAAGCGAAAACAATAAGGCTCCCACCAGTTGCCGATAACTTCTACAAAACATGATCATCTCATACAATAACGTATATCACATCATGTCTTGACCATATCACTTCACAACATGCCCTGCAAAACCAAGTTAGACATCCTCTACTTTGTCGTTGCAAGTTTTACGTGGATGCTACGGGCTTCTAGCAAGAACCGTTCTTACCCACGCATCAAAACCACAACCGTGTTTCGTCAAGTTTGTTGTTTTAACCTTCAACAAGGACCGGCCGTAGTCAAATTTGATTCAACTAAAGTTGGAGAAACAGACACCTGCCAGCCACCTTTATGTAAAACAAGTTGCATGTCTGTCGGTGGAACCGGTCTCATGAACGTGGTCATGTAAGGTTGGTCCGGGCCGCTTCATCCAACAATACTGCCGAATCAAAATAAGACGTTGGTGGTAAGCAGTATGACCTTGCTCGGATGCCACTGTTGGGAAACGTAGCATGCAATTTTAAAAAAATTCCTACGCTCACGCAAGATCCATCTAGGAGATGCATATCAACGAGAGGGGGAGAGTGTATCCACGTAGCCTCGTAGACCGAAAGCGGAAGCATTTGTTAACGCGATTGATGTAGTCGAACTTCTTCTCGTTCCGACCGATCAAGAACCAAACGTACGACACCATTCAGTTCTGCACACGTTCAGCTCGATGACGTGCCTCAAACTCTTGATCTAGCAAAGTGTCGAGGGAGAGTTCCATCAGCATGACGGCGTGGTGACAGTGATGGTGAAGTAATCCGCGCAGGGCTTCGCCTAAGCACTACGTGAATATGAACGGAGGTGTAAACTGTGGAGGGGGCGCTCACGGCTTGGAACAATCGATGTGTGGTGTAGGCGCCCCCCAGATGGTAACTGCAACTACGTCGGTATTTCCCTGGAGAGGGAGGATGATGTAGCGCAGCGACGGTAGGTATTTCCTTCAGTTAGAAAACCAAGGTATCGAACCAGTAGGAGAACCAAGCATCACAACGTAAACAACACCTGCACACAAACAACAACACCTTGCAACCCGACGTGTTAAAGGGGTTGTCAATCCCTTCCGGGGTACGGCGTCTCAAGATAGGCAAGCGGACGTGAGGTAAATTGTAGTAGATTGATAGATCGAACGCCAAATAAAATAAATAAGTATAAAACGTAGCAAGGTATTTTTGTATGTTTTATTTTAATAGATCTAAATAAAAATGCAAAGAAAAAGTAGATCGCAAAGCAAATACATGAGAAAGAAGACCCGAGGGTTGTAGGTTTCACTAGTGGCTTCTCTCGAGAAAAAAAACGATGGGTAAACAAATTACTGTTGGGCAATTGATAGAACTTCAAATAATTATGACGATATCCAGGCAATGATCATTACATATGCATCACGTCCAAGATTTGTAGACCGACTCCTGCCTGCGTCTACTACTATTACTCCACACATCGACCACTATCCAGCATGCATCTAGTGTATTAAGTTCATGGAAAAACAGAGTAATGCAACAAGAACGATGACATGTTGTAGACAAGATATGTTTATCTATATGGCGGTAGATATAGATCTCATCTTTTATCCTTAGTAGTAACGATACATACATGTCGGTTCCCTTTTTGTCACTGGGATCAAGCACCGTAAGATCGAACCCACTACCGGGCACCTCTTCCCATTGCAAGATAAATAGATCAAGTTGGCCAAACAAAACCAAAATATCGGAGAAGAAATACAAGGCTATAAGAGATCATGCATATAAGAGATCAAAGAAACTCAAATAACTTTCATGGATATAAAAAGATATAACTGATCATAAACTCGAAGTTCATCAGATCCCAACAAACACACCGCAAAAGAGTTACATCATATGGATCTCCAAGAGACCATTGCATTGAGAATTCAGCGAGAGAGAGAGAAAGCCATCTAGCTACTAACTACGGACCCGAAGGTCTACAAAGAACTACTCACGCATCATCGGAGAGGCACCAATGGAAGTGGTGAACCCCTCCATGATGGTGTCTAGATTGGATCTGGTGGTCCTCGACTCTGCGGCGGCTGTATTTCGTCGACTTCCCTAGGGTTCTGGTATTTTTGGGGTATTTATAGAGCAAAGAGGCGGTCCGGGGGCACCCGAGGTGGGCACAACCCACCAGGGCGCGCCAGGGCCTCCTGGCGCGCCCTGGTGGGTTGTCCCCTCCTCGGGATTCCCCCCAGGTGCAACCAAGGTCCATCTGCTTCCTTTTGGTCGATAAAAAACCATGGTAAAGTTTCGTGGCATTTGGACTCCGTTTGATATTGATTTCCTGCGATGTAAAAAAACATGGAAAAAACAGAAACTGGCATTTTGCGCTATGTCAATAGGTTGGTATCAAAAAATAATATAAAATGACTATAAATGATTATAAGACATCCAAGATTGTTAATCAAACAACATGTAACAATCAAAAATTATAGATATGTTGGAGACGTATCAGCATCTCCGAGCTTAAGTCCTACTCGTCCTCGAGTAGGTAAGTGATAAAAACAGAATTTTTTATGTGGAGTGTTGTTCATCAAGTCATATCATGTTCTTTTCTTTATAGCATGGACATTTGGAATTTTATGTGAGTCAAATCAATAGTCTAGTTTTGACATAATAATTTAGATACTCAAGCATATCAACAAGGAACCATGTATTTCAAAATATCAATGCTAAAACAAGTTATCCCTAGCCCATCATGCTCAAACATTGATCCATTCATGAAACACACTCGAATACTAACTACAACCAATACTTGAGCACGATCATATTGCCTCCTAGCTGGTGCTTTTATGAGAGAAGATGGAGACTCAAATTTCAAAAATAAAAATTGCATAAAGTAAAGGAAAGGCCCTTCGCAGAGGGAAGTAGGGATTTGTAGAGGTGCTAGAGCTCAAAGCGAAAAAATAGAGATAAAAACATTTTGGGAGGTGTATCCATCCCACCAACGAAAATGACTTAGCGTTCCTAACACTTTCCATGCTAGATATGCCATAGGCGGTTCCCAAACAGAAAATAAAGTGTATTCCTTTTTCCACCATTCTTTCACTTTCCATGGCTAGCCGTATCCACGGGTGCCCTCCATACCAACACTTTCCAAGGAATTTATTATTTGACAACATAAAGTAAATATTTTTTGGCATTTCGGGACTCGGCATCCCTAAAACCTTTGCCTTACTCTCATGCAATGACAAGTGAATAAACACTCATCTTGAGAACAACACATCTAGCATGGAAAATATTAGCCACCCGTTATCGTTCCGCGAGCGAAACAAACACACAAAAGAGAAGTTTATTTTGAAAATTAGAGATGGCACATGCAAATTTCCTTAGAACGGCAAAAGAATACCGCATATCGGTAGATATAGTGGACTCATGTGGCAAAACTGGTTTAAAGGATTTTGTATGCACAAGTAGTGGTCATACTTGGTGGAAAATGAAGGCTAGCAAAAGATTGGGAAGCGACCAACCAAGAAACAATAATCTCATAAGAAAGCATTAAGCATAATTAACACCGAATAATGCACCACAAGTAGGATATAATTTTCATTGCATGATTATTGACTTCCGTGCATGCATAAGGAATTACAAACCATAACACCAATATTCTTACTAGAGCACAATTACTCATCAACATAACTCACATATCACATCATCATATCTCAAAACTATTACTAAGAATCAAGTTTATTTTGTCCAATGATCTTCATGACATTTTCTTTTACTTTATCCTTCTTGGATATCTATCACTTTGGGACTAACTTTTATGTGTTGCTTTTCATAAGCTCAAACAAATATAAGTGAAGATCATGAGCATAACAATTTTTCTTTCTCTTAAAATAATTTAAGTGAAGCAAGAGAGAATTTATTCAAAATTTTACTAACTCTCAAATAAATCTAAGTTAAGTAAGAAAGAATTTCTTCAAAAATAACAAAGCACACCGTGCTAAAAAAGATATAAGTTAAGCACTAGAGCAAGTCCTAGCTCATAAAAGATTTAAGTGAAGCATAGAGAGCAATTCTAACAAGTCATGATATAATTTTGGCTCTCTCAAAAAGGTGTGTCCAGCAAGTATTGATGACTTAAAACACAAAATAAAATAATCAAAGACTCATATCATAGAAGACGCTCCAAGCAAAACACATATCATGTGACGAATAAAAATATAGCCTCGAGTAAAATACCGATAGTTGTTGGAAGGAAGCGGGGATGCCACTCGGGGGCATCCCCAAACTTAGTTGGTTGCTCATTCTTGGATAATAGCTTGGGATGCCAGGGCATCCCCAATCTTAGGCTCTTACTTCCTTCCTTCATCCATCGTAAGATAACCCAAAACTTGAGAACTTCAATCACACAAAACTCAACAAAATCTTCGTGAGATCCGTTAGTGTAAGATAAATAAACCACTACTATAAGTGCTATATCAGACCAATTATTATTTTGTTTTTGTATTATATCTACTGTATTCCAACTTTTCTATGACAAAAACTCATCAAAGAAAACCATAGAGCCATCAAAATAAGCACACAACACAAAGAAAACATAATCTGTCAAAACGGAACAGTCTGTAGAAATCTGATTTGTTCGAATACGTCTGGACCTGCAACAATTCTGAAAAACTAGGACAACCTGTATAATTTGTATATTGACATTCTTAAAAAATAATTAGCATTTTATCACGTTCTGGTGAATTTTATCAATTATTTTCGTGAGCACAAAGTTTCTGTCTTTTTCAGCAAGATCAAACAACTATCACCCAAGAAGATCCTATTGGTTCTACTTGGCACAAACACTAATTAAAACACAAAAAACACAATCATAAAAGTATAATAATTGTGCTAACACTAAATAACAGAAAGCAAAAAATCAAAAATAAATTTTATTCATCGGGTTGCCTCCCAACAAGCGCTATAGTTTTACGCCCTTAGCTAGGCATAAAGCAAGGATCTAAGTTTTGTCATCTTTGGTTCGAGATCCATAAGATGCCCTCATGATTGATTTATAAGGTGGCTTAATTCTTGTTCTAGTAAAGTGTTCCACACCCTTCCTCAAAGAAAATTGGAACTTAATATTGCCTTCTTTCATATCAATCACGGCAACGATGGTGCGTAAAAACGGTCTACCAAGAATAATAGGACAAGAGGGATTGCAATCAATATCAAGAACAATAGAATCTATGGACACATAATTCCTATTTGCAAGAATAAGAACATCATTAATTCTTCCCATAGGCTTTTTAATAGTAGAACCCGCCAAGTGCAAATTCAGGGAACATTCTTCAAGATTCGTAAGACCAAGCACATCACATAAAGAGTTCGGAATTGTAGAAACACTAGCACCCAAGTCACACAAAGCAAAAGACTCATAATTTTTAATCTTAACTTTGATAGTAGGTTCCTGTTCATCATGCAATTTTCTAGGAATTGAAACTTCTAATTCCAACTTTTCTTCCAAAGCTTTCATCATAGCACCAACAATATGTTTAGTAAAAGCTTTGTTTTGTTCATAAACATGGGGTGAATTTATCATGGATTGCAACAAAGAAATACAATCAATAAAAGAGCAACTATCATAATTAAAGTCTTTGTAATCCAAAAGAGTGGGTACATCACTAGCTAAAGTTTTGACCTCTCCAAATCCACTTTCATTAATTTTCTCAACAAAATTTTCACCCTCCGAAATATTGGGACGCCTTCTACTTAAATTTGACTATTCTCCAATCCCTTTTTCATTATTCTTAACTTTACTAAACAAGGAATCAATGGAAGAAACACCAATCATTTTAAGATCTTCATCACTTTTATCTTCTAAGGAGATTGGTTTAGCAGCCATTTGATTTACTAAGGTAGCTTGTGGATCGGATATTTTTCCTAGCAAACTTTCAGCAAAAGCATACCTAGATTGAAGATTACAAACTTGTCTACTAATATCATCAAGTTCTTTTGTGATAGCATCTAGCACAATGGAGTGTTCCTTAAGTTCTTCAGTAAAATATTTGTTATGCTCAAATTGTGTAGTCATATACTCCTTAGTATTTTTCTCAATTTCAAGCAAAATATCGAGGTAAGGAACATCACAATATTTTCTTTGAGGCATCATGACTACGCAAACAAGAAAGTACACAAAAACAGATTCGCCAAAAAACGGCGAATGGAAAAAAGAGGGGCGAATAAAACGACAAATTTTTGTGAAGTGGGGGAGAGGAAAATGAGAGGCAGATGGCGAATAATGTAAATTGCAAGGAGATGAGATTTGTGATTAGGAACCTGGGTATGTTGAAGATCCTCCCCGGCAACGGCGCTAGAAATTCTCCTTGATGGTAGCTGCAACTACGTCGGTATTTCTCTGGAGAGGGAGGGATGATGTAGCACAGCGACGGTAGGTATTTCCCTCAGTTATGAAACCAAGGTATTGAACTAGTAGGAGAACCAAGCAACACAACTTAAACAACACCTGCACACAAACAACAACACCTCGCAACCCGACATGTTAAAGGGGTTGTCAATCCCTTCCGGGGTATGGTGCCTCAAGATAGGCAAGCAGACGTGAGGTAAATTGTAGTAGGTTGATAGATCGAAAGCCAAATAAAATAAATAAGGATAAAACGCAGCAAGGTATTTTTGTATTTTTTGGTTTAATAGATCTGAATAAAAATGCAAAGGAAACGTATATCGCAAAGCAAATATATGAGAAAGAAGACCCGGGGCCGTAGGTTTCACTAGTGGCTTCTCTCGAGAAAAATAGCAAACGGTGGGTAAACATATTACTGTTGGGCAATTGATAGAACTTCAAATAATTATGATGATATCCAAGCAATGATCATTACATAGGCATCACGTCCAAGATTAGTAGACCGACTCCCGCCTTCATCTACTACTATTACTCCACACATCGACCGCTATCCAGCATGCATCTAGTGTATTAAGTTCATGAAAAAATGGGGTAATGCAATAAGAACGATGACATGATGTAGACAACATCCGTTTATCTATATGGCGGTAGATATAGATCTCGTCTTTTTATCCTTAGTAGCAATGATACATCTGTGTCGGTTCCCTTTCTGTCACTAGGATCAAGCACCGTAAGATCGAACCCACTACCGGGCACCTCTTCCCATTGCAAGATAAATAGATCAAGTTGGCCAAACAGAATCCAAATATCGGAGAAGAAATACGAGGGTATAAGAGATCATGCATATAAGAGATCAAAGAAACTCAAATAACTTTCATGGATATAAAAAGATATAACTGATCAAAAACTCGAAGTTCATCAGATCCCAACAAACACACAGCAAAAGAGTTACATCATATGGATCTCCAAGAGATCATTGTATTGAGAATTCAGCGAGAGAGAGAGAGAGAAAGCTATCTAGCTACTAACTACGGACCCGAAGGTCTACAAAGAACTACTCACGTGTCATCGAAGAGGCACCAATGGAAGTGGTGAACCCCTCTGTGATGGTGTCTAGATTGGATCTAGTGGTTCTGGACTCAGCGGCGGCTGGATGAATATTTCATTGACTCCCCTAGGGTTATGGTATTTTGGGGGTATTTATAGAGCAAAGAGGCGGTCCGGGGGGTACCCAAGGTGGGCACAACCCACCAGGGCACGCCAGGGCCTCCTGCCACGCCCTGGTGGGTTGTTCCCTCCTCGGGACTCCCCCCAGGTGCAACCAGGGCCCATTTGCTTCCTTTTGGCCCATAAAAAATCATCGTGAAGTTTCGTGGCATTTGGACTCTGTTTGGTGTTGATTTCCTGCGATGTAAAAAACATAGAAAAAACAACAACTGGCACTTGGAACTTGTCAATAGTTTAGTACCAAAAAATGATATAAAATGACTATAAAATGATTATAAAACATCCAAGATTGATAATAAAACAACATGGAACAATAAAAAATTATGGATAGGTTGGAGACGTATCACCACCCCCACGTATATAAAGGAGGGAGGGGGAGGAGGCCGACCCTAGGTGCGCCCAAGTAGGAGGAATCCTACTTGGCCTCCTAGTTGGATTCGCCCCTGCCCCTTCCTTTTACCGGAGGGGAAAGGGGGAAAGAGAGAGAGAGGGGGGAGAAGGAAAGGGGGTGCCGCCCCCTCCCCTAGTCCAATTCAGCCCCCTTCCCTGTGGGGGGCACGCCACCCCTTTGTGGGCTAGTGTGCCTCCCTCCTATGGCCCATATGGTCCATATCTTCCCCCGGGGGGTTCCGGTAGCCCCCCCGGTACTCTGATATGTACCCGATACATTCCGGAACACTTCCGATGTCCGAATACTATCATCCAATATATCAATCTTTACCTCTCAACCATTTCGAGACTCCTCGTCATGTCCATGATCTCATCCGGAACTCCGAACAACATTCGGTCACCAAATCACATAACTCATATAATACAAATCGTCATGGAACGTTAAGCGTGCGGACCCTACGGGTTCGAGAACTATGTAGACATGACCGAGACACCTCTCCGGTCAATAACCAACAGTGGAACCTGGATGCTCATATTGGTTCCTACATATTCTATGAAGATCTTTATGGTCAAACCGTAATGACAACATATGTAATTCCCTTTGTCATCAGTATGTTACTTGCCCGAGATTCGATCGTCGGTATCTTCATACCTAGTTCAATCTTGTTACCAGCAAGTCTCTTTACTCGTTCCATAATGCATCATCCCGCAACTAACTCATTAGTCACATTGCTTGCAAGGCTTATCATGATGTGCATTACCTAGAGGGCCCAGAGATACCTCGTTGATACTCGAAGTGATGAATCCTAATCTCGATCTATGCCAACCCAACAAACACCTTTGGAGATACCTGTATAGCATCTTTATAATCACCCAGTTATGTTGTGACGTTTGATAGCACACAAGGTATTCCTCCGGTATCCGGAAGTTGCATAATCTCATAGTCAGAGGAATATGTATAAGTCATGACGAAAGCAATAGCAATAAAACTTAACGATCATTATGCTAAGCTAGCGGATGGGTCTTATCCATCACATCATTCTCCTAATGATGTGATCTCGTTCATCAAATGATAACACATGTCTATGGCTAGGAAACTTAACCATCTTTGATTAACGAGCTAGTCTAGTAGAGGCTCATTAGGGACACTGTGCTTTTGTTTATGTATCCACACATGTATCAATTTTACGGTTAATACAATTCTAGCATGAATAATAAACATTTATCATGATATAAGGAAATATAAATAACAACTTTATTATTGCCTCTAGGGCATATTTCCTTAAGTGGCGCCTCGAGTCCTGTGAGCCGGTGCATGTCCCATGTCCTACTCTACTTCACCAGCCACCAGAGCAACACCTCGAGGAGCGCAGCCTGTTGGGGAACGTTGCAGAAAATTAAAAATTTTCCTACGGTTTCACCAAGATCCATCTATGAGTTCATCTAGCAACGAGTATTCAGATTAGATAGCATCTACATACCACTTTGTAGATCGCAATGGAAGCGTTCAAGTGAACGTGGATGAGGTAGTCGTACTCGCCGTGATCCAATTCACCGATGATCTAGTGCCGAACGGACGGCACCTCCGCGTTCAACACACGTACGGAAAGCGTGACGTCTCCTCCTTCTTGATCCAACAAGGCAAAGGAGAGGTTGGGGAAGAAGTCTCCAGCAGCAGCACGACGGCGTGGTGATGGTGGAACTGCAGTACTCCGGCAGGGCTTCGTCGTGCACTTACGGAGGAGGTGGAGGTGTTGGAGAGGGAGAGGGAGGCGCTAGGGCATAGGGTGCGCAGCCCCCCTCCCCTGCCCCCCTTTATATAGGCCTCTTGGGGGGGGGGCGCCGGCCCTGGGAGATCTAATCTCCCAAGGGGGGCGGCGGCCAGGGAGGTTTCCCTCCCCCCCAAGCCATCTAGGAGGTGCCTTCCACCACTAGGACTCCTCCTAGATGGAACCCTAGGCGCATGGGCCCTTTGGGGCAGGTTCCCCTTGGCCCAAGCAGGCCAAGGCGCACCCCCTAAGGCCCATGTGGCCCACCAAGGCAGGTGGCCCCACCTGGTGGACCCCCGGGACCCCTCCGGTGGTCCCGGTACAATACCGATAACCCCGAAACTTGTCCCGATGGCCGAAACAGCACTTCCTATATATAATTCTTTACCTCCGGACCATTCCGGAACTCCTCGTGACGTCCGGGATCTCATCCGGGACTCCGAACAACATTCGGGTTACTGCACATACATATCCCTACAACCCTAGCGTCACCGAACCTTAAGTGTGTAGACCCTACGGGTTCGGGAGACATGCAGACATGACCGAGACGGCTCTCGGGCAATAACCAACAGCGGGATCTGGATACCCATGTTGGCTCCCACATGCTCCACGATGATCTCATCGTATGAACCACGATGTCGAGGATTCAATTAATCCTGTATACGATTCCCTTTGTCAATCGGTATTTTACTTGCCCGAGATTCGATCGTCGGTATCCCAGTACCTCGTTCAATCTCGTTACCGGCAAGTCACTTTTCTCGTACCGTAATGCATGATCCCGTGATCAAACACTTTGATCACATTGAGCTCATTATGATGATGCATTACCGAGAGGGCCCGGTGATACCTCTCCGTCAAGCGGAGTGACAAATCCCAGTCTCGATCCATGTCAACCCAACAGACACTTTTAGAGATACCCGTAGTATACCTTTATAGTCACCCAGTTACGTTGTGACGTTTGGCACACCCAAAGCACTCCTACGGTATCCGGGAGTTACACGATCTCATGGTCTAAGGAAAGGATACTTGACATTGGAAAACTCTAGCAAACGAACTATGCGATCTTATGCTATGTTTAGGATTGGGTCTTGTCCATCACATCATTCTCCTAATGATGTGATCTCGTTATCGATGACATCCAATGTCCATAGTCAGGAAACCATGACTATCTGTCGATCAACGAGCTAGTCAACTAGAGGCTCACTAGGGACATGTTGTTGTCTGTTATTCACACATGTATTACGATTTCCGGATAACACAATTATAGCACGAATAAAGACAATTATCATGAATAAGGAAATATAATAATAATGCTTTTATTATTGCCTATAGGGCATATTTCCAACAGTCTCCCACTTGCATAGAGTCAATAATCTAGTTACATTGTGATGAATCGAACACCCATAGAGTTCTGGTGCTGATCATGTTTTGCCTTAGGGAGAGGTTTAGTCAACGGATCTGCGACATTCAGATCCGTGTGCACTTTACAAATTTCTATGTCTCCATCTTGAACATTTTCACGAATGGAGTTGAAGCGACACTTGATGTGCCTGGTCTTCTTGTGAAACCTGGGCTCCTTTGCAAGTGCAATAGCTCCAGTGTTGTCACAGAAGAGTTTGATTGGCCCCGATGCATTGGGTATGACTCCGAGGTCGGTGATGAACTCCTTCACCCAAATTGCTTCATGTGCTGCCTCCGAGGCTGCCATGTACTCCGCTTCACATGTAGATCCCGCCACGACGCTCTGCTTGCAACTGCACCAGCTTACTGCCCCACCATTCAAAATATACACGTATCCGGTTTGTGACTTAGAGTCATCCAGATCTGTGTCGAAGCTAGCGTCGACGTAACCCTTTATGACGAGCTCTTCGTCACCTCCATAAACGAGAAACATTTCCTTAGTCCTTTTCAGGTACTTCAGGATATTCTTGACCGTTGTCCAGTGTTCCTTGCCGGGATTACTTTGGTACCTTCCTACCAAACTTACGGCAAGGTTTACATCAGGTCTGGTACACAGCATGGCATACATAATAGAACCTATGGTTGAGGCATAGGGGATGACGCTCATCTCTTCTATATCTTCTGCCGTGGTCGGACATTGAGCTGAGCTCAATTTCACACCTTGTAACACAGGTAAGAACCCTTTCTTAGATTGATCCATATTGAATTTCTTCAATATCTTATCAAGGTATGTGCTTTGCGAAAGACCTATGAGGCGTCTCGATCTATCTCTATAGATCTTGATGCCTAATATATAAGCAGCTTCTCCAAGGTCCTTCATTGAAAAACTTTTATTCAAGTAGGCCTTAATGCTGTCCAAGAGTTCTATATCATTACCCATCAAAAGTATGTCGTCTACATATAATATGAGAAATGCTACAGAGCTCCCACTCACTTTCTTGTAAACACAGGCTTCTCCATAAGTCTGTGTAAACCCAAACGCTTTGATCATCTCATCAAAGCGAATGTTCCAACTCCGAGATGCTTGCACCAGCCCATAAATCGAGCGTTGGAGCTTGCACACCTTGTCAGCGTTCTTAGGATCGACAAATCCTTCCGGCTGCATCATATACAATTCTTCCTTAAGGAAACCATTAAGGAATGCCGTTTTGACGTCCACTTGCCATATCTCATAATCATAGTATGCGGCAATTGCTAACATGATTCGGACGGACTTCAGCTTCGCTACCGGTGAGAAAGTCTCATCGTAGTCAATTCCTTGAACTTGTCGATAACCCTTAGCGACAAGCCGAGCTTTATAGATGGTCACATTACCATCCGCGTCTGTCTTTTTCTTAAAGATCCATTTATTTTCTATGGCTCGCCGTTCAACGGGCAAGTCAGTCAAAGTCCATACTTCGTTTTCATACATGGATCCTATCTCGGATTTCATGGCTTCCAGCCATTTGTCGGAATCCGGGCCCGCCATTGCTTCCTCATAGTTCGAAGGTTCACCGTTGTCTAACAACATGATTTCCAAGACAGGGTTCACGTACCACTCTGGTGCAGAACGTGTCCTTGTGGACCTTCGAATTTCAGTAGGAGCTTGATTAGAAGTATCTTGATCATCATCATTAATTTCCTCTCTAGTCGGTGCAGGCACCTCAGAAACGATTTCTTGAGTTTCGCCATTTTCTGGTTCAAGAGGCAACACTTCATCAAGTTCTACTTTCCTCCCACTTACTTCTTTCGAGAGAAACTCTTTCTCTAGAAAGGATCCATTCTTGGCAACAAAGATCTTGCCTTCGGATCTGAGGTAGAAGGTATACCCAACAGTTTCTTTTGGGTATCCTATGAAGACGCATTTTTCCGACTTGGGTTCGAGCTTCTCAGGTTGAAGTTTCTTGACATAAGCATCGCATCCCCAAACTTTCAGAAACGACAGCTTAGGTTTCTTCCCAAACCATAATTCATACGGTGTCGTCTCAACGGATTTCGACGGAGCCCTATTTAAAGTGAATGCGGCAGTCTCTAAAGCATAGCCCCAAAAAGATAGCGGTAAATCGGTAAGAGACATCATAGATCGCACCATATCTAATAGAGTGCGATTACGACGTTCGGACACACCATTACGCTGAGGTGTTCCAGGCGGCGTGAGTTGTGAAACTATTCCACATTTTCTCAAGTGTGTGCCAAATTCGTGACTCAAGTATTCTCCTCCACGATCTGATCGTAGAAACTTGATCTTTCTTTCACGTTGATTTTCAACCTCACTCTAAAATTCCTTGAACTTTTCAAAGGTCTCAGATTTGTGTTTCATTAAGTAGACATACCCATATCTACTCAAGTCATCAGTGAGGGTGAGAACATAAGGATAGCCACCGCGAGCCTCAACACTCATTGGACCGCACACATCGATATGTATGATTTCCAATAAGTTGGTTGCTCGCTCCATTGTTCCTGAGAACGGAGTCTTGGCCATTTTACCCATGAGGCATGGTTCGCACATGTCAAATGATTCATAATCAAGAGACTCTAAAAGTCCATCTGCATGGAGCTTCTTCATACGTTTGACACCTATGTGACCAAGGCGGCAGTGCCACAAATATGTGGAACTATTGTTATCAACTTTAACTCTTTTGGTATTCACACTATGAATATGTGTATCATCACGTACGAGATTCATTAAGAATAAACCATTAACCATCGGAGCATGACCATAAAACATATCTCTCATATAAATAGAACAACCATTATTCTCAGATTTAAATGAGTAGCCATCTCGAATTAAACGAGACCCAGATACAATGTTCATGCTCAAACTTGGCACTAAATAACAATTATTGAGGTTTAAAACTAATCCCGTAGGTAAATGTAGAGGCAGCGTGCCGACGGCGATCACATCGACCTTGGAACCATTCCCGACGCGCATCGTCACCTCGCCAGTCTTCGTTTATTCCGCAGCTCCTGCTTCGAGTTACAAATGTGAGCAACTGCACCGGTATCAAATACCCAAGAGCTACTACAAGTACTAGTAAGGTACACATCAATTACATGTATATCACATATACCTTTGGTTTTGCCAGCCTTCTTGTCCGCTAAGTATTTGGGGCAGTTCCGCTTCCAGTGACCAATTCCCTTGCAATAAAAACACTCAGTCTCGGGCTTGGGTCCATTCTTTGGCTTCTTCCCGGCAACTTGCTTACCGGGCGCGGCAACTTCCTTGCCGTCCTTCTTGAAGTTCTTTCTACCCTTGCCCTTCTTGAACTTAGTGGTTTTATTCACCATCAACACTTGATGCTCCTTCTTGATTTCTACCTCTGCTGATTTCAGCATAGCATATACCTCAGGAATGGTCTTTACCATCCCCTGCATATTGTAGTTCATCACAAAGCTCTTGTAGCTAGGTGGAAGCGACTGGAGGATTCTGTCAATGACCGCTTCATCCGGGAGATTAACTTCCAGTTGAGTCAAGCGGTTGTGCAACCCAGACTTTTGAGTATGTGCTCACTGACAGAGCCATTTTCCTCCATCTTACAGCTAAAGAATTTGTCGGAGACTTCATATCTCTCGACCCGGGCATGAGCTTGGAAAACCATTTTCAGCTCTTCGAACATCTCATATGCTCCATGTCTCTCAAAACGCTTTTGAAGCCCCGGCTCTAAGCTGTAAAGCATGCCGCACTGAACGAGGGAGTAATCATCGCAACGTGACTGCCAAGCGTTCATAACGTCTTGTTCTGCAGGGAGAATAGGTGCGTCACCCAGCGGTGCTCGTAGGACATAATCTTTCTTGGCAGCTATGAGGATGATCCTCAGGTTCCGGACCCAGTCCGTATAGTTGCTACCATCGTCTTTCAGCTTGGTTTTCTCTAGGAACGCGTTGAAGTTGAGGACTACGTTGGCCATTTGATCTACAAGACATATTGTAAATATTTAGACTAAGTTCATGATAATAAGGTTCATTTAATCAAATTATTTAATGAACTCCCACTTAGATAGACATCCCTCTTCTAGTCATCTAAGTATTACATGATCCGAGTCAACTAGGCCGTGTCCGATCATCACGTGAGACGGACTAGTCAACATCGGTGAACATCTTCATGGTGATCGTATCTTCTATACGACTCATGCTCGACCTTTCGGTCTTCTATGTTCCGAGGCCATGTCTATACATGCTAGGCTCGTCAAGTCAACCTAAGTGTTTTGCGTGTGTAAATCTGTCTTATACCCGTTGTATGTGAACGTTAGAATCTATCACACCCGATCATCACGTGGTGCTTCGAAACAACGAACTGTCGCAACGGTGCACAGTTAGGGAGAACACTTTCTTGAAATTATTATGAGGGATCATCTTATTTACTACCGTCGTTCTAAGTAAACAAGATGCAAAACATGATAAACATCACATGCAATCAAATAATAAACGTGACATGATATGGCCAATATCACATAGCTCCTTTGATCTCCATCTTGGGGCTCCATGATCATCTTGTCACCGGCTTGACACCATGATCTTCATCATCATGATCTTCATCATCGTGTCTCCATGAAGTTGCTCGCCAACTATTACTTCTACTACTATGGCTAACGCGTTTAGCAATAAAGTAAAGTAATTTACATGGCGATTCTCAATGACACGCAGGTCATACAAAAAATAAAGACAACTCCTATGGCTCCTGCCGGTTGTCATACTCATCGACATGCAAGTCGTGATTCCTATTACAATAGCATGAACATCTCATACATCACATATAGATCATTCATCATTCATCACAACTTTGGCCATATCATATCACAAAGCACTTGCTGCAAAAACAAGTTAGACGTCCTCTAATTGTTGTTGCAAGTTTTACGTGGCTGAATTGGGGTTCTAGCAAGAACGTTTTCTTACCTACGTAATAACCACAACGTGAATTGTCAATCTCTATTTACCCTTCATAAGGACCCTGTTCATCGAATCCGATCCAACTAAAGTGGGAGAGACAGACACCCGCCAGCCACCTTATGCAACTAGTGCATGTTAGTCGGTGGAACCGGTCTCACGTAAGCGTACGTGTAAGGTTGGTCCGGGCCGCTTCATCCCACAATACCGCTGAATCAAGATTGACTAGTAACGGCAAGAAGAATTGACAATTCGACGACCACAACTACTTTGTGTTCTACTCGTGCAATAGAGAACTAGGAATAGACCTAGCTCATGATGCCACTGTTGGGGAACGTTGCAGAAAATTAAAAATTTTCCTACGGTTTCACCAAGATCCATCTATGAGTTCATCTAGCAACGAGTATTCAGATTAGATAGCATCTACATACCACTTTGCAGATCGCAACGGAAGCGTTCAAGTGAACGTGGATGAGGTAGTCGTACTTGCCGTGATCCAATTCACCGATGATCTAGTGCCGAACGGACGGCACCTCCGCGTTCAACACACGTACGGAAAGCGTGACGTCTCCTCCTTCTTGATCCAGCAAGGCAAAGGAGAGGTTGGGGAAGAAGGCTCCAGCAGCAGCACGACGGCGTGGTGATGGTGGAACTGCAGTACTCCGGCAGGGCTTCGCCGTGCACTTACGGAGGAGGAGGAGGTGTTGGAGAGGGAGAGGGAGGCGCCAGGGCATAGGGTGCGCAGCCCCCCTCCCCTGCCCCCCTTTATATAGGCCTCTTGGGGGGGCGCCGGCCCTGGGAGATCTAATCTCCCAAGGGGGGCGGCGGCCAGGGAGGTTTCCCTCCCCCCCAAGCCATCTAGGAGGTGCCTTCCACCACTAGGACTCCTCCTAGATGGAACCCTAGGCGCATGGGCCCTTTGGGGCAGGTTCCCCTTGGCCCAAGCAGGCCAAGGCGCACCCCCTAAGGCCCATGTGGCCCACCAAGGCAGGTGGCCCCACCTGGTGGACCCCCGGGACCCCTCCGGTGGTCCCGGTACAATACCGATAACCCCGAAACTTGTCCCGATGGCCGAAACAGCACTTCCTATATATAATTCTTTACCTCCGGACCATTCCGGAACTCCTCGTGACGTCCGGGATCTCATCCGGGACTCCGAACAACATTCGGGTTACTGCACATACATATCCCTACAACCCTAGCGTCATCGAACCTTAAGTGTGTAGACCCTACGGGTTCGGGAGACATGCAGACATGACCGAGACGGCTCTCGAGCAATAACCAACAGCGGGATCTGGATACCCATGTTGGCTCCCACATGCTCCATGATGATCTCATCGGATGAACCACGATGTCGAGGATTCAATTAATCCTGTATACGATTCCCTTTGTCAATCGGTATTTTACTTGCCCGAGATTCGATCGTCGGTATCCCAGTACCTCGTTCAATCTCGTTACCAAGCACTTATCATGTTGAAGCTCGAAATGGGCACTCTCCAATGTCGCACCGTCTTGTGATTCCTTCAAAAGGAGAAAGTATAACAAACACTTGGAAAAACAAATGTGGTTAGCGTTAGTGCAAAACCAAGCATTCAATAGGTGATTCACCAAACAAGTGTCGTCATCAAGCATAATATATGGTGTGACAAGGGATTGTGACATGTCATGTAAGCGCATAAATGGAGCAAAATCAAGGACATCATGGGGAAAAAGCATGTAAATGTGAGGTAGAGATGCAAATATGTGTGACAAGAGAATAAGCATATACCTCAATGTCATAGCAATCATGCGTAAGACTCTAAATGAACGGTCTATGGTAGGCAAAGAGTCATTCACAACACCAAATAAGAGGAGATGTCTAAACACATGGGGTAAGTGCAAGACAATCAGAGCATAATGTGCACATGGTATAGTGAAAATAGTGTGGCACTCAACACAATGGAAATAGCAATTGTTCATCATGTGTGAGGCAATCAAGTCAAGCAAGTGACAAGCAATGGGACATTGCATATGTGAAGTAGTGACATTGTTGCAACCAAACATATGATATGGGCAAGTAATCCAAGAATTGGATGCAACATGAGAAAGCATAGAAATCAAGTCGTGCACACTAGTGGAGCGAAGATGCAACACATTAGAGGAAATCATGGCAATCATGTCATGTGAGAAAATAGTAGGCATAGGTAATGCACATGAGATATCGCGAGCACGAGCACAATGCAAGAACATAGTATCATCGTAAGAATGTGGCATACATGGAACATGGCAATAACAAGCAATATCTCCACCAAGCTTGCAAATACACAGACAAGTAGTAGAATCAATCATCATGTGTAGTGCAAAGCATGGGTCACAAAATGCATGGTAAAGGCATATGAATAAGCATGTCATGCAAAGTGAACATGGAAAGATGGGCATATAATATGTAATAGACAATAACCCATAACCATGGGAGGGCTATGTAGAAGAAATGCGCGAAGTCTTTGCGTGAAGAGAGTGGTGGGAAAGACAATCCACAGGATCCCAAGTCATCATTGCTCTCTAGAGCTCGTTTCGTCAACTCATGGGATTGCGAGGTTGACGAGGTAGAATGTGTACCTACACAAAAGAGAAACAAACCAAAGAAATTGTGCGTGTGGTAAATGTACACATCATCCATCATGATGTGTATGTGCACGTGTGAGTTAGCACAACATAAGAATCACTCAAAGAAATTTGATGCATGGTATAAGAACATGTCATCCATCATGAAAGAATAATTATTGTGTATAACACGATGAGGACACAAATTGAGAATGCAAGTATATGGCACAACTCTAGAGAAACGCTAGCACGATTGCTCAATAGGCGGATATGACACTTGTGCACAACCTATAATTAAGATGCAAAATGTATCAACTTTCTATCCCAAGTATGCTATATATGTATGATGTTCCGGTGTTTCGCATACGATGATCCAAGATGATCAATCTGGTAGTATGGTATGCAACGTGGCGATGCTATGGCTCTTGCATACAAGCTTCTTTGCTCTCTTTTTGCTTAAAAGCTTATTCTCTTTTTTTGTATGGCCACTTATGCGAAATGCACAAACCAAGATAGCAATTGTGTATATGCGGGAACAATCTTGTGACACAAGGGATGATATGATACCAAGATGATAGCAATATGATATGGTATGTATGCAATGGAAGGTGTAGATCAATGATCACTAATGTGCACAAGTAACGGTGCCGGCAATACTCAAAGGCTAGTCTCGATAGGCAAGTGACGCAAAATGGCTAAGGGGCTAACAATGTCGTGGCAAGAATGTACAATGATGGGATACCACGATACCAAGATGATATAGGGGTTACCGTTCTTGCTTACGGTTAGGGTGTTAAAATTGTGAAGTGGTCGATGGCGAATCCTTGTCGAAGGTGAGTAACGGTGTTGTTGATGTCGAGCCGTTCCTAGTTAACCGAAACACCCTAGGAAATGGGAAAAACCGCAAACTCAAAATCTCAAAGGAAAATGTCAAATGGTGGTAGCGGAATGCGTTGGTGGTTCCGGAGTTAGCACTACGGAAGTGGTGGTGGTGGTTAATGATGAAGTGAACGTCCCTAAGTAGCCGAAACACCTTAGGAGACTCAAGCCACCCCTCAAATAACCACAAATGCTAAATGGAGCAAAATGGGTTATGTTGCGGAAAGCTATGGCAGTTTTGCAGATGATATGGTGGATGGCCTATGCAAAGATGCCAAAATGCCAAATTTTTAATGGAGTCAAATGGTGTTGGAACCTATTTAGATGGATGGGGATGTCAATAGCTACTCAACGAGCTAAAGAATGTCAAAATCGGACTCTCGGAGTGAAAATTATGGCCGAAACGGTGTTTGGAAGTGGGCTGAAAGGGGGGTATGGGTGCCCAGTGGTCGGGGGTGTGATAACCCACAAGTATAGGGGATCGCAACAGTTTTCGAGGGTAGAGTATTCAACCCAAATTTATTGATTCGACACAAGGGGAGCCAAAGAATATTCTCAAGTATTAGCAGTTGAGTTGTCAATTCAAGCACACCTGGATAACTTAATATCAGCAGCAAAGTATTTAGTAGCAAAGTAGTATGGAAGTAATGGTAACGGTAGCAAAAGTAACAATAATAGTTTTGTAGTGATTGTAACAGTGGCAACGGGAAAGTAAATAAGCGGAGAACAATATGTGAAAAGCTCGTAGGAATTAGATCGGTGATGGAGAATTATGCCGGTTGCGATTATTCCTGCAATAGTTATAACATTGGGTGACACAGAACTAGCTCCAATTCATCAATGTAATGTAGGCATGTATTTCGAATATAGTCATACGTGCTTATGGAAAAGAACTTGCATGACATCTTTTGTCCTACCCTCCCGTGGCAGCGGGGTCCTAATGGAAACTAAGGGATATTAAGGCCTCCTTTTAATAGAGTACTATACCAAAGCATTAACACATAGTGAATACATGAACTCCTCAAACTATGGTCATCACCGGGAGTGGTCCTGATTATTGTCACTTCGAGGTTGCCGGATCATAACACATAGTAGGTGACTATAGACTTGCAAGATAGGATCAATAACTCACATATATTCATGAAAACATAATAGGTTCAGATCTGAAATCATAGCACTCGGTCCCTAGTGACAAGCATTAAGCATAGCAAAGTCATAGCAACATCAATCTCAGAACATAATGGATACTAGGGATCAAACTCTAACAAAACTAACTCAATTACATGATAAATCTCATCCAATCCATCACCGTCTAGCAAGCCTACGATGGAGTTACTCACGCACGGCGGTGAGCATCATGAAATTGGTGATGGAGGATGGTTGATGATGACGATGGCGACGGATTCCCCTCTCCGGAGCCCCGAGCATACTCCAGATCAGCCCCCCCGAGAGAGATTATGGCTTGACGGTGGCTCCATAACGTAAAACGCGATGAATCCTTCCCTCTGATTTTTTTTCCCCGAACGTGAATATATAGAGTTGGAGTTGAGGTCGGTGGAGCGCCAGGGGGCCCACGAGGCAGGGCGCGCGCCCAGGGGGGCAGGTGCGCCTCCCACCCTCGTGGACAGGGTGTGGGCCCCCTGGCCTTGATTCTTTCGCCAGTATTTTTTATTATTTCCAAAAATAATCCAAGAACTTTTTTTCTGCACAAAAATAACACCATGGCAATTCTGCTGAAAACAACGTCAGTCCGGGTTAGTTCCATCCAAATCATGCAAGTTAGAGTCCAAAACAAGGGCAAAAGTGTTTGGAAAAGTAGATACGACGGAGACGTATCAACTCCTCCAATTTTAAACCTTTGCTTGTCCTTAAGCAATTCAGTTGATAAACTGAAAGTGATAAAGAAAAACTTTTACAGACTCTGTTTGCTCTTGTTGTTGTAAATATGTAAAGCCAGCATTCAAGTTTTCAGCAAAGATTATGAACTAACCATATTCACAGTAACATTTAGGTCTCGTGTTTACTCATATCAATGGCATAATCAACTAGCGAGCAATAATAATGAATCTCGGATGACAACACTTTCTCAAAACAATCATGATATGATATAACAAGATGGTATCTCGCTAGCCCTTTCTGAGATCGCAAAACATAAATGCAGAGCACCTCTGAAGATCAAAGACTGACTAAACATTGTAATTCATCGTAAAAGAGATCCAGTCATAGTCATACCCAATATAAATTAATAGTAATGGATGCAAATGACAGTGGTGCTCTCCAGCTGGTGCTTTTTAATAAGAGGGTGATGACTCAACATAAAAGTAAATAGATAGGCCCTTCGCAGAGGGAAGCAGGGATTTCTAGAGGTGCCAGAGCTCGGTTTTGAAATAGAGATGAATAATATTTTGAGCGGTATACTTTCATTGTCAACATAACAACCGTGAGATCTCGATATCTTCCATGCTACTCAATTATAGGCGGTTCCCAAACAGAATGGTAAAGTTTATACTCCCCCTCCACCAACAAGCATCAATCCATGGCTTGCTCGAAACAACGATTGCCTCCAACTAACAAGAGTCCCGGGGGAGTTTTGTTTGCAATTATTTCGATTTGATTTGCATAAAGCATGGGACTGGGCATCCCAGTGACCAGCCATTTTCTCGTGAGTGAGGAGCGGAGTCCACTCCTCTTGACAATAACCTGCATAGCATGGAAGATACAGACAGCCCTAGTTGATACATGAGCTATTCAAGCATAAAAACAGAATTTTATTTGAAGGTTTAGAGTTTAGCACATACAAATTTACTTGGAACGGCAGGTAGATACCACATATAGGAAGGTATAGTGGACTCATATGGAATAACTTTGGGGTTTATGGAAGTGGATGCACAAGAAGTATTCCCGCTTAGTACAAGTGAAGGCTAGAAAGAGACTGGGAAGCGACCAACTAGAGAGCGACAAAAGTCATGAACATGCATTAAAATTAATAAACATTGAGTGCAAGTATGAGTAGGATATAATCCACCATGAACATAAATATCGTGAAGGCTATGTTGATTTTGTTTCAACTACATGCGTGAACATGTGGCAAGTCAAGTCACTTAAATCATTCAAAGGAGGATACCACCCTATCATACCACATCACAACCATTTTAATAGCATGTTGGCACGCAAGGTAAACCATTATAAACTCCTAGCTAATTAAGCATGGCATAAACAACTATAATCTCTAATTGTCATTGCAAACATGTTTATTCATAATAGGCTGAATCAGGAATGATGAACTAATCATATTTACAAAAACAAGAGAGGTCGAGTTCATACCAGCTTCTCTCATCTCAATCAGTCCATCATATATCGTCATAATTGCCTTTCACTTGCACGACCGAACGATGTAAATAATAATAATAATGCACATGCATTGGACTAAGTTGGAATCTGCAAGCCAATAAAAAGGAGAAGACAAGGCAATATGGGCTCTTGGTTAAATCAACAATAAGGCATATAAGAGCCACTTCAACATTTTCATTATGGTCTTCTCCTATCGACCCCCAAAGAAAAGAAAAGAAATAAAACTATTTACACGGGAAAGCTCCCAACAAGCAAAAGAAGAACATGAAATCTTTTTGGGTTTTCTTTTAATTACTACTACTACAAGCATGAAAAGTAAACTAGCTAGAAGCTACAACTTTTTTTTGTTTTTCTTAAGGTTTATTAAACCCACAAGAAGAAAGCGAGAAAAGGAAAATAAACTAGCATGGATAGTACAATGAAAAGTACGATCACCGACAACTAGCATGAGTGTGCGGATATGAATGTAATGTCGGTGAGAGATACGTATAATAAACTTTGGCCTAAGTTGGTCTATGGCCACGGCTAGCCTGGCGGATATCCAAAGTTATAGTTGGGGTCGTACTAAGATGAAGCCTCAGGTTGCCACTGGCTGGCCATCTCCTCCGGATCCCACTGGTAAACAGACTGGCGTGAAGGAACAAATTGTGGTTCCGGATCTGGCTCTGTAGCTGAGGTGGGGTTCCGGTAGGCGTGAATGGCCTCCAGCGGAACAACGTACTTACCTGCAGATAAGTCAAACAAGGAAGGAGCAGGTAAAGTAATAGTCTTAGGGTGATTTTTATCAAATAGCAGTCTATAGTTAAGCTCCTTTTTCTTGTTCTTAACAATGAAATCATGTGCAACCATACTCTTGTAGTCTAGAAAAACAGTAGGCAACAACTTTTCTTCTTTCTCATAATGCCTAATAGGTATGTTAAAGTACGCAGCGAGGCACGAGGCGAAGATGCCTCCCAAGATGGGGCCCTTAGTACGGTTAAGATTTAACCGCTTTGCAACAATAGCGCCCATACTAAATGTGTCATCACGAAACAGGGCATGGCACAAAAGAACAATATCAGGGGTACTAAGGTTACCACAGTTTCCGCGACCAATTAAGCATCTACTAGCAAATAATGCAAAGTAACGTAAAACAGGAAAATGTATGCTAGTAATCCGTGTATTGGAAACTTTCCTAGTTTCCCCTACAACAATTGTATCAATAACCCCCTCCACATCGTCATGACATGGTTCCTCTACGCTACCCAAAAAGGGCAATTTGCAAACATCGCAAAATCCAGAGAGGGGCATCTCCTTATACTCATCATATAAATAAAAATCCACCGAAGGTGGTGACCTCCTAGCATGGAAATGAAAATTTTGCACAAAAATATTAGTGAGTAGGAGATACTGTTCGCCTTGGTCGCGGAGGAAGTCGGCGAGGCCTGCATTCTCAGCCAACTCATAAAAATCATCATAAATCCTGGCTGCTCTCAAGAAATCATCACATGGCCGGACCTCCGTGGTGCGAGGGAGATTATATTTGGGCCTCTCTTCTTCTTCACTTTGCTTATCCTTTGAGCGTCGGCTCGAAGAGCCCCTCAAAAATCTCTTCATCATTTTCTGAAAATTTCCGAAATTTTTAGTAACTTCAAATAAAAGTGAACCAAACTTAGCAAAATTGATAGAAACTACCCCCACAAGTGCCTAGAGGCCATATCATGCATTAGAACTACTTGGAACCATATAAATTTGACATGCAAGCTCAAGAACATGGTCACCTAGGCAGCAAAAATTTGCAATGAATAGAGCACTAGAACAAAAACTAATTGGACCATTGAAGGAGTCACATACTGAAGAACAATCCCCCAAAGCAGTTTTGTGAGTGGAGCTTTGAGCTAGGAGATCGAAAATCGTAGCAAAATGAGCTAGAACTCGTGCTTGAGCTGGTTGGTGATTTCTTTTGGGAGGAAGGAGTCTGTGGTGGCTGGAATAAGTGGAGGGGAGCCACCATGGGCCCACCAGGCAGGGGGCGCACCCTGGACCCTCGTGGCCAGGTGCTTGCTCCCCCTGGTGTGTTCTCAGTGCCAGATATTCTCAAATATTCTAGAAAAAATCATATTTCATTTTCGGGGCATTTGGAGAACTTTTTTTGGGGGTATTTTTTATTGCACAGATAATTCAGAAAACTGACAGAAAATATTATTTTTGCTTTATTTAATCTAAATAACAGAAAGTAAAAGGAGGGTACAGAAGGTTGCGCCTTCTAACTTCATCCATCCCATGCTCATCAAAAGGAATCCACTAACAAGGTTGATCAGGTCTTGTTAACAAACTTATTTCGAATAACATGAAACCGGAGAAATTTCGAATAACACTATGTTACCTCAACGGGGATATGCACATCCCCAATAATAAGAATATCATATTTATTCTTGACAGTAGGAAGAGGAAATTCAAAACCTCCAATAGTAATAGTTGGAATTTTTCCAATAGAATTGATATTGTGGACTTGAGGTTGTTTCCTCGGAAAGTGTACCGTATGCTCATTACCATTAACATGAAAAGTGACATTGCCTTTGTTGCAATCAATAACAGCCCCTGCAGTATTCAAAAAGGGTCTTCCAAGAATAATAGACATACCTTCGTCCTCGGAAATATCAAGAATAACAAAGTTCGTTAAAATAGTAACGTTTGCAACCACAACAGGCACATCCTCACAAATACCGACAGGTATAGCAGTTGATTTATCAGCCATTTGCAAAGATATTTCAGTAGGTGTCAACTTATTCAAATGAAGTCTATGATATAAAGAGATAGGCATAACACTAACACCGGCTCCAAGATCACATAAAGCAATTTTAACATAGTTTCTTTTAATGGAGCATGGTATAGTTGGTACTCCTGGATCTCCAAGTTTCTTAGGTATTCCACCCTTAAAAGTATAATTAGCAAGCATGGTGGAAATTTCAGCTTCTGGTATCTTTCTCTTATTTGTAACAATATCCTTCATATATTTAGCATAAGGATTCATTTTAAGCATATCAGTAAAACGCCTACGCAAAAAGATAGGTCTAATCATTTCAGCAAAGCGCTCAAAATCCTCATCATCCTTTTTCTTGGATGGTTTGGGAGGAAAATGCATGGGTTTCTGAACCCATGGTTCTCTTTCTTTACCGTGCTTCCTAGCAACAAAGTCTCTCTTATCATAACGTTGATTCTTTGATTGTGAGTTATCAAGATCAACATCAGGTTAAATTTCTACATCATTATCAGTACTAGGTTGAGCATCAACATGAACATCATCATTAACAGTCTCACTAGGTTCATCTTCATTTCCACATTGTGTTTCAGCATCAGAAATAGAAATATCATTGGGATTCTCAGGTGTGTCTACAACAGGTTCACTAGAAGCATGCAAAGTCCTATCATTTTTCTTTTTCTTCTTTTTAGAAGGACTAGGTGCATCTACATTAGTTCTCTGAGAATCCTGCTCAATTCTCTTAGGGTGACCTTCAGGATACATAGGTTCCTGAGTCACTTTACCCCCTCTAGTTGCAACTCTAACAGCAAAGTCATTCTTATTATTATTCAATTCATTGAACAAGTCATTCTGAGCTTTAAGTACTTGTTCTACTTGAGTGGTAACCATAGAAGCATGTTTCCTAATAAGTTTAAGTTCACATTTAACTCTAGACATATAATCACTCAAGTGTTCAATCATATAAGCATTGCGCTTTAATTCTCTACCAACATAAGCATTGAAGTTTTCTTGTTTGACAATAAAATTATCAAACTCATCTAAGCATTGGCTAGCAGACTTATAACAAGGAATATCACCTTCATCAAATCTATAGATAGAATTTATCTTTATTACCTGTGTCGGGTTATCAAGACCATGTGATTCTTCAATAAGTGATGAATTAAGACCATGTATTTCTTCAACGGGAGGTAAATTCTTAACAACTTCAGCTTTAATACCTTTTTCCTTCATAGATTTCTTTGCCTCTTGCATATCTTCAGGACTGAGAAATAGAACACCCCTTTTCTTCGGAGTTGGTTCAGGAAGTGTCCAATTATTTTCATTGGTCAACATATTATTCAATAGAATTTCAGCTTGATCAACAGTTCTTTCCCTGAAAACACAACCAGCACAACTATCCAAGTGGTTGGAGAAGCCTCCCCCAAGCTATCCGTTCTCATTATAAAAGATATCAAGTATTTCATTTTTCTTGAGAGGGTGATCAGGCAAAGCATTAAGTAATTGGAGAAGCCTCCCCCAAGCTTGTGGAGACTCTCTTCTTCAATTTGCACAAAATTATATATTTCCCTTAAGCAGCTTGTTTCTTATGAGCAGGGAAATATTTAGCAGCGAAGTAATAAATCATATCCTGGGGACTACGCACACAACCAGGATCAAGAGAATTAAACCATATCTTAGCATCACCCTTTAATGAGAACGGAAATAATTTAAGGATATAATAGTAGCGAGTTTTCTCATCATTAGTGAACAGGGTGGCTATATCATTCAATTTAGTAAGATGTGCCACAACAGTTTCACATCCATAGCCATAAAAAGGATTAGATTCAACTAAAGTAATTATATCAGGATCAACATAGAAATCATAATCCTTATCGGTAACAAAGATAGGTGAAGTAGCATAAGCAGGGTCATATTTCATTCTAGCATTAAGAGATTTTTCTTTCAGCTTAACTAATAATTTCTTAAGATCACTTCTATCATTGCAAGCAAGAAAGTCTCTAGCAGTTTCTTCATCCATAACATAACCCTCAGGCACAACAGGAAATTCATATCTAGGGGGAGAATCTTCATCATCACTTTCATCAATATTATCAGTTTCAATAATTTCATTCTCTCTAGCCCTAGCAAGTTGTTCATAAAGAAATTCACCAAGTGGCATAGTAGTATCAAGCATAGAAGTAGTTTCATCATAAGTATCATGCATAGCAGAAGTGGCATCATCAATAACATGCGACATATCAGAATTAATAGCAGAAGCAGGTTTAGGTGTCGCAAGCTTACTTAAACAGAAGGTGAACCAAGTGCAGAGCTAGATGGCAGTTCCTTACCTCCCCTCATAGTTGAGGGATAAATTTTGGTTTTCTCGTCTTTCATGTTTTTCATAGTGACCAGGAGATATAAATCCCAAGTGACTCAAAGAATAGAGCTATGCTTCCCGGCGACGGCGCCAGAAAATAGTCTTGATAACCCACAAGTATAGGGGGTCACAACAGTTTTCGAGGGTAGAGTATTCAACCAAAATTTATTGATTCGACACAAGGGGAGCCAAAGAATATTCTCAAGTATTAGCAGTTGAGTTGTCAATTCAACTACACCTGGATAACTTAATATCTGCAGCAAAGTATTTAGTAGAAAAGTAGTATGGAAGTAATGGTAACGGTAGCAAAAGTAACAGTAATAGTTTTGTAGTGATTATAACAGTGGCAACGGGAAAGTAAATAAGCGGAGAACAATATGTGAAAAGCTCGTAGGCATTAGATCGGTGATGGAGAATTATGCCGGATGCGATTATTCCTGCAACAGTTATAACATAGGGTGACACAGAACTAGCTCCAATTCATTAATGTAATGTAGGCATGTATTCCGAATATAGTCATACGTGCTTATGGAAAAGAACTTGCATGACATCTTTTGTCCTACCCTCCAGCGGGGTCCTAATGGAAACTAAGGGATATTAAGGCCTCCTTTTAATAGAGTACCGGACCAAAGCATTAACACATAGTGAATACATGAACTCCTCAAACTATGGTCATCACCGGGAGTGGTCCCGATTATTGTCACTTCGAGGTTGCCGGATCATAACACATAGTAGGTGACTATAGACTTGCAAGATAGGATCAATAACTCACATATATTCATGAAAACATAATAGGTTCAGATCTGAAATCATGGCACTCGGGCCCTAGTGACAAGCATTAAGCATAGCAAAGTCATATCAACATCAATCTCAGAACATAATGGATACTAGGGATCAAACCCTAACAAAACTAACTCGATTACATGATAAATCTCATCCAACCCATCACCGTCCAGCAAGCCTATGATGGAATTACTCACGCACGGCGGTGAGCGTCATGAAATTGGTGAGGGAGCATGGTTGATGATGACGATGGCGATGGATTCCCCTCTCCGGAGCCCCGGACGGACTCCAGATCAGCCCTCCCGAGAGAGATTAGGGCTTGGTGGCCGCTCCGTATCGTAAAACGCGATGAATCCTTCTCTCTGATTTTTTTTCTCCCCGAACGTGAATATATAGAGTTGGAGTTGAGGTCGGTGGAGCTCCAGGGGGGCCACGAGGCAGGGGCGCACCCAGGGGGCAGGCACGCCTGCCACCCTCGTGGACAGGGTGTGGGCCCCCTGGCCTTGATTCTTTCGCCAATATTTTTTATTATTTCCAAAAATAATCTCCGTGAAGTTTCAGGTCATTCCGAGAACTTTTGTTTCTGCACAAAAATAACACAATGGCAATTCTGCTGAAAACAACATCAGTCTAGGTTAGTTCCATTCAAATCATGCAATTTAGAGTCCAAAACAAGGGCAAAAGTGTTTGAAAAAGTAGATACGACGGAGACGTATCAGGGTGCGGGCACTCGGGGTGGTCCGGGGCAAATAGCCCCAGGGGTGCGGGTGCCCGGGGGTTCAGGGTGCGGGCACCCGGGGTGGGATGGGGCAAACAACCCCGGGGGTGCGGGTGCCCGGGGGTTCAGGGTGCGGGCACCTGGGGTGGTCAACAGGGATGCACGGGGGGTCCGGGTGCCCGGGGTTTGAGGTCCGGGTGCTCGGGGGTCGCGGATTTGGGCAGAAATTTGTGGAGAAATGGAAGAAATTGGTGGATTTCATGGAGGGAAAGGTGGGGATGGATGGGGGAATGCTAGATCCACTTGAAACCAAGCAAATCCATGGATCAAATCCAACAAAACCTCATCAAACCAACAAATCACAAAAAATGGGGCTATTTTTGGTGGGGAATTTTCGAAATTGGGGAAGAACACGGCAAAATTAGGCTAGAGAACAAGAAGGGGAGCTCCAATTCGTGAGAAACCATGGCTCATGATACCAAGATGTTGTAGGGTGGAATCCTAGATGTAGATCTTTCACGAATTGGAGGGGAAATCCCCAAGAACAAGAAGAACACAAAGGGGGGAAATAAGAGGAACACTCAAATTGACTTGATCCAATTACACATGTGCTAGATCCAATCACAAAAAGAGAGATATACAAGGGTCCAAACCCAACACATGAAGATACAAGATGTAACTAGTTCATCCCAATCCTATGAGTAAAGAGGTCTTGATGATCCTATGATGGGGATCCTTCTCCAAGAGGAGGCCTTGATATCCACAAGAGGATCTTCTCCCTTAGGAGGTCATGATCTCCATGAGGAGAAAGATGAGCAAAGCTCTCTCTTTGTCTATCAATTACTTTGTTGTCCCCTCTAATGAGCTAGGGAAGGGGTATATATAGTCTAGGGACGAAATAGAGGGAGAGAGGGATACAAAGGTCCAAAATGACCCTGGAAACACAGACACTCTCGGAGGGGTCCGGGCACCCGGAGTAAAGGGGACCGGGCACCTGGAGGAGGTGCGGTCGGAGGTGGTCGGGCACCCGCGGCTGAAGGATCGGGCACCCGGGCCGGTCAGGAGCGCCGCGGCCTGGCGGATGATGGGGCCGGGCACCCGGGGTGGCGGCTGGAGTCAGGACGGGCACCCGGGGTGCAGCCCAGGCGGCGGCTGGCTAAGGGTCGGGCACCCGGGGCCTCAGGGTCGGGCAACCGTGGTGGGCAGGGGCGCGGCCCAGGTGGTGGCCGGGCAGCCGGGGTGTCCAGGGGAGATGGCCCTCCCCACGGCTGCTTGCCCGGGCACCCAGGGTCCTTACGTCCGGGCACCCAGGGTGTTCAGGGGATCTCCGGTCCTTCATGTTCTTCTCCCTCTCCTTCTCCTTGGGTCTCTGGATGGACTTATTGATTCCTCCATGCTTCCTCACGATGATCTCTGGGGTACCTGAGAATGCATACATGTCTCTTTGAGGTAGAATCTGACTCTTGTGTGAAACCGAATGAAGTTCAAAGAGGAAAGAATTGACCTCGGTATCGATGGCGCGTGCACGTGTCCTTGACGTTGGTTCTCTCCGTCCTTGCGGTGGTGGTGTGACGTCCATGTGATGGTCGAGGGATGCTCCGCCTGTTCTCCCTGTACTTGGCCCATCTTGCCCTCGGTCCAGCGTCACTGGAGTCTGCCCGATTCATGGCCCAACACAAGATGTCCACTAACATTGGGCCCTTCAGTGGGCCAGGAATCAATGTCTTCAATTCCTCTGTCGTAGCCTTTTTTACCACATCGTCTACCTCCTTTTGCATGTCTTTGATGCTGCTGAAGTTTGAGCACACTTCCGTGGTGTTCTCAAACTTCGTGCGATGAACGAGCGAGCACTCCAAGAAGAAAGTCCTTCATCCAGTGCCCCAGCGAAGGGGTTGGGGTTGGAGTTGATGGCGACGGAGAGGTGGTGAAACAAATAAGTAGAAGAGGATAGACAGAGAGGGTTTGAGTGTAGTGATGGGTAAGTAGGATGGGTAAATATCATCTTTGAACTTCCTGTTGTTCATAATGCAGATTGACACGGAGGTTGTGCCGCCATTGGGCAATGGTAAGGAGGTCGTGCCTCCATTGGACAAGGGCAAGGAGGTCGTGCCGCCATTGGAGGATGACGTGGTGGTGCAGAATCCCCAGCGACAAGCGGAGGAACTACGGGCACTACCACGAGGAGGCATGACCAACCCACTTCTGCAAGGTGATCCTTACTCCAAAACTGGAGAGTCTTCCTTTGCCTCTGGACTCCACGAAGCACTTCCCCACCGTTCCTACGGAGGTCAGGCTCAAGACGAACATCGATTGCGCATGGAGGGTCACGGTCAGGGTGATCGACGACAGGGTCACTCTTGATCAGGATTGGGCCCCCTTTGCCTCGTTCACCAGATCAAGATCGGGTACATGGTGACCTTCAAGTTGCTGACTCCTGACACCTTGAAGGTGATCGTCTTCAACGACGACGGCGTGGAGGTGGTCGCCAAGTGCAAGAAGCACGATGACGGCTTTAGCCGTGACCGCCTAGAGAGCTCATGTTGCCATTGCCTATTGCTTGTCAAGGTTTAAGACTATATTCTGTGGTGGCGTTTGGTTTAAAACTTATCCTAGTGTTAAACTTGTTCTAATGTGTGGTTAATGCTTTTACGTGTGCCTCTGTTTGTTCTGCTTGCTCTACTTTTGTTGTTAGCTATCTATCTGTCCTCTGGTAACCTCACCACAATGACGAGGAGGGTTACTAAACAATTATCCCGTATGCAACCAAACAATGAGACCTGTGTTTCTCCAGAAACAAGTCCGCAGCCAAACAAGCCGCCTTTTCTTTCGGCACATGTAGGCTAGAGGGGAAACAGATAACCAATCAACATGCAAATGTTACTTTTGCGTGCATTTGCTCAACCAGACCCAAGTGGGGCAAGTATGCAAAGTTCCTAAGAAGACGCATGTAACCAAACGCACCCTAGAAGAACAAATAGTATGTTTATTTTGAGAGTCGACGGGGTTGGAGCAGCCCTCAAATCTCAATCGGGGAAGTGAAGGAGTGAGTAACAAGGCTGGCCATAGTAGTATCATGTACTTCCTCCGCCTCGGTGCATTAGAGCAAGTACAATAAGCTTATGTAAGCAGGCTATAAGGATTAAAGTATTGTTTTTCTACTGACATGGAGGAGGGAGAAGATGAGAGAGAAGAGGAGCCGGCTACAGAATAAGAGCCAACTGCAACACGCGCTCCTAGGCACTATGTGAGAGTGGGAGGTGGTCATATTAATAAAATAACACATCTTTATATCGTACTATTGTATTTGCCAACTACAAGGTTGGCTATAGATGACATGCCAATATCATATAGCCATCGGCTCGCTGTACTATTAACCATGCTCTTAGGGCATCTCCAGCAGATGTAAGATAGGTGTTGGAAAATTTGCCACCTAGGACATAGTGATGATGTGGCATGTAATAAATATGGAAAGAGAGCAAAGTTGTATGTAGAATAACCAACAACCTTTGCACAAGCTCCAATGTGAAATAGAGAGCAATCGCATTTATTTTCTCATCATCTATTGGATAGCTTAGATACAATCTATTGGAGTAGTTGTATGATAGCTTGTTGGTTGGTGACATGGATATTTTACCAATAAGACTAACATACAATCTATTGGAGATGCCCTTAGGCATCTAACGAAAAACAAATAATCTCAAAACACTAAGGCACAAATAAGGTAATACTCCCTCCGTTTCTTTTTAGTCTGCATATAAGGTTTGGTCCAAGTCAAGCATTGTAAAGTTTGACTAACTTTATATTAAAAAATATAAACATTGACAATATGAAATCAACATTATCAGATGCACCACGAAATGTATTTTCATACTATATAGTTTTAATATTGTAGATGTTCATATTTTTTTATATAAATTTGGTCAAACTTTGTGTAGTTTGACTTTGACCAAATCTTATATGCGGAGTAAAAAGAAACAAAGGGAGTACTAGTTGCATGCATATTAATTAGACCCCATCTATTAATTGGAGGACTAATGCATGCAATTTCTGAGACACCCTATTGGGATTTGAAAAGGTCTCCTAATTAATAGCATGTTTTTAGTTGAGAAATGGATTATGTGATTGGCTTCCTCTGCGATTCAATTTTTCTTCTAGCCCAATCTTTTCGCGCCTAGATTAAGATGCCTAATGCATCTAGACGGAAGGAGTGTTCAGGACTAGCAAACACGCTGATGTGCAGAAAATGAAAGAGAGAGATAGAGTAACATAGGTACCGTATTTTAATAAATGCTATGCTACTTACTTGTCATGTATGATACAAATCTAAGATAATATGCACTATAAAGATAGTAGTCCCTCCAATTTTTGTATATAAGACCGTAATAAAATATACATTTTACATATATATACAAGGCCATCAATAATAAACGAGTCAAAACTGAATGACGTTGCCTCATACTAGCAACCCATGATATAACAATATCGTGCATGCATTGAATAATAATAACACATGCAACAACTTTCTTTCTCATATCCACTCACTTTTATTGAATTTGCGTGCATCGTAGTATTAATTAACTCGGTAAACAAGAAAAAAGCTAGTTTGACGAAGCAGTTGTTAAATTTTATATTAGTATCTATAATTTGATTAAGTGATCTTGTATAAAAAATGAAGCGACTGTTGTATACTAGTATTATGATATGCTTATTTGAGTAATCTGAGCCATATAGTACTCCCTCCGTCTATGTGTGTAAGTCACCTTACGAAAACCAAATAGTCCCAAAACACTTAGGCATGGAACATTAACTCACTCCTTGTTTCTTGTTTCATGACATATTAACCAATAAAAGATGTAGGCCGTGCATGCTTTGAATAACTTAAGACTATCAAACATGACATGCAGTGATTAGTTCATTGCATGCAAGAAAAAAACATTAAATTCTTTTGTTTTTTCCTCCGCTTTGGTCGCGATGCACAATCTAAGATGACCTAGAAGGAGGGAGTACTAGCTTGGTCAGCTTTTGCGGCAGCGAATACCAAAAACATTGTCCTGTCGGCGCCAAATACTCCAATGGCGCTGCTCCCAACGGGACGACTGCGACGCCCAACGCACCCCAATCAGACCGACCCGGCTCCACCAAGACCACCCGCCAAACGCCGATGCCACCTGCCGCGCCGAAACCCAACCAAACCTCTACACAATGGTCGCAAAGCAGCCCCACCGCTAGTAATATTCTCGCAGCAGCGCCCTACGGAGCCTACACCACTCTATCACTCCGTCTTCCTCTGCTTTACCGCTTTTCTCTTCTTGTCTCGTATCCATTCTAGCGCCGGAAGGAATCCGTCGACCCAGAGCAGAACTGCCTTGTCAGTTTGTCACTGACGACGAGCCTGCTATGCTCGGACGCCAAAAAATGCAGGCCTTCATCAACGGCTGCGCAAGAATCCAACGGATGAGTCGAACGATGCAATGCAAGTTTTACATGAGATGAGAACGCAAGAGGTATGATTGCGAATTACGATCCGAGCTGATGGCTGCAATCGATTTGCATTGTCAGACGCCCTCAAAGAGTAGTACAAGCAGCACTCGATTACAAATCACGCGACGACAGAGCTGAGCTCCGGCAAGCTCCCCCACCGCGACGCACTTGATGTCGCTTCTTGTCGGCGGTACAGACAGAGTGACCATGGATTCATGACCGACCCAGCGCCGGAGGTGACAGCGTCCTGGGTTGGCTAGGGCTCTCCGGCCCGGGACAGCCGAGACGGCGCGCGGCAGGTGGGGCAAGACGCGCGCGCCACGAGCCACCCGTCCACGCAGGCCCCGTGGAAGCCGTGGCCGCACGCCGGGAGCACGCGGACGCGCTCGCCGTCCGCCAGTTCCGACAGGCAGATGGCGCACTCCGCGTCGCCCCACCCGCCGGCCAACTGAACGCCCGCCCCTGCCCCGGCCTCCACAGAGAATTCGGCGGCCGCGGCGTCGGACGGAGGCTTGGGCGGCTGTGGCTGCCCCTGCGCCTGCGCCCGCGCGCGCGCGGCGCGGCGGCGGGCGAGGCGGCGAAGGAGGAAGCGGGCGGCGGCGTGGAGGGAGAAGGCGAGGAGAGAGACGCAGGCGAGGATGATGAGGATGGTGGCCACGTTGGAGAAGAATGCCCGGGAGCTGGAGTAGGGGCCCCAGGCGTCGCCGGTGGCGTGGGGCAGCGGCATCGGCGGAGGCGGAGATGAGATGACCATGGTCGCCGCCGTGGCGTTCATGGGGGGCGAGGCGGTGTGGTTGGTCCGGCGTGCCATGCCCTCGATCTCTGGAGAGTGCTGTCGAGTGTCGACGGCTTGGAGTGGGTGTCGACAGTGAATGAGTGAAGGAGGGCGAGCCTGCAAGGAGGCGTCGTTGTCTGGGTTTGGCAATGGCCTTGGCTTTTTGTATGGTTTCTTTCTTTTCTTTCCTCGGAGCTGACGCCTGACGGGCTTCTACTCAGAGTGAGAGTGGAGTAGTACAAGTAGGCCTGAGTGACCATGCATGATCAAGCATGCGTGCACGAAGATGCCTTGCGCCATACCTCACCTCACGCAGGCTCGCTTGTTTAGAAAACGGACTCTGAATGCATGTTCCATCAGAATTCAGATTCAGAATAGAGTAGAGTAGTACCATGCCCTACTTCCTAGACCAACTGATGGATGGCGTTACTTACTTAACTCTGGTCAATGTTCTTTCCCTGGCAGTACCGAGAAGGTTAATGCTGGCTTTTAAAGTTTGTTGCCCCTCGTCACCTCATCGAGCGTATCAAAAAGACGAGCAGGCGTCGTCTTGGCGCAATCCCCAAGAGCCGCAAAGCCTCAAGTGTTCAATCCTCTGTGTGAGTCTGTTTGATGTTTTAATCTACTCCAGGATTAACCTCACGAGTACAATAAAAGGTCAAGTTTATTTCAAAAATCTTTTCAGAATTTTTTGACTTTTTGTTGAATTACTAATTTTTCCCCATATAGAATGTAGATGTCCCTATAGACCATAAATCCGCCTCCAGCGAATTGGCCCAACCTGACTGTTGATGCCGTGACTTAAAATAGTTGGTCACAGCTCCAACGTTGTTACGTTTACATGTCGTTGCCTTTGACTGTGCAGAGAAAGTCTTTGAATGTACAAGAAAGTGATATACAAGTACGCCATCACCTATTTTAACTGACTGCAAGCCTGCAGCCGTGTTCGTACCAGCACAGTCGCATGCATGCAGAGCAGCCACAAGGCAAGGAAAATCGACGAGCGACGTCATCACTTGGGGGTTAACTTCAACTCGTGGACGCAAACGGACCGTTGTTTTGTCCGATTTGTATTCGCTCGGGTCTGTAAAACAGAAAGTCGTGTCCTGTTTTTATCCTTCGGTTGTCGGTGTGGCCAACCGGCCGCCGCAACTTAAAATTTTGTCTGCATTTAGACTTTAAAATTTTGACCAAAAAATACATTGCACATAATTTAAACCTCCACAAGGTCTCACGACCGCACATTCAAACTAAACTTAAAATTAGAAAAACATAAAAACTAGATGATCGTCGCCGCCATGGACGTATTCAGTTGTCGATGTTCTCGTTCTCATCGCCCATGGGGGGGTCAACGCAGAACGGGAGGTCCCTTTACTACTTTTGGCCCTAGGGGGGGGGGGGCGGTGACCATGTGTCCTCGCCCACCCACACGGGTGGCACGGATACATACTCTGGTGTGCAGGGCAGCGTGTTCGTCCACGACCATGACTGCCCCACCCAGGGCGGGTTCCATGTCACGGCGGGGGGCTCCTACAACACCTCCTCCATCACCTCCTCCTTGACCTGCAGCTGGGGATGGCGATGTTGCCAGCGACCGACAGGGCCAGCATCTCGTCAAGGCCCTCCCACTGGGCGCGGTCGTGCTCCCGAACGGAGTCCTCGAGCACCCCCCTCACCAGCTCCTCCCCCCCCCCCCCTCCTTGGCGAACATGGTGGGAGGTGGTGGTGGCGGGGACTCTGAAGATGGTGTGGAGTGCACGCGTGAAGTTGTGCACGAGCGCGCGACTAGGGCGGGCTTGGAGCACGCGCGACTAGAGAGCGTGCCTGTGGCTGGCTCGGAGCATGATCGACAAAATAGGTTTGCCGCCGCAGGTAGTGCTCGTCCCGGAGCCACGTGTCCCAGGGCGGGGAATCGACTGCGTACCTGGCGTTGTTGAGGAGGTTCGACGGAAGGCGGATGATACGTCTCCAATGTATCTATAATTTTTTATTGTTACATGCTATTATATTATCTGTTTTGGATGTTCAATGGGCTTTATTATATACTTTTATATTATTTTTGGGACTAACCTATTAACCGAAGGCCCAGCCCAAATTGCTGTTTTTTGCCTATTTCAGTGCTTCGAAGGAAAGGAATATCAAACGGATTCCAAATGGAATAAAACCTTCGGCAACGTGATTATCGGAACAAACGTGATCCAGAGGACTTGGAGTGGACGTCAAGCAATCAACGAGGATGCCACGAGGCAGGGAGGCGCGCCTGCCCCTCGGGGCGCGCCCCCACCCTCGTGGGCCCCTCGTAGCTCTCCTGACCGACCTTTTTCGCCTATATATACTCATATACCCTAGAAACATCATAACAGGAGCCGAAACCCTATTTCCACCGCCGCAACTCTCTGTACCCGTGAGATCCCATCTTGGGGCCTTTTCCGGTGCTCTGCCGGAGGGGGCATTGATCACGGAGTGCTTCTACATCAACACAATAGCCTCTCCGATGATGTGTGAGTAGTTTACCTCAGACCTTCGGGTCCATAGTTATTAGCTAGATGGCTTCTTCTCTCTCTTTGGATCTCAATACAAAGTTCTCCTCGATTCTCTTGGAGATCTATTCGATGTAATCTTCTTTTGCGGTGTGTTTGTCGAGATCCGATGAATTGTGGTTTTATGATCAAGATTATCTATGAACAATATTTGAATCTCCTCTGAATTCTTTTATGTATGATTTGTTATCTTTGCAAGTCTCTTCGAATTATCAGTTTGGTTTGGCCTACTAGATTGATCTTTCTTGCAATGGGAGAAGTGCTTAGCTTTGGATTCAATCTTGCGGTGCTCGATCCCAGTGACAGAAGGGGAAACGACACGTATTGTATTGTTGCCATCGAGGATAAAAAGATGGGGTTTATATCATATTGCTTGAGTTTATCCCTCTACATCATGTCATCTTGCTTAAAGCGTTACTCTGTTCTTATGAACTTAATACTCTAGATGCATGCTGGATAGCGGTCGATGTGTGGAGTAATAGTAGTAGATGCAGGCAGGAGTCGGTCTACTTGTCACGGATATGATGCCTATATACATGATCATACCTAGATCATCTTAACTATGCTCAATTCTATCAATTGCTCGACAGTAATTTGTTCACCCACCGTAATACTTATGCTTTTGAGAGAAGCCACTAGTGAAACCTATGGCCCCCAGGTCTATTCTCTATCATATTAATCTACCGTTATTTCTATTATCGTTTATTTTGTTTTCTTTACTTTTAGTCTTTATCATAAAAAATACCAAAAATATTATCTTATCATCTCTATCAGATCTCACTTTTGCAAGTGGCCGTGAAGGGATTGACAGCCCCTTTATCGCATTGGTTGCAAGGTTCTTATTTGTTTGTGTAGGTACATGGGACTTGAACATGGTCTCCTACTAGATTGATACCTTGGTTCTCAAAAACTAAGGGAAATACTTACTCTACTTTACTCCATCACTCTTTCCTCTTCAAGGGAAAACCAACGCAGTGCTCAAGAGGTAGCAGCGGACGCAGCAACGATTGATCTCCAACATGCAGGCGCGGCCACTCACTAGGGTTGGGGGAACTGGCACCAGATCTGGGCTCAGGTGTCAGATGTTCGGAAGATGGACATTGCTCCACGGCAGCAACGTGCCCGTCTCCTAGCAGCGTTCGCAAATGTCAACCTTTAGACATGGTCGCACGCGAGGCGGGGCCACCTATGGGGTGACGGTGAAGGTGGGCGGCGAGGTGGAGTTGGCGGCAGCGCTCCGCGCCGACGATGGACCCACCTCGTGGTCGTGCTTCCCCTTCTTGTCGGGGATTCACTTCCACATTCCCATGGCAGGAGGCGGCTGACGGGAGGTGTTGGAGCGGCGGTCGGAGCTTTGGTTTGGGTGTCGGGGTTCAAGGAGGCAGATAGCGACAAAAGTGGAAGTGTGTGCATTGGCCGGTCCATGACTTACATTAAAAAGGGCAGACGACCGATTTGCAGGCCTCGTCGGGCATGCACATCTAATGGGCCGGTGGGAACAGTTGGACGATCGATAGACGGGCACAGAGCGGACGACGACACGACGCGTGCGTTCCGCCAGTGTTTGTCTCGACGCAAATCATGTCTAAATTTACGCCGGATTTCGGTCCAAACACTAGACGAAGTTTTTTGCGGTTATGGTTGCGCGTGTGATTATAGTTTATGTCCGTCTCGATTAAAAATGAACATGGCTGGACCAAATAGGGTCGCCCATTGGAGTGGCCCTGAGAGCTGTGACCGTCGGACTGCAATGCAGGCACGTCGAGACGGAGGATCTCCATCTCATGACCGACCATCCAGCCCGAAGCTCCCGCCAGCGCCGCTTGTCCCGTCCACAGCGAACAAGTTCTTAACCTGTGAGCATGAACACACTATTTATCACTCGCGGTCTCATGACAACCCAGACCGAGGACTGTATGTGGAGCTTTAAATTTGGACGCCGGCGAAAGCATGAACACATTATTAGAGCATCTCCAGCCGTTGCCCCCCAGATGGCATAAAAATCTCCGCCGAGGGGCGAGCCGGCGGTACAATTGGTGCCGGGGGCGGTTGGGCATCCAGCCGTCGCCCAGGAGCCGATATGGGCCTAGTTTTCGGCCCACTTTCAGTGAATAGAGGCCCCATATGGGCGAGAACCGGCCCATATTCGGCGTGGTTCGTCGTGGTTCGGCGTTGAATTCTCAACGTAAATATTTTTTTATCACATAGTTCATCACGGAAAATCAAATAGTTCAACAAAATAGTGCAACAACAAATAGTTCAATGCAAATTATATAGTTCAACAAATAAAAATTCATGACACGTCGAGCTAGGCGTTGCCCTTGATCCTCCGTAGGTGCTGCACCAGATCCTGCTGCAGTTGGTGATGCACCTGTGGGTCTCGGATCTCTTAAAGCATACTGAGGTAGGCAGTCCAGGTTGCCGGTAGTTGGTGATCAACTTCGGCTAGAGGACCCTGCATGTAGTATGGTTCAGTATCAAACACTTGCTCTTCTTGATCGCTCTCGATGATCATTTTGTGCAAGATGACACAGCAAGTCATGATCTCCCACATTTGATCTTTCGACCAGGTCTGAGCAGGGTACCGGACAACAGCACATCGAGATTGGAGCACACCAAATGCCCGCTCGACATCCTTCCTACAATCCTCCTGCACCTTGGCAAAGTGGGATTTCTTGCCTCCTGGCACAGCGTTTGAGATAGTCTTCACAAATGTAGACCATCTCGGATAGATGCCATCAACTAGGTAGTGCCCCTTGTTGTAGTGTCGCCCATTGACCTCGAAGTGTGCCAGAGGAGAATGACCTTCAACAAGCTTGGAAAAGACAGGGGAGCACTGCAACGCGTTGATGTCATTGTGAGTTCCTGGCATACCAAAGAAGGAGTGCCAAACCCATAGGTCCTGTGTGGCCACCGCCTCAAGTACCACACTGCAACCGCCTTTGGCGCCTTTGTACATCCCCTGCCAAGCAAATGGGCAGTTCTTCCATTTCCAATGCATGCAGTCGATGCTTCCAAGCATCCCAGGAAATCCTCTTGCTGCATTATGTGCTAGGATCCGAGCAGTGTCTTACGCATTGGGTGTTCGCAAGTATTGCAGTCCAAACATTGCCACCACTTGTAAGTGCATCTAGTGCCACCCCTAGTTGGTTTGGGAGTATTGACAACAAACTTGGTTGAGGGACTAATGTGTTTGTGAGAATTGCAGGATAACACAGGTGGTAGTCCCTCGTTGATTCGGTTTACCTACCAGAGATGTCCCCTAAAAATGTGTGAAGACATTGAAGACAATGGTGGTATGTGAAGATATACACAACGAAGATTATGACTCGAGAAGACATTCACGTGAAGACTACGGAGTGCGAAGACATAGTTGTTTCGTAGTTTTCTTTTCTTCTTTGTTGAGTCATAGGAACCACCACACTGTTAAGTGGGGTCCAAGTGAACAAAGTCAGAGTGACTGAAGTGATGCTCAACCAAATCCTATGTCTTCGAGCGAAGAGAATGAGAGCAAATCTTATCCAGAGCTGGATGAGTCAGCTTTTCTTGTAGCCCAAGTTAAGCTACCGCGTATGTTTGAAATCTAATCGTTGGACACGTGTCAGTTCCTTAGTGACCTAGGGTCATTTCGGACAAATCAGGTCGGGTTGCCTCCTGGCTATAAGTAGCCCACCCCCTACACCATAAATTTTTGGCTGCTCAGAGTTAGTGCACGACTTTTGTCCTATGAGAGCAACCCACCTCTGAAGCATTTGAGAGAGAGATCCTTGTGAGGACAAAGCCCAAAACACCCTGAGCCAAAGAGTGTTAGGCACCACTGAAGTCTTTCTGTCCACGTGATCTGAAGACTTATTACACTTGAGGACTGTGTATCCTCCAGCCGGTTAGGCGTCGCATTCTAAACATCCAAGAGTCATTGTGGATTGCCGGTGAATAAAGTCTGTGAAGGTTTGGAAGTCTACCTTGAAGACTTACCAGAGTGATTGGGCGAGGACTAAGTGTCCTTATCTCAAGGGGAATAAGGTGAAGACGCAGTCTTCTGAGTTGAATCTCAGCCTCCCTAACCAGACGTACAGTTGCCACAACAACTGGAACTGGTCCAACAAATACTTGTCCTCTACAAGCTACTGGTTCTATCTTCTCTCTCTCTTTACTTACAGTTTGTCTTCGTGAAGTCGTTGCCTGCCTGCTTGATCTGATTGACTTCACTGTGTGATGACTATTGTTGTTTGGCTTCATACTCTTCCATCTTGATCCATACTACCTAGCTGCTAATAGTCTTCGTGTTGGGGAACACAATAATTTCAAAAAATTCCTACGAACACGCAAGATCATGGTGATGCATAGCAACGAGGGGGGAGAGTGTCGTCTACGTACCCTCGTAGACTGTAAGCGGAAGCGTTATGACAACGCGGTTGATGTAGTCGTACGTCTTCACGATCGACCGATCCTAGTACCGAAAGTACGGCACCAACGCAATCTGCACACGTTCGGCTCGGTGATGTCCCACGAACTCACGATCTAGTAGAACTTCGAGGGAGAGTTCCGTCAGCATGGCGGTGTGATGGCGGTGATGATGAAGCTACCTTTGAAGGGATTCACCTAAGCACCGCTACTATATGACCGAGGTGGATTATGGTGGAGGGGGCACCGCACATGGCTAAGAGATCAATGATCAACTTGTGTGTCTATCGGGTGCCCCCCTCCCCCGTATATAAAGGAGTAGAGGGGGGAGGGGGCAGGCCTCCTAGGCGTGCCCCAAGGGGAGTCCTACTCCAACCGGGAGTAGGATTCCACCCCTTCCATGAGTAGGAGTAGGAGGGAAGGAAGGAGGAGAGAGGGGGAAGGAAAAAGGGGGCGCGCCCCCCCCCTTCCTTGTCCAATTCGGACTAGAGGGGGAGGGGGCGCGGCCTGCCCTGGCCGCCCCTTCCTCTCTCCACCAAGGCCCATGAGGCCCATTACACTCCCCGGGGGGTTCTGGTAACCCCCAGTACTCCGGTATTTGTCCAAACTCACCGGGAACCCTTTCGAAGTCCAAACATAGTCATCCAATATATCGATCTTTATGTCTCGACAATTTCAAGACTCCTCGTCATGTCCGTGATAATATCTGGGACTTCGAACAACTTTCGGTACATCAAAACACATAAACTCATATTACCGATCGTCACCGAACGTTAAGTGTGCGGATCCTACGAGTTTGAGAACTATGTAGACATGACCGAGACACGTCTCTGGTCAATAACCAATAGCGGAACCTGGATGCTCATATTGGCTCCTACATATTCTACGAAGATCTTTATCGGCCAAACCGCATAGCAACATACGTTGTTCCCATTGTCATCGGTATGTTACTTGCCCGAGATTCGATTGTCGGTATCTCAATACCTAGTTCAATCTTGTTACCGGCAAGTCTCTTTACTCGTTCCATAATGCATCATCCCTCAACTAACTCATTAATTACATTGCTTGCGAGGCTTATAGTGATGTGCATTACCAAGAGGCCCAGAGATACCAATCGGAGTGACAAATCCTAATCTCGATCTATGCCAACTCAACAAGTACCATTGGAGACACCTGTAGAGCACCTTTATAATAACCCAGTTACATTGTGACGTTTGGTAGCACACAAAGTGTTCCTTCGATATTCGGGAGTTTCATAATCTCATAGTCATAGGAACATGTATAAGTCATGAAGAAAGAAATAGCAATATACTTAAACAATCAAATGCTAAGCTAACGGAATGGGTCAAGTCAATCACATCATTCTCTAATGATGTGATCCCGTTAATCAAATGATAACTCATGTCTATGGTTAGGAAACTTAACCATCATTGATTCAACGAGCTAGTCAAGTAGAGGCATACTAGTGACACTCTATTTGTCTATGTATCCACACATGTACTAAGTTTCCGGTTAATACAATTCTAGCATGAATAATAAACATTTATCATGAAATAAGGAAATCAATAGTAACTTTATTACTGCCTCTACGGCATATTTCCTTCAGTTTCCCACTTGCACTAGAGTCAATAATCTAGTTCACATTGCCATGTGATTTAACACTAATAGCTCACATCACCATGTGATTAACACCCATAGTTCACATCGCCATGTGAGCAACACTCAAAGGGTTTACTAGAGTCAGTAATCTTAGTTCACATTGCCATGTGATTAAGACCCAAAGAGTACTAAGGTATGATCATGTTTTGCTTGTGAGAGAAGTTTAGTTAACGAGTCTGCCATATTCAGATCCGTATGTATTTTGCAAATTTCTATGTCAACAATGTTCTACACGGAGCTACTCTAGCTAATTGCTCCCACTATCAATATGTATCTAGTCATCTGGATCAGTGTCAAAACTTTTATCGATGTAACCCTTTACGATGAACCTTTTGTCACCTCCATAATCGAGACATATCCTTATTCCACTAAGGATAATTTTGACCACTGTCCAGTGATCTACTCCTAGATCACTATTGTACTCCCTTGCCAAACTCAGTGTAGGGTATACAATAGATCTGGTACACAACATGGCATACTTTATAGAACCTATGGCTGAGGCATAGGGAATGACTTTCATTCCCTTCCTATTTTCTGCCGTGGTCGGGCTTTGAGTCTTACTCAACTTCACACCTAGCAACACAGGCAAGAACTCTTTCTTTGTCTGTTCCATTTTGAACTACTTCAAAAACTTGTCAAGATATGTACTCATTGAAAAAACTTATCAAGCGTCTTGATCTATCTCTATAGATCTTGATGCTCAATATGTAAGCAGCTTCACCGAGGTCTTTCTTTGAAAAAACTCCTTTCAAACACTCCTTTATGCTTTCCAGAAATTTCTACATCATTTCCGATCAACAATATGTCATTCACATATAATTATCAGAAAGGTTGTAGTGCTCCCACTCACCTTCTTGTAAATACAGACTTCACCGCAAGTCTGTATAAAACTATATGATTTGATCACACTATCAAAGCGTATATTCCAACTTTCAGAGGCTTGCACCAGTCCATAAATGGATCACTGGAGCTTGCACACTTTGTTAGCACCTTTAGGATCGACAAAACCTTCTGGTTGCATCATATACAACTCTTCTTTAAGAAATCCATTAAGGAATGTAGCTTTGACATCCATTTGTCAGATTTCGTAAAATGTGGAAATTTGCTAACATGATTCGGACAGACTTAAGCATCGCTACGGGTGAGAAAATCTCATCGTAGTCAACACCTTGAACTTTGTCAAAAACCTTTTTCGACAAGTCTAGCTTTGTTGATAGTAACAATACTATCAGTGTCCGTCTTCCTCTTGAAGATCCATTTAGTTTCTATGGCTTGCCTATCATCGGGCAAGTCAACCAAAGTCCACACTTTGTTCTCATACATGGATCCCATCTCAGATTTCATGGCCTCAAGCCATTTCACGGAATCTGGGCTCATCATCGCTTCCTCATAGTTCGTAGGTTCATCATGGTCAAGTAACATGAACTCCAGAATAGGATTAACGTACCACTCTGGTGCGGAACGTACTCCGGTTGACATACGAGGTTCGGTAGTAACTTGATCTGAATTTTCATGATCATCATCATTAGCTTCCTCACTAATTGGTGTAGGAATCACTGGAACTGATTTCTGTGATGAACTACTTTCCAATTCGGGAGCATGTGAAGTTACCTCATCAAGTTCTACTTTCCTCCCACACAATTCTTTTGAGAGAAACTCCTTCTCTAGAAAGGATCCATTCTTAGCAACAAAGATCATGCCTTCGGATCTGTGATAGAAGGTGTACCCAATAGTTTCTTTTGGGTATCCTATGAAGACGCATTTCTCCGATTTGGGTTCGAGCTTATCAGGTTGAAGCTTTTTCACATAAGCATCGCAGCCCCAAACTTTAAGGAACGACAGCTTAGGTTTATTGCTAAACCATAGTTCATACGGTGTCGTCTCAATGGATTTAGATGGTGCCCTATTTAACGTGAATGCAGTTGTCTCTAATGCATAATCCCAAAACGATAGTGGTAAATCGGTAAGAGACATCATAGATCGCACCATATCCAATATAGTACGGTTATGACGTTCGGACACACCATTACGCTGTGGTGTTCCAGGTGGCGTGAGTTGTGAAACTATTCCACATTGTTTTAAATGAAGACCAAACTCATAACTCAAATATTTGTCTCCGCGATTAGATCGTAGAAACTTTATTTTCTAGTTATGATGATTTTCTACTTCACTCTGATATTCTTTGAACTTTTCAAATGTTTCAGACTTATGTTTCATCGAGTAGATATACCAATATCCGCTCAAATCATATGTGAAGGTCAGAAAATAACGATACCCGCCGCGAGCCTCAACACTCATCGGATCGCATACATCAGTTTGTATTATTTCCAATAAGTCAGTTGCTTGCTCCATTGTTCCAGAGAATGGAGCCTTAGTCATCTTGCCCATGAGGCATGGTTCACAAGCATCAAGTGATTCCAAAATCCCATCAGCATGGAGTTTCTTCATGCGCTTTACACCAATATGACCTAAACGGCAGTGCCACAAATAAGTTGCACTATCATTATTAACTTTGCAACTTTGGGCTTAAATATTATGAATATGTGTATCACTATGATCGAGATCCAACAAACCATTTTCATTGGGTGTATGACCATAGAAGGTTTTATTCATGTAAACAGAACAATAATTATTCTCTAACTTAAATGAATAATCGTATTGCAATAAACATGATTAAATCATATTCAAGCTCAATGCAAAGAGCAAATAACATGTATTTAGGTTCAACACTAATCCCGAAAGTATAGGGAGTGTGCAATGATGATCATATCAATCTTGGAACTACTTCCAACACACATCGTCACCTCGCCCTTAACTAGTTTCTGTTCATTCTGCAACTCCCGTTTCGAGTTACTACTCTTAGCAACTGAACCAGTATCAAATGTCGAGGGGTTGCTATAAACACTAGTAAAGTACACATCAATAGCATGTATGTCAAATGTACCTTTGTTCACTTTGCCATCCTTCTTATCCGCCAAGTATCTAGGGCAGTTCCGCTTACAATGACCATTTCCTTTGCAGTAGAAGCACTCAGTTTCAGGCTTGGGTCTAGCTTTGGGCTTCTTCATGGGAGTGGAAACTTGCTTGCCATTCTTCTTGAAGTTCCCTTTCTTTCACTTTCCCTTTTACTTGAAACTAGTGGTCTTGTCAACCATCAACATTTGATGCTTTTCTTGATTTCTACCTTCGTCGATTTCAGCATCACGAAGAGCTCGGGAATCGTTTTCATTATCCCTTGCATATTATAGTTCATTACGAAGTTCTAGTAACTTGGTGATAGTGAGTAGAGAACTCTGTCAATTACTATCTTATCTGGAAGATTAACTCCCACTTGATTCAAGCAAATGTAGTACCCAGACAATCTGAGCACATGCTCACTGGTTGAGCTATTCTCTTCCATCTTGTAGGCAAACTACTGTCAGAGGTCTCATACCTCTTGACACGGGAATGAGTACGAAATACCAATTTGAACTCTTGGAACATCTTATATGCTCCGTGGCGTTTTAAAAATGTCTTTGAAGCCCCGATTCTAAGCCATAAAGCATGGTGCACTAAACTATCAAGTAGTCATCATATCAAGCTTGCCAAACGTTCATAACGTCTGCATTTGCTCTTGCAATCAATTTGTCACCTAGCGGTGCATCAAGGACATAATTCTTCTGTGCAGCAATGAGGATAATCCTTAGATCACGTATCCAATCAGCATCATTGCTACTAACATATTTCAACTTAGTTTTCTCTAGGAATATATCAAAAATAAAACAGGGGAGCTAAACGCGAGCTATTGATCTACAACATAGATATGCAAATACTATCAGGACTAAGTTCATGATAAATTAAACTTCAATTAATCATATTACTTAAGAACTCCCACTTAGATAGACATCCCTCTAATCATCTAAGTGATCACGTGATCCATATCAACTAAACCATGTCCGATCATCACGTGAGATGCAGTAGTTTTCAATGGTGAACATCACTATGTTGATCATATCTACTATAAGATTCACGCTCGACCTTTCGGTCTCAGTGTTCTGAGGCCATATCTGCATATGCTAGGATCGTCAAGTTTAACCCGAGTATTCTGCGTGAGCAAAACTGGCTTGCACCCGTTGTATTTGAACGTAGAGCTTATCACACCCGATCATCACGTGGTGTCTCAGCACGAAGAACTGTCGCAACGGTGCATACTCAAGGAGAACACGTGTACCTTGAAATTTAGTGAGAGGTCATCTTATAATGCTACCGTCGATCTAAGCAAAATAAGATGCATAAAAGATAAACATCACATGCAATCAATATAAGTGATATGATATGGCCATCATCATCTTGTGCCTTTGATCTCCTTCTCCAAAGCACCGTCATGATCACCATCGTCACCGGCGCGACACCTTGATCTCCATCGTAGCATCGTTGTCGTCTCGCCAACTATTGCTTCTACGACTATCGCTACCGCTTAGTGATAAAGTAAAGCAATTACATGGCGATTGCATTTCGTACAATAAAGCGACAACCATATGGCTCCTACCAGTTGTCGATAACTCCGTTACAAAACATGATCATCTCATACAATAAAATTTAGCATCATGTGTTGACCATATCACATCACAACATGCCCTACAAAAGCAAGTTAGATGTCCTCTACTTTGTTGTTGCAAGTTTTACGTGGCTGCTACGGGCTGAGCAAGAACCGTTCTTACCTCGCATCAAAACCACAACGATATTTCGTGAAGTATGTGTTGTTTAAACTTCAACAAGGACCGGGCTTAGCCACACTCGATTCAACTAAAGTTGGAGAAACTGACACCCGCCGGCCACCTGTGTGCGAAGCACGTCTGTAGAACTAGTCTCGCGTAAGCGTACGCGTAATGTCGGTCCGGGCCGCTTCATCCAACAATAACGCCGAATCAAAGTATGACATGCTGGTAAGTAGTATGACTATTATCGCCCACAACTCACTTGTGTTCTACTCGTGCATATAACATCTACGCATAAACCTGGCTCGGATGCCACTGTTGGGGAACGTAGTAATTTCAAATTTCCTACGCACATGCAAGATCATGGTGATGCATAGCAACGAGGGGGGAGACTGTCAACTACGTACCCTCGTAGACCATAAGTGGAAGCGTTATGACAACGCGGTTGATGTAGTCGTACGTCTTCACGATCGACCGATCCTAGTACCGAAAGTACGGCACCTCCGCGATCTGCACACGTTCGGCTCGGTGACGTCCCAAGAACTCACGATCTAGTAGAGCTTCGAGGGAGAGTTCCGTCAGCACGACGGCGTGATGACGGTGATGATGAAGCTACCGACGCAGGGCTTCGCCTAAGCACCGCTACTATATGGCCGAGGTGGATCATGGTGGAGGGGGGCACCGCACACGGCTAAGAGATCAATGATCAACTTGTGTGTCTATGGGGTGCCCCCTCCCCCGTATATAAAGGAGTGGAGGAGGGGAGGGGGCCGGCCTCCTAGGCACGCCCCAAGGGGAGTCCTACTCCCACCGGGAGTAGGATGGCACCCCTTCCATGAGTAGGAGTAGGAGGGAAGGAAGGAGGAGAGAGGGGGAGGAAAAAGGGGGGCGCCCCCTTCCTTGTCCAATTCGGAGTAGAGGGGGAGGGGGCGCGCGGCCTACCCTGGCCGCCCCTTCCTCTCTCCACCAAGGCCCATGATGCCCATTACACTCCCTGGGGGGTTCCGGTAACCCCCGGTACTCCGGTATTTGTCCAAACTCACTCGAAACCCTTCTGAAGTCCAAACATAATCATCCAATATATCGATCTTTTTGTCTCAACCATTTCGAGACTCCTCGTCATGTCCGTGATCATATCCGGGACTCCGAACTACCTTCGGTACATCAAAACACATAAACTCATATTACCGATTGTCACCGAACGTTAAGCGAGCGGACCCTACGGGTTCGATAACTATGTAGACATGACCGAGACACGTCTCCGGTCAATAACCAATAGCGGAACCTGGATGCTCATATTAGCTCCTACATATTCTACGAAGATCTTTATCGGTCAAACCACATAACAACATACGTTGTTCCCTTTGTCATCGGTATGTTACTTGCCCGAGATTCGATCGTCGGTATCTCAATACCTAGTTCAATCTCGTTACCGGCAATTCTCTTTACTCGTTCCGTGATGCATCATCTCGCAACTAACTCATTAGTTACATTGCTTTCAAGGCTTATAGTGATGTGCATTACCGAGAGGGCCCAGAGATACCTATGCGACAATCGGAGTGACAAATCCTAATCTCGATCCATGCCAACTCAACAAGTACCATTGGAGACACCTATAGAGCACCTTTATAATCACCCAGTTACGTTGTGACGTTTGGTAGCACGCAAAGTGTTCCTCCGGTATTTGGGAGTTGCATAATCTCATAGTCATAGGAACATGTATAAGTCATGAAGAAAGAAATAGCAATATACTTAAACGATCAAATGCTAAGCTAACAGAATGGGTCAGGTCAATCACATCATTGTCTAATGATGTGATCCCGTTAATCAGATGACGACTCATGTCTATGGTTTGGAAACTTAACCATCATTGATTCAACGAGCTAGTCAAGTAGAGGCATACTAGTGACACTCTGTTTGTCTATGTATTCACACATGTACTAAGTTTCCGGTTAATACAATTCTAGCATGAAGAATAAATATTTATCATGAAATAAGGAAATAAATAATAACTTTATTATTGCCTCTAGGGCATATTTCCTTCACTTCATGCTTTCACTTCATTGCTTACTTGACTATGACTTGTCTAGTATAGTCTACCTTCCGCTGCATATCAATAGGTTCATTTCTATTGTTTGTCTTCAAAGCCCCCGTGTTTTGAAGACTTTGATAAAAATCTCCTATTCACCCCCCTCTAGTCAATAACTAGCACTTTTAATTGGTATCAGAACAAGGTGCTCCCTTGTTTTGTGTGATTTAGTTTAACCACCTGGAGTTGTAGCTATGTCGACTACAGGGATAATCAAAGTCTCCGTTGCATGCCCTGTCTTCGATGGCACTGATTACCCCTACTGGAAGAATAAGATGCGTATGCATCTTGAAGCCATTGATGTCGACCTCTGGTATATCGTCAAGAACGGCGTTCCCAAGGCCGGTGAAGGTGTCACCCCTGCTGATGTCAAGAGGTTCATTCAACTGGATTCCAATGCTAAGAACATCATCCGTGGTCATCTGACCAAAGGATAGTATGATCGTGTGAGTGCTCTGGAAACTGCGAAGCTAGTCTGGGACTGGCTCTCCAAGGTCAATGAAGGCGTCTCAACCCAGAGAGACTCAAGGATCAGTGTTCTTCGCAACCTCTTCAACCGCTTCAAGAGAAATGACAATGAGAATGTCCATCTCATATTTGATCGCCTCACTGGTATCACAAATGAGCTTCATGCACTCGGCGCCACTGAGATCACCAAGCATGAAATCGTCAAGACACTCTTGAGATCGCTCGAAAGCTCATTTGACACCCTAGCCCCGATGATTCAAGAACGCCGTGACTTCAAGACTCTCGATCCGTCTGACATACTTGAGAGGCTCAACACACATGAGTTCCAGTTATCTGAGAAAAGAGAGATGTATGGTTCTAACTATGGCCGAACTCGCACTTTGAAGGTGAAGGCTGTTTCCTTGTCTGAAGAAGAATCTAACTGCAGTTCTGGGGATCCTGAAGACATTGGAAAGGAGCTTGCTATGCTTGTGAATAAGTTCCAGAAATTCACTAAGAAGAAAGGCTTCAGAAAGTCTTCAAGATCCAGCTCGAGAAATGATGAAGCTTCTACTCATGACCACAAGAAGAGAACATGCCGCAAGTGCAAGAAACCTGGTCACTACGTTTGTGAGTGTCCACAGTGGGACAACGAGAAGAAGAAGAAGAAGAAGAAGAAGAGCAAGGAATATGATTCTGATGACAAGAAGAAGAAGAAATCCTCAAACTCTTCTTACAAGTCTTCTTCCAAGTCTTCGTCCAAGTCTTCATCATACAAGTTGAGCTCATCTTGCAAGACTCATGCATTTGTTGGCAAGGAGATGGATTCCGAGGAGGAGTCTGCTTCTGAGGAGGCGGTGGTGGGGTCTGAGGAGGAGTCCGATTCAGGCGTGGCCAGCCTGGCTCTAGCTACAGCTTATGTTGCCAAGTCCATCTTAAACACTGAAGACAATGGATCCGTCACCAACGATGATGCTAATGACAAGGACGAGTCTGCCCCCACCTACTGCTTCATGGCACGCGGTGCCAAGGTAAACTCATGTGATGCCTAATTTCAAACATCAAGTGAAGACGACTCTGATTGTGAATCTAAACCTAGCTACAAAACACTTGCTAAAATTGCAATTGAACAACAGAAAGCTATGGAACATATTAAAAAATTACTAGACAAAAGCGATGACCTGTTGGACGTGGAAATGACCCGATCTCAGTCCTTAATTGAAGACATAAAAATCTTCATGTTAAGCACAAGGAACTTGAAAGTTGTCATGAAACACTCTCAACAACTCATGAAAAGCTTTCCTACGATTATCTTCAAAGGAAGCAAGAACTTGAGAAATTGAGAGTGGCTCATGAAGATCTTCAAAAGGAGAACGAGTCACTTCGCGCTCAATAGATCAGTCCCGCTTAGGAAGGATTTCCACCATGTCTCAAATGCCTTGAGCGTGATAACGCTACCTCTGTTGCTGAATGTTCTACTGCTGCTACTGTTGCAATACCTTCAACTGCTGATGTGGTAACTAACCCCTCAACTGAGGATACCACTAATATTGTTGATGAGAATGCCAGTTTGAGGACATTGCTTGTGACAGGAATGTACAAAAGTCTCAAAGGGCATCTGACACTATGTGATGTCCTCAAAAAGCAGATTCTGAACTGAAACCCTAGGAAAGAGGGTGTTGGGTTTGAGAGGAAAATGAATGTTGATAGTTCTTACTGGAAGCCTGAGCAGTTCCCCAAAACCACATGGGTTGCTGCAAAGGGACCTTCAGTGGACCCATCCACCTTATTGGGCTTCACTTGTGCTAAGCCGATTATCATTGATGAATCCTTTGATGCAAACTATAAACTGTTTAAGAATCAAAATGGTGAAGTGTTTGCCAGGTGTATTGGTACTAACTGCAGGATGGGCCACCTATGAAGAAGATCTGGGTGCCAAAAAGTTGTCTTGAGAATCTTCCTGTGAATGTCATCATGACACCATCAGGGAAGAAGACAAACCCCAGACCAAAGGCTTCATATGGTCCAAAGGCTTCATACAGACAGAGGACTCACCAGAGTCACCCTAACGCCAATATCATACTCAGACTTCTGAATATGAGCGTGTTTCTTCAAACCGTTATGTTCACAAAACTAAGAACTTTTCTGCTTATTCATATGAGTATTATTCACCTCCTGCAAGGCTATTTTCTAGGGCTCCAAAGCCGAAGTTCTCAGATGTTGCACTTAGACTCATTGCTTTGAAGCCACCCCCGAAAATGTGGGTGGTTAAGAAAACTTAACTCTATTTTGCAGGGAAAGGTCTCCAGCCGGAAATCGAAGGCGTCTGATGCTATTGCTGGGGACCTAAAACAACTTGTTGGGCGCAAGATAAAATGCCCCAATGGTCTTACTATGTACTTTGTTCCTGAATCACTTGCCAATCATCCTATCAGTCCTAACCTGGATCTAAGCTTTGATAATCCGCTTGTTCGTCAAATGTTTATGCTTCACAATACCCTTGGTGAAGCCTATCCCCCTAACTGCACTGTAGGGTATGACACCACATGCTTCAGAATGGATTATGGACAGTGGATGCACTAATCACATGACTGATGATCGAAGTCTTCTCATGGACTCAACCTTACGTCCATCTGACAAGAGTCACATCAAATTTGCTGACACTGGTAAAAGCAAGGTATTGGGTCTAGGTAGAGTTGCAATCTCAAGGGATCAGCACATGGACAAAGTGATGCTTGTTGAATCCCTTGGTTTCAACTTAATGTCTGTCTTTGTGACTTAAACATGATTGTGATATTTGGAAAATATCATTGCCTTGTTCTAATGGAATCTGACAAATCTCTAGTCTTTGAAGGGTATCGAAAAGATGATTTGTACATGGTAGATTTCTTAGCAGGACCACAGTTGGTCGTATGTCTTCTAGCAAAAGCTTCAGAGTGCTGGCTCTGGCATCGGAGGCTAGGGCATGCTGGCATGAGGAACTTGTACACTCTTGCGAAAAATAAACATGTCGTAGGCATCGAGGGCGTCAAGTTCAAGAAGGATCATTTGTGTGGTGCCTGCAAAGCTGGAAAGATGACTAGGGCGAAGCATCGCTCGAAGACAATCATGACGCCATCTCAACCCTTCGAGCTGCTTCATATGGACCTATTTGGCCCTACTCATTACTCTACTCTTACTACCACTTCTTGTCTCAATGGCTTCGTCATTGTTGATGATTATTCAAGATATTTATGGGTGCATATAATTCGCTACAAGAATGAAGTGCAATATGTCTTCAGACGATTTGCCAATCGTGCCATGACAGACTATGGCATCAAGATCAAGCACATCAGAAGTGACAACAACACAGAGTTCAAGAACACCCGCCTCGACATTTATCTTGATACATTGGGCATCACTCATGAGTTCTCTGCTCCATACACACCTCAGCAGAATGGCATCGTGGAGCGCAAGAACAGAACACTCATTGAGATGGCACGGACTATGCTTAATGAGTACAAGACTCCAAGGAAGTTCTGGCCTGAAGCCATTGATACTGCATGCCACGTCATCAACCGTGTTTATCTTCACAAGCTTCTAAAGAAGACATCCTATGAGCTTCTAACTGGTAAGAAGCCAAATGCCAGTTACTTCAGAGTATTTGGTGGTTGGTGCTAGGTGCTGGATCAAGGATCCACATCACACTTCAAAATTTGCACCGAAAGCACATGAAGGTTTTATGCTTGGTTACGGAAAGGATTCGCACTCCTACAGAGTCTTCAACCTCTTTCACCATAAAGTGGTTGAAATTGTGGATGTGCGGTTCGATGAAACTAACGGCTCGCAAAGAGAGCACCTGCCAAATGTGCTAGATGAAGTCCCACCTAGTGAATCCATCAAGCTTATGGGTACTAGAGAAATCATACCTTCAAAGGGACAGGCTAAAGAAGAGATCATCATTACACCAAGTCAACCTGAAGACAATGCTCAGCCTGAAGCCAATGCTGAAAATGAAGACAATGATCAGCAAGGGCAAAATCTTCGTCCAGTTCATCCTCGTGTTGCAAATAAAGTACAAATTGAGAAGATAATTGATAGCATAAATGCACCTGGTCCACTCACTCGTTCAAGAGCAACACAGCTAGCAAATTTCCGTGGGCACTTTGCTTTTGTCTCTATATCTGAACCCAAGAAAGTTCCTAAAGCCTTCATGGAACCTGAATGGATTCAAGCTATGCAAAAAGAGCTTCAACAGTTCGAGTTGAACAATATGTGGGAATTAGTCAAGCGTCCTGACCCTCGCAAGCACAATATCATTGGCACGAAATGGATCTATCGCAACAAACAAGATGAGCATGGTCAAGTCGACAGAAACAAGGCTCGTCTCGTTGCTCAAGGATACACTCAAGTTGAAGGGATTGACTTCGATGAAACATTTGCTCCGGTGGCTAGGCTTGAAGCCATTCGCATACTACTAGCCTATGCCAACCATCACAACATCCTCCTGTACCAAATGGATGTGAAGAGGGCATTTCTCAGTGGGAAGATTGAAGAAGAAGTATATGTTGCACAACCACCTGGCTTTGAAGATCCAAAACATCCTGATATGGTATACAAGCTCAACAAGGCACTAGACTCAAACAAACCCCTCGTGCTTGGTATGACACACTCAAAGACTTCCTGAAGAGCAAAGGCTTCAAACCTGGTTCCCTGGATCCCACTCTCTTCACGAAGACATATGATGGAGGATTGTTTGTGTGCCAAATATATGTGGATGACATTATCTTCGGCTGCACTGACAAAAGATACAGTGATGAGTTTGGACACATGATGCAAGAGCAATATCAGATGTCCATGATGGGTGAGCCGAAGTTCTTCCTCGGTTTTCAAATACGTCAGCAGAGCAATTTCATCTTCATATCACAAGAAAAATACCTCAAAGATTGCCTGAAGAAGTTTGGAATGAAAGACTGCAAAGGATACATGATGCCAATGCCAACCAAAAGTCATCTTGGCCCCAACGACAATGGTAAAGAGTTCGTTCAAAAGGTATACCGCTCCATGATTGGTTCTTTACTCTATTTATGTCCATCTAGGCCAGATATCATGCTTAGTGTTTGCATGTGTGCCCGATTCCAAGCGGCACCAAAGGAATTGCATCACTTAGCTGTGAAGCGAATTCTTCGATATTTGGCTTACACCCCAACACTAGGATTATGGTATCCAAAGGGCTCAGCGTTTGATCTAGTTGGATTCTCAGATGTTGATTATGCTGGTGACAAGGTTGATCGCAAGTCCACATCAGGCACATGTGACTTTCTTGGATGATCTCTTGTCTGTTGGTCTTCAAAGAAGCAGAACTGTGTGTCTCTCTCCACTGCTGAATCTGAATACATTGCTGCTGGATCTTGCTGCGCTGAGCTTCTATGGATGAAGCAAACTCTCAAGGACTATGGCATCCATCGGAAGCAAGTTCCACTTTACTGCGATAATGAAAGCGCCATCAAGATTGCCAACAACCAAGTTCAACACTCGAAGACAAAGCACATTGAAATTCGTCATCACTTTCTCAGAGATCATGTCATGAAGGAAGATATTGATATCATTCACGTCAACACTGAAGATCAATTGGCAGATATTTTCACAAAGCCCTTGGATGAGAAAAGGTTTTGCAAGTTGCGGTGTGAGCTAAATATCTTAGAATCCTCGAATGTCCTGTGATTGGACACACATCCTAACGCTTATGCATGTTGATGACTTAGATGTGCAACACACGAAGTAAAGTATATCTTCAATCAATGAAGACATACACTCTAAGTGTGAATACATTAATGTGGAATTTGACTTCGGAGCGCCACGATAATTGTGCGCCATGTCTGGGTCTAATACTTCCTATACGGTGGGTGACGCCACCACCAAACTTTTGTCGAAGTGTTTCGTTCGGCGTCACATCTGCAAAGTCTTCGCATTTGGTTTGTCTTCAACATTGATTTGACTTCATGTCTATCTTCACAATGTTGATTTGGTCTTCTGATATATACATATATTTGTGTTCTGTCCTCTACAACATACACTTATGGCTATGCCTTCATGTTTGAATCTTTTAATCTAAGTGAATGTGATCGGACCCTAACCCCTTGTCTATGCTTCTACCTCAGATTCTATCTATCTAAATCATATGAATTCTATTGAAACTATCGAATGTCTTCTCTGCGTCCTTGTCAGTAGAAGATACAGAGACAAAAGTTGAATCTGCTTTAATGCTATATCCTTATTGCCTGAAACCTGGAGAAGCCGGAACGACCACCCGACAGTCCAGGCGTGCGTGGGAACATGGAACAACTTTCAATGAGTTGCATGCATGCCACGTGTCCTACAGATGTGAACCGCCAGGGGCACCTGCGTAATTGCACTGTGTTGTCCCTTTCCTTATAAATACACAACTCACCGCGGTCACAATCTCTTCTTCCACCTCGCCACCTTGCACAAACCCTAGCGCCTCCGCTAGCTCACGTCGACGCCGGAGATGAAGCGCTTAGCAGCCACGACTTCTTTTACGCCATCCTCACGCCAGCCGCGGACCTCGTCCTCTCCGCCGCCGCCGTAGGTGTCTTCCGTCGCCAAGTTAGGGCACGGGAGATTGAACTGCTCGGCCTCCCTCTTCGTCTTGTCTAGCAGTTCGTCAAGGGTAATTAAAACTTACTTTTTACTGCCTTTTTTGATCCGTCAGATCAATCCACTTCAACCAAAAGTGGTTTCCAAACTTCCAAATCTGGATCTATCTTGTTCTGTATCTCACATCATGCCAAGTGTATTCACTTATGCTTCACACTAGTTAGATTCCTCACTTGTACTTATTCATGGATTCATACAAATCTGGAACCAACTCTCTCCAAATAAGTGAATGTCTTCGCACTATGAGGTCAATGTCATAAAATGATTTATCTTCAAAATCTTCTAAGAATGCATATGACCTCTTTGCCTTCCCCCGCACCTCTAATGTTGTCACAGGTACATGTCCGTGGGAGAATCCCTTGGTTCTCATAGTCTGCATTCATTTGCAGAATTCTTGCAGCACCACATCAACTCTCCTGAAGCCAGTTCCTGTCTGGCTAGCAGAAGGAAGGCATTCACAGTCTTGAAGCCTTTCAGCTTGAATAGAATGGCCACTGAGAAATCAGCTAGAAAGGGCGGTAGGCAGCGCCATGGGGATATAGCCAACACTACAAAAAAGACACATCCGTGACATTTTGGGCCGAACGAAATTTTTTTCTGTCATACATATGACACTTCTATGACGATAATTGTGACAAAACCCGGTATCATCATAGATGTGGTGGGCTCCTACTTCTATGACAAAAAATCATGACAGAAAATGGGCTTTTCGTCCTAGGCGGGCCGGAGACGCAGCTGCATGACATTCTTTGGGTCGTCCATGACGGAAAAAATCATGGTAGAAGCGAGGGGGAGGAAAATTTAGGGGAGTTCCCGGTTACGGTGGGAGGTCAGGGGCCGAGCGATGCGTGTTTCTCTCGTACACGTACGCACGTGTGTGCGAGGCGTTGGCTCTAACTGAACCTGAGGGAGGCGTTGGGCTCTAACTGAACCCGAGCGATTGCACTGCAGGCTACGCGTTACTGAACGAGCGATCGATCGATGGCTGTTAATTGAACACGATCGAGCGATTCCTTTGCTACTGCTACTAACTGAAGCCGGTCGATGCTGCCTCTGGGATGAATAGTGAGCGTTGCGTGGGGGTTTGGATGAACAGTGAGCGGTGGCGTTGCCTCTGGATGAACAGGACCCCGTGGTGTGGTGGAGGGCTGGATGAACAGTAGACGGTGGAGGGGTGCCCGTGGAGGGGTGGTTGAATAGGACCCCGTGGTGTGGAGGGCTGGATAAACAGTAGACGGTGGAGGGGTGCCCGTGGAGGGGTGGTTGAATAGGACCCCATGGTGTGGAGGGCTGGATGAACAATAGACGATGGAGGGGTGCCCGTGGAGGGATGGTTGAACAGTAGCCGGTGGAGTAGCACGCGGTGGAGGCTGGATGAACAGGAGCGCGTGTAGGCTGGAGGAGGTCGACGGTAGCCCGTGGAGGCTGGAGGAGGTCGATAGTGGAGATGAATAGTATCTTGTGGAGTCCCGTTTTGCGGTACGCCACACCCCTCCTGATGAACAGGACCCCCGTTTCGACCGTAGGAGGTCCGCTTCGTCTGTTTTTACGGTACGCCACACCCCTCCCAATCAACAGGACCCCCGTTTCGACCGTAGGAGGTCCGTTTCGTCCGTTTTACGGTATGCCACACCCCTCCCAATCAACAAGACCCCCGTTTCGACCGTAGGAGGTCCGTTTCCTCCGTTTTGCGGTATGCCACACCCCTGCCGATCAACAGGACCCCGTTCCGAACATAGGAGGTCCGTTTCCTCCGTTGTGCGGTACGCTAGGCCTCGTTTCCATCGCCTGTTCCGTCCAAGCCCTCCCGATGAACACGACCACGCGTTCCGTTTTGACCCAGCCGGTTGGCTCCCACGTGTTCCGTTGCCTCCCGATGAACACGACTCATTCCGTTGCCTCCCCATGAACACGACGCATTCCGTTGCCTCCCCATGAACACGACGACGATGTTGTTTCTCTGTTCCGACCCAGCCATGTACACGAGCCCTGGCCGTACGTATGCGCGAGTAGGCGTTCGAGGCCCCGCCCATATGTACACATACATGGCCGTATTTTCTTTCTTTCACCCTGGCCGATGTACGTACGTGTACATGCTACGTGCGCGCCTCTACTACGACACGTGCGCGCCTCTACATCGACCAGTATGTACGTACACGTTCGCGACCAGAATGACAACGCTACGTACGCTTCGACCAGGTGGGTCCCGACTGTCAGGCACTTCCTTGCGTGCGAAGATGTAGCTGGTGGGTCCCAACAGTCAAGGGGGGGCGTTTTTTTTGCCCGGACGCACTTCCTTGCGTGCGAAGATGTAGCCGATGGGTCCCAGCAGTCATGAGGGTGAATCATTTTTTTTGCCCGGACGCACTTCCTTGCGTGCGAAGGTGTAGCTGGTGGGCCCCAGCAGTCAGGGGGCGAATCGTTTTTTTGCCCGGACGCACTTCCTTGCGTGCGAAGATGAAGCTGGTGGGTCCCAGCAGTCAGGGGAAAACGTTTTTTCCACAAAATACAGTGGCCCGTCCGGTGGGTCCCAGCTGTCAGGTGGAGGAATCATTATTTTCTGTGTAATAAGGAGGCACTTCCTTGCTACGGCCGTGGACCCAGCTGTGAGCCTCTCCACGTACAATCCACGTCCGATGGAAGTCGTTCCTTGACCACGTTGACCAGGCCGTGCCGAGAGCACCACAGCGGTGGACGGCGGCGAGGCCTAGGAAGGGGACGGCGCGGAGCCGGGGAAGACGCGGAAGTGGAAGCCCGCGCGGAGAGGAGTACGAGGGTTCACTGGTTCGGCTGCGGTGTGAGGCTGCCGTCGCCACAGGGCCTGGCCAGCGGTGGGAATAGTAGGGGGCGGTGAGGCCTCCGCGGTAGCACAGCCGGCCATGAGAGGCAGGAGCATGCGGCATGACCGGCGCTGCTTTGGGCGGCTGGAGCAAGAAGATCAGAGGTTGAAAAAGCACTACGGCCGTTGGATGGACATCGTACGGTCACTGGAGCTAAAATCGTTCATATTGACTAAGTTGACAATGCCCTTCGTCCCCGTCAACTTAGTTGGCCCACAAGTCATCCTCCCACTATGGTGGGTCCCAGCTAGCAGGGGGTATTCATTTTTTTTTGTGCGTAATAAGGAGGCACTTCCTTGCGTGCGAAGATATAGCTGGTGGGTCCGACATGTCAGCGGGGGGAACGTTTTTTTCGCGAAATACAGAGGCCCTTCCGGTGGGTCCCAACTGTGAGGTGGAGGAATCATTATTTTGCGCGTACAGTCCACGGCCGATGGATGTCGTTCGTTGACCACGTTGACCAGGCCGTGCGAGAGCACCATGGCGGTGGACGACGGCGAGGCCTAGGAAGGGAACGACACGGAGCCAGGGAAGACTCGGCAATGGTTGCCCACGCGGTGGGGAGTACGAGGGTTTACTGGTCCGGCAGCCGTCGCCGAAAAATAACAGGAGGTGTGGGTGAGTAGCGGAATGGCCTGGCCAGCAATGAAGTAGGGTGGGGCGGTGTGGCCTGTGCGGCAGCACAGCCGGCCACGGGAGGCAGGAGTAGGCAGTCCCACCGGAGCTGGTTTGGGTGGCTGGAGCAAGAAGATCAAATATTGAAGAAGCAGCACGGCCGTTGGATTAACATCCAACGGTCACTGCTGCTAGAATCGTTTGTGGACTAAGTTGACAAAGCCAAAGTACACGTCAACCTAGTAGACCCACAAGTCAGCCTCCAAATCTGTCCGAAACAGCATACAGCCTGAAATTTCTAGCCAGATTCAAATTAATTTTAAATCTAAATATACCTTAATTTAAATTCAACGAAATTTTACCCGCACAAAAACAATAAAATTTAAAATATCAAAATCCGAAAGAAAACAGTATTTTGGAACTAATTGCCTGTTTGCTGTATTTTTTCATTTTACAACCCATTTATTATTACTTATAGCCCATTTCTTATTACTTATAGCCCATTTTCTGGGCAAAATGCATCCCTCCTCGTCTTGAAAGATTTCCGGTCCAGCAGGGCGTAGAAAAGAAAGTAGGCCTATGTTGGTTATTCTGCAAAAAACAAAATAGCTGGCTAGCCATTTTCAGAAAGGAAAAAAACAAACTGGGCTGGTCATGTGCTAAACATATGAAATAAAAGCCTGGGCTAGACGGTCCACGGGTCCCGCACAACCCAGTTGATACCCTTCTCCGTCCCGAAAAAACAAAATTACTGCGCGCGCTGCTGGGTCCCTACAGTCATCCTCACCATGTACAGTCATCTCCTTATTCCTCTCGGTTGTTGACCATGTTGACAACACCGGAGGGCGGTGCCGCGGTGAGCGAACCAAGGCGGAGGACGATGGTGAGGCCTCTGACGGGAACGAACAGGAGCCGGGGAAGATCACAGCCAGCCGTGGGAGGCGGGAGCAGGCGGTCCCGCCAGCGCTGGTTTGGCTTTGGCGGCTCGAGGAAGAAGAGACTAAAGAAACGTGACATGCGTTGAATGTCAATACAATGGTCAAGGTTGGCACAATCGTTTGTTGACTAAGCGGACACCAAGTAGCATACTTTTTTATATATAGGAAGAAAACTGCAAGGAAAATGCGTTCGTCTGCCGTCCTCCTCACAGGGAACGTTCGCCACATAAGTGACTAGCACCCTTGGTTTTCAACTGAGAGGTCTTGGGTTCGAGACCCAGGAACTCTCAATTTTTTCCTCCTTCCTTCCTCGCAAAAAAGGGAAAGAAAATCAAAGACTTGGGAAGGCGTACAGAACAAGCTAGTGTACCAGTAAAGAGACGTTGCCGAGTTTTAGAAAAGAGAAAGACGTTGTAACGCCCTCGATGCGGCTATATCTCCCATGTGTCGAAGCACGACTTAGAGGCATAACCGCATTGAAAGCAATGTCGCAAGTGAGGTAATCTTCACACAACCCATGTAGTACATAAGGGAAAGAGATACATAGTTGGCTTACAGTCGCCACTTCACACAATACATAAATAAACATCCATCATCCAGATTACACTCAAGGTCCGACTACGGAACCAAAATGAAAGAAGACTACCCCAAATGCTACACAGATCCCCGATCGTCCCAACTGGGCTCCACTACTGATCATCAGGAAAAGACACATAGTAACGACCACGTTCCTCGTCGAACTCCCACTTGAGCTCGGATGCGTCATCTGCACTGGCATCGTTGGCACCTGCAACTGTTTTGGTAGAATCTGTGAGTCACAGGGACTCAGCAATCTCACACCCGCGAGATCAAGACTGTTTAAGCTTAAAGGTAGGATAGGGTTGTGAGGTGGAGCTGCAGCAAGCGAATAGCATATATGGTGGCTAACAACGCAAAAGAGAGCGAGAAGAGAAGCAAAGCACGGTCGTGAAGCTAGAAGTGATCAATAAGTGATCCTAGAACAACCTACGTCAGACATAACTCCAACACCGTGTTCACTTCCCGGACTTCGCCGAGAAGAGACCATCACGGTTACACACGCGGTTGATGTGTTTTAATTAAGGTCAACTTCGGGTTTTCTACAACCGGACATTAACAAATTCCCATCTGCCTCATAACCGCGGGCACGACTTTCGAAAGATAATACCCTGCAGGGGTGTTCCAACTTAGCCCATTATAAGCTCTCACGGTCAACGAAGGATATTCCTTCTACCGGGAAGACCCGATCAATCTCGGAATCCCGGACTACAAGACATTTCGACAGTAATAAAACAAGACCAGCAAAGCCGCCCTGATGTGCCGACAAATCCCGATAGGAGCTGCACATATCTCGTTCTCAGGGCACACCGGATGAGCCAGACGTCGGGTTGGCATAGACCCTGGTTGCCCAAGGGGCGCCGGACATCGCTCGGTTTGGACCAACAATCGAAGGAAAACTGGCCCGGGGGTTAAAAATATAGATGACCCTCGGGCTCGCGAAAACCCGGGGGAAAAAGTCTTAGGTGGCAAATGGTAAAACCAAAGTTGGGACTTGCTGGAGGAGTCTTATTCAAAGCGAACTGTCAAGGGGGTCCCATAAATCACCCAACCGTGTAAGGAACGCAAAATCAAGGAACATAACACCGGTATGACGGAAACTAGGGTGGCAAGAGTGGAACAAAACACCAGGCATAAGGCCGAGCCTTCCACCCTTTACCAAGTATATAGATGCATTAATTAAATAAGAGGTATTGTGATATCCCAAAATAATCATGTTCCAACATGGAACAAACTTCATCTTCACCTGCAACTAGCAACGCTATAAGAGGGGCTGAGCAAAGCGGTAACATAGCCAAACAACGGTTTGCTAGGACAGGTGGGTTAGAGGCTTGGTTTAACAATATGGAAGGCATGATAAGCAAGTGGTAGGTATCGCAGCATAGTCATAGCAAAAGAGCGAGCATCTAGCAAGCAAAGATAGAAGTGATTTCGAGGGTATGGTCATCTTGCCTGCAAGGTTCTCAGAGTTGTCGAAGGCTTGATCCTCGTAAGTGTTCTCAATAGGTTCCTCGTTCACGTACTCGTCTCCCGGATCTACCCAAGGCAAGAACACAAGCAAAGGAACAACTATCAACCACCATGCAATGCGCAAGCAACATGATGCAAAACATGGCATGATATGCGAGATGTGGTATGCAATGCATATGCGTGCTCCGGAAGGAAAAATATGAACAAGGCATAATCTTGGCAAACCAAGTATGCCACTGGAAAGGTGAGGTGATTTCGGTTGAAATCGATATAAAGATCACCGGAATCGGATGCACGGTTTGCAAATGGCAAGCAAAACAAGAATGACATATTTCTGCGATTAACAGCATGATGCCACTTAGCATGCAACAAGAAATTAAGCTACTGCAACCAAACATATCAGAAAAGCATATGTAAGTGAACTACTCAGGATGCTTGACAAAATATGAACACTGAGCTATGGCTAAATCACACCACAACAGGTTCAAACAAGCATGGCAAAAGTGCAAAAGATAACAGGTTCACAGACTTGGTGAAAATACTATCATGCCAGAAATTAACATCAGGATGACATGTTTAGAACAAGGAAACAACCTGCTACAGGAACATAATATAACAAAACAAGGCATGGCATGGATCTACTCAAAGCATTGAACAAAAGTCCCTTACTGACCATGAGCCAAAAAGGACCAGAAAATATAATAGCACCCATGACAATTAAGCAAGTTTCGTTACAGTTTTCAGACTTAGCAGAAAACTGGACATGTCAAAAACAGATAGCAAGTAGGCATGTTTACAAGCTCGATGCACTCACTACAGAGCATTTCATGATAAACTAAGCATACACCCATCAATAAGACATGGCATAGAAGGTATACATGGCAAGAATAACATCATAGCATGCAAGGATCAACTACACCAAGCTTGGCAAAATCGAATAACATGTAAACAATCTGCCAGTAACATTTTATAGCAAAAGTAGAGCTCGATTGGCTCAAGATATGGCACTCCATAATTACAAAAAAAAGCACGGATGCATAGAGAAAATCCATATGTTCAAAACACCCTTACTGATCATGCTCAAAAGAGGCATAGATCTCTCTGAAACAATATGAACACATGGCATAAAAATAACAGCAGGGAATGACAGTGAAATTACTAAGTCTCTGAAATCAGAAACATTATGATCCCTAGTTTGCATGCTTGTGCTAGTCACCACAAAGATCACAAAAATACATGGCATACACCCCTGTAAAGATGGCATGGCATATTAAAAAACACATGTAGGACTCAAGTTCATAGGATGCACACATCAATCATGGCAAAAATGACAAAAGTGCATCTACTGAAACAGATCTGAAACTAACATCACATAGCCCTCTTCTAACAGCATTTCGGGCATCAATATGAGCTCAAATGAGGATGATGCAATGAGATGAAATTATGTACTCATCGAGACGAACAATTTGACATATTGCATGCATGAAACGGAGCAGTATGCAGCAAGTTATGATGCGATGAACATGCAACAAAAATCGGACAGAAAAAGACTTGGGGGATTTCGAGGGGAGGAGAAAAGTCAACCTCCAGATCGGATCTGGGATCCGGCGTGGATCGAAGCGGGGCCGAGCCGGGGCGGCGGGGAGGAGCACGCCGGGGCGGAGCCGGTCGCGGGCGGCGCCCGAGGCGGATGGCGGCGGCGGCGGCGATCTGGTGCGGCGGCGGGGCGGCGAGGTGCGCCGGCGCGGGTGGCGGGCTCCGGCGGGCAGAGCGCGCCGGCGGCGGCGGGGCGCGCGGCAGGGAGCGGGCGGCGCGGCGCGGTCGGGCCAGGCGCGGCCCGGGGCGGGCCGGCCGTGGGCCGGGCGGGCCACGGCGGTGGGAGGAGAGAGAGGAGGCCGACGGGGTGACGTGGCGGCGGCGGATTCGTCGGGGATGGCGGCGCGGACACGTTTGGCGGCGGGGTTTTTGTTCGACGGCGCGAGGGGAGCGGGGCTAGGGTTTCATCTGTGAAAATGGAGGGGGAGGCACCTATTTATAGGTAGGAGGGGCTAGGAGGCTCCAAATGGAGTGTGGTTTGCGGCCACACGATCGTGATCGAACGGCGATGGACATGGGAGTGACTTAGATGGGTTATTGGGCTGTTTTGGAGGGGTTTTGGGCTACAACCCACAAGAGGCTTTCGCGGTTACCCGGTTAACCGTTGGAGTATCAAACGACCTCCGAATGACCCGAAACTTGACAGGCGGTCTACCGGTGCTATACCAAGGCCGCTTGACAAACCTCGGTCCATTCCGAGAATGTTTAATACACGCTCACGGAAAAAGGTAGAAGGGAATACCGGAGGACGTAGGAGCGCCGGATTGCAAAACGGACAACGGGGAAAATGCTCCGATTCATGAAACGAACACGTATGCGAATGCGATGCACATGATGACATGACATGAAATGCATGACAAGGACAAAATGCAAAAAGAAGGGAAACCCAACCACGGAGGGAATATCATATCACATAGCCGAAAATGGCAAGAGTTGGAGTTACAAATATGGCAAGTTACATCCGGGGTGTTACAACACTCCACCACTACAAGAGGATCTCGTCCCGAGATCTAGGACTGAAAGAACTCCGGATATTCGGAACGGAGGTGGTCCTCGCGCTCCCAGGTGGCTTCTCGGTCTGAATGGTGAGACCACTTCACTTTCAGGAATTTGATGGACTTGTTGCGAGTCTTGCGCTCAGTTTCTTCAAGAATAGCAACGGGATGCTCATGATAGGACAAATCTTCTTGAAGATCAATCTCTTCAAAGTTGATGGTGCGCTCAGGTGTCTTGAAGCACTTGCGAAGCTGTGACACGTGGAACACATCGTGCACATTTGCAAAGTTTGGGGGAAGCTCAAGTTGATAGGCGAGATCGCCTCGTTTGCCGATGATCTTGAGAGGTCCGACGTATCTAGGGGCAAGTTTCCCTTTGATACCGAAGCGATGAGTGCCTTTCATTGGAGAGACGCGGAGGTAGACATGGTCTCCGATCTCAAAAGCCAAATCACGGTGTTTGCTATCGTAATAGATCTTCTGGCGTGATTGAGCGGCTTTAAGATTCTCACGAATGACTTTACACATATCTTCAGCCTCTGTGATCAAGTCGTTGCCAAGAAGTTGGCGTTCGCCCGTCTCAGACCAATTGAAAGGAGTACGGCACTTTCTGCCATAGAGAATCTCGAATGGGGCTTTGCCCGAGCTCGCTTGAAAGCTGTTGTTGTAAGAGAACTCAGGATATGGAAGACAATCCTCCCACTTCATGCTGAAAGAGATGACACAAGCCCTGAGCATATCTTCAAGAATTTGGTTGACACGCTCGACTTGTCCACTAGTTTGAGGATGGAAAGCTGTGCTGAAGCGAATGTTTGTGCGCATGGCCTTCTGAATAGAATCCCAAAACTTGGATGTAAAGATGCTGCCACGGTCTGAAGAAATCAATTGTGGAATGCCATGCAAGGAGACAATTCTGGAGGTGTAGAGCTCTGCCAGCTGCGCTGTTGTGATAGACTCTTTGATAGGAAGAAAATGAGCCACTTTAGTGAGCTTGTCGATGACGACGAAGATAGCATCATTTCCACGCTTGGACTTAGGAAAACCAATCATGAAGTCCATTTCGATATGATCAAACTTCCATTCTGGAATAGCAAGAGGTTGGAGTAGACCAGCTGGTCGTTGGTGTTCTGCTTTCACCCTTCGACAGACATCACATTCATTCACGAATTGAGCAATTTCTCGCTTCATTCGAGTCCACCAATACGGCTGCTTGAGGTCATGGTACATCTTCGTACTTCCAGGATGAATTGACAGAAGAGAATTGTGCACCTTGTTCATAATGACTTTACGAAGATCACCCTTTGGAACCACAATCCGGTCCTCGAAGAAAAGAGTATCTCTGTCATCAATGCGATAGCACTTGTATTTGGAGATGCCCTTGTCAATACCACGTTTCACCTTCTTCACCATGGTATCCAGCAGTTGTGCCTCACGAATTTGATCTTCCAATGTAGGAGAGACTATGAGGTTGGCAAGAAGACCTTGAGGAACAACTTGGAGATTCAACTTGCGGAAAGCTTCACAAAGATCCGATTGAAAGGGCTTGAGGATTAAGCTGTTGCAATAAGCCTTCCTGCTCAAAGCGTCTGCAATCACATTAGCCTTGCCTGGAGTATATTCAATACTCGGATTATACTCTTGAATCATTTCGACCCATCGAGTCTGCCTGAGGTTGAGGTTGGGCTGAGTGAAGATGTACTTGAGACTCTTGTGATTGGTGAATATGTCCACTTTCCTTCCCAACAGGAGATGTCTCCATGTTATCAGTGCGTGGACGACTGCCGCCAACTCAAGATCGTGAGTGGGGTAGTTCTTTTCGTTGGGCTTCAAATGACGAGATGTATAGGCCACAACCTTCTTCTCTTGCATTAACACAGCACCGAGACCTTGAACAGAAGCATCACAGAAAACTTCATAAGGCTTGGATTCGTCAGGAGGAGTCAAAACTGGAGCAGTGACGAGTCTCTCTTTGATAGCGTTGAAAGCAACGTCACACTCAGGAGACCAGACATACTTCACATGCTTCTGGAGGAGGTTGGAAAGAGGCTTTGCAATCTTTGAGAAATTCTCAACGAATCTTCGGCAATAGCTTGCAAGTCCAAGAAAACTGCGAAGCTGCTTGACATTCTGAGGAGGTTCCCAATTCAAAACTGCAGACACCCTCTCGGGATTAATAGCAATGCCCTTGGCAGAGATGATATGCCCAAGATAAAGAACTTCATCAAGCCAGAATTCACATTTGGAGAACTTCGCATAGAATTGATACTCTCTGAGCTTGTCGAGCACCAATCGCAAATGCTTGGCATGATCCTTCTTATTCTTGGAGAAGACCAATATATCATCGAGATAGACCAAGACGAATTCGTTGGTGTAGGGGTTGAAGATGAAGTTCATCATTCGAGAGAAAGTTGGAGGAGCATTGACAAGGCCGAAAGACATGACAGTATATTCATAAGAACCAAAGCTTGTTCTGAATGTTGTCTTGGGAATATCTTCTTCACGAATGTGAATTTGATGATAACCCATACGAAGGTCAAGCTTGGAGAACACTTTAGCACCTTTAAGTTGCTCGAATAGCTCATTGATGTTGGGAAGTGGGTACTTGTTCTTGATAGTCTTCTTGTTCAATGGACGGTAATCGACGCAAAGTCGGTCCGTGCCATCCTTCTTCTGGACAAAAAGAACACCACAACCCCAAGGAGATGAACTCGGTCTGATCAGACCCAGACGCTCTTGTTCATCGAGTTGTTTCTTCAATTCCTTCAACTCTTTTGGTCCAAGCTTGTATGGACGCTTGCAAACGGGTTCCGTGCCAGGCTCAAGATCAATAACAAATTCGACTAGCCGGTGAGGAGGCATTCCCGGAAGCTCTTCTGGAAAGACATCTTGGTACTCACAAACGACTGGAATCTGAGAGATAGCATCCAATTCACCCTTCTCATTGAGAGAAAACAACCGAATGGTTTCATCGCGAGCGGCATAGATGATCACATCGTCAGAAGAGTGAGTCAATTGAATTTCCCTGGCAGCACAATCAAGCTGAGCCTTGTGCTTAGAAAGCCAGTCCATCCCGAGAATTAGATCAATATCAGAGTCACCAAGAACAATTGGTTTAGCCAGAAATCTATAGTCGCCCATCTTGATGGAAACATCCGGGACACAGGAGCTTGCGTTCATGAATTTACCCGAAGATACAACTGATATCGGTCTAGGCAAATCTTGGAAAGACAACTCATGCTTCGATGCAAAAGGTCTTGAAATGAAAGAATGCGATGCACCAGTATCAAATAAGACTTTTGCAGGGATATCATTAACAGGAAGGTTACCCATAATCACTTCTGAAGAATCCTTTGCTTGAGCTGCATTTATCATGTTCACCTTTGCAGACTTGGAATTATGCTTGACCACTGCATTGCTGGAAGATTTCACAGGAGGAGGAGGCGGAAGGCGCCTTTGGTTGAAGCACTTGTTCGCATAGTGACCCTTTTGCTGACATTTGTTGCAAGTCACCTCTGAGAGCGGACGATGATAAGGAGCATTTGTCCTTGGAGCTTGGTTCTGAGACTTGTTCTGATAGCCAGGGTTGGGTGGGTGGGAAGATCCACGACCACCTGAGTTCTTCTGCTGATAAGGCTGATGGAACGGAGGAGGAGGAGGCAACCAGAACTTCTGTTGCTTGGCCGCCACTAGTGAGGAAGAAGAGGACTGAACTGCGTCCCTGACTCTCTTCTTAGATGCCTCACACTTAAGCTGAGCAGCTTCTTGTTTTAGTGCCATGTTGTAGAATTCATCATACTTTAACGGCTCAAAAAGCACGAGAGCTAGTTGCAGATCTTCTCTGAGGCCACGCCTGAATTGGTAAATCATGCTCTTCTCATCAGGGATGTCTTGCTTAGCAAAACGAGAGAGCTTCTGGAACTGAGTGTTGTATTGATACAGAGACATGTTGCCTTGCTTGAGATTGCGGAACTCCTCACGCTTACTCTCAATAACACTTTGTGGAATGTGATGAACTTTGAAGTCACGGCGGAAATCATCCCAGGTAATCACACGACCTCCTCTGGAATCTTTGTATTGTTGGAACCACTCAGCAGCTTGATCCTTGAGTTGAAAAGAGGCAAACTTGACAAAGTCCTCAGGTCTGACATTGCTACATTCGAAGTGCTTGTTGATGTCCACGAGCCAATCATCGGCGTCTGTGGTCTCGACACAGTAGCTGAAAGTCTTTGGCTGATTTGCAAGGAACTGATTGAGGGTAGCAAAATGCGGCTGATTGTTGCCTTGGCCTTGATTTCCCTAATTACCTTGCCCTTGGTTGCGATCTTGCAAGAGCTGAATCAGAATCTGAGCGTTGGCATTGGTGGCTGTCATCAAGGCTTGCCATGCCTCCGGAGGCGGAGGTGGTGGCGGAGGGTTAGCCTGACTTCCTTCATTGCGTTCCGGATTCTGACGCGTTGGCGGAGCCATCCTGAAGAGGGTGACATCCATTAGCATCTTGAGAGACATATATTCAAGCTGAATCAAAGGATCGAAATTGCAACATATAGTCTTCACAATAAACATTCGAACAAGAATGAACGAATGAATTCCAAAGTAAAGCATCACACTTCCATAAGCTGAGAAGCCATTTAGATAAAGGTATGGAATCACCATCTGCCTCGAAACAACTCGAATATAACAACTGAAAACAAAACAAAGGATTGGCTTGCAGAATAAGCCGGAACAAACATATGATAGATCCCATTTCGTATCATGTGTCTGTTGGAAAGATATCCTACGAGATACTTGAATTCCCACTTATAAACTCCCGAAACTTTCTGGTTATGCAATCAGGTGTTGGGGATACAGGGGACACAAAATATATCACCCAAACTAACAATACCTAGATCCAGCTGTATCCATCCTTCAACACATAACCAAGAAACCCTCGGAAATCGTCTACCTCAACCTTCGAAAAGCATCCGTTATACGAGTTATGGCAATACTCCCGCACTCGCCTCGGTACTGGGCTATCAGGGTTATCTCACCAACAATTGTACAAAAGAGATTTTCGATGTCGGCGTACTAAACTCAGGTATTCCAGAACTGCAACGATAAGATTATGACGACAACACCTCAGAGCTCAACTCCCCGGGACACCTCCACTAAACCGCTGCTGACAGGGGGCACCAAGACAATGTTGTCATCACAAAACCATCGGAACGATTCCAAGATACCCGCGTGATCCTAAAATTTTTTTTAGTGAAATTTGAGAAGAGAAGAGTCAAAACTCTATGTCAGGATGCCTTACCAGAGCGATGAGGAGACTGGGAAGTAAAAAGAATTCCTAAACTCTCCGATACATAATTCCTAAATGACTCAAAACATTTTTCTAGACACAACTCGGCCGCTAAAAACGATCAATCAGTGGGGGCTCCTAAGGTCGGGGAAGGCTCTGATTACCAACTTGTAACGCCCTCAATGCGGTTACGCCTCTAAGTCGTGCTTCAACACGTGGGAGATATAGCCGCATCGAGGGCGTTACAGACGTGCTCCTGTAGCTGGTTCGAATCCAAACCTAGACTATGACTATATATGGTGCTATGCTACTCTGCAAGTAATGAAACTGACATATCCAACATTCGCTTCTCCTCTTCTCTACTTACTCTGCCTAGCATCAAAAGCTCTGGCCGCAACAACCATGTCCGCTGGCTGCTCGTCCACCTGCTCTTCAGCAGGCAACAACCAGATATGCACCAGGTCGCCACCCGTACCATCACCTGTTGGTCTCGTCACACCCCCACCGGCACACGCACCGCAGCCGATTGCTCATCACAACCCGCTGCCGTTGGTGTGGTGCCACTGCTGCGAATCACGCAGAGTCATCTGTCGCATCTCAACCACAATCCGCAACCCTGGCCGAGTCTTCTACAAATGCCCGAATCATGGGGTAATAATATGTTTAAGTGTTGTTCTACTGCTTTCAGTTGCTGATTTTTTTAATAGTTTGGTTGATGATCTTCCAATTTGATTCGTGCAGAAAAGGGAAGATTCGTGTGATTTGTATTTCTGGGAATTTGCTGATGTGGGGGAATGCAACTATGCTGATTATTTGGTTAGCCGAGGAATCCCAATACCAGCAGGTTGGGGTGTTGGACAAGTAACTGAAGGAACGACAGAAGAGGAAGATGCAGAGCAGAAGGTTAAAGATGTAGTTCCTCTGATCATGGCCAAGCAACAGCTGCTGAACGGCCTTGACAGCAATGAGGAGATGAAAGAGCTTGTGAAGATAATGGGCAAAATCGATGTGCTCTGTAGGATGATTGTCTCTTTATTTGCAGTGTATGTAGCACTCGTGATGTATTCAGTGGCTACGACATGAGCACTTTGCTGAAACTAGTAATGAATGAAACCTGTGTAGCAGGCTGGGTGTAGTGTTGTGAACATCTAATGATTTCTATTAACGGAAATCAGGGGGTATCCCATTTTGCTCATATAAATAAATAAATAGCAGAGGCCCTGTCAGGTCAGCTTTGTTCTCATTCGAAGACGTCGAGCAAATTGCAGTCCAACAGCAACCTATGTCATCAAATTCAAGTTTCACGGCCAAATATGAGTACAACTAAACAACAATGTCATCATGTTTCAGTTGTCATACAATCACCAAACACAAATCATCATACATAACAAGTGATGTTCTCACAACAAAATACTAAACAACATGTTCATCAGGTTTCAGTTGTCATAACAAACACAATTTCACATAGTAGATAAAAAATTCTTCTGACAGGCAAATACGACAAAAGCAATGTGATCATCATCCACAGCAGCAGCGTCAACATCTTCACCATGTGTATCAGTCTGAATCGTAATTCCCCATGGTGTCATCATCTTCTTCGTCCTCAACGTCCTCGAACGTTGGCTTCTTCTTGATCAACTCTTGTATGTCCACAACACGACAGACAATATTTTCGCCGGCGTCATTGACGTGATGGTTCTCAAAGATATTAGGAACATCTGTGTTATCTTGTACATCAGGAGCAGTGTAAGCATCATCTTGTTGTGCAACTTCATTAAACGAATTCCTCTGCTCAAACCTTTGCAATACTCTCCAGTCATCGCTACGTGCAAATGTGTCTTCCAAGAAAATATCTGTGTTGCTTTATTTGCCAAAATAAAAGGCTCGTTGGTATGGTATGCCGCCTTGACATTGATGGATTTGAAATAACCATTAGCTCTGGGTTTTGCGATCCTGGAAAATAGGTTATACCAACGGCAGCACAACAGAACCACACACCGATGGTCCTCGAAACTGGAGATATACTGCAACTGAACAATGTCTATTATGTTAGCATACATTTCAGTTGTCTCTTTGTCACACGTATCTATGCTCATGATGGCACTATTTTTTGTCTTCATGCCTTCGTCTCGTGCAAGGGTGTTGTAGCGCACATCTCCAACAACGCAAGATGCATAATGTCTTACCCGAGTATCAGGACCCAATGCTAGTGAGTAAAGGACATCATCAACTGCCTGCCCATCCTCCCGCATCTTCTAACCTATGGTTAGAAAATAGACAAGCTGATCATCTTATGTACTCAATATATTAAAAAAATTGACAGTGCACTTCAAAAGCTTACATGGTTCTTGAACCATTTCGCAAATCCTGCCATAACCAGTTTGTCAATGTTTCTTGGATTTTGCGGCAGTAACTCCTCTTTGTAGATCCTGCACAACATAGTGATCGCGTCAAACATCTAAATATATAAGAATGTGCTGCAAGTTTAGTAGATTACGATGTATAAGTTGCAGTACTGCACTTACTTGATATAAGGTAGTATCTCAGGTCAGTTATTCAACACATACCAAACCATTTTGTCCAAATCTTTAGGTTTGTCCTCTTGTTGACTCTTCCCTGTAACTCGAACAGAATAATCGAAAACATTGAGCCCGGGATTGTCTTCACCCACCTCTTTGCTAAGCTGATCAGCTGTTTCCATGTATTTTGAGCAGAATGTCAACGCTTTTGTAGCAATGTAGGCCTCTACAATGGAACCCTCGGGTCTAGCTCTATTCCTAACATAGCCCTTGAAAGTGCCTAGCCGCCTTTCAATAGGGTACATCCATCCATACTGTACTGGACCTCTAAGTACTGCCTCATCAGGTAGATGAACAGCCAAATGCACCATCACATCAAAGAAGGCTGGAGGATATATCTTCTCAAGGTCGCATAGGATAGTTGGTATCTTGTCTCTAAGATACTCCAAAGCATCTATCCTGATATTCCTACTGCAGAGTTCCCTGAAGAATTGTCCCAACTCTGCAACTGCTCTGTATTAGTCAGGGCGGCCCAATCCTCTAAGGATAACAGGTGAAACCCTTTGAAGTAGGACGTGGCAGTCATGAGTTTTCAACCCTTGTACCTTGTTTCCATCTGCACTGACTCTCCTTTCAGGGTTGGAAGCAAATCCATGTGGGAATCTCACACGTGACAGGACCTCGCGGAATTCTTTTCTTTTTACCTTGTCCAAGACGTACACAACTGGTGCCATATCCCGTGGTTTACCTTCATTTTGCACCTGCAAATCCTTTCTGATACCCAGGTGTGTCAAATCAATCCTAGATTTTAAGGTATCTTTCGTCTTGCCTTCAATATTAAGAAGTGTGCCGATAATGTTGTCACATATATTTTTCTCGATGTGCATCACATCAAGATTATGCCGCAGATCTAAATCTTTCCAATACTCCAAGTCCCACAAAGTGGACCTGCGGGTAAACAACAATCTCTCTTCTACCCTACCACACTTCCTTTTCCCGCTACCATTACCAGGATGGTTTCCTGGTGTAATATGTCTGACCTTCTCTAATTCCACTTGCAACTCATCGGCGGTGAGCCTCTTTGGCGCATCACGTTTTCCATGCTTTGCATTGAACACATGTCTTTGATATTTTCTAGGATGCAGCTTGTCCTTGGCAAGGAAACAGTGGTGTCCAATGTAACAGATCTTGCTAAGTATGGCGTATGACAGCGAATTCCTGTCACAGCGAACACATGCATTGTAACCATGTGTCGTTCGCCCTGACATAGTGCCCAAAGCCGGATAATCATGGATGCACCAAATTATAATAGCACGCAGAAAGAAATCAGCTGGTGGGCTGCTATATAGGTCTCGAGTGAGAACACCCTTCCATAGTTGTTGAAGTTCCTCCACAAGAGGCTCCATGAACAAATCAAAATCCTTTCCTTTCCAGAACTTTTTGGACCTGGGATGAGCAAGGCCATCATGTAGTTTGATTCTTTGGTGCAGACATTTGGAGGCATGTTGTAAGGGATAACAAGCACTGGCCACATGCTATATGTGGCGCTCTGGTGGCCAAATGGGTTAAATCCATCTGAAGCTAAGCCAAGTCTAATGTTTCTCGGGTCAGCAACAAACTCTTTGTGTTTATCATTGAAGCTTTTCCACTCACTACCATGAGATGGATGGCTCATTACATTCTGATCTATGTACTCCTGGTTCCTAGAATGCCACAGTACATCCTCTCTTGTTTCAGCATCATGAAACAACCTCTGCAATCTTGGTGTAATTGGTAAATGTCTCAGAACATTATGAGGAATCCTCTTCATAGCATCGTCATCTTTCCATCTTGATGATTTGCATTTCGGGCATTCACTTAAGTTGGCATATCATATCCAATTCCAGCTGCATGAAGGAAATTCCTCATTTCACTCTAGGTGTGTGGCAGCTCAAACGCATCTGGGAAAGATTCGCGAAAAGCAGCCAACATTGCATCGAATGATTTGTTGGTCATCCGCTCAGATGTCTTCACCTGAAGAAAGGTGACCATAGCTGAGAATACTGACAGCTTATTTCCTGGGGTGAAAGCAACGTTGCATTGTTCCAACATGCGGGCCCACTATTTTTCTTCTGCAGGTGAAAGTTCACGGAATGCACGAGCATTTTGTAGCATTGTTTCAATGTTGGTCAAACTCACTGGCTCTGCCACCACCACCTCCTCCTCCTCTTCCACCTGAGCATCAGGCAGATCAAGATGGTGATCTGTTGATTCCATGTAGAAAATAACATTGATGTTCACAGCTTCACCATGATGAACCCACCTAGTATATGTGACCGACATCCCATACAAGTGTAGATGATTTTGCACAGTTGACTGAGGTCTTGTAACTGAATTCATACAACTGCTACACGGGCAGAGCACATCTGATTTCGGACCACCGTACTCAGCTCTAATAAAGTTCATGAAGTTTTCAACCCCCTCGACATATGCAGCAGAGAATCTTCGAGCAGAAGTTATCCAAGTCCTGTCCATTTGTTAGACATACAAATTAGTTCTTCTACTAGATATTACAGGAAACACATATATGCTTTTTTATGAAGTCCAGAAAAAAATACCTAGGTCGATGTCTAAAGCTATGGCAAGATATTTGGACGAGCAGATCTAAGTAACGAAATATATGTAAAGCTAATTCAGCAAACAGATTTGAGTGCCAAATTATGGTAGGCTGTTCAGGAGTCAATGAGGCCGAGCACACAGCCATCGAACTATCGAAGGCCATCGCAACAACAAAGATCGAGTATAAAACGGTGTAGAGCTATTTCAGCTAACAGATTGGCTACTAGACCATGGAAATCTACGTCACAATAAATATATGGCAGGATATTTTAGCAACTAATCGTCCTTGGCATGCCATCTCAGCTAAGCAGATTGAGTACATAACAGGGCAAGGAAGCTTCTTAAGCAGAGCATATTGATAGTAAACTACTTCGGCAAACAGTGAGATTAACAGCGTCTATCAGCTAACATTCAGCGCTACACCGACATGAACGGGGCCTCAGTCTAGAATGCGCGTACCATGGGAGAAGCTGACCGTCGTGTGTCTCCACACGAACATCGCCAGCGGTGGCGGCGCTGACCACCGTGCGCCTCCACAGGAACGTAGCCAGAGGTGGCGGCACGGCTAGAGGACGGTAGTCTACGAGAGCGTACTGTGGGAGCGAGAGGATCGCCGAACCGCGGCGCCGACGTATCGGCGCGGCGGGGAGGGCGGTTTTTGCGGAGCGAATGGAGTGGAGGAGGACAGGGGGGAGGGGGGTTTGGGGAATATTATTGTCTAGTTGGCCGAAGGGCGGTTGAATCGGATTTGGGGGGAATTTTTGGGTGTTGGGGGGAGGAGGATTTTTGCGCGGTGGGCGGGGGGAGTTTGGCGCATGGTCGGTTTCTCCAAGTGCACTCCCACATGTCAGTGAAAAGGCAAGCCGAAGCACGTTCCGTTTGCGTGAGCCGTGTGCAGGCCGAACGTGTGTGGGGTGCAATGCGACCGCGACAGGAGTGCTGTGAGTGTACCGCCTTTTTTCCATTTAAACTAGGTGCTTCGCCCCCTCAAAAAAAATTTGTTGCTTCGCGCGATCTATCGATACTACTACTAGTAATCTGGTAATCCCGACTAAAACGGCGCGGCCGGGTCTTTTCCCACACGATATGCTGGGAGGTTGGCTTAGTTGGGTTTTTTTAGGACGAGTAATGCTACACCTACGTAATTCCAGTTACGTAATTAACGTAATGTGAAACGTGTGAGCTGTTTATTGTAGATTGGGGGGAGGGAGGGGCCCACCACCATGAAAATCAGGGGAGGAGAGAGAGAGAGGCAATTTATGTTAACCCTTTCGTAGGTTCCCGTAGATGTAGAAAGATGTGAAATGCGTGAATGTGTAGTGGACGTACTTGGAATGCCTAAGATAATTTGTGTATGTATAGACCCTATGTGTTTATTTTACTTCACATGTTAGATTTGTCTCGGTTCAATAAAAAGCAGAGTTGGTGATGATGGTGTGCCTGTGATCCTGCGATATAGGCCATCCGATCTATATCTAACGGATAGGAAGGAAACTATGACAATTTACCCGCACTCCTCTCCACACTTGCAGATAAGGTTTTCCCTCGTTCATCCTTTTCTCCCACAAGATCTTGATCTTTCGTGCAACACACGGGCATCTTGCTAGTACTCCTACAATATGTATATTATTGTGAAAGTTCATATACACCGGCCGAGATTAATGCAAACAGATTTTCATTACATTTTGAACTTTTATAGGACAGAAAAATAAAAGAAACCCGACCCTAAACCTATTCTACGGCGGCGACCGACGTCCTCCATCTGCGCTCTCTATGTACGGGGGCGGGTTTCAAGACCCGTGAAGTGAAGGTGCGGTCTCCGACGAGGAAGAGTAGAACACGGGATACGGACCAAACAGTTGGCACACCATGCCCTGCCGCCTCCCATGCCCTACTCATCCTCGGAGGAGTGCCCGACCTCGGCGGTGTCGGACGTTGGACGACGGCAAGTAGGACGCGTGGCTGACGGTGATCCCGTCATCGGCTGCCAGCGTGGCCACCGCTTGTGCGGTCGCATCCGCGTCCGTCTACGCCACTATTGCGTCGCGAGAGGCGACTTGAGCGAGGGCGGCGACCTCGAGCTTCATCCTCGAAGACAAGCTCTCCCGTAGAGCGTTCGCACTTGCGGTCATGGCGGATGTGGTACCAGGTAGGAGGACGATGCGCTATGGTGTGGAGGTTAGCTGGGCGTTGCCGCTTTAAGTAGCGCATTCCAGTGAGGCCAAGCGTCCGGGTGCGTCATTAAGTCGCCGGAGTTGGTTCCTCGGGCACTGAGCCTCTTAACGACGACATACGAACGTACGGCATGAATGCGGGCAGCTGGCGCCGGCTAGGAACACACCGCACAACGACGCGAGGGACGAGGGTTTTGGTGTGCCAGGGTAGTCAGCTGCGGTCGTGGCAACGTTGGAAATGCCCTTTGCTCACATGCGATCCCCATATGTCATTGAAAAAGCAAGACGACCCGGCATGGTCTCAGGTCCAGAGGATGCAGTTAGCCGCGCTACACCACTGCACGGACGCGTCGCGGCGCCGTGCATCCTCGACGAGCCGGGTGTTGGGGTGTGTTTGGATTGTGGCCAAAGTGCACCTTACCAAAATTTTGGTCATGACCCAAAGATTGGTCTTTGTTTGGATGGTTGCCATTTTTTTGGAATGCCAATTGTCGGTGTCAAAACCGGCGGATCTCGGGTAGGGGGTCCCGAACTATGCGTCTAGGCGGATGGTAACAGGAGACAAGGGACACGATGTTTTTACCCAGGTTCGGGCCCTCTCGATGGAGGTAAAACCCTACTCCTGCTTGATTGATATTGATGATATGGGTATTACAAGAGTTGATCTACCGCGAGATTGAAGAGGCTAAACCCTAGAAGCTAGCCTATGGTATGATTGTTGTTGTCCCTACGGACTAAACCCTCCGGTTTATATAGACATCAGAGGGGGCTAGGGTTACACAGAGTCGGTTACAAAGAAGGAGATCTACATATCCGTATTGCCAAGCTTGCCTTCCACGCCAAGGAGAGTCCCATCCGGACACGGGACGAAGTCTTCAATCTGGTATCTTCATAGTCCAACAGTCCGGCCAAAGGATATAGTCCGGCTGTCCGGATACCCCCTAATCCAGGACTCCCTCAGTAGCCCCTGAATCAGGCTTCAATGACGATGAGTCTGGCGCGCAGATTTGTCTCCAGCATTGCAAGGCGGGTTCCTCCTCCGAATACTTCATAAAAGATTGTGAACACGAGGAACGTGTCCAGCTTTGCAAAACAAGTTCCACATACAACCGCGGAGAGAATAATAGTCCCACAAATCTAATCTGCTGACGTATTTCACAGTGCGTCATCACACCACAGCCAGGTCACCATTCGAATCGTTTCTTTTTACAACTAACCTCAGCGTGTTTCGCGAGGCGGTTCCTTGGCACGTCTTGTCGAAGCAGAGATCGTGTCCCCTTATTACGGGATTCTCATCAATACGGACGTGGGTAACCCAACCGCGCCATCAATTACGGCGCTTGGGGGATAAGCGAGTTTTACCAGGCTGGTGGGGGGCGCCTAGCTTCATCTGCCCTTATAAAGGGATAATGATTCACCTTTTTCTACCCACGCCTTCTTCCTCATTGCTCGTCCATTCCTGCGCACTCGAGCTCCAGCGCCCAAGTCCACATCTTCCTCCTCAACCCCCTCCAATCATGTCCGGAGCGGGAGGCAAGTGGATGGTCTCCTCCGTCACGGAGGGACACATCAAAAAGCTGAGGGGAGCCAGATACCTGTCCGAGGATATCACACACCGGCTCCCAGATGCGGGGCAGCTCATCCCCACCCCCAGGCCCCATGAGAGGGTAGTATTCCTTACCCACTTCCTCCGCGGACTGGGATTTCCTCTTCATCCATTCGTCCGGGGGCTCATGTTCTACTACGGCCTGGATTTCCACGATCTGGCCCCGAACTTCATCCTCAACATCTCGGCGTTTATCGTCGTGTGCGAGGCCTTCCTCCGCATCAAGCCCCACTTCTGCTTATGGCTCAAGACCTTCAATGTCAAACCGAAGGTGGTGGGCGGCCAGCAGGCAGAGTGCGGAGGCGCCATGGTGGGCAAAATGCCCAACGTCACGTGGCTCGAGGGCTCCTACGTGGAGACCATAAAGGGGTGGCAATCAGGGTGGTTCTACATCACCGAGCCGCGCGACCCCAAATGGGCGGCGGCCCCCGAGTTTCGATCCGGAATCCCCACGCGGCTCACCTCCTGGAAAGAGAAGGGCCTGCCCTGGGGTAGTCCGGTAGAGCTGACCGGACTCCAAACCTGTATCCAAAACATGGTAAACAGGAAGCTCAAGCTTGTCAACATAGTCCAGGTCATGCTCATCCGCCGGATCCTCCCGTGTCAACAACGGGCGTTCAATTTGTGGGAGTTCAACCCGGCCCACCACCAGACTCTAAGCAAGCTCTTCGACACAACGCACGAGGACGCCTGGAAGGTGCTGTTTAAGGGCGCCGAGGTTCCCCCTCCCCTCACCGAGGATCGCAGACTCAGCGCGAAGCGCCAAGCTGGCGCGTTAAGCTTTTTCATCTCTTGTAGGGTATTCATTTTTCATGGTTTGACTATGTGCAGGATCTGAGCCCCCATGCCTTTGACAGGAGTGGGTGGAGACATCGGGGTAGATTGACTGCCCGGCCCCTCTGCCCGAAGACCCTGAAGATGCTCTCCTGACGGAGATGCTGACTCCGGCCCCATATGAGGTGCCGGAGAAGAAGATCAAGAAGAAGGCCACGGGAACCCGAAAGAGTTCCCTACGCCAAGTAGTATCGGACTCATCGTCCGATAACTCAGAGACACACTCCTCCCGTGAAAACAAGGAGGAGGCAGATAAAGGTTCTCCCCCCCCCCCAGTCGGGGAAGACAAGAAAAGGAAGGCCGCCCCAATCAGGGAGGCCGAAGGGTCCAAGAAGGGAAGGACTCTCCCTCCGGACTGCTCCGCCACCGCCGCCGACAGCGAAGACGAGTGGCCACCCAGGGCCAAGCTCCTGGCGAGATCGTAAGTATTCATATACCATAGTAACTTGTGGCACCATTTAATTGCACAGCTTCTACTAACGCCGGACACGGTTATGCAGTCCGTCCCGGGCCCGTATGGACGTATCCTCGTCGAGCGGCTCGTTGGATCCGTCGGACATAAGCAGCGGAGGATCTCTTCCGACCGCCTCCACCCCTCGCCCTACGGACAACGCCGAAGTGTTGTCTCAAAGGGCACCAAGCCGAGGGGAGGTAGTCCTGGAGGCGCCTCAAGACGACCTTCCGGACTCCAGGCGCAAAGGGAGCAAGGCTCCCAAGGGCTCCGAGTTAGGCCCTAGGCCGAACACCGCACCGGAACCTCCAGTGGTTCCGGACTCCGGCAGGCGACCCCCTACCAAGAGGGGCAAGCCGCCCATGCCAGTGACCTCTGCCCATCTAGAGGTACTGGACAACCTGCTGGGAGTGCTTAGCGGCGCTTCCATCAACGAGGAGCACCGCACTATTATGAGTGCAGTGATCCAGAAGGTTCAGTCCGCCAAGAGCGGACTGACCGAAGCCTGTGCCAGCCTTCTAACAGGCTTTGAGGTATGTATTTAAAATATATGAAAATATTACCGCATAGACAATAGCCCCTGATGCTCTGTTTGGCGTTCACAAAGAAAAGCCGAATAGAGGATCAAAATAACATTCGCAGGAGTCTAATACAAGTATGTCTATATGCGTATGCAGGCTTCGCTGCTGACCTCTGCCACACTGACTGCGGAGGTCGACGCACTGAAGCAGAGCCTCGAGTGGTCCGAGAAAGAGCTCGGCCTTGCCAAGAAGCAGCTCGAGGAGAACCAAGGTAAGCAATACCTTGTCTATATAATATATATATATATATATGTGTGTGTGTGTGTGTGTGTGGTTGCAAAAAATGATAGGATCATCATGAATGTGTTAGGGACCACGACCGAAGTGGCGGCCCTGAAGCAAGCGCTGTCCGAGGCCGAAAACAAGGTGGCCACGGAGCGCACTGAGCGGGAGAAACAAGAGGCACGGGTTGGTGAGGTGCAGCAAGAGCTCCAAACTCTCATGAAGAAGCACGAGACTTTGGAGCTTGACTCGAGGACTCGAGAGTCCGAGCTTGCTACGGCCCTCGAGAGCAACAAGCATGCCAAGGCCGAAGCCCAAAAAGCCCTCCAGGAAATTGAGGCAATGAAGAAGATAGCGGCGGGTAAGGCATTCATTATGCAAAGCAAGCATGTGAAAGTAAATTACTTGTTACTTACCCGAGTCCGGAGCTCTCCAGGAGCATTCGCAGATTTGCCCCGCAGCGTGTCAGATGCCGCAAAGTTCTACCGGGCCGAGAAAGGGAGCTCGAAGGAGAAGGTGTTCTAGTCTCAGTATACTGAGGCCAAACACCCGGTGCCTTTAAGCGACCAGCTGAAGCAATTGGTCGAGCTCCATAAGGCGGCCGAACAGGCCATGAAGGGTCTTATAGTCCGGCTATGGCCTGGAGAGGCCATGCCCGGGAGCTACTTCGGGCTGGTGAGGCGGCTTGTGGATGCCTGTCCTTGGCTTGAAGTCATCAAGCGCTCCTTCTGCATCGAGGGCACCCGCAGGGCGCTTGCCCGTGTTAAATTACACTAGGGCAAGATGGACGCTGAGAAGCTGGTGAAGGATGGACCACCGCAGGGCAAGGAGCATCGCCACCCCGAAATGTATTATGAGGGCGTCCTGAAGGGTGCCCGCCTTATGGCGGATGAGTGTTCCAAAGATGTAATTTTTGAGTGAACTTGCTCGTGTGATCCTGTGTTATGAAAACGTGTTCATATGCGCTATGCAACGCTTATTTGAATTTAAAATATTACCTTCTGTGCGGCTGTTTATCAAATCTGAAAGATGGCTAGTTGTCGGCTTCTGCCCCCATGCCACGAGTGCTGGGGTGTTCGGGATAAATCTGAGCACTCTTTTTTCCATTGTTGGGTCCTTCGAGGGAGGTGCTCAGCGCAACGAACAAGGCAATCGAACTATAATGCTTTATCACTTTCACTTAGCCATAGAAGTCTACAATTTTAAATTTTGGCAAAGCCCCTAGTGTTCGGAAGGCTGAATTCGGGGCGCTATACACGCCTTAAGCCGGACAAAGCCGACTCCTCGCTTGAAGCAGCATAAGTCTTTAGGGACTCGAGACCTCTCGAACAGCGACCAGCTCTCGCCCTATCATGACAGTCAGTTTAGCTTTCTCTACTGAGGTGCTTGCCCAGATGAACCGGGGCACAATCGCAGTAGTTCTCCCAGTGCTACCTTAGCTGATACAGCGGAACGTAAGGCACCAAAACATGGGAGCCGGGCAAACCCAACATTTGACCAAAGACATGATTCGGAGCTGATGCATATAATGCTATAAGTTTGGGGTGCCGCACTGTCGATAGTGTTCGGACTTCTCACGCCGTATTATGGGGTACTTGAGCCCCTGGCGTATTGGCCGCACCAGAGTGTACGGGCGCTGAATGTCATGAATGAACATATGTATATATAAATAAAGGAAGAATAGAGAATGCAGTAATAGACTAGTGCTATGCATTGTATATTCGAAAAGGTGCGTCAAAGCAGAATGGTACAAGTGGTGCAATAAGCAAAAAGTAGGACTATTTGACATGTCCCCACCAAGGGCAAGCTGAGGAATGGTGCTTTAAAGCAGGTATTTTATCGGAGACCACCTGGGAGTTCCATGGTGCGACGTAGCTTGCTGCCTCCTTGGCTGCTGTACCGTGTGTTCGGCAATTATACTGCCGGACAGGGCTTCCAGAGAGTAGAGTCCTGGAAGAGAGAAAAAATAACAAAGTATGAAGCCCCTAGTGCGGTTGATCCGCGTTTTGGGGCGTGCCGTAGTCGTGCCCCTCCCTCTATGCCCATGGTATTTTCAATGCGTAATTATGTACGCGTGGTACGGATTTCGCCGTTTGGCTGGGGCTAGGGTAGGGGCCGCATTGCTATGCGAGCTCGGGACGTGCCAGGCGGTCTTGTTGCAGATTACTCCGGGCGCGCTTGACGGTGTCCAGGTGTTTGATCGCCGAACTGGTGAATTGCCTTGAGAGGCTACTTTGTGCTTCTGCTGCGAGGGCTGCAGTGTGCTCCTCCGTTCGTAGAGAGCGCTCTGTGTTTCCATTGACTGTGATGACCCCCCCAGGTCCTGGCATCGTGAGCTTGAGGTATGCATAATGCGGTACCGCATTGAATCTCGCAAATGCGGTTCGCCCAAGCAGTGCGTGATAGCCACTGCAGAACGGGACTATATTGAAGATTAACTCTTCGCTTCGGAAGTTATCCGGGGATCCGAAGACCACTTCCAGTGTGACTGAGCCTGTACATTGGGCCTCTACACCTGGTATAACGCCTTTAAAGGTCGTTTTTGTGGGTTTAATCCTTGAGGAATCTATACCCATTTTGCGCACTGTGTCCTAATAAAGCAGGTTTAGGCTGCTGCCGCCATCCATAAGGACTCGAGTTAGGTGAAATCCGTCGATGATTGGGTCTAGGACCAATGCGACGAATTCGCCATGACGGATACTAGTGGGATGGTCCCTGCGATCGAAAGTGATCGCACAAGAGGACCATGGGTTGAACTTTGGGGCGACTGGCTCCAACGCATATACGTCCCTTAGCGCACGCTTTCGCTCCCTCTTGGGGATGTGGGTTGCGTATATCATGTTCACCGTCTGCACTTGTGGGGGAAACCTCTTCTGTCCTCCGGTGTTCGGCGGTCGGGGCTCTTCCTCGTCATCGCTGTGCAGCCCCTTGTCCTTGTTTTCGGCATTTAACTTGCCGGCCTGCTTAAACACCCAACAATCTCTGTTGGTATGATTGGCTGGCCTGTCGGGGGTGCCGTGTATTTGACACGAGCGATCGAGAATTTGGTCCAAACTGGACGGGCCCGGATTGCTTCTTTTGAATGGCTTCTTCCGCTGACCGGGTTTAGAGCCTCTGAATCCGGCATTGACTGCCATATCTTCGGTATTGTCACTGTTGATACGGCGCTTATGTTTGTTGCGACGTGACCTGCCATTCCTATCCTTGGTATCCGAAGTACCAGGGTTCTTTGATATGTTATTGCTGCGAGCCAGCCAGCTATCCTCTCCCACGCAAAAGCAGGTCATGAGTGTCGTGAGGGCTGCCATAGTTTTCGGCTTTTCCTGGCCCAGGTGTCGGGCGAGCCACTCGTCGCGGATGTTATGCTTAAAAGCTGCTAGGGCCTCTGCGTCCGGCCAGTCGACGATTTGGTTTTTCTTGGTTAGGAACCGTGTCCAGAATTGCCTGGCTGATTCCTCTGGCTGCTGAATTATGTGGCTCAAGTCATGGGCATCTGGTGGTCGCACATAAGTGCCCTGGAAGTTGTCAAGGAATGCGGCTTCCAGATCTTCCCAACAACCAATGGATTCTGCTGGCAAGCTGTTCAGCCAATGCCAAACTGGTCCTTTGAGTTTGAGTGGAAGGTATTTGATGGCGTATAGATCGTCACCGCGGGCCATGTGGATGTGCAGGAGGTAGTCCTCGATCCATACTACAGGATCTGTTGTACCATCGTATGATTCGATGTTTACGGGTTTGAAACCCTCTGGGATTTGGTGATCCATTACTTCGTCTGTGAAGCATAGGGGGTGTGCGGCACCTTTGTACTGGGCTATATCGTGACGTAGCTCATATGAGCCTTGTCTGCTGTGTTCGGCCCGGCCAGATTTACTTTTACTGTATCCGGCATGACGGTTATCGTCTCGCGTAGTGGTGCGCCCTCGTGATCCGTAGATCGATCTTGCGTGTTTTGCTTTGTCCTCCAATACGTCTCGCAGGTCTAGCGTATTTCCCCGTGCCTTGACATTTTTCTTTGAGCGGCGTCAGGGTGCGGCGTGAGCTTTTGGCTGAAATGCCTCTCTGTCGCAGCCACAAGGTGGCCGATCAGTCGCGTCATATGCTGGGGATGTAGGCTTTAATGATTCCTCCTCTAATCGGGGTAGCAACCTGCGCTTTGGGTAACTCTTGGAGGGGCGTTCAAGTTCATATTCCTCGGCCGCAAGGACTTCAGTCCATCTGTCAGCTAGCAAGTCTTGATCAGCTCGAAGCTGCTGTTGCTTTTTCTTAAGGCTATTTTCCGTGGCCATAAGCCGGCGCTTGAAGCGCTCTTGCTCGACGGGATCCTCAGGCACGACAAATTCATCGTCGTCCAGGCTTGCCTCATCTTCGGAGGGAGGCATGTAATTATCGTCCTCTACCTCTCTATCTGCCGCTCTCTCAGGAGGGCTGGCTTCTCCATCCTCCTGCGCTGAATCTTGCCGGAGGGAGTTGTCGTTTTCTTCGGCGCTGTCCGGAGTGTTATTGTCTCCTGTGCCGGTATCACCGTTTTTTCTTTGGCGAGACTTAGAGCGGCGCCGCTGACGTTGACGCTTGGGTTGCTTCTTGGAGGGGTCATCTCCCGCTGTCCTGTCACCATTGCCTTCATTGGGTGTGTCCACCATATATATATATATATATATATATATATATATATATATATATATATATATATATATATATATATATATCATATGATGAGGTGGTTGTCCAGTGCCCTGTGGGCAGCGGTTCCTGTTCGTCTCCTGCATCATCGTCCATACGGTCGATGTCTTTAGAGTCGAAGTCGAGCATGTCGGTCAAATCATCGACAGTGGCTACTAAGTGGGTGGTGGGTGGGCGGCGAATTTCTATGTCATCCGCATCCCAATCCTGCTGGACATAGTTCGGCCAGGTTTCTCCTGAGAGGGAGAGGGACCTTAACGAGTTCATTATGTCGTCGAAGGGCGAGTGCTGAAAGATATCCGCGGAGGTGAACTCCATGATCGGTGCCCAGTCGGATTCGATAGGCACGGGCGCAGGCGGTTCGGAGTCCGTGACCGGAGAAGAATCTGGTGATTTGGCATCGCGGCTCTCGTGAAGGGTAACGGTGGTATTCGGCTCGATTGCCGCTGAGACTGCGGCCTTTGTGGCGGGGTCTAGCCACCCGTCCATGAATGGCGCGATTAGCTCCGAATTGAGGGCCAGAGCGGTTGCAGGTGCGATCTCCTGAACACTATCGACGGTAGAGCTAAATCATGCACATCGTGACCGTGCGGCGCACTCGACAGGGGCTCGAATCCGTCGAAGATCAAGTCTCCGCGGATGTCGGCTTGTAGTTTAAGTTTCCAATTCTGACCTGGTGGCCAGGGGTGTAACTCTCGATCTGCTCCAGATGGCCAAGCGAGTTGGCCCGTAGTGCGAAGCCGTTGAATACGAAGATTTGTCCGGGGAGAAAAGTCTCACCCTGGACCGCATCGCTATCGATGATCGAAGGAGCCATCAAGCCTGACGATGACGACACAGAGGAACTCTCAATGAAAGCACCAATGTCGGTGTCAAAACCGGCGGATCTCGGGTACGGGGTCCCGAACTGTGTGTCTAGGAGGATGGTAACAGGAGACAAGGGACACGATGTTTTTACCTAGGTTCGGGCCCTCTCGATGGAGGTAAAACCCCTACTCCTGCTTGATTGATATTGATGATATGGGTATTACAGGAGTTGATCTACCGCGAGATCGAAGAGGCTAAACCCTAGAAGCTAGCCTATGGTACGATTATTGTTGTCCCTACGGACTAAACCCTCCGGTTTATATAGACACCGGAGAGGGCTAGGGTTACACAGAGTCGGTTACAAAGAAGGAGATCTACATATCCGTATTGCCAAGCTTGTCTTCCACGCCAAGGAGAGTCCCATCCGGACACGGGACGAAGTCTTCAATCTGGTATCTCTACTCCTAATGGAGTAGTTGGTGAATAGTCCGCGCGGTTTGTTTTCGCTGGTTTATTTTCGTCATCCTCCCACCTCCAGTTTTTTTCGTCATCCTCCCACCTCTGCTTACTCGCTACCCTCCAATGAAATAAACCGGTGCCAAAAAAACCCACTCCTATCGATCCCCTAGAGACACATCGCTTCTCTCGCGAACGAGGTCCCGATCCGCTCTTCCTCCTCTCCCGAGGATACGCAGCCGCAGCCGCCGCCGATCTACCGATCCGGGCATCGCAGCCATCGCCAATCTGTCGATCCGGGCATCGCAGCCGCCGCCTATCTGCCTATCCGGGCAGACGCGGCCTTCACGGATCATGAGAACACCGGCGCCTTGGATGCGTCGCCCGTCACCAGCGCCTTGGATGCGTCGCCCGTCACCACCATGATGGCACCTCGCTGCTGCCGCTCGGCATGGATTGTCGCCCTGAGGGGGGGCAGGGGGCGGCCACCACAGGCCCCCAAACTCTAGGGGCCACATCCCAGGTATGCTCCATGTACGCATGAGGCCTGAGGCATGCTGCTACGATGTGTGAGCAGAGGAGTAACTCCTATTTTTTCCATCTGAGATCGTGGTGCTTCCCTCCCTACGATGCAAGTCACGCCCTATGCGGCAGCCGCCAGGAAACAAATGCGCGAGGCCGCAAGCGGATCCAGTGGGTTGCGACATTCAGACGGCCTGCCGGGAACAAGATGGTTGGCTTGTTGCTTCTGGTCTGATTGCTCCAGGACTCCTTTTGTTTTTCTGCCACAAAGCTCCTTCCACCTATGATATGTGTATCAAGCAGTCGATCACACCGGTTCACCAATCAGCCCTATTTGCTTCACCGGCCGGATCTCCTAGGTATACTATTAATCACTAATTCACTAACCATTGTCACTACATGTATGTTGGCAATTAGATTATTTTAGCTCAACAGATTTTGTAATTGTTGTGTTTTAGCACTGCGTGATATTATATCATCTGGAAAGTATCAATTTGGTAATGAGCAAGAAAAAGGAAAATAGGCTTATGGATGATTTAATATAATTATAGAGAGGAACTATGGATAGATTTTATCAAGAGTAATAGGGGCACTTCGACGAGTTGGCAGTAATTCCCGTGGACGAACCAACTACTGATGTTAAGAATCAAGTAAGTGTTTATGATTCTATTTGTTATTTGAATCAACATTAACATGTTTTGTTGAAATTATTTTAGTGCATTGAATATTACGTCCTAAATTGATGAGTATTATAACACTACATACATACATTTTAATGTGGCCCCGTTGCAACGCACGGGCGTTCTTCTAGTCTTCATAGTCCGACAGTCCGGCCAAAGGATATAGTCCGGCTGTCTGGATACCTCCTAATCCAGGACTCCCTCACCAATGAACTCTAGCCAACTCTAGTTCATTTTTCTTGCCAATGTCGGCCAAATCATGGGCAACCAATACCTCAACCAAAATTTTAGTCATGACCCAAAGATTGTCTTTGTTTGGATGGTTGCCATTTCTTTGGCATGCCAATGAACTCTAGCCAACTCTAGTTCATTTTTCTTGTCAATGTCGGCCAAATCATGGTGATACAAGTGCAATATGGATGGTAGATATAGGTTTTTGTAATCTGAAAATGTAAAAACAGCAAGGTAACTAATGGTAAATGTGAGCGAAAATGGTATTGCAATGCTAGGAAACAAGGCCTAGGGTTCATACTTTCACTAGTGCAAGTTCTCTCAACAATAATAACATAATTGGATCATATAACTATCCCTCAACATGCAACAAAGAGTCACTCCAAAGTCACTAATAGCGGAGAACAAACGAAGAGATTATGGTAGGGTACGAAACCACCTCAAAGTTATTCTTTCCGATCAATCCATTAGGCTATTCCTATAAGTGTCACAAATAGCCCTAGAGTTCGTTATAAAATAACACCTTAAGACACACATGAACCAAAACCCTAATGTCACCTAGATACTCCAATGTCACCTCAAGTATCTATGGGTATGATTATACGATATGCACCACACAATCTCAGTTTCATCTATTCAACCAACACATAGAACCTCAAAGAGTGCCCCAAAGTTTCTACCGGAGAATCAAGACGAAAACGTGTGCCAACCCCTATGCATAGGTTCATGGGCGGAACCCGCAAGTTGATCACCAAAACATACATCAAGTGAATCACGTGATATCCCATTGTCACCACAAATACGCACGGCAAGACATACATCAAGTGTTCTCAAATCATTAAAGACTCAATCCGATAAGATTACTTCAAAGGGAAAACTCAATCCATTACAAGAGAGTAGAGGGGGGAGAAGCAACATAAGATCCAACTATAATAGCAAAGCTCGCGATACATCAAGATCGTGCCAAATCAAGAACACGAGAGAGAGAGAGAGAGAGAGATCAAACACATAGCTACTGGTACATACCCTCAGCCCCGAGGGTGAACTACTCCCTCCTCGTCATGGAGAGCACTGGGATGATGAAGATGGCCACCGGTGAGGGTTCCCCCCTCCGGCAGGGTGCCGAAACAGGGTCCTGATTGGTTTTTGGTGGCTACAGAGGCTTGCGGCGGCAGAACTCCCGATCTATTCTGTTCCCCGATCGTTTTAGGGTATATGGATATATATAGGTGGAAGAAATACGTCAGGGGAGCCACGAGGGGCCCATGAGGGTGGAGGGCGCGCCCCCTGCCTCGTGCCTCCCTCCTTGCTTTCCTGACATGCACTCCAAGTCTCCCGGGTTGCTTTCCTTCCAAAAATAACTTCTCCAGAAGGTTTCATTCCGTTTCGACTCCGTTTGATATTCCTTTTCTTCGAAATACTGAAACAAAGGAAAAACAGGAACTGGCACTCGACTCTGGGTCAATAGGTTACTCCCAGAAATAATATAAAAGTGTAAAATAAAGCCCATAAACATCCAAGATGGATAATATAATAGCATGAATACTTCATAAATTATAGATACGTTGGAGACGTATCACTGTCAAACTCCCAGATGGAATTCACATTCCTGAGAAAAAGCTTTCAGCTCATCCGATAACGGCGCCGAAATGTTTTTTCACCGTGCAGTGGAGCGTCGGCGAAGTAGTCGGAGTAGAGCATGCAGTAGCCTTCGAGCCGATGCCGATTCTTTGCTTTCATCCGCCCCAGCGCCGAGCCACCTCGCCGCGGCTTTTCATTGCTCGCCAGCAGGTCGACGAGGGCAGTGAGGACCATGAGATGTTCCTCTTACTGGATGTCGGCCTCGGCTTCCTCCTCCAGCAGCGCGGCGAGCACTTTCTCGTCGTCCGAGTCCATTGTCGAGGCAGGCAAATTGCCGAACACCTTGCCGGCGCGGTGGGCGCGTACCCGCCGCTACATTGCCCCTCCGCGGCCGGAAACGGCGGAAAAATTACCCAGCTGCTGGTGGAGGGGCTGCCTCAGCGAAACCTCTGCTCTTTTTCCAGCGGAGATGGGCTATCTAGCGGTGGTGGGCGGTGGGCGGCGCCAGGATACAGTCGGTTGGCGGCCGAGCGCGCGGGGGGTGGGAGGCGAATCTGAAAGAAAGACTTGACTTTTCGCGTGACGGTGTGGGCCAGACGTACCTTTCCCTTGCGCTGGAGCCCCCGAGCGCCCCCGCCTCCCAGTGCACCGGGTTCGGCCTGCGATCGCCGATCCCAAAAACGGATCGAACCGGTGAATTTCGGCGTCCTGGAAGCGCGTCTGGGGCGTTTTTTCGGCGCCGGCGCCGAAAAAGTCACCTGAGGGCCTGTTGGGGCGCGACTCGAGATGCTCTTACCCGCGGTCTCCTGACTCTCCCAGGTCGAGCCCCATGCAAGAAACAACTTGGCTGCACCCCACGGAAAAGAAGCGATCATCGAGTACTCGAGATTGATGACTAAGAAAGTGAGCTCGCCGGCTACCGAGGCGGGTCAACGGGGAGCGGCGTGCTCCTCCCCGCCTTCCTCGATCTCTCCTTTGCCGTCGACGCTCTCCCGCAAGGGGCCGGGCGAGGTCCGACGGTCTCTCTGTGTAATACTACTGCAGAGCGAGCTCGCTTCCCATCTCTGCTAACTGCCGACTGTGTGTGAAATGCAGACAGAGTTGGACTCTCTAGACCTGCTTTCTGCACGAAAAAGTATGGGCACCGTCCTTTGTTTTTCTTTTGAGGAAGGGCGCCGTCCTTTCTTAGGCCATAAATTGGGAAAAGGTCGCATGGGCTCATGCCTGGGTAAGAATTTAGTGTTTCCTTGCAGGGTGTGCCTGGTCTTTAATCAAGTCTCCGTTAGGCTGGTCATAGTGGGAGTAACTTAGCTAGTAACATAGCGTTTCTCAAGACAAATTTGCTTATGTGTCATGTAGTTAATGAGGAGAGAGGTGTTTAGAGTAACATAATATGTTACTATAACATAGCGCTTCCCGAGGAAAGATGAGTCTACATGCTAATAAATGAAGTCATATATGACACTAGTATTATGTTACTTTGCACTATGAAGGTAGTAACTTAGACTACTGTCATATACATGACATTAGTATAAGTTACTCCCCACTATGACCAGCCTTAAGTGACATAACATGGCCGTCGCCGGTCCACCTCATCTCCGGTGGCCATTGCGGCGCGATGGATCTCGGCCCATACCGACAAGAGGGCGCTGTTTTTAGATTTTTTTTCTTTAAGTTTTGTTATGATTTGTGTCCTACTCAGAAAGACGAGGCAGCGGCGGCTCCTTGAAGATGGAATAAGGTTCTTCCCGGTGGTGTGCCTAGCATCGTCAGTGGGCGTGTGGAGGGTGTATCCGACGGATCTGTCCTTGCTGGATTTGCTCGGATTTGGTCGTAATTCGTCTACGTTTATGTTTCTTCAGTTGGGTCCTTCCGATCTACGCTAGTCTTCATCGACGGTGGTTGTTGTTCTGTTGCGCTGGTTAATACATCTTCATCGTATCTATTTATCCAAACACTTTTGCCCTTGTTTTGGACTCTAACTTGCATGATTTGAATGGAACTAACCCGGACTGACGCTGTTTTCAGCACAATTGCCATGGTGTTATTTTCGTGCAGAAATAAAAGTTCTCGAAATGACCTGAAACTTCATGGAGAATATTTTTAGAATTTATAAAAAATACTGGCGAAAGAATCAAGACCAGGGGCCCCACACTCTGTCCACGAGGGTGGGGGCGCGCCCCCTGTCTCGTGGCCCCCCTGAGGCTCCACCGACCTGAACTCCAACTCCATATATTCACGTTCGGGGGGGATCAGAGAGAAGGATTCATCGCGTTTTAGGATACGGAGCCGCCGCCAAGCCCTAATCCCTCTCGGGAGGGCTGATCTGGAGTCCTTTCGGGGCTCCGGAGAGGGGAATCCGTCGTCGTCGTCATCATCAACCATCCTTCATCACCAATTTCATGATGCTCACCGCCGTGCATGAGTAATTCCTTCGTAGGCTTGCTGGACGGTGATGGGTTGGATGAGATTTATCATGTAATCGAGTTAGTTTTGTTAGGGTTTGATCCCAAGTATCCACTATGTTCTGAGATTGATGTTGCTATGACTTTGCTATGCTTAATGCTTGTCACCAGGGCCCGAGTGCCATGATTTCAGATCTGAACCTATTATGTTTAAATGAATATATGTGAGTTCTTAATCCTATCTTGCAAGTCAATAGTCACCTACTATGTGTTATGATCTGGCAACCCCGAAATGACAAAAATCGGGACCACTCCCGGTGATGACCATAGTTTGAGGAGTTCATGTATTCACTAAGTGTTAATGCTTTGGTCCGGTACTCTATTAAAAGGAGGCCTTAATATCCCTTAGTTTCCAATAGGACCCCGCTGCCACGGAAGGGTAGGACAAAAGATGGCATGCAAGTTCTTTTCCATAAGCACGTATGACTATATTCGGAATACATGCCTACATTACATTGATGAACTGGAGCTAGTTCTGTGTCACCCTATGTTATAACTGTTGCATGAGGAATCGCATCCGACATAATTATCCATCACTGATCCAATGCCTACGAGCTTTTCACATATTGATCTTTGCTTAGTTACTTTACCGTTGCCACTGTTACAATTACTACAAAACTGCTACTGTTACTTTTGTCACCGCTACCGTTACTCCCATACTACTTTGCTACTAAATACTTTGTTGCAGATATTAAGTCTTTCAGGTGTGTTTGAATTGACAACTCAGCTGCTAATACTTGAGAATATTCTTTGGCTCCCCTTGTGTTGAATCAATAAATTTGGGTTGAATACTCTATCCTTGAAAACTGTTGCGATCCCCTATACTTGTGGGTTATAACTGGTCCTATGAGGTCTTAGCATGACGACTTCCCGATTGTCTAATACCAACAAGATTTGCCCAATTCCGGTGAGGGAGGGGCGATGATGGCGACACGCCTTCGACTAGCTTCAGTGCTTGTAGTCGTCGCTAGGTGGTTTACGGAATTTGATGCAATTTTTATTATTTTTGGTGTTCGTTATATTGCCATGATTGAAGATGGATATTTTAGATCGGAGTTTTCTCGTGAAAAAATGACATAACATGCAAGAGAAAAAAAAAGTGAAAAAAAAATTACACAGATCTGAATATAAAATCTAACGAATATAGCATCGACCGAGACCTTCTTTTCGAGAGAAATACAGCCAAACAACCACATCTACCTCTCGCTGCGAACAACGAGCGTAGCACAACTTCACACCCGACACAAACAAAGACAACCACACACGACTACCCAACTACGACATACAAGAGCCTACCAAACCGATCGCCTCGCCGCGTCTCGACCGACACCGGTGATCACCGAAGAACAGCAACTCCAGCTTCCTTGGTAGAGCCAGCGACGACCAAACATAGCGCCAGAGAAGAACGATCCGGGCAGCGATGCACGCTGGAGGAGCGCAACATAAGGCCTCTTATCTCCTAGCATGATGCTCCCAACAGAGAAACAACGTGAGAAGACGTCGCCATCGTGTCGATCCTACGAATCAAGGCTTTCGCTCCGGAGATGCTTGCCGATACAAGGCAACATGGAAAACGGCGCTACACTCGGCGACGCCTCCAGGAAGGAGAATGACACCCACGGGTGCCATCGACGCCGGTCCGACCAAGGCCGAACAGAATGCATCCACCGAGACCAAAAAGACTATTTCTTGCATGTTGTCTGATGAAAGCATGGCTCAACAATAATTTATAGGTTTATAATAGCAAGCCAAGCCAGAACGCATACAAAACAAAGTCACCCCAGGCTAGCCTCACCACGCATGATTCCTTGATCGTTTCAGGCGCACGCCAGGCACGAAGGCCAGGTATATCGAACCAAACTGACCTTCAGTCCCTGGCAATGCGCGGCCCGGATTAGGCGCGCAGCCAAGCTCAACTTCTGCACACAAAAGTTAATATTAGAGATTGTTCTGGGACATGTGAAAGGGAGATTTGTTTAGGGAAAAGGGCACTGAATGTATATGAACTATCACGATGTCCACTGGGCTGGACTTTGAGTACTTGCATTGATCTATTAGTAATCTAAACGATCTTATATTTCTTTACAAAGAGAGTAGTTTATAGTAGTAGCATTCAGGTTTTGGCTGAAAAGGATCACATTGTGCTTTTTTGTTTGATTGAAGAACAAGACCACTGTCCGGTTGAAAAGAACAGAAAACAGTACATTTGAAGAAACAGCACGCACACAACACATACAAAACCCTGTCAGAGAAACCATACAAAGCACAATTGCAGATCAAACAGCACGCTTCCAACAAGGGTCAGCTCGTTGTGGGCTGCAACGTACGACACGTGTTGAATTTTCTACAAGCCTTCGATACACATCGGAACAACCATTTCTGACAGATGAGTGGTGCAAACCGTGGGAACTGCAACAAGAGCGTGCGTCTGGATACGCAGTGATACGTTAATAATGTTAGCAATCAGACCGGCGGCGCCTGCTCAGAAACCGCGCACCAAACCGGTCGTCCTACACGCAAAGGGCATACACCAAGATCAAACCCCCGCATGTGCGTGTCCTGATATGATACCCTATGGAAGATAAGAACAGGCAACACCCCAAGATACAAAACCACCAGAGAAAAAAAGATCTTTTGGTCAGCCGCATCACCCTGTCACCATCTCGCCTCGTGTCGTCACGGACCCGCAATCATCAATCAATCAGCCGAATGAGGGGATCCCGTATCTCCAGCCGTTGGAGGACCGCCGGGCGGGCGGCTGCTGCGGCGCGAAGCTGAGCCCGAACATCTCCCTCAGGACCTGCCCGGGCTCCTGGAGCCCGATCAGCTTGGCCACCAGGGACGCGCTCTCCCTCACGTGCTCCAGGTCTCTGCTCTCCGTCCACAGCCGGCGAGCCACCTGCAGCTTCCTCTTCTTGGAGTCCAGCGAGACGCTCCATTTGGTGTACATGTGGTTCCTCTCCTCCACGGACAACCGCTTCTGCATCTGCCTCGCCAGCATCTCCCTCTCGCGCTGCAGCTTCTTGGCGCTGCATAATAGATCGGACGTCCTCAGTCAGGTGTGTGTTCGTCCTTCCTCCCATCTATCTATCTAGGTCATAAAAAAGGAATACAGGTAATTAGTGCATCGATGATTGCCGCGTACCTCACGACGGGGGAAGAGCTGAGGCTGCCTACGGTCACATTGCTGGGGGTGCTTCCCCTAGAGTAGGTGTCTCTGAGGAACGATAGCCTTCGAAGCTCCACTTCCATGTAAATCGAGTCGGCCGATTCTCCTTTGAACAGCAAGAAGAAGTAGGTCCTGTGGACCAACGAAATGCTGCAAGCGTGCCAGAGCTCGATGATCTCCTGCTGTTTCTTCTCGAATTCCAATGGCCATCGCGAAGGTGATTGCAAACCATCCATGATTGGGTCTAATCCGATGCTCTTTCCATTCCCACTCTACAACATGGAATACAAATACCAATTAATTATTCAGTTACCAGTGCAACGAAAATAAAGCATTTCAGCAGGTCAGTGTTCAAGTTTGGTTCAGTTTAGGTTACTACTCCCTCCGTCCCAAATTAAGTGTCGCTGATTTAGTAGTACAATTTTGGGACGGATGTAGTATGTGTATAGGGACCTGCTAATGATAGGTCTCAAGGAGTCATCAAACGATGCTTAAAATCATTTCCAAATTTCCGTCACCTATCTAAGAAAATAAACTGCAGCAAACACATTTCCCAGCATAATTATGACTCCCATTTTCTTTCAGGTAAAATAAATGAGCTGCAGGGGCAAGAGCATAAAATCTTGCCTAAAAGATAATCCGTACCTGGTCACCTAACTGTTTCTGATAATGAACCTGAGCCATCTCCTTAAGTTCAGCAACAAATTCACCTATACCAGTAAATTCTGCATCACCTGTCTTGCTAGCTCCCTTTGAAGTGCTAATTTCAGATCCTGCCCTTGAAAGAGTCTCACTCCCTGCATCGTAGTTCAATGCAGATCCTCTTCTCTGGTACTCTTCAGGTCTTCCTGGGAAGATTACCAAACTTCTGTTTACTGGTGTGCAATCCTCCATCTCCATCTCATCAAGTAAAGTAGACCCTGTTAGTGATCTACAGCTCCTGCTTCTACCAATTACTCTACAGGTTGATGGGTTGCGTGTTGAAGATCCTAGATCTTTAGTGATAAAAGGCCTTCTGATGTTCTCCAAATGTTGCTCCAAGGTAATAGGAGTTTCACCAAGACGCCTTGAATTCACTGAAGCTGTTGAATCATTACCACGCATGCTAGAATTCCTATTTGAAGCTCGTGGGCTGGTACTTTCACCAGCTGACAAAGACAAACGTTCATTTCCTCTCGTTTCATTTGGCTCAATACATCGCACTTCCTTGTAATGATCTGAATCATCATGAGAGATCTGAGAACTGTCATCTCTGCTAGCGCTTGGGGGCATTCCAACAGACGGAGGACTTCTGATTGAACGCTTTCCTGAGACCTAAACATACAGAGAAAACAAATACATCAGTGTTGGAGAAATAAGGCCAAAAGGTAATAACTAGAAGTCACATAAGTAAAAATACCTGGTGCTTTGGGTCACGATCACCAACAACTTGCAGCAGATCCTGCAACCTGGACTGAGCCAAATCACGTTGCGACTTCAGTTCTTTTATTTCTTTCTCCATCTGCGGAAGACATGCAATATCATGAATGGATAGAAAGAAAAATGAGTTTATCTGTGTGTATTCCAAGGGAAATACAGAGGGAGGCAATATCAATTTCCATTATTCAGGAACTGAAGAAAACAGACTAGAGTTTTCCATGCACTGTACCTTTCTGATTTGGTTGTCCTTTTCCTTCACCTGTGCTTCCAGACTAGAGTTTGAAACTGGCTGCCGCAACTCACTCTCCAGTCTGGCAACTTCCTTTTGTAAATGCTTAACTAGTGTTTTATCAGACATGACCACATTAACCTGAGCATTTGTAACTACGGCCTTTGCACAACTCCCGAAAAACAGTGTATTCCTTGATTGCTCAATGTGACTTGTTGCAGGGCTGAGTGTACAAATAATCGCGGTTCTTGCATTGCCTCCCAAAGAAGGTTGTAATATGCGTGTAAGCTTGGAATCTCGATATGGTACGTGCACATTACTCCCCATGCTGAATAATGAAAAACAAATAACTGAAATGTCAGCAAGTAACAATCCCATGACTACATAAGTAATTACTCTTATAATGTGAAGAATCAAAGCAAAGTAACACTGTGAGCTGAATTTCCAACCTTAGCTTCCTAATGACGGTGCCAAGGGAAAGCAAACTTTTATTGATGTGGCAACCTTCTTTCAGCCTTGTGCCAGCTGACATAGCCTGAGATGCACGCTCACTTCCTGCCAGATCAACAAAGTTCTGCATGGGAAGAATAATTGCCGCTTACACTTTTTCTCCAGATCGTATAAACTTAACAAACTGTGGCGTCTTTCTTACCACACTAGCCACAAGGGTAGTTGACTTGTCCTTTCCTAGGAATTCACGAGCAGAACTTTCAACAGTCTGAATTGGTAGATGAAAATTAAACGGTGAGCAAACATGCACACATCTATGATGAATGGAACACATATACATCAAAGTATTTCGTAAATATAATCAAGTTAAGGACAGACCAATTTAAGTATTTGATGGGATCTGGAGCTTTTTTCATTTAAGAAGGTCTCCCCGGTTCTCCTTTGAGCTATTACAATCACGTAAAGCACAAATCAGAACATACAATAACCATAAGATCGACAAAATGCAAGCTGCTATTAGTAAGCAATATTGAACCTTCGCAAACAGAAATAAGTCCCTTGAGGTGGTTCCAATCCCTTAATATAACCTCCGTAAGATTCTCCACGTAGGTGCCTTTCTGTAGAATAAACAACACTAAACCGGTTAGCAAACATGAGCATAACATCACTCAAAGTCAAGAATGCTGAAAAAGAACACCTTATTACCTCTGCATCATCCCAAAGTCTAAGAGGAGTATTTTCTGCACTCAGAAGATCCCTAACAACTTCATTATATATTTCAATTGCTGAGAATTTCAACACAAATGCTCTCTCCTCATGCTGAAAAGGAAACACTGATTTGAGGACTTTGTAACAATCGAGATCAAAACCTGGTCATGGAAGCTATGGTTGGCTGGGAGTTGATCACCTTGTTAATATAATCATATATATCTGCTACTGTGCATTCTGTCACTCCGGTCATAGTGAATGTCTTCCCACTACTTGTTTGCCCGTACGCAAAAACACTTGCTGAGAGAGAAAACACACTCTGATTTAGTTCAAATGCTATAATGTTTCACAACTTTTGACTCATATGCTTTTGTGTAGTTTGCACTCACAGTTAATGCCACCAACTACAGAGAGGGCAACTTCCTTAACCCCTTCCTGGTAGACTTCTTTCGTACTGCACTCGGAATGAAATACCCTGTCTGCAAATTCAAGAGATTTATGTTTAACAAAGACACACGTTAGGAAAAAGTAACCAAACTATAAGTCTTACCAACTAATGACTGCTACTCATGTGAGATCCTTACATAGCAATTGCGGACATTGGAATGATTTGAACAATACGTCAACAAAAGATAAAGGCATGATCACTATGCAGTAATAATATACTCCCTCCGTTCCTAAATATAAGTCTTTTTAGAGATTCCACTACAAACTACATACGGTGTATATAGACACATTTTAAAGTGTAGATTCACTCATTTTGATCCGTATGTAGTCCATAGTGTAATCTCTAGAAAGACTTATATTTAGGAACGGAGGGAGTACACATCAAGTATACATGTAATTGTGTAGGGAAATATGATGTTTGAGTGTTGCTTCTGAGAGCCATTATAGTACATCAGGTGTTTTGAAAATGCTTCCAAAAAACAGTACTACAGACTAATTAAGCATACTGAAGAACCAGAGCAATGAAAAAACACAAAAGGTGTAGCGTCAAAAGAGCACTGACCAAATGTGTATGCGGTTGGAGCCGTGGGTCGATCCAGGAAGGTACTCCGGAACATGATGGTGGTGTCATTGATGCACTCCCACTCCGCAGGCTCACCCCTTGCAATCTCCTTGTCACTCAGCGGTCTGACCCTCACTAACACCTGTATCCTATCGAGGCTTCCTGCGCCACTTCCACCGCCATTCACCACCTCAGCTCCATTCATCTTGTCCCACTGCACAGACTCGTCGCCTCCAATCGCCCCCATTCGCCCTCCCACTTACCTGCCCCCTCTCCAGCACCTCTCCCTACACCATCTGCCAGAAATGCAGCATTATAAGACCACAGCCAAGAAGCAAGGCACATATGATACGTACAAGAATAAAGAAGAAGCAGACAAGAAGCCACCACGGCAGGGGATGCACGAATCTGTCCTGTCCCAGTGGATTTGAGTGCCGGGCAAGTCTGTTGACGAGCTTGCTGCTGCTGCTGCTGCGGGTGGAGGAGAAGGCAAGCATTTTTATGTGGACCCTTGGCTACCAGTAATTACGCGCATCGTCAGGATTCAGGACAGTGGTTAGCATGTCCGATGGCCGGATACAACCGGAGAACCACCAATAATGCCAAATCTATGGCGCCCCTGTCACGCTAACCATCCCCCTTCCCGAGGAATTCGCAGTTATTAGCAGATCTGCACGAAGCAATCGCCTGACCTAAGCACTCCCTAACAACCGGAACAGTAGCCCCAGCAGGCTCACATCGACGTCGCCACCAACCAGCCGCAACAGCAGCTCTCCTCTCCTCTCCTCGCCTCTGGTGACCAGTAATGCTCAAGCAATATCATAATAAAGGAAAAGCGGGTGAGTTATTAATAACATACCGAGGCTTGGCGAAGACGGGCGGCTCCGGAGGGCGAGGAAGCGACGTTTCTCCGGACGGCGGCGGCCATGGCTCGGGATTTCTGGCGGGGGATTCGCAGGGGAGTGGGGGGTTTTGGAGTCGTGAGGTGGGGGGGAGGGGGTCTGGGAGTGGCGCCGGCCTCACCGCGTGCGACTGCTCCCCACGACGATCGATTTGGGGGGAGAGAAGGGTCAGGAGTGTGGGAGACGGTGGCTCGATCTTTTTCTCGTTTTCCTTTTTTTTTTCTTTTTCTTTCTGCCAACCCCAGGAGACCGTTGCTTGGATTCCTCTGTCCCCTCTTTCCCAGGGTTCGTTTTCAATGATCTTGCTTAGTGGGCGCTTTTGCGCGCAGGCCCTTTATGTTTTATATTGGTTTCAGTTAAGTGCTTTTCACCGCACGTATTCACAAATGCTGTGCGCCCGTATACTGCGCCGTATTGTACGTACAAGTAGCTACTGGTAGCGAAATCGATCCAAGAGTAATGAATCACTCGGATGGTAATGCTTGCCGAAATCTCAGTGCACACAGAGCCGGATACGTACGAGGGACGAGACAAGGGATGCCGGGGAAGTAAAGAAGGGAACATCCATAATACGTGCCGTGTATTTATCTCCGCAAGTTAATGCGGCGTGGAAATTTCGTGCGGGGGGGCAGACGGACAGTGCGGCGAGCAAATTCAAATGCTCGGCCGTGCTGACTAGTGAGCGGTGGACCGCGTCTGAAGGTGGCCGGTGAACATCGGAGAATTGCTGACCAGTAACGTCTGATCGAGGACGTGCAGCCCAGGCTTCAGCCGACACCACCTCAACAACGGCTATAATTTGGTCTCTCGTTATTTTAAGCACGATCGGCTTGTTCTAGACAATCGGTTAATGTATCATATGGTGCCTTCTTCTTTTTATTGCGGGAATAGCTGAAGTCAACTTTATCCGTTTGTTAAGTTTAGTTCAAAAATAGTTGTTTTTTTCTTGGAAGTTTCTTCTCGCGATAAAATAAAATGGAAACCTGTGTCCACAATGCATACTTTTCTGGAGTCAACTTATCCATTTGTTAAAATATAAGTTTGAAAATTAGTTATTTTCACGGTGCAAAAAGAGGCTCATCCTTTTCTTCAATCCTACTATACCCCATTTACGGCATCTTCAACGTCGACCCGCCAACCTCCCGCATGTGTTCGGATCGCGCTGTCCGGATAGGGAAAGCCATCCAACACGGACCTGTATCGGTCCGGACGCGATTCTTCTGCAAATCAGAGACAAATGTGAGGGGATTTACACGAGTACGGATCGATCCCACGCGCGCTTTTGACCGCCTTGACCCACCAAAAAGCCCTCACCCGATCGTCCCACGCTTTCCTTCCGATGCAAGTGCCGCTTACTGCGCTGCATTCATGCCGGTCCAGAGCACGCGGAGGCCGACATTGATGTCGCGATGTGACCGGAGGGAGGGAGGGCGGCGCTAACCGACACGACATCTCGGCAACCGCCGCTTCAATGCGAACGCATGTTCCCGAGGAACCAACTCCGGCCGCTGCCCCTCATTGAAGCGGCTGACCACCCCTTCGCATGGCTTGGTCGCGACTATATAAGCCGCGCTCTGGCGCCGTCCACATCGCATCCGCCTCCTCCTCCTCCTTCCCTCTCCCCGCCCATCACCTTCCACATCTCCGACGATGGGCAAGTCCTGGGCGTCGGCGCCGGCACGCGGTTCCGGGGCGGGATCTGGCGGATGTGGCGACGCTGCCCTCAAACTCCGGGGTCGTCGTCCTCATCGGCGGGCGGCTCGTCGATGAAGGTGGAGATTGTCATCTCCTCCGGCGACGAGGAGGACCAGCAGCCGCCGCCGCCGCAGTCCGCGCCGGCGGTGCCGGGCCAGGTCTACGCCGCTACCGAAGCCGAGTTCGAGGAGCAGATGGAGCTGATGCTCCGTCGCTCCATCGTCCACATCAATGGCCCAGCTCCGCCACCAGGGACGCTCCTCCCCGTGAAGCCGGAGCCGGCAACCCCTCCACGCGAGGCCTCCAAGTCGGACGCTGCGTGAAGGAAGAGCGGCTCTCGCCGTTGCCCCGACGTGTTGTCAAAGAGGAGCGTCGTGCGGTGCCACACCTGCCCAAGGCGCATGGTCACATTCTCCACTACTTCGGCATCGATGGGGCTGCCGGCAGCTATTCGTCGTCCCAGAGCGCCATGATGACGCAGGAGTACGCCGACCAGGAGCAGCGGCCGCAACGTCGCGCGCCGATCCAAGTTCGCGGACTCGGACGTCCTGTCGCCACACATCACGGCGGACCCGAACCTAGCGTACGCCTGGGCCCTGGACCGCTCCGTGACGACGTCAGAGACGGGCAAGCACCTTCTCCGTCGCCCCACCGAGAGATGGCCAGGTACGGTGAGGAATGGTCCCTCGCCAAGATCGTCGCCGCCAACAACGCCTCCTCCAACGACCACCGCCCTCTCCCCCGGTCCATGTCATCGGTGGCCGCGGCAGCAGTGCGTGCGACGCAGGAGGAATCAGAGAGGATCATCGGCGAGCATCAGGCTGCCACCGCAAAGCCTTGCTGCGACGCCGCCCGAAGCCCGACGACGACGACTCCGAAGCCGGATCAGTGCCGATGACGAAGGAGTAGCCACCAGCTAGCCCGGCATGGCCTATGATGTTACTATGAAGTACATGATAGTGTAGGGTTTTATTTAAGGTTTTTAGTTCACCAAACGAAATATGGTCCGGTTTTATGTACAAATTATCCTAGTTTCAATGAAATCCGTCGTGTTTATATCAAAATTCGTCTAGTTTGATCAAATTTTGTCAGGTAGATTAAAAATGGTGTCAAAATGTATGCGGCTAGCATTGCATGGTGGCCTCCTACATCCGTGTCCGCGGACTGGTCCCTCCTACCCACGGACGGATGAGGGAGGAAATTTGCGGGTTGCCGTTGGAGATGCCCTTATATATGCCGGAGCGCGCTCTAGTATCGGGGTCAACCATTGTTGACAACATCTTCCTCTCTTTTTTGCGAGAACAACTTATGATCTAGTACCTCGGTCTTGGTTTATTGGTCTCCTTTATTATTTGTGTCAAATTTTAACCAAATATTTAACTAATAAAATTAAAATGTTAATGCATGTCAGCAAAAATTCTATAGTTGGATATGTATTTGAACCTAGTTTTCAATGATATAATTTTTTATGACATGCATGAACATTTTGTTAGTTAAATTTATGTTTAAAATTTGGCACAAAATACAATGAGGATCAATAAATCAGGACGGGGATAGTATTCATCAACGGTAAGATCGTACAAAAAACACAAGATAAAAACACCTATCTTTTCACACGAAAGACACGCAACCAGGGCAACCTGATATTATCGTATATAAACCTGGCCTCCCTCACTGTAGACCATCTAGCGATGACTACAAGTACCAGAGCGAGCCGATGGCTCAGCACCGTCATCACCCCTCCCTCATCGAACTCAGGCAAACCTCATTGCTGAAGGCAGTCGGAAAATCGTCGTGCTAAGACCCTACAGGACCAGCACAACAGCACAACAACCGCCGCCGATGAAGAGAAACGTAGATCGAAAGGATTTAACGTGTACACACACGAACAAAGGCTGGATCCACCGAAGACAAACGCCGACCAGATCCCACAAGATTCTCCGAAGACAATCCTCCACATGTCCTCTTACAACGCTAGAAGCACCGTTGGGATAAGGCCTAGATGGGGAAAACCTTATTCCATCTTTAAAGAGGCGCCGCTGTCTCGCCTTGAGCAGGACACAGACCCTAACAAAACTAAGAAAAACGATAAAAATATAGTCCTCCCACCAGCAAGGGATGGGATCCATGATCCCTATGGGCACAAGGGATGAGGGCGCCTGCACCGGCGGGAGGCACAAGGAACCCTAGCGGCAGGGCGTCCTTGCGTACCAGCCAAGGGGTAGTTCCTCTACGTACTCCTTTCATTTCTTTTTAGTTTGCATATAAAATTTGGTCAAAATCTTTGTAAAGTTTGACTAACTTTGTAGAAAAAAATATCAACATCTACAATACTAAACTATATGATATAAAAATTAATTTCATGATAGATATTGATTTCATATTGTGAAAGTTGATATTTTTTTTATAAACTTAGTCAAAGTCAATAAAAATTGATTTTGATCAAATTTTATATGCAGACTAAAAAATGAAGGGAGTACGAGTGAATACTCAACTACTCCCTCTGTCTCATAATATAAAAGCGTTAGTGTCAAAAACGCTCTTATATTATGGGACGGAGATAATATAAACCGTTGACAGCATCTCCATCAGAACAAAACATGCTTCTGGAATCATGCTTCTCCACGCGTGATAGCGGGAAGCACTGCAACATCGGTTCGTTCGTCGTGCGCGTCGAGGAAACGAAAATGCCGTGTTGTTTACTGCTTGGAGCTAGCCGCACGCAGGTCCAGTTAATTAGCGGTGAGGCGACCTAGGCCGCTAGGCGCACGTCTTGTCGGTAACCGTGGACGCAAAGGATCATGGACGTGCCAAAAATAACTTCAGCGGAGACAAAAACTTGTTCCCATTGGGGAACAGCTGTGCGGTTGTCACAGGTGCGATCTGTCCGCCGCGAGTAGATTATGTGAGTATGTGTAGAAGATCGCATTGAGTACTCCAGATCACGGGAAGGGCTTTAAATGGCTCTGTGGAGGGAAATTTCCTTTTATGACACACGGTACAGTAAGGTAGTACTGGGTCGAGAAAAACAGCCCATGTTGCACGCCGAATTCTTGGCCTGGTCTGGTTAGCGTGGTCCATCACGCAGGGCCCGGGCCTAGCTCTAAGCATAGGTTTTTGATCCGTGGAACTTGGGCCGCATTGGTCTGGTCTGTCTAGCAGGCCGGCATACTAGCGAGCCTGTGGGAGATAAAATGGACCGGCACTATGTATTGAGTTCAGCCGAAAGAAATTAGGATATTAGTTTAATTTTTTTAGAATCTTCTAGTTTCGCAAACAAAAGTATTTGGTTTATAAAAAGGAAAACGTTATAAAAATGAGAAACGAGACTACAATTAGAAACAAGTTCACATATTTTTTTAAAGATTACAAAACTAAAAAAACTTCACGAATTTTCAAAAAAGTACTCCCTCTGTCCGGAAATACTTGTCGAAGAAATGCATAAAAATGGAGTGCGGTGAATCTGCACCCGGGCTCAGCTGCACCCGCGCTTACGGAAAAAATCAAAATAAATACTAGAAAAATTCAAAAAATTCCTAAAAAAATTGTGTGGTAGATAATTTAATGTGTGAGATTCGCTCCAAATTTCAACTCATTTGGACATTTGAGGAGCTCTGGGCAAAAAAGACAAAATCGGGGTCTGTAAAACAGTTTACTGTTCAGGAACTGTTTTGACCCGATTTGTCTTTTTTGCCCAGAATTGCTCAGATGTCCAAATGCGTTGAAATTTGGAGCGGACCTCACGCATCAAATGATCTACCACACAAATTTTATTTGGAATTTTTTGAATTTTTCTAGTATTTTATTTGAATTTTTTTCTGAGCGGGTGCAGCTAAGCCCGTGCTCAGATGCAGATTTTCGATAAAAATGAATGTATCTAAAACTAAAGTACATCTAAATACATCCATTCCTCAGACATGTATTTCTGGACGGAGGAAGTATCATGAAAACAAGAAATCGTACTTTAAAAAACGTTTAAAAATTCTAATATGGCCATAATTTTTTAAAAGTTATGATTTTTATAAAATATGCTTGAATTGAAAACTGTTTACAAAATTAAGAAAACTAAAAAATGTTAAGGAATATTAAAAATGTAAATAGATTTGTTAAAATTATTCATGAATTTTAAATGACAATAAAAATCAAAGATACACAAAAATAAGAAATGAAAAAATAGAAGAAATAAATGGGCGAGAAAAACAACCCCTCTACCTGCAACGGGCTGGTCCAATAGTGCGGTGCAAAACTACCACTTCAGAATAGGATTGCCTTTTTCTTTGCAGGTGAAATAATGTATTACTCAATCACAAGGTCCATACAATCAATCAATGCAAACTCCAATGCCTCTGGAGTCCCCGAACCTATCCAAGTCATGGTTCTGCCTTCTAGACTAGCAAACTTAGCTAGACTATCACTAACCTTATTTTGACTACAATTGATATGAGTAATACAAGAATCACGAAGACACATAAGGTAACGGATCTCCTTAATGAGCGACGCGTAAACAGATCTGTCCACCTCCTGAGCCTGTATCAGCTTCACTGCAACAATGGAATCCATCTCGATCATGATAGGTAGGACACTCCTCTGGATAGCAAATGACAAACCCTCCATGCAAGCACACAATTCAGCTTCTAGGGCTTCACGACATGAGAAAAGCTGCCTACACGAAGAAAAAATTATAGAACCCTTGTCATCTCTCGGCACCATTCCAGCGCCTGCCGATACATCATCTTCATATGAGCCATAAGTGCACAACTGCACCCAGCCGGCCTTGGGCGCAATCCACTTGGGATTGCCTTGATTGTTTGGCAATTGATATTTTCGTTTCACTAAGAGTAGTACTACCAGACTTTTTTTTTGCATAAAGGGCAGTACTAATTCTTTCCTTTTCTTTAATTGTATACTAGGCTCACACAACATGCAGTTATAGGCGTAAACGATGAAATATTGTATACATCATGAGCATAACTTAGAGCGGATAATTGAACTTCATGCATTTAAATGAACAACATTGCTTATAGTAGATGGTGATGTGGGCTTCCTCCTACTTCATCTTCTCACCCTCTTTTCTTTGGCCCTTGGTTGGATTTTAGAGTAGATGGCTATATGGTGGCTAGGAAGAAGAAAAATGCCCGTTCTATGAAGCAACACATGCAAATTCATTGGGCTTAACCCCATAGTACTCAACACAATTGCCACAAACTATACAAACTCCAAAAATCAATACTATAATTAAGCAATTGCTTTCTTTTAATATTATTTTTAAATATTCAATCCACAACGGATAGATCTATCAGACATACACGAACACATACTTCAGAAGCAATACATTCACCAAATTGAAAGTGGATTCGCCCTTGAAAATGCTCCGGTGTAATTGATTTTCCATAAGGGCAGTGAGTCATTTTAGACTAGCCATAGTGGGAGTAACTTCAGCAGTAACTCGAGTCCAACTCAGCAAATTTGCTTATGTGGCAATGAATTAATGAAAGAGAGGGAGTTGTAGTAACTTAGCTAGTTACTGTAACATCACATGTTCCAATGCAATATGAGTCTATAATATAATAAATGAAGTTTTGCATGTTACCACACTTATGTTACTACCCACTATGAAGGTAGTAACATAGTCTAGAGATATGTGTATGTTACTAGTGTATGTTACTCTCCATTGTGGCTAGTCTTAGGTACTAAAGGTTTGTGTGGGATAAGGTAGTTATGAAATTTTGACTTGTGTGCCTTGTAGCACGTAAACCGAACCGAACTCTATTTATGAATTGCCCACATATAGGCCGATCACCTGCAAGACGTAAACTACTCAGACTCGGTGCATGCATCGACCCATGCAAGTTTTAATCAGACTCATTGCATTTTTTTAGCGGATCAGAGTCTATGCATGCATTGACCCCATGCAAGTTTAGAGCGATGCATGGTTCGCAGAAGAGCAGTGGACGTGATTTACGGCATCATAAAGATTCGCAGCAAAACGGTCTCGATCGACGATCGTGACCGTACCACAAGCATTGGATTATAATTTTCATCCGCATCACAGGCATCAAATTCCCTATCCGCGATTCTGCTCTCTCGAATGAAATTATGAAGAGCCATACAAGCAACAATAATTCTAGTTTGCTTGTCCCCTGGAAATTTTGGCATGTTCAACAAAATCCTAAATTTCATCTTCAACACTCCAAAGGAACGCTCAATGACATTCCTAACTTTGGCATGTGCATGCTTGAAGGTTTCTTTCATACCTTGTGGTGGCGGGCCGTTTTGCCATTGCTCCACATGGTACCTTGTACATCTGTATGGTGAAAGGTAGCCCGGACGGTTTGGGTACCCCGCATCAACCACATAATACTTCCCTACATATTGTCAAAGTCACACAATGAGACATAGATGAACAAGTGTAATTGGATAAAAATTAGTGCAAGACGGTTCAAGTAGCAAACCTGGTGGTGGATGTGGAAATTTCTGATGATGAGTAGTTATGGCATCTTTGAAAACTCTCATGTCGTGTGCTGAACCAGGCCATCCCGACATCACAAATGTAAATCTCATGTCGAAATCACAAACAACAAGCACATTCTGACTGGTTTCATTGTGCCTGTTCAAGTATGGAACCCTCTTGCTCTTATCCACCACAACATTTACATGTGTCCCATCTATAGCTCCTATGCAGTCATTGAAGTGTGGCCAGAATGCTGGATTTTCTAAGTTTGGGTGCACCTCTGCAAATGTTGGGTCCTTGGGTACAATTATGTCATGTGCTAACCTAAGGAGGCATGCCAAAACTCTGTTAAATGTCCTACTTAATATCTCCATAGACCTTCTAAAATGGTTCTCAGCCTGTCTAACTGACTGTGGTGATCCAACAATTCATAAAAACATAGCTAGAGCCTCTACATATGTCATTTTCCTACTGGACTTCAACCCATATGATTGCACCAAAGTATTATGTAGCCTGTTAAACAAAGGTCTATCAACCCTAAACATGTTGTAGCATTGGGTATCTCGGGCTAATGTCTCTTGCACCCAATCCAAACCAGAATATCCACTGACCCTCCTAGGTAGTTTCACAAAGTAGTTATCAGAGTACATACCCAAGATAGGAACCAACTACAAGATTAAATTCTCGGACTGCACCAAATTGTTGCGGCATATGGATATGATCTCATCCTCACTTGTGCTACCTCCATCATATTCTTCCTCGGTCATGGGGCCATGATCGTCTTCCTACTTCAACACATGTACCAAATTGTCAGCACATAGCATACAACTTCAAGGAGTATAAGCAAATAAAAATAATTCAGCCCGCATATAATATAAAATAGTTTCACCAAATAAAATTAATTTGGCACGCATATAATATAAAATAGGTTCAGCAAATAAAAATAATTCTGCCCGCACGTAACATAGATAATAGTTCAACACCTGACAAATACACGATAGGTTCAACATACAGCAATGTAAATAGGTTCAACATACAGCAATGTAAATAGGTTCAACACATTCCCAAGCAACTATTGGGCCACAGAAGAACTACTCCAAATTGTTGTCCCTGCACCATTTCTTGAAGTAACCCAACCTAAGCTCGTGTGTTAGTAGGCCACAGAAGAACTCCCTTTGGTACTCCGTTTCGAACATCTTGGACAGAGCATAGACAGACTCAATTGTTTGCCCAATGCCACACTCAAATGCTAGCTCCTGACACCTCTTCACAAAAAATGCAGCCTTCTCATTTGCACGTTTCTCCATTTGCTTAGTGTTGGCTGCGACAGACTCCTTGAAGGTACTAGCTATGTCCTTCACAAGCTTCACCATTGGGCTCTTGCTCTTCTTCAATGGACTGGTCAAAGTGCTCGAAGTGCTTGTTGACCTCTTGCATCTCTGGCTCCTCTGGTTGCTTGTAGGTGTTCCTTGAAACTCCTCCTCTTCCTCTCCTGCACCTAAATCTTGCCCTTGATTCTGACTGTAATCATCTCCAGGCACAAAGGCTGTGCTTCCATCCACAGTGTAACCTCTGAACAGTTGATCAAGCAACTCCTCGTTTGCTGGAGGACCCCACTGCAGCTTCCGTAGGTATGGTTTCTTCTGCAGGATAGTGAACAAGTAAACTAGTTATGATATTATTACTTTTGCGAAAGAAACTATTTAAGATATGAGAGCACACTTAAGAATTAAAGTAACTAGCCTTAGTGAAAAGTCTACCTCTGTGTGTGCTATCCAAAAATTAGAGTCAACATCAATGGTTCCATCTGGTTTCCTCCCCAACCCTGTATGCACTTGCATGTATCGCCAAAAAGTGTAAGTGTTTTTGAGTACAACTATCTGGTTCTTCACCTGCAAACGCGAATATACCAACCCCCTTCTAGCAAGTAAGCCGTCGATACCGGCTTGGTACCCTTCACCACTCATCACTGTACCATTATACGTTCCTGCTGCAAGTTGCTGAATGCACAATTCTAACAAGCAAGTACTATTAGCATCATTCCAGTGGGCTCGATTGCTTTGGCTCACCGGGGGACCTCCGGAGCTCGCTAACTCCTCCACATCGCCCTCCAATTCTTCATCACCAATGTCGAAGGGAGCATCGGAGCCGGATGCTTGCCCACGGAGGGCACTCTGCGGTGCCCGGGGGGCGGTACGCGCTGGCCGCCACTGCCACGGCTCGTCGTGCCGGTGCGCTGGTTACGACGGCCGGGTGCCGCGCCGGCCGAGTTGGCGCGCTGCCGAACAGTGCCGCCTGCTCCGTGACCGGCTGCCGCTGACGAGGAGCCGCCGCCTACCCCCGTGAGGAACACGCCACCATTTCCTCCTCCGCGACCGGCTGCCGCTGACGAGGAGCCGCCGCCTGCCCCCGTCGACGAGCCGCTGAGGAACACGCCACCATTTCCTCCTCCGCGACCGGCTGCCGCTGACGAGGAGCCGCCGAAGTTCAGTTGCCGAACCAAGGGTGGCGACGGATTCGCCCATCCATCTCCTGCTCCAGCACGTGGTGGGCGATAGTGAGGGAGCCCAGAGCCCCTGCCGCGCCCAGGGACGAGCTCGTCGTCGTCGCTCCGGAGGAAAGCTCCGTACAGCCCAAGCCCTGGAAACCCTTCCGATGCGGAAGCTTGCGAGTTGAGGTCGAGACCACCGTGGGTAGCTGGGCCGCTTGCAGAGGGCTGCGAACCCCACCCTTCGAGGCCGTCGTCATCCATGGCAGGTGGGCCGACCGGCGCGGCTGGGGACGCCGGAGTGCGCGCTTGGGATTGGGGGCGGAGGTGCGATGCGGGATCCAGGCGCGGTGTCGGGACGGGAATGGGAGGGGCGGAGGGATTGGGGGCGGAGGGCGGAGGGCGGGGGCGGAGGACGGGGGCGGAGGGGCGGAGGACGGGGGCGGAGGGCGGGGGCGAAGGGCAGCGGCGACGGCGCTAGGATGCGAACGAGAGGGAGGCGGGCGGGGTGCGATGCGGGATCCAGGTGCGGGATCCAGATGCGGATGGATGTGACGCAGTACTGGGACCCACATATCTAACCCCAATTAGCACCTCCCCACCCGATTGGTTTTTTTTGCTGGGTTAGATGCAAACAACTCTACTCTAATCCACATGTTTGGATATTTTAGGGTTATTTCTCCCTCAACTAACCCATACTAACTCTAACCCCCTAATCCAAACAGGGCCATGGTAGCATCATCCGCTAGAAGCTACTCCCTCTGTCCCAAAATATAAAAACGTTTTTAATACTATGCTAGTGTCAAAAACGTTCTTTTGGGAGGAACGGAGTAGAGTGGAATCGTGCGCAGACCCGGCCGTCGGCATCTGCTCGGGGACTTGCCAAGTTGCCATCGTCCACGGACGCGGCCGCAGCAGCGCGCAAAGAAACGTACTCCGCACCTTACGTATTTCGGCGGGCACGAGAGGCGCGTGCACTAACAAACCTGTGGCAAGCTGTTTCAAATTTCGAATGCTTCCGAAACCGGCAGGTGCGCACGAACCGCTGCGCGTCAGGGGCGTCTGCGTCTCCTCCCGCCGCTGCGTGGCACGGGCCCATGCTGGACGTGGACGCGGCGCGGTGGCGGTATCCCACCCGCCATCGTTTTCAAACACGGCCATGGCTTCACACGCCGACTCACTCGCATGGGTCACACCGTCCGACGGGTCAAGAGAAACGAAGTGGCGTACTATCCGCGAGCTGTCTCGCTACGTGTCCGGCCGCGCCAGTCATCGAGCGGCGGAGCCGGCCGGCCCGGGCCCTGCACGTTAGGCCGCTGGGCGCTGGCGTTTACCGGGCAATGGCCGACGTCTTCGTCGTAAACTAAGAAGCGAGACTGCCCTCGAGAAGTTCACGAATCCCGGTTTTGCCCCCTTCCTTCCTAGGGGCAGTCGTGGGCCGGCAGACGCGCAGAGGCAGAGCAAAGCCGCGGTGGTGGCCACCCCGCCTTGCCGCGCTTGAATTTTCCCGATGGTCTTTTGGTAGTTTCACCGCTGGGACCAGTCAGGTCAGGATCGGCGACTCCACTGAGTAATTCTACAATGGTAGCACAATAAGTGACTTTTGACGTTTGCCAACTTTATCCACCAAATCATAGAAACATTTCCAAGTTCATCCCACACTTGGTCACTCCTGCCTCCTAGGAAGTCAGAAGGTTCATCACACTGAAATCCACTGCATCATTTTATCTTTTTTAAAGACGACAATTTTTTTAGTAATCATTAAGCCTCATCCTAAAACTACGAAGAAGGGTCATGTTGTTGACTTATCCGTCTTTAGACTATCCTATATTTAGCAGATGACTTTTCATAATAATGTTGCTAATGGAATTCTTTTTTCGTGATTCAAGATGGGCGTCACTAGCGAGCAGACACCCCCACCGGGTACCCGATACACTCTCCGGGGTACATGAGCGCAACGATCAACCCTGATGTTGAAACGATCACTCCCCTCGATCTCCCGTGCGAACTACCCACCCGCACCCGCTTCCCTCTCCCCACCTTCTTCATTGGCAAGAACAACCTCCAAACTTCAGAGCAAGGAGCTCGTTCCTCTCCTCCGTCGTGCCTCCGTGGATCCAAGGGCAAATCTACCAACCAAAGAACTCAACTCATTCGTTCCTAAAAAATAGCATTAACCCCACCCTCACCTCTCAAGGCGCTTATTTTTTAGAATAAAAGGAAGCAACAAGCTCCTTTCTCCCTTACATTGTGCCTCCATGGATCCAAGGGCAAAACTACTCAATTGATTCACCCGTGAAAATTTTGGCCATCACCCACCCTCACCGCCCTCTCACCTCTCTTGATGTTTATTTTGAGAATCAAAATAAGGAAAATCTATAAAAACCTATAATATATACAAAGCATAATTTTGCATGTATATATTAGTAATTTTGCCCATTCTATATGCAATTGCCATGGTATGTATGAATTAATTGTCATGATATATACAAATAATTTGTTGTGGTTCAGTATAGTATCAAAACATGCATAGTAAAAATGTATGTAGTGTGATAAAAAAGATGCCATGTTCTGTGGTCATAACACCTCCTCAAATGTTAGCACTATCAAACATAGTTCTCATCTTTTTGTTGATAAATTTGTGATAATATACATATGATAACAATGTCACCAATCTATCAAACTCATTGTTGGAAATATGCCCTACAGGCAATAATAATGGTATTATTTATTTCCACATTTATAATTAAATATTTATACTCCATGCTATAACTACTATGGTTCTTGAATATATGATTCAAAGGAAAACTCATAAGCACGTGTAGAGTTATATATAAATAGTAAAAATCTAATGCTTAGTCTTGCCTCTAGGACTACTTCGAGTGTTGCATGATGGTTATGTTTTTCTGATCATGGGCATAAGTTAAGTGTAACAAGGATACTGACAACTTTGAGAATATGATGTTAGAAGAACAATCATATTGAACTGACCCAACTTGTTTGTTATACTAAGAGATGGCATCGTCGCAAGTCTATAGTCTCTAACACGGAGAGTTAACGTATGCTCAATTTCTTATACCATGAGAGTATAGGGTCACTTCATACCAGATGATGCACTTTGGGGTCGTTGCAATGTCATCTGTAACATGATGATCATAATGACAACTTACAGGTTCATCGGAAAGTATGACAAGGGTCAAGATAACTCGAGACTGGGATTTGCTCCTTGACGATGGAGAGATATTCTTAGGGCCCTCTCGGTGTGACGACGTCCATCATCGTCTGGCCAGACACAGGTGACTTGATCACAAAGATGCTAGAACATGACAACGAGAAAAAGAAAAACCGGTAACGAGGAGACCGGTATAGTGAGCAAGAGAATGACTCAAGAGGATATCGATATATCTCACCTCGGGTTTTGTAAAGTATTGTGAAGCAAATGTAGTAGCATATGATAACCAAAGGTATGCTCGAATATCATTCATGTGGATATAGGGGTCAACATGCATGCCCACAGTTCCGATGTTGATTATTGAACGAAAGGAAGTTGATGGTGCAATATCTACCTACCTTTTGTTTTGGAGATTGTTGACAGAAACAAGTATGGACTGATTGGTTTGCTAGTGCATACAGAGAGAAAAAGTCCATACACAACCAAAGAGAATGCTGCCTCTGGTGCTGAGTTCGAGGAACTTCACCGAAGTATATCTGCGTTGCAAAGAAGAACGAGCTATATTAGTTGAAGTCATATAGTCGAGAAGATTGATGTGAAGAAATCAACTGATGACCCACAAGTATAGGGGATCTATCGTAGTCCTTTCGATAAGTAAGAGTGTCGAACCCAACGAGGAGCAGAAGGAAATGACAAGCAGTTTTCAGTAAGGTATTCTCTGCAAGCACGTAAATTATCGGTAACAGATAGTTTTGTGATAAGGTAATTCGTAACAGGTAACAAGTAACAAAAGTAAACAAGGTGCAACAAGGTGGCCCAATCCTTTTTGTAGCAAAGGACAAGCCTGGACAAACTCTTATATAAAGGAAAACGCTCCCGAGGACACATGGGAATTATCGTCAAGCTAGTTTTCATCAGGCTCATATGATTTGCGTTCGTTACTTTGATAATTTTATACGTGGGTGGACCGGTGCTTGGGTACTGCCCTTCCTTGGATAAGCATCCCACTTACGATTAACCCCTCTCACAAGCATCCGCAACTACGAAAAAAGAACTAAGGTAAACCTAACCATAGCATGAAACATGTGGATCCAAATCAGCCCCTTACGAAGCAACGCATAAACTAGGGTTTAAGCTTCTGTCACTCTAGCAACCCATCATCTACTTATTACTTCCCAATGCCTTCCCCTAGGCCCAAATAATGGTGAAGTGTCATGTAGTCGACGTTCACATAACACCACTAGAGGAAAGACAACATACATCTCATCAAAATATCGAACGAATACCAAATTCACATGACTACTTATAACAAGACTTCTCCCATGTCCTCGGGAACAAACATAACAACTCACAAATCATATTCATGTTCATAATCAGAGGGGTATTAATGTGCATAAAGGATCTGAACATATGATCTTCCACCGAATAAACCAACTAGCATCAACTACAAGGAGTAATCAACACTACTAGCAGCCCACAGGTACTAATCTGAGGTTTTGAGACAAAGATCGTATACAAGAGATGAACTAGGGTTTGAGAGGAGATGGTGCTGGTGAAGATGTTGACGGAGATTGACCCCCTCCTGATGAGAGGATCGATGGTGATGACGATGGTGATGATTTCCCCCTCCCAGAGGGATGTTTCCCCGGCAGAACAGCTCCGCTGGAGCCCTAGATTGGTTCCGCCTCGAGACGGCGGAGCTTCGTCCCAAAAACTTCCTTCTTATTTTTTCCAGAGCAAAAGACACCGTATATCAGAAGATGGGCATCGGGGGGCTTCCAGGTGGCCCATGAGGCAGGGGGCGCGCCCAGGGGGTAGGGTGCGCTCTCCACCCTCGTGGATGGTGGGTGGCCCCCTCTTGTGCTTTCTTCGCCCAATATTTTTAATATATTCCAAAACTGACTTTCGTGGAGTTTGAGGACTTTTAGAGTTGCGCAGAATAGGTCTCTAATATTTGCTCATTTTCCAGCCCAGAATTCCAGCTGCCGGCATTCTCCCTCTTCATGTAAACCTGGTAAAATAAGAGAGAAAAGGCATAAGTATTGTGACATAATGTGTAGTAACAGCCCATAATGCAATAAATATCGATATAAAAGCATGATGCAAAATGGACGTATCAACTCCCCCAAGTTTAGAACTCGCTTGTCCTCAAGCGGAAGTCGATATCGAAAAATATGTCCACATGTTTAGAGATAGAGGTGTCGATAAAATAAAGTACGGACATGAGGGCATCATGATCATTCTTAGAATAGCAACATATATATATATATATATATATATATATATTGTCATATGATTTTTTATGCTAAAGTAACAATCTATTCACAATGTCAAGTATGAATCAGAAACTTCATTGAAAAACTAGCAAACTATAATCTCAGTCATTGAAGCAGCTGCATTTTATCATAACATTGGAAAGAGTCAATATAAGAGCTTTTCAGCAAGTCCACATACTCAACTATCATTTAGTCTTTCACAATTGCTGATACTCACGCAATACTTATGGGTATGAAGTTTTAATCGGACACAGAGAAAGATAGGGGCTTATAGTTTGGCCTCCCAACCTTTTACCTCAAGGGTAACGTCAACAATAATGCTTTATGAAAACCCACATCCAATTAGATATATATATATATATATATATATATATATATATATATATATATATATATATATATATATATATATATATATATATCAGGATCTTTCCAACACATAGTGCTTGCCAAAGGATAAAGTGTAAAAAGGAAAGGTGAAGATCACCATGACTCTTGTATAAGGTATAAGATAAAAAATAAAAGATAGGCCCTTCGCAGAGGGAAGCAGAGGTTGTCATGTGCTTTTATGGTTCGATGCACAAAATCTTAATGCAAAAGAACGCCACTTTATATTACCACTTGTGATAGGGACCTTTATTATGCAGTCTGTCGCTTTTATTTCTTCCATATCACAAGCTCGTATAAATCTTATTTTCTCCACACTAATAGATCATACATATTTAGAGAGCAATTTTTATTGCTTGCAACAATGACAACTTACTTGAAGGATTTTACTCAATCCAGAGGTAGATATGGTGAACTCTCATGGGAAAACTGGGTTTAAGGATATTTAGAAGCACAAGCAGTATCTCTACTTGGTGCAAAGAATTTGGCTAGCATGAGGGGAAAGGCAAGCTCAACATGTTGGATGATCCATGACAATATAATTTATTTCAGATATAAGAAAACATAACCCATTACGTTGTCTTCCTTGTCCAACATCAACTTTTTAGCATGTCATATTTTAATGAGTGCTCACAATCATAAAAGATGTCCAAGATAGTATATTTATATGTGAAAACCTCTCTTTCTTTATTACTTCCTATTAATTGCAACAATGACCAAAACTTTGTTTGTTAGCTCTCAACAACTTTTATTCATCATACTCTTTATATGTGAAGTCATTACTCTCCATAAGATCAATATGCTCTCTTTATTTCTTTTTATTCTTTTTTATGTACCCTCAAGATCATAGCAATATAACCAAGCCCTCGACTCAAGACTAATCTTTATTATATATAGCTCACGGACTCGATTACATAGATAAGGATCAACAGAAAAACTCAAAGCTAGATCATACTAAACTTTATTCTACTAGATCAAGATATAACCAAAAGGATCGAACTAAGAAAAATGGTAAAGATAGAAGTGTGATGGTGATACGATACCGGGGCACCTCCCCCAAGCTTGGCAGTTGCCAAGGGGAGTGCCCATACCCATGTATTTATGTGTCTTTCTTCGGAGGTGGTGATGATGGAGTTGTTGATGAAGTCGTGTCACACATCGAGCGTAGGAGATTCTCCAATTTGCGTATAATGCCCTTGAGTGCGGTGATGTATTCTTGCAAAAAAATATTTTCACGAGTGAGATACTTGTTTTGCACCCGAACTATTTCAATCATCTTGAAAGCTTCTATTTCAGTAGGGGTAAGATGGTTATATTAAGGTTGAAGGATGTCTTCTTCTTCTGCTGCCGGAGCTTGATCCTCCGTGGCGTTCTTGATCCTATCACCCTTGTTTATCTCCCCAAGTTCTTCTCTCTTCATCTCTATCTTCATTAGCCAAGCATCTTCGCCCGCGTTGTTGGAGGAGGGGGACGACATGATGCCTGGCCTTGAAAACTCTGGCAGAAAACAGCTCAGAACAAAAACATGAGATATTTGCATGGTACGGTGGTCAAAACCTTCGTTAGATTATATAATGAATTTTTACCAACCAAAAGAAGTATCGTGCAAGAAAACGGAGTCCGGAGGGCACACGAGGTGCCCACGAGGCAGGGGGCGCGCCCAGGGGGGTAGGGTGCGCCCTCCACCCTCGTGGATGCCTCCATCATCAGAGTTTGGAACACGAGGCATCCAATCTGAGGTTTTGAGATTATGATCGGATACAAGAGATGAACTAGGGTTTGAGAGGAGGTGGTGCTGGTGAAGATGTTGATGGAGATTGACCCCCTCCCGATGAGAGGATCGATGGTGACGATTTCCCCCTCCCGGAGGGATGTTTCCCCGGCAGAACAGCTCTGCCAAAGCCCTAGATTGGTTCCGCCTCGAGACGGCGGTGCTTCTTCCCGAAAGCTTCCTTCTTATTTTTTCCAGGGTAAAAGATACCGTATATCAGAAGATGGGCATCAGGGGGCTTCCAGGTGGCCCACGAGGCAGGGGGCGCACCCTCCACCCTCGTGGACGGTGGGTGGCCCCCTCTGGTGCTTTTTTCGTCCAATATTTTTAATATATTCCAAAACTGACTTTCATGGAGTTTCAGGACTTTTGGAGTTGTGCAGAATAAGTCTCTAAAATTTTCTCCTTTTCCAGCCCAGAATTCCAGCCGCCGACATTCTCCCTCTTCATGTAGACCTTGTAAAATAAGAGAGAAAAGGCATAAGTATTGACATAATGTGTAGTAACAACCCATAATGCAATAAATATCGATATAAAAGCATGGTGCAAAATGGACGTATCATCAACCCCTCGAAAGTTTACTACTGAAGCAAAGCTTTTGATTCGGTACTGTCGTCCGAAGAAATTGTTTGCAGCGATGGAAGTCGAAGACAAAGTGAAGACGTAGTTTTAATTTTGTTGTTCTTCTTTCATTCTTTTGAGTCATAGGACCTCCGTACTATTAAGAGGGGTATAGGTCCTCGATGCTTAGATCCGTTGTGATGCTTAGCCAGAACCTATGAAAGTTGCGAGAGAAATCTCTTTGTGCACCGAGGAAATACTTGCCAGGAAGAGACTGTGATCTTCTTTGCTGCGAGAGATTTGCCTCAGACCGAGGAGTTAGCATTACTTGTTCCGCAAGAAATGTTACCGTTGTGCTCAAATCCGACAGTTGGACCCATGTCTCTCGGCCATTTGCTGAACCCGATGTCTAATTTGGTCATTTCCCATCTGAGAAGGCTGCGGCTATAAATAGCCACCCCGCTCCAAAGTTGACCTTTGGCTGCTCCGCTTGAGATTTCTGAGAAGATTGATTTGAGCAACCCCTCTCCAAGTGATTTGAGTTTAAGATCCACCGAGAGAAAAATCAAGAGCCCAAACTTAGACAGTCGTTTAGCATCACAACAGTTATGAGTGAGAGTTCTTCTACCTATTACTCTTGAGAGTTGCGCAATCTCTAGACGGATAGGTTTCGGCTCGAGTGTTGAAGAGTTGTTGTCTTCACCAAGACTAATCTTCAGCAACCAAGAGTGATTGTGGTTCGCGAAGGTCGACCTAAGGTTTGGAGATCGCCGACAAGGATCTACCACGAGTGAAATCAACCTGACTCTGATTAGCTCTGCGTTGAAGGAGAATAGGGTGAAGAGAGTTTATCTTCCGTGTTAAGTCACAACCCCTCCAACTAGACGTGGCCCTTTGGCAGAAGGGTGAACTGGTCTACCAAATCTCATTGTCGCCATCGAGCACCACTGGTTCATTCCTTTTCACTGCAATTCCATCAGTAGTTTTTATTCGTGCTATGTGCCGATAGTTTATCTGATCATTTCATCCTGTTGTCTTCATTGTGTATGTCTATATTCGTCCTGTTTCATTACCATTGCTCGTATTCATTCGTCACTATCATATTCCTCGGCTCATTTGTGAAATCATTCCATAATAATATTTTATGTGTGCTCCATGTTGTATCTTGTTCTACTGCATTTGTTTGCATGCTGCATTACTCTCACAGTAGTTAAACCTATCATTTCCCGTGCTCATACTGTTATCAATGCTTTCGTCAAAGAATATGCTTCTAACAAAGAAGATTGATCCACTTCATTTCCTTCACCACTCTATTCCGCTGCTGTGATTGGGAGAAGGTTCAGTACTTTCGAAAGAAATTTTGAATCTCCCATTCACCCCCTATGGTCGATATACTCTTAGTCCTAACAATTGGTATCACAGCAGGTACTCTCTGTCTCTGTTTATTAAAGGTCTAACGTCCTTGGAGTTTTGAGTATGTCGTATGCAGGTAGATCCTCACACTCTGAACGGTTTCCTATCTTCGATGGAAATGACTACCTCTACTGGAAGGAACGAATGAGAATTAGAATTCAAGCCATCAACTATGATCTGTGGAAAATTGTGGAAGATGGCTACACCATTCAGCAACAAAATGATCTGACTTCCGATGATAAAGCAAATCTACAGTCAGATGCTCAAGCAAAAGATATCATCTGCAACAGTCTATCAAAAGACATTTTCTTTCGGTTCCAAAGGCTCAATAATGCAAAGCAAATTTGGGATGCTATCAACAATGCTCATGAAGAATTTGTTGCCTGATCAGATCCTCACATTCAAATGCTTCGTGCTATGTTCACTGGATTCAGAAGCCTTCGTAAAGAAAGTGCTATGGAACTCACTAAATGATTGACAAACATTGTCGAAAGACTACATCTGCGAGGAGTAATTGATATCACCGATAGAGATGTAGTCAACAAGTTTCTGAGTGCTCTTGATGAATCTTTCGATCCCATTGTAGCTGAAATCAAACAAAGACCAGATTATGAAGAGCTTCACTATGTTGAGGTCATGACACTGATGTCAATTCATGAAGAAAAGATGGAATTGGAAAATACGGATCAAGAATCTTCTTCAGAAGGTGAAGGTGAAATCCTCTCACACTATGGCAGCTCACAGGAAGAAGAAGATGTCGAGAATCAACACACCATCACAAGAGAATTGGAAATGCTCACACAAAGGCTAAGTGATCTCAGAAGACAGAACTTGTATCTTGTGAATGATGATGAAGATGACATGCCTAATTCGTCAAGACAACTACCTCCGAAAGACATGAAGTGCTTCAAGTGCAAACAATTCGGTCATGTCATAGCTGTCTGTCCTGGCTGAGATAGTATGCCGAGCAAAATATGGAAATATCATCACGACAATGGATTCACTCGGGTTAATCGTCATACTAAGCTCTCGAAGACGAATGAATCGTCATCATCTTCTTCGACGAACCAGTCACTAACGTGAAAGCCAGAGCTACCGTCAATTCAAATATGAGAAAGATATCATAGCTGAACAGAGCATGTGCTGAAATGACAATTGATTCAGAAGATGACACATCTGAATCAGACTCTGAAGAAGAAGAGCTTAACAGAAGGATTGTGAGAAGCAATGCATATGTTGCCATTGAATCATTGAAGAAATCCTATGAATCAAGCATTGATGATGATGATTCAAGCGATGAGGAACCAATCACCTTCTATCTCATGGCAAAATCATCAAAGCATAAGATATTTGCAAAACACCAAAGATCCATGAATGAGTATTCACCTGAATGTATTTCTTATTCCAAGCTGGTCAAGATTGCTAAATCCCAACATGATGAACTTGAAATGCTTGAGAGAAATCTCAGGAAAACCGAAGGATTACTGGTCAAAGAGATGGAGAAAAATCAAAAGTTGATCGAAGAGTAAGCTGCTTTTTCATCAACTATTGATGATCTTACCAATCGATATGAATCACTTACAGTTGACTACGAGAATTTATCAGAAGAACTCCCTAACAGGAATCAAGAACTCGTGTCACTGAAAGAATCTCATAACGAGCTGGTGTTAGAGGAAGCTCCACTCTTCGCCGAGCAATCTATTTGACTTCCTGATGATTTTGTACCTCCATGCTTAAAATGCCTAGAACGTAGCAATGCTGATTCTCATGCCGAGACTTCTAATAATGTTACTGAGAATATTGCTACTACTGAAATTGGTGATACTAACCCCTCTCCCGATGATTTTGCTGCTATTTCTGAAGAAAATTGCAGGTTAAAGGGCTTACTTGAGAGTGGAATGCTAAGGAGTCTAAAAGGGCATCAAACCCTATGTGATGTGCTCAAGAAGTCGATACTGCACAAAAACCCTTAGAAGGAAGGATTAGGTTTCGAAAAGAAACTCAATGTGGATGGATCCTATTAGACTCTCGAGCAGTATCCTCGAACGACTTGGGTTTGTGCAAATAGTAAAATCTTGAACCTAAAAATTTAACTGGTTACCTTTCACCCATTCCTGTTGATACTGATGAGTGTGATGACTCAAATTACAAAATATTCAAATAACAAAATGGTAAGGTTTTCGCTTGATATGTTGGAACTAACTGCAGAACATGTTCACCCAAGAAGCAAATCTAGGTAAGGAAGTGCACTATTAAAAATTTGTCTGTTACTGCTAACCTGACTATGCAGGATAACTCTTGACGAGGAAATGGTTATCATTCTCAGTCTACTCTAGTATCTTCCTCAAATGATTATCATCCTAACCTGCGTCAGAAGGAGCACATGCGTACCTCTACAAATCATTACATTCATGTATCTGGAAATAACTTCAATGCATATTCATATGATTATCATCAAAGTGCACAAGTGTCTCACAGGCCTCACCGAAGAAATACCCCTACTTAGTCGAAGCAAATGAGCTCACCTCCCACGCAAGTGTGGGTTGTGAAGAAGAACTAATCCTCTCGTGCAGGGAATTCTCTCAGGGATATGTCACATCCATTATGAGCCTTGAGATCAATTATTGTTGGTGCTTAACTCTGTGTTTTTGTTTGGAGTGTTTGTATTTTGTGCTTTCCTTCGTTTGGCTTCATGCTTTGAGTCAGTTTCTTTTCTGTTTTTACTCGGTTCTTTCTCGTCATAAACATGCAACTTGATATGAAGGTGATTCCACTCTGACGTCCTTGGTCACGAATGAAATCAACTTCAAAATTTCATCTGTTTTGGCACTTGCACTTCCTCAAACCCTTCGGCATTCTGTTCAGTTACCGAGATTTTCGCAGGAAATGGCTGACACGTGCCCACGATCTCCCAATCGTGATCTCGTCAGTTGAATGGGGAACGTCCCGTGCTTTTCGGCCATAGATATCGAAGGGTGCAGTTTCAGCCTCAGGCTATATAAACTCCCACTGTAGGTGTCTTCCTCCTTAGTTCTTTCTCTATTCGACCTCATACCTCTCCTCTTGCTCTTCGCCCGAGCCCGAGCTTGAAGTAGCATTGACGTCGAGCCTCGATGTGCAAATCCGGCGAAGCCCTGTCACCGTTGGTCCTACCAATGAAGCGTTTCTTCTCTCCCGCGCTATCGTGGATGATTAGTACTGCCAAGTTAGGGCGTACAGATCTGGAACTAGCCCTGTGCCTATTCTGTTCTAGGGTTGTTCATCCCGACGCCATTTATCTTGCTTTATTTTCTCGTGGTAGATCTTTAGGATTCACTAGGTTGTGACTTGTAGGGTTTGTAGTTGCTCCTCGTACCAGTCAGTTTGGATCTAGGGTTCATGTGTCTTACATCAAAAGATTAGAGAAGTTGTTATTCTATCCCTCCAAGGGCATATTGCAATTCTCCCGATGATATCTTCCATAATTTATGCCATGAACTCGTCTGTTGCTTCCGAAAAATATATGTTTTGAGTCAAAATTGCTTCTGTGCATGTTTGTGATCTTTTCCTATTTTCCCTCGCCTTGTTTTTTCCTCTTAGGAGTGGTCGTGGCACATAGTTCGGAAGAGCATTCTGGGTCCGAGGATGAAATACCACAGCTGTCGCGTGTGGCTAATAAAGCAAAGGTGGCTGAAAGAAAACCAGCTAAGCCACCAAAAGTGCCAAAGAAGAAATCCGAGTCAGAATCAGCTGAAGAAGATGATGATATTCCCTCAACTCACAGTCAGCCAGAGGATGAGATAATCACCGACTCCAAGACCCTGTTCTCTGATGGAAATCCCAAGAAGGGTGGTCGCGGTAGAGAGAGGAACACCGCGGCTGAAATGTCTGATCCAGAAACTTATAGAACTCCACCTGGAGTTGAGACTACCACTAAAAGGAGTAATAGGCTGCAGAAGATTCGCCATAATTGGGCGAAGAAGTGGTTCAACTATGAAGATGTCCGAAGAAAATATCAGATCCTATTCGCATTCACTCCAACATGGAATGACTACATCGTAGAGGGCTGCCTAGGTTAGGACGATGAAAAAGTAAGGCTAGCTCCTCCTCCAAATGCCCATGTTGATTCTTTGAAGACAATTGACGATTTCCCTGAAGAATTTGTTAAGAGGGAGAAAGCCAAGGCCAAGCGTGAAGCCAGGGCCATGAAAAAGAATCAAGTAGAAGAAAAGAATGTCAAACTGACACAACAAGATGTGCAAGAGAAGAATGAAAGGGCTTCTGCCCGAAAAGAAAGAAAGAAGAGGAAATCTATTTTCCCTCATGCTTCGAAGAAGAAGTATGTTGCCAGGAAGACAAAGAAGGTAGCATCTGCCTCATCCGAGTCCTCAGATGAAGAAATGGGCGATGAAATTCCCATGTATGATCAAAGAGCTCTTCTTGACAAGCCGTACCAAACACTCTCTCCAGCAAAAGTTTCACCTTCATTGAGATCTTCACCAAGGCTCGTCACTGTGCCATCAGATAAACCTTCAGGTTCTACTGCCCCTACAGCAAAAAGAAAGTTGTTGCCTAATGAAAAAGTTGTTGTTGCTGCTAAGAAGGCCAAGACAATTGTTCCAGCTTCCACAGAGGAATATGACTTTGATCTTATTTTTGGCATCATTGAAGGCGCCTCCTATGATGGAAATCCATCTGATTTAAGCAGCTTGGGCCTGCCTGAAGATGCTACCAAGATGGTAGCAAAACACTTCACTGAGCTGAAAGAAATTACCAAGGAACTGAACCAAGCTATCGAGGACAAGAAACTCCTTGAGCAAATGAGGAAGGATGCCAAATCTGATTTAGAGAAAAAAGATGTGAACAAGGGGATTCTTGAGATCACCAAAGCCCTCACTGTCATGAGGAACAACAAGATTGAGTGGTACTCCAAGTTGAAAATGGATGCTTCTCAACTTTGTGATCATAGAAATGATGACATTAAGCGTCAAGCAGATCTTGCTCGACAAGAGAAAGAGAAGAGAAGCGTTAGAAAGCACAAGCTAGAGCCAGCCAGTCGAAGGCTATCAAGGTTCGTCGAATCCAATCTATAACAACTGATGCACCTATTGACTCAAGTTTCCAACTACAAAAGATACCACCATCCCCTCGTTTCGAGGAAGAAACTGAGCAACAAGTTGTGCGTGCGGTAGTTATCATTCCCACCTCAGCTGCGCAAGAATCAGATGTGATGGATATTGTTGTGGACAATCCTGTCGAAGAGAATGTCATGCCCGAGCAACACACTCCTGAAGAAAGAGTTGACGAAGAGATGGAGATGGAAAAGGCAACTTCATTGCCTTTGAAGGAAAGTCACGTTGGGCCCTCCGGATCCATCAAGGAGGGTGATAAAGTTGAGAGGGAGCAAGTTTTTTCTCGAGGAAATAGCACCCCGATCTCCTCATCTGGTGCCCCTACGCAGATGGAGGTTGACCCTACTCCTGGTTCTTTGGCTTCACAGCTAGAACAAGAAGAAAAGAAATTGGAAGAGCCCATGGCTCACGAAGGAGAATATTAAGCAGTTGTACCACCAGTGTTGCCACAACAGACCGAAGGAGTGAAGGAAATATGCCCAAGAGGCAATAATAAAGTTATTATTTATTTCCTCATATCATGATAAATGTTTATTATTCATGCTAGAATTGTATTAACCGGAAACATAATACATGTGTGAATACATAGACAAACATAGTGTCACTAGTATGCCTCTACTTGACTAGCTCGTTAATCGAAGATGGTTGAGTTTCCTAGCCATGGACATGAGTTGTCATTTGATTAATGGGACCACATCATTAGGAGAATGATGTGATTGACTTGACCCATTCCGTTAGCTTAGCACCTGATCGTTTAGTATGTTGCTATTGCTTTCTTCATGACTTATACATGTTCCTATGACTATGAGATTATGCAACTCCCGTTTACTGGAGGAACATTTTGTGTGCTACCAAACATCACAAGTAACTGGGTGATTATAAAGGTGCTCTACAAGTGTCTCCGAAGGTACTTGTTGAGTTGGCGTATTTCGAGATTAGGATTTGTCACTCCGATTGTCGGAGAGGTATCTCTGGGCCCTCTCGGTAATGCACATCACTATAAGCCTTGCAAGAAATGTGACTAATGAGTTAGTTGCAGGATGATGCATTACGGAACGAGTAAAGAGACTTGCTGGTAACGAGATTGAACTAGGTATTGAGATATCAACGATCGAATCTCGGGCAAGTAACATACCGATGACAAAGGGAACAGCGTATGTTGTTATGCGGTTTGACCGATAAAGATCTTCGTAAAATATGTAGGAGCCAATATGAGCATCCAGGTTTCGCTATTGGTTATTGACCAAAGACGTGTCTCGGTCATGTCTACATAGTTCTCGAACCCGTAGGGTCCGCACGCTTAAAGTTTGGTGACGATCGGTATTATGAGTTTTTGTGTTTTGATGTACCAAAGGTAGTTCGGAGTCCCGTATATGATCACAGACATGACGAGGAGTCTCGAAATGGTTGATACATAAAGATCGATATATTGGACGACTATATTCGGACACTAGAAGTGTTCCGAGTGGTTTCGGAGAAAAATCGGAGTACCGGGGGGGGGGGGGGGTTACCGGAACCCCCCAGGGAGTTAATTGGGCCTCATGGGACTTAGTGGGAGAAGAAGAGGGGTGGCCAGGGCAGCCGCGCGCCCCCTCCCCCTCTAGCCCGAATTGGACAAGGAGAGGGGGGGGGCGCCCCCTTTTTCCTTCTCCTCCTCTCTCCCTTCCTTTCCTCTCCTACTCCAACAAGGAAAAGGAGGAGTCCTACTCCCGGTGGGAGTAGGACTCCCCCTTGGCGCGCCCTACTCCTGGCCGGCCGCCTCCCCCCTTTCTCCTTTATATACGGGGGAAGGGGGGCACCTATAGACACACAAGTTGATCTGTTGATCTATTCCAGCCGTGTGCGGTGCCCCCTCCACCATATTCCACCTCCGTCATATCGTAGCGGTGCTTAGGCGAAGCCCTGCGTCGGTAGCAACATCATCACCGTCATCACGCCGTCGTGCTGACGGAACTCTCCCGTGAAGCTCTGCTGGATCGGGGTTCGCGGGACGTCATCAAGCTGAACGTGTGCTGAACTTGGAGGTGTTGTATGTTCGGTACTTGGATCGGTCGGATCGTGAAGACGTACGACTACATCAACCGTGTTGTGCCAGCGCTTCCGCTTTCGGTCTATGAGGGTACGTGGACAACACTCTCCCCTCTGGTTGCTATGCATCACCATGATCCTGCGTGTGCGTATGAATTTTTTTGAAATTACTACGTTCTCTAACAGTGGCACCCGAGCCTAGTTTTATGCGTAGATGTTATATGCACGAGTAGAACACAAGTGAGTTGTGGGCGATACAAGTCATACTTCTTACCAACATGTCATACTTTGGTTCGATGGTATTGTTGGATGAAGCGGCCCGGACTGACATTACGCGTACGCTTACGCGAGACTGGTTCTACCGACGTGCTTTGCACATAGGTAGCTGGCGGGTGTCGGTTTCTCCAACTTTAGTTGAACTGAGTGTGACTACGCCCGGTCCTTGAGAAGGTTAAAACAGCACTAACTTAACGAACTATCGTTGTGGTTTTGATGTGTAGGTAAGAACGGTTCTTGCTCAGCCCATAGCAGCCATGTAAACTTGCAACAACAAAGTTGAGGACGTCTAACTTGTTTTTGCAGGGCATGTTGTGATGTGATATGGTCAAGGCATGATGCTATATTTTATTGTATGAGATGATCATGTTTTGTAAATGAGTTATCGGCAACTGGCAGGAGCCATATGGTTGTCGCTTTATTGTATGCAATGCAATCGCCGTGTAATTGCTTTACTTTATCACTAAGCGGTAGCGATAGTCGTAGAAGCAATAGTTGGCGAGATGACAACGATGCTACGATGGAGATCAAGGTGTCGCGCCGGTGACGATGGTGATCATGACGGTGCTTCGGAGATGGAGATCACAAGCACAAGATGATGATGACCATATCATATCACCTATATTGATTGCATGTGATGTTTATCTTTTATGCATCTTATTTTTCTTTGATTGACGGTAGCATTATAAGATGATCTCTCACTAAATTTCAAGATAAAAGTGTTCTCCCTGAGTATGCACCATTGCCAAAGTTCGTCGTGCCGAGACACCACGTGATGATCAGGTGTGATAAGCTCTACATTCATCTACAATGGGTGCAAGCCAGTTTTGCACACGCTGAATACTCGGGTTAAACTTGATGAGACTAGCATATGAAGATATGGCCTCGGAACACTGAGACCGAAAGGTCGAGCGTGAATCATATAGTAGATATGATCAACATAGTGATGTTCACCATTGAAAATTACTCCATCTCACGTGATGATCGGACATGGTTTAGTTGATTTGGATCACATGATCATTTAGATGATTAGAGGGATGTCTATCTAAGTGGGAGTTCTTAAGTAATATGATTAATTGAACTTAAATTTATCATGAACTTAGTACCTGATAGTATTTTTCTTGTCTATGTTGATTGTAGATAGATGGCCCGTGCTGTTGTTCCATTGAATTTTAATGCGTTCCTTGAGAAAGAAAAGTTGAAAGATGATGGTAGCAATTACTCGGACTGGGTCCGTAACTTGAGGATTATCCTCATTGCTGCACAAAAGAATTACGTCCTAGAAGCACCGCTGGGTGCCAGGCCTGCTGCAGATGCAACTGACGACGTTAAGAATGTCTGGCAGAGCAAAGCTGATGACTACTCGATAGTTTAGTGTGCCATGCTTTACGACTTCGAACCGGGGCTTCAATGACGTTTTGAACGTCATGGAGCATATGAGATGTTCCAAGAGTTGAAGTCAATATTTCTAGCAAATGCCCGGATTGAGAGATATGAAGTCTCCAATAAGTTCTACAACTTTTTTTTTCCGAAAAGGGGCGCTTTATTACTTCAAAGGTTTAAGCATTACACCCGGCCTGTGCATACTACGATGCACACAGCCAAATAAAGTCTTCTCGCACAAATGAAAAATAAAAAGGAGAAATACAAAGAATAATGTAGAGTATGTATAACGCCTAAAATGGAGGTGGGCCAATCCTAAGATCATGCTGCCACCCATGTTGGGTAAAAGTAACCTTCGCCGTATCCTCCAATCGTGTACACACCTCCGTAAATAGGTCTCGATTCTCCACACGTTGTAGAGAGGACCATAAACGAAGAGTCCCGGTACATCTGTAGATAACCTGCATCAGAGAAGTACTGTTATCATTAGAAACCTTATCATTCCTACATAGCCAGAGCGACCAAATAACGGCAAGCGCTCCCACCCTAAGAAGAGTTCTAAACCTGTGGTCCATCCCATGTAACCAGTTGCCAAATACATTAGCAACACTATAAGGAGGATACAAGCCAGAAGCTATTTGGATGACTGGCCATATAGAACGAGCCAATTTGCATTGGAAGAACAAATGTTTTATTGTCTCATCATGGTGACAAAAGATACATTGCGGACTACCATGCCAATTTCTCTTAATAAGGTTGTCTTTAGTAAGAATGACTCCCCGACGAAGATACCATGCAAAGATTTTATTCTTAAGAGGTATCTTCATCTTCCAGATCTTCTTGTTATTATCAACTGGCACATCAGTCTGGATTAACGCTCTATACATTGACTCCACTGAGAATTGGCCATTCCTATGGAGGTTCCATCAGAAAACATCAGACCCATGTGATAATTGCACCATGGACAACCGCTGGAGCAGGATGTTCCATGATTGTAGTCTGAGTCCAATTAAATCTCTTCTGAATGTCACATTTGGCGGAAATGATTCCATTACCATGGCAATAGTATCACCCTTGTGGTGCACAATGTTGTATAGAGCTGGATATTGTTCCCGGAGTGTGGTATCTCCTAGCCACTTGTCCTCCCAGAATCTAATTTCTGAGCCGTCCTTAATCGAGAAGGATCCATAGCCAAAGAAATATTTCTTTGTAGCCATTAGACCCGCCCAAAAATGAGAATCCCCAGGCTTCCAGTATACCTGGGATACCGCCTTGGAACCCACATATTTCCTCCTTAGGAGGGTTTGCCATACACCATCTTCCGTCAGTAATTTAAACAACCATTTACCGAGGAGGGCCCTATTCTTAACCTCAAGGTCATGAATGCCCAACCCACCTTGGTCTTTGGGACAACAAACCACACTCCATTTGGCCAGTCGATATTTCCTTCTCTCGCTATCTCCTTGCCAAAAGAATCTTGATCGGAAATAATCCAATCTATGTAAGACTCCTTTCGGCAACTGGAAGAAGGAAATCATATATAGTACCAATCTTCCACCCAGAGACAGCAGTTTACCTTTCCAACTGCTAAGTCTTTTTTGCAGTCTCTCCTCGATGTGTTTCCATTCAGCATTTGTGAGTCTCCGATAATGTATCGGTATCCCCAAATATGTGATCGGAAATTCGCCCAACCTACATCCGAATAGTTCAGCGTAAAGGTGGGCCTCGTTTTGAGCGTCGCCAAAGCAAAACAATGCACTTTTATGAAAATTGATCTTGAGACCCGAGAGTTGCTCGAATGGTGATAAAATCAGTTTCATATTTCTCGCTTTCTTGAGGTTATGATCCATGAAGAGAATCGTATCATCGGCATATTGAAGTATAGAGAGACCACCATCAACTAGGTGATTTACTATCCCAGCAATTTGGCCATCAACCTTGGTGTCGGTGTCAAAACTGGCGGATCTCGGGTAGGGGGTCCCGAACTGTGCATCTAGGCCGGATGGTAACAGGAGACAAGGGACACGAAGTTTTACCCAGGTTCGGGCCCTCTCGATGGAGGTAAAACCCTACTTCCTGCTTGATTAATATTGATGATATGGGTAGTACAAGAGTAGATCTACCACGGGATCAAGGAGGCTAAACCCTAGAAGCTAGCCTATGGTATGATTGTTGTATGATGAAGTTGTCCTACGGACTAAAACCCTCCAGTTTATATAGACACCGGATAGGGTTAGGGTTACACAAAGTCGGTTACAATGGTAGGAGATCTTGAATATCCGCATCGCCAAGCTTGCCTTCCACGCCAAGGAAAGTCCCGTCCGGACACGGGACGAAGTCTTCAATCTTGTATCTTCATAGTCCAGGAGTCCGGCTGAAGGTATAGTCCGGCTACCCAAACACCCCCTAATCCAGGACTCCCTCAGTAGCCCCTGAACCAGGCTTCAATGACGACGAGTCCGGCGCGCAGATTGTCTTCGGCATTGCAAGGCGGATTCCTCCTCCAAGTTCTTCAAGAAGATTTTAAACACCAAGGATAGTGTCCGGCTCTGCAAAATAAGTTTCCACATATTGCCATAGAGAGAATAATATTAACACAAATCTAATCTGCTGACGTATTCCGCAGTGTGACATCACACTACGGCCAAGTCCTTTACTCGAATCGTTTTTACTTTTCTACCTCAGCACGTTTTGTGAGGCGGATTCCTTGGCACGTCTTGTCAAAGCAGAGATCGTGTCCCCCTTTTACGGGATTCTCATCAATACGAACGTGGGTAACCCAATCGTGCCCGTTAGCACGTTTCCTCGATTAAAGGCGAGTCCCAAACGGTTACAGGGAGGGCTCTTGGTATTCAACCTCTTATAAAGAGATCAAGGCCTTACTTCTTTTTCCAATCTCCAACGAGTTCGCCCGTCGCCTCGAGTTCCAACACCCTAGGCTCCAGATTCCAGGCGCTTCGGACCTTCGATAATGTCCGGTTTCGATCTTCAAGGCCGATGGATGCCCTCCTCCGCCACGGAGGAGGACGTGCTAAAGTTGAGAGAGGCTAAGTTCTTGACCGGCGAAATTTTGCATAGGTTGCCTGCTCAAGGGCAGGCCATTCCCAGTCCCCAGCCTGGTGAGAGTGTGGTGTTCATATCTCACTTCCTTCGGGGGTTAGGCTTCCCAATGGATCCCTTTGTGAGGGGGCTGCTGTTTTATTACGGGTTGGAATTCCACGACTTAGCTCCGGAGTCCATCCTCCATATTTCCTCATTCATCGTCGTGTGTGAAGCGTTCCTCCGTGTTACCCCTCACTTCGGATTATGGCTCAAGACTTTTAAAGTGGAGCCGAAGATGATCGAGGGACGACACGTAGAGTGCGGAGGCGCTGTTATAAGCAAGAATGCTGATGCTCCATGGCCCGAGGGCTCTTTTCAAGAGGAGCTTGGCTTGTGGCAACGAGAGTGGTTCTATATCACCGCTCCCAGGGGCACCAAGTGGGTGGCGCCTCCTGCCTTTCGCTCGGGTCCCCCGCCACGGCTAGCGTCATGGGTCAACAAAGGATTAGGTTGGGGGTTATCCAAAGACGTGCCCTGGTTGCAGGGCCGCATTAGGGATCTCTTATAAAGAGACCTCAGCCCGGTCAAGGTGACACAGGTTATGCTAATTCGCCGAATATTGCCCGACAAACATCGCCCCCTCCGTCTGTGGGAGTTTAATCCAGTGGGACCGCGAGCTCTCCAGCATTTCATGGGCGCAACGCCCGCGGAGATGTATAAAATGTTCTTTGGATCACATGCAATGTGTCCGGATTTGACCGAGGACGCGGGTCTAAGCTGCCATCGCCCGGATACTCAAGTAAGTAACCTTGTGCCCGGACCTTCTATCCGTATAATTGTCATGAACTTGCCCCTAAAAGAGCTTGTTCTTCTAAACATGAGTGGATAGCGAAGGCAAAGCTGATCAGGTGTCCGGCTCCCCTTCCCGAAACCAGGCCGGATCCCGTGCTTGTCAGGATGTTGAAGATAATGCCTTTGGAGGGAAGTGAGGGGGAGGACAAGGAAACTATGGCCTCCTCGAAGGAGGCTATTACGAAGGGAGGAACCGACGATTCCTCTCCTAAGGGGAAGAAGAGGGCCGCCTCTGACGACCCGGAGACCATGGCCTCGAAGCGGGGGGAAAATTCTCGTCAGAGGGTCCGACGCCGGGGAGTTCCTCGGCCGAACTACGCCCTCAAAGGGATCAGCCCTCCAGCGAGCCATAAGTAGAGAAAGATTTTCCTTTGGAGGGATGAGAGAAATCCTTGCTTTATATCTAAGAAGATTAACCGAAATTTTACCTTGTAGCTCGGACCTCAGCCCTTCTCAGCAGAGATCGTCTTCGAGGGATCTTCTTCTGGAGATGATGGAGAGCGGAACGCCTCCTGCTGCCGTACCGCCTAGCGAGGCGGGCGACCCTGAGGTGTCGTCGCGGAGGGTTTCTTCAAATCCAGCAGGGGCGAAAGATAGCTATGTGGCCCCCAAGGTTCTCCTCGTCCGGCTTTCAAAAGAGGCCATAGGACAAGTCCGGCACCATCTGGTGCTCGACCGGAGGAGCTAAAGATTCTTCTGGGGCGAGCTTCCATCTTAGAGGAGCAACGTGCATTGATGGGCACGATGATTGACAGGGTTTCATCCGCAGAAAGCGGGTTGCATGAGGCCGTCAGAAGTTTACTGACGGGTTTTTAGGTACGTTAGATAGTGTACACTTTTGTCATTTGCGCATAAGTAAGATGTGCCCTGTGTAGATAGTAGCCCCTGAGACTCTGTGCGTCGTCAAGAAATGACGGCGCACAGAGGATCATAATCCCAGGTCTAAGGTGTCGCCTTTGAATGTAGGTGGCGAGGTGTCCGGAATCGAGCCGAACTGATGATTTTGCCAAACTAAAGCGGCAACTGGATGTGGCAGATGCCGATATCGCGCTTGTCCACAAGCGGCTTGATGAGGCTCAAGGTATGTAATTCCTCCGGCGGCATCAGGTAAAAGGAGCTTCATGCCAGTGTCTTACAATGTGTGTGCTTGACGCAGATGGTGTGGCCGTCGTGGAGAGTCTTAGGGCAGAACTTGCCCGAGCTAAGGAACAAGCCAGAAAAAGCGATGCGGCTGCCAAGAAAGCCCTTGAAGAGCTGAGAGCCGAACGGGCTGCTCAGTGCCGAAGCAAGGAGGAGATGGCCGAAATGGCCGTGAAGTTAAAGAGCGCTGCAGACCGTTGCAAACTTCTTGAGAAAGAAGACCGGGCGAGGTAGACGGACTTAGAGAAGGCCGTTGCCGATGCCAAGGACGCTCGCTCTGCGATGAGAGCTGCAAAGGAGGAGCTGCGTCAGGCCGAACATATTGCGGCTGGAAAGCCCTTTATGCTGCGGAGGAAGTTTTGTGATCCGAAGTTTGCTCCGTTGAAACGGATGTGGAGTGTGGAGGACACCTATCTGGATTTGGCAGCAAGTGCTGCTGATGCGACCGAACACTTTCGAGATCAAAAAGATCGCGAAGTGGAAAAGCTTTTCTGGTCGCAGTTCCACAATCCAGAGCGTCCACTGGCAGTGGACGATCGTCTGGCTCAATGGGCCAAACTGAATAGGTTGTCCGGACTCGCCATGAATTACGTCATGGGTCATCTATGGCCGGGGAGATCGGAGCCGAAGAGTTATTTCAGCTTGGTGCAGCAATTCCTTGACGTGGTGCCGCGTATCAATGCGATGAAGAGGTCAGCATGCATAGAGGGCGCACGGATGGCTCTTGCCCGTGTCAAGACATACTGGGCAGAGATGGAGACCACCGTTGTTGCGTCCCGAGATTCGGACAAAAGCCGAGTACCCTCCGAGCACTATTTTCAGGAAGTCCTTGAAGGCACTCGTGTAATAGAGACGCAGTGCTCGAAGGATGCTATGTTATGATAGCATATGTAATAATATTTTGATAAATTGGGGTAGCCTTTTATGCTTGTGCTTTCAAGTATTGGGAACACCTCCTGTGCGGCCGTTTTATATACAAAATCTGAAAGATGGCAGTCGTTGGCTTCAGCCCCCACGCACATAGTGCGGGGGTGCTCGCAGAAGACGCATTTTCACACTTAATCCAACGTCTTGGTCCTACAAAGGAGGTGATAGCGCAGCGGGCTAGGCAACCGGACTATAATGCTTTAACACTTTCACTTAGCCATAGGAGCTTGACAATGGGACTATTTAGGTAGCCCCTGGTGGCGACTGCGCTCGCCCGAGTTCGGGGCGCGTATGTGCCTGACCGGGAAACGGCCCTTCGTTAAAGCGGAGGAATCCTATAGATTCCGGTAGGTCATCGAGTGGCTGACCAGTCTCACGCTGCATCATGACAGTCAGTTTTCGGCTTTCTCTACTGAGGTGCTCGCCCGGCCTAACCGGGGCACAATCGCAGTAGTTCTCCTGGTGCTACCTTAGCTGATAGAGCGGAACGTAAGGTAGCCAAACACAGGAGCCGGGCAACCCAACATTTGACCAAAGACATGATTCGGAGCTGATGCATATAATGCCAAAACTCACGACGCCAAACACTCCCTAAGGTGTTCGGTCTTTATGAGTGCGGGCAAAACAACACTCTTTATTAAAAAGCCCCTAGTGTCCAGGTACGCGCAAAAATTCTGACGTGGCCACATGCCAAGACGGCAGCCTCCTCCTTGGTTATATCAGAGAAAACCAGGGGATATGTAGCAACAAGAGACAGTAAAAAAGGTTTACGCAGGGTCTTCATCTAAAAAGAATCCTTAGAACGGGTCCCTACTGCACGTCTGCGCCTGTGTCTCCGTTGTGCCGTATCCTGGACGGGCGCCGCACGACGTTCATCTGTAAAAGAGAGGAACTGAGTTGAAAATGGGTCGTGCCGAACAAAAGTTTAAAATAAACAAGGTATAAAGTAAAATATGTAAAATTGAGCTTTATTGTCTCTTATTGTGTATGTGCGGAGCCCCTAGTGCGGGGGTATATGGCCACTAAGCCTTTATCAACGATACTTTTGTGCTGGACTCGTCCATCCGTGTCCGTGGTTTTAATGACCTATTCGGATGTTCTGGCTGGTGAAGCCATTGTATTGTGGGACTATTTAAAGCAGCCGCACAATCCTCCGCTCGAGGGAGGCGCACTTAATGCTTCCTCTTCAAGGAGATGATGCCTCGTGGACCGGGCATTTTAAGCGTAAGAGATGCGTAATGCGGTATTGCGTTAAAGCGGGCGAAAGCTTCGCGTCCCAGTAGTGCTTGATAGCGACTTGAGAATGGGACGATGTGGAAAGTCAGCTTTTCGCGGCGGAAGTTATCGGTAAAGCCGAATAGAACTTCGAGCCGGAGCAAACCCGTGCAATGGGTGTTCGGGCCAGGCGTTACCCCTTGAAAGGCGGTTTTGCTGTGGCGGATTCTTGTTGGGTCTATCCCCATGTGACGGATTGTGTCCCGATATATCAGGTTTAGTCCACTGCCGCCGTCCATAAGGACATTTGAAAACTGGAGTCCGCCAATTATTGGATCGAGTACCAAGGCAGTCCAGCCTGCGTTCCTGATACTTCTAGAATAATCCAGCTGATCGAAGATGATTGGTTTTGACAACCAGTGGCGGGACCCCTTTGGGATAGGTCGTGTGGTGCGTACCTTTATGGGCGCCACACGTTTTGTTATGTGAAGCAAGTTTATTGTTTTTACTTCTTGTGGGAAGTTCTTTTGTTCCCTGGTGCTCTGCTTTTGGGGTTCGTCCTCGTCTTCGCTTGGTGTGTCGAGCCCCTTGTGTTCGGCGTTGAGTCTGCCGGATTGTTTGAAAACCCAACAATCTCTGTGGGTATGGTTAGCAGGCTTCTCGGGAGTACTGTGTATTTGACATATCCTGTCCAGGATTTTGTTTAGGTTGGATGGATCATCCCTGTTATCCTGGAGGGGCGGCTTTGTCTGATTCTGTCGTGAGCTTTTGAATCCGGCGTTGACTGCCGTGCTCTTCGGACTTTTTTCCTTAGTCCGGCGACGGTCCTTATTGCGTCGCGGTTTTCCGTTTCCATCCCTAGTTTCAGATGTACTTGGGTCGCTGGTGCTGCATCTTGCCAACCAGCTGTCCTCTCCCACACAAAAGCGGGTCATGAGGCTTATCAGTGCGTCCATTGTTCTTGGCTTTTCTTGGTCGAGGTGTCTGGCGAGCCATTCGTCTCGGACGTTATGCCTGAAAGCTGCTAAGGCTTCGGCGTCCGGACAATCTACTATCTGATTCTTTTTAGTGAGGAATCTATTCCAGAATTGCCGAGCTGATTCTCCGGACTGTTGAGTTATGTGACTAAGATCGTCTGCATCTGGAGGGCAGACATAGGTCCCTTGAAAATTTGCTCGGAAAGTGTCCTCGAGCTCTTCCCAACTTCCGATTGTGTTTTCAGGAAGGCTTTTAAGCCAATGCTGGGCTGGCCCTTTAAGCTTAAGGGGTAAGTATTTTATGGCGTGGAGGTCATCTCCTCTAGCCATATGTATGTGGAAGATATAATCCTCGATCCAGACTCCAGGGTCTGTTGTTCCATCATATGCCTCTATGTTTACGGGTTTGAATCCCTCTGGAAATTCATAGTCCAGGACCTCATCGGTGAAACATAGGGGGTGTGCGGCACCCCTGTATTTGGGTGTGCCGAATTCTGATAATGGCTTTATTGCATTGCTTACGAGAGCTTGCTTTCTTGGCCTGTAAATGGACCTGGCTAGGTTGTGATGCGAATCCTTAAGTGGGTCGCATGCCGGCTTAAGTGCGGCGCCTCTTGCTGCTTTATGCTGGCCATGGGGTCGTCTATCCGACCGTGTGTCTTTCTTATTTTTTGAATGCGAGGGCTCTAAGGCCTCTTCGTCGAATTCAGGTAGTAGCTTTCTCTTCGGATAGCTTTTAGTGCGGCGACTATCGCCGTATTTATCTGCGGTATTGATTACTTTGCTCCATCTGATCCTGAGTGCATCTTCCACCGTTTTTAGCTTTCGCTTCTGCTTTTTCAGGCTGCGTGCTGTTGCAACGAGCCTCTTGTGGAGATTCTTCTGCTTCGTGGGTTTATCCGGCGTAAGGTCGTCCGGAGTGCCATTTTCGCCGGGGGAGGGATGTTCGGTTTCTCTATCCGTGTTGCCCAGTTCGGACGGTTGCTCTAAGGCCTGCTCGTCGTCTACCGGCTCATCCTTCTCTATGGCTGGGTCTTTATCAAGGCGGGGCTTGGGTCGGCGTTTACACCGACGCTTTGATTTCTTTTCGAGGGATCGATCCCCTGTTCCATCCCTTTTTTCCTCGTTGTCGCTTCCTTTAGGGGTATCCACCATGTACACATTGTGAGATGAGGTGGCTGACCAATGCCCTATGGGCGTTGGTTCATCTGTATCTCCTGCATCGTCGTCCATGCGGTCGATGTCTGCGGAGTCGAAGTTGAGCACGTCGTTTAAATTGTCGACAGTGGCTACCAAGTGGGTGGTGGGTGGGCTTTGAATTTCTTCATTGTCCGTATCCCATCCTCACTGACCGTAGTACGGCCAGGGCTCTCCTGATAAAGAAAGAGACTTTAGAGAATTCAGGATGTCGCCGAAGGGCGAGTGCTGAAAGATGTCCGCAGCGGTGAACTCCATTATCGGCGCCCAATCGGATTCGATCGGCAGGGGCACGGGGGGTTCGGAGTCCGGAGAGGAATCCGGATCCTCGGAGTCACGGGTCATGCAGAGTACGGGGCTGGCGTTCGGCTCAATCGCCTTTGAGATCGCAGCTCCCGAGGTGACGTCCAACCGCTCATCCTTGATTGGCGCAATAGGCTCCGAATTAAGGTCGGAGCCGGTGCGTGTGCGGCCTCCAGGGCACTGTTCGGTGGCAGAGCTAGATCATGCCCCTCGAGACAGTGCGGCGCGCTTGGCTGTGGCTCAAATCCGTCGAAGATCAAATCCCCGCGGATGTCTGCCGTGTAGTTTAAGCTTCCAAACCTGACCTGATGGCCAGGGGCGTAGCTTTCGATCTGCTCCAGGTGGCCAAGCGAGTTGGCCCGCAGTGCGAAGCCGCCGAAGCGAAGATCTGTCCGGGGAGAAAAGTCTCACCCTGGACCGCATCGTCGTTGATGATCAAAGGATCCATCGGGCCTAAAAGTGACGACACAGAGGAACTCTCAATGAAGGCACCAATGTCGGTGTCAAAACCGGCGGATCTTGGGTAGGGGGTCCCGAACTGTGCGTCTAGGCCGGATGGTAACATGAGACAAGGGACACGAAGTTTTACCCAGGTTCGGGCCCTCTTGATGGAGGTAAAACCCTACTTCCTGCTTGATTAATATTGATGATATGGGTAGTACAAGAGTAGATCTACCACGAGATCAAGGAGGCTAAACCCTAGAAGCTAGCCTATGGTATGATTGTTGTATGATGAAGTTGTCCTACGGACTAAAACCCTCCGGTTTATATAGACACCGGATAGGGTTAGGGTTACACAAAGTCGGTTACAATGGTAGGAGATCTTGAATATCCGCATCGTCAAGCTTGCCTTCCACGCCAAGGAAAGTCCCATCCGGACACGGGACGAAGTCTTCAATCTTGTATCTTCATAGTCCAGGAGTCCGGCTGAAGGTATAGTCCGGCTACCCGAACACCCCCTAATCCAGGACTCCCTCACTTGGCACGCTCAATCATGACCGCTAGCATATCCGCCACTATATTAAATAGCATGGGCGATAACGAGTCACCTTGTCTCAATCCCTTCTTCGTTTGGAAATAGTGCCCAACGTCATCATTGACCTTAATGGCAACGCTACCTCCAGAAACGAAGTTATGGACCATTGTGCACCACTCTGCAGAAAATCCTTTCATTCTGAGAGTCTGTTGAAGAAAGGGCCACTTGACTTTGTCATAAGCTTTTTCAAAGTCTATTTTGAGTACCACCCCATTCAGCTTTTTCCGGTGTAGTTCATGGACTGTTTCATGAAGGATAACAACTCCATCTAGGATGTGTCTGCCTTGCATAAAAGCAGTCTGTGAAGGTCGAACCACATGTTTAGCAACCGAATTTAGCCTTATAGTCGCAACCTTCGTGAATATTTTAAAACTAACATTAAGGAGGCAAATAGGTCTATATTGTTGTATCCTTTCAGCCTCATTAACCTTAGGTAGTAAAATAATCTCACCGAAGTTTAAGCGAAACAATTCAAGTTGGCCAGCATGAAGGTCGCTAAACAAAAGAAGGAGATCTGGTTTGATGTCATCCCAGAAGTTCTGATAGAACTCAGCGGGGAAACCATCCGGACCTGGGGCTTTGTTATGCTCCATTAGAAAAACTGCCTTTCTAACTTCCTCCTCCGAGTATGAGGCTGTTAGAAGGCTGTTTTCCTCATCAGAGACCTGGGGGATGTCATCTGTTCGGGACTCATCCATCGAGAAGTTTCCTTCCTGTGGGGCTCCGAATAGATTTTTATAATAATCAGTGATATAAGATTTCAGTTGCTCATGCCCCTCAATTATGCCCTCGTCCTGTTGTAGGGAATGAATAATTTTCTTCTTGTGTCTGCCATTGGCAACTCCATGGAAGTATCTAGTATTCGAATCACCTTTCAGGATAAACTGAGAGTTAGAATGATGGTACCATTTAAGTTCCTCTTCACGCAGCATGTTAGCTATCTGTGCATTTGAATGATTCTTAATCTCGATTTCATGCTCAGATAGAGGTCTAACCTCTGCCAAAGCTTCTAATTCATCAATGATAGATGAAATACGAAGCTTCTCCTTTTTGAGGAAACCCACCGTATGTCTAGCCTAACCACCAAGGAATTTACGTAATGCACATATTTTGTTATTCCATCTATGTATTGGGGTACGCCCGGCCACCGGTTTCTCCCACACCTCCTTGACCATATCATGGAAGCCATCCCGAAGCAACCACCCAAGTTCGAATTTGAACTTGCGTCTGTGTTGTGGTCGTGGCAATCCAGTAGTTAGGAGAATGGGTGCGTGGTCTGATATAACCTCGATACGAGATAGAGCACGAACAGACACCATAGGAAATTTAGATTCCCAGTCAGTATCCATTAAAACGCGATCTAGTTTCTCATATGTCGGTTCCGGTAGACTGTTCGCCCAAGTGAACTGTCTTCCAATCATGGACACCTCTCGCAGATCTAGACTGTCAATGACATCGTTGAAAAGGAAAGGCCAATGATTATCAAACCTACCACGGCTTTTCTCATTTGGAAATCGAAGAAAATTGAAATCCCCACCTATAAGAATGGGATATGGATTATCTTTCGCCAGATTAACCAATTCACGAAGAAAATCAGCCTTGAACTCATCCTGGGCTGCCCCATACACGACGACGAGGGTCCATGTGAAGTTGTCGGCCTTGTTGCGAATATGGAGTTTAACGTGAAACTCACCATCTGAACTAGCCAAAACATCCATAGTGCCTGAATTTACCCCAAGTAAAATGCCCCCAGAACGACCTCTAGGTAGTCGTGAAACCCAAGTAAGGTCCATCCCGCCTGAAATACGGTTAAGTAGACTCACTAAGAAATCACGTCTTCCCATTTCAGAGATAGCCAAAAAGTCTAAATTGTGTTCCCTATTACATTCCGCAATGAATAGATGTTTAGCCAAGTCACGAAGACCTTTGCTATTAAAAAACATTCCATTCATGAGGAAACAATGGGAGATTTAGAACACTTTGCCCTCTTATGGGTCTTACTATCTTTTTTCGAACGTGCGGTCTTTGATTTATGTCCAGATGCTGTAAGTTCAATCAATGAACTAAGCTCGGGTTCATCTACACCCATGTCTGAAACCGCTCCTACTAAATGAGAGAGTAGCTGACCATCTGATGTGGCATGCAGCTCCTCCTCATCGGTATGAGATGTATATGACTTGCTAGAAACATGTGGAGTAACTTTTAATCAGTCATATTCCAAATGTTTCAAAGCATTCGTCGAAATAGAAATATCCTTCTCGTTCTTTCCAAGACTAACACCCACATTATTTAACTTAGAAAATATGGCAGTATTGGAAAAGGATAAAAAGGATTTGGGAGACGACGTAATACCTTGGTTGTCGAGGTTCTGCACTGCCTTATGCCGCATAGCCTTGGCCATGGAGTCCTCATCTGTGTCCATAGAACCGTCGTCGGCAATCGTATGCCGACTACTCCGTCGTGTAGGTGTCATCCCCAACGAAGGTCGTGGCGCCCGCTCTACTGCCGGTGGAGGGGGTGATGATGGAGTTGCAACCCCCTCCCCGACAGTCTCAACCGCAGGCTCGAGCAACGATGTCGCTGTCTGAAGGGTGTCAGGGACCGCAACAGTCGTACCAGCGAAAGCGGTAGGGATGGACATGGCCGGCTCCACCAGGGACTGAAGGGTCTCCAACATCATAGACCCATCCGCCGTTGCAGACATGACAGCAGGTGTTTGCATGGCTGGGACGGACAAGTCCGTCATCACCTGGGGACTAAAATCAGCCACTGGTGTATGCATGCATGTCCGCACACCCGAGGATGGCCGTTTAGCACCATGCCCATCCTGTGCATGCATGCATGCTTGTACTCCCGAGGCCGGCCTTTGAGTTTCACGCCCAGCCAATGTATGCTTGCAAGGTTGTGAAGCCGGTACTTCAGTGCCACGCCCAGCCGGGGCTAGCTTTCTCACCTCGTCCTGAGCAGCTGGAGGTTGTAGCTTCGAAGCCCCGTTTCGTCGCCCATCCGTGACGTTGCTGTCCTGCACCATGATGGAAGCAACCGGCTGCGTTGCTACTATCACTGTTGGCGACGACGGTCGCAACGCCACCTTACCCGTCGGCCGCCGGTGTACCAATGAAGGGTCCGGGTGCCCCCCCGAGCCATCAGTGGCATGCACGGACTTGAGAACCACGGAATGCGACACTGCCGAATGAGTTAGCGACGCCGGCTGCGGTCCAGGCACGCCCTGCGGCGGGGAACGTGATGATGACACCTGCCGGTGTAACCACGGGGATCCACCTCCCGGTGCATCACCAAGACCAAGGCTCACGAGTTCCCGTCGTTGCACCTGAGGCACCTGATTGACATTCACTGGAGCAGAACTAGAGGATGAATTAATGGATGGGTTGCTAGTGTGCTCCGAGGTGTCCAAATGGCCGCCCTTCTCCTTCGCACCACTATTATCACCCGCATCATCATGCTTGCGTCTCCAAATGAACAGAACAAAGTCAGGATCCGGACTGTATCCCTCTGGCTCCCTCCTGAACGTGAATGCATAGCCCTTGAGCTTGACCACCACATCCGTCGCGACAAAAGTTCCAGCATCATCCTTGTCCTTTGCCAAAATCTGAGTGTTGGTCATAGCGACGAGAATACGGACAACTCCACGGTGTCGGAGAGTAAAAAGATCCACATCCAACGTCTTACCCATAAGAGTACCAACGACCCATAATCCCAAAAAATGACGAACCGTATGAGCAACACCCTCGACATGAAGCCAAATCTGCTGAAGTTCGATCTTATGTGGAACCTCCTGTGATCTGCATGCGGTAATAGTCATCTGGGCATTAGCTGATGGCACGTTCATCTGGATTCCATCCACCTTGTCCAAATCCTCAAAAGACGGAAAGATAACAAGGTAAGCATCGGACCCATGCTGAATAGCCTCCCACTTCCATTTATCATGGACCGGACATCTCCTGGCAATCTGGCTCTCGACGATGCTAGCCGGTACCATCAGGCCAGTAACCTGAACACGTGCTATCGGTGTCTGTGTCGGCGCCAAGTGCTCTTTCACGATGCAATCTGGTAACTATACAAAGTAAGTCTCCTCAGCACCAATTCCAGAGACAGACGCGTTGGGCTTAGCGAGTTTAAGAACCGGGCACTGCAACGTCGGATGAGCTATATTGTCACAAATATAACAGTAATGTTGCACAATGCAATCTTTCGCTGCATGCGAATCAACCGCGCACTTCCAGCATCGAACCCCCTTCTTAGCCTTGGTCTTGGGCACTGAAACGACCTGCACATCAGACCCTGGAGCCGTCAAAGGCGAGGCATCGACATGCGTAGGCATCATTGGTTGAGGTTGCACAACCTACTGATAATGTCCTTGCTGATATGTTTGAATGAGCTGTTGTGTGGGTTGTTGCGGAAAGTGTTGCTAAACCGGCACTTGCCGTGGAGTAGTACGAACACCATGCTGCAAAGCTCCACCAGCGAACTGTTGATGTTGCGGCTTCTTCTTCTTTTTACGTTTCTGAACCGGTTGTGCCACAACCCCCCTAGATGGAACTGCGGAGGGGCGGACACCCCGGTTGGTGGAACCCCATACATGGGAGGTTGTCCTCCGGCGGCGGCCATACCGTACGGCGAGATGAATTGCCCACCATGGCCATAACCAAAGGGTTGCTGTTGTGGAAGACCATAGTTGTATACCGGCGCCGATCCCCGTTGCTGATGCGTTGGACCGGAGTATCCCGACGCCGAAGCCGGAGGACGCGACGGAGCAGGGGTCGCCCCTGCGACCGGAGGGGCGCGAGGGCTTGGCCCTCCCGTGGCTGCATCGCCATGAGCTGTCGGAGGAACGCCGACCATGGGGTGTGGAAACGTCGCCGCGACTGCCGCGTAGGAGCGGGCAACCCCGGCGAAGGGAGGTAGTGCCGGAGTTGTAGATGGCGTCTGCCAGGCGTGCAGAGGCTGGGCGGTGATCAGGTGTTGTGTTGTAGCATACCAGGACGGCGGCGAATTGATCGATGGAATCGCTGCGATCATGGTATGCTGTTTAGGAAAACCTGCCGAGATCAATCGCATCCGCGTCTTGTGAAAGGCCCACGAAAACATAGATTGGTCCGTCTTGATATTTGCATGCATGGGCCCAAAGCCCGAGGTCGCAGGATTTTGAACTCCCTGTGATCTCGCCACTGAAACCTCCCGACCGAGGTCAGATCCCGGCGAGGCAGCCGTCTCCGGCGGCCGTTGACGACCAGCTGGGGAAGGGCTCTGCCTAGCCATGTCAAAGAACTGCCCCAGCACCGGTGGGGGCGTCTCCCGGCGCGGCGGTAGGGGTCCGCGCCAAGCCCCCATGCGTGGCGGCCTGGCCACCCTCAATCCGGTCGGCGACGACAGCGGCTTGCGCCCGGAAGGTTCCGCGGTCACCGACACCGGTGGCGACTCCGAACCAATGGGCTCCGAGCTCTCTGAAACGGCGGTCCCCGCCTGCTCCCTGCAAGACAGCATACCCGATCCATCGGGATTCAGAGACTCCGCGGGTGATGCCGGCGATTTTTACAACTACAAGATGGAGGAGAATAGTTCTGTTAGTGAACATATACTCAAAATGTCTGGCTATAACAATCACTTGATTCAACTGGGAGTTAATCTTCCGGATGATAGTGTCATTGGCAAAATTCTTCAATCACTGCCACCAAGCTACAAGAGCTTCGTGATGAACTATAATATGCAAGGGATGGATAAGACAATTCCCGAGCTCTTCGCAATGCTAAAGGCCGTGGAGGTAGAAATCAAGAAGGAGCATCAAGTGTTGATGGTCAACAAAACCACCAGTTTCAAGAAAAAGGGCAAAGGGAAGAAGAAGGGGAACTTCAATAAGAACAGCAAACAAGTTGCTGCTCATGAGAAGAAACCCAAGTCTGGACCTAAGCCTGAGACTGAGTGCTTCTACTGCAAGCAGACTGGTCACTGGAAGCGGAACTGCCCCAAGTATCTAGCGGATAAGAAGGATGGAAAGGTGAACAAAGGTATATGTGATATACATGTTATTGATGTGTACCTTACTAGAGCTCGAAGTAGCACCTGGGTATTTGATACTGGTTCTGTTGCTAATATTTGCACCTCGAAACAGGGACTACAGATTAAGCGAAGACTGGCTAAGGACGAGGTGACGATGCGCGTGGGAAATGGTTCCAAAGTCGATGTGATCGCCGTCGGCACACTACCTCTACATCTACCTTCGGGATTAGTTTTAGAACTAAATAATTGTTATTTGGTGCGAGCGTTAAGCATGAACATTATATCTGGATCTTGTTTGATGCGAGACGGTTATTCATTTAATTCTGAGAATAATGGTTGTTCTATTTATATGAGTAATATCTTTTATAGTCATGCACCCTTGAAGAGTGGTCTATTTTTGTTGAATCTCGATAGTAGTGATACACATATTCATAATGTTGAAGCCAAAAGATGCAGAGTTGATAATGATAGTGCAACTTATTTGTGGCACTGTCGTTTGGGTCATATTGGTGTAAAGCGTATGAAGAAACTCGATACTGATGGACTTTTGGAATCACTTGATTATGAATTACTTGGTACTTGCGAACCATGCCTTATGGGCAAGATGACTAAGACGCCATTCTCCGGAACAATGGAGCGAACAACAGATTTGTTGGAGATCATACATACTGATGTATGTGGTCCGATGTATGTTGAGGCTCGCGGCGGGTATCGTTATTTTCACACCTTCACAGATGATTTGAGCAGATATGGTTATATCTACTTAATGAAACATAAGTCTAAAACATTTGAAAAGTTCAAAGAATTTCAGAGTGAAGTGGAAAATCATCATAACAAGAAAATAAAGTTTCTATGATCTGACCGTGGAGGAGAATATTTGAGTTACGAGTTTGGTCTACATTTGAAACAATGCGGAATAGTTTCGCAACTCACGCCACCCGGAACACCACAGCATAATGGTGTGTCCGAACGTCGTAATCATACTTTACTAGATATGGTGCGATCTATGATGTCTCTTACTGATTTGCCACTATCGTTTTGGGGTTATGCTTTAGAGACGGCTGCGTTCACATTAAATAGGGCACCATCGAAATCCGTTGATACGACGCCTTATGAACTATGGTTTGGCAAGAAACCAAAGTTGTCGTTTCTTAAAGTTTGGGGCTGTGATGCTTATGTGAAAAAGCTTCAACCTGATAAGCTCGAACCCAAATCGGAGAAATGTGTCTTCATAGGATACCCAAAGGAAACTGTTGGGTACACCTTCTATCACAAATCCGAAGGCAAGACATTCGTTGCTAAGAATGGATCCTTTCTAGAGAAGGAGTTTCTCTCGAAAGAAGTGAGTGGGAGGAAAGTAGAACTTGATGAGGTAACTGTACCTGCTCCCTTATTGGAAAGTAGTTCATCACAGAAACCGGTTCCTGTGACACCTACACCAATTAGTGAGGAAGCTAATGATATTGATCATGAAACTTCAGATCAAGTTACTACTAAACCTCGTAGGTCAACCAGAGTAAGATCCGCACCAGAGTGGTATGGTAATCCTATTCTGGAGGTCATGTTACTTGACCAAGGCGAACCTACGAACTATGAAGAAGCGATGGTGAGCCCAGATTCCGCAAAATGGCTTGAGGCCATGAAATCTGAGATGGGATCCATGTATGAGAACAAAGTGTGGACTTTGGTTGACTTGCCCGATGATCTACAAGCCATTGAGAATAAATGGATCTTCAAGAAGAAGACTGACGCTAACGGTAATCTTACTATCTATAAAGCTCGACTTGTTGCGAAAGGTTTTCGACAAGTTCAAGGGATTGACTACGATGAGACTTTCTCACCCGTAGCGATGCTTAAGTCTGTCCGAATCATGTTAGCAATTGCCGCATTTTATGATTTTGAATTTTGGCAAATGGATGCCAAAACTGCATTCCTGAATGGGTTTCTGGAAGAAGAGTTGTATATGATGCAACCAGAAGGTTTTGTCGATCCAAAGGGAGCTAACAAAGTGTGCAAGCTCCAGCGATCCATTTATGGACTGGTGCAAGCCTCTCGGAGTTGGAATAAACGTTTTGATAGTGTGATCAAAGCATATGGTTTTATATAGACTTTTGGAGAAGCCTGTATTTACAAGAAAGTGAGTGGGAGCTCTGTAGAATTTCTAATATTATATGTGGATGACATATTGCTGATTGGAAATGATATAGAATTTCTGGATAGCATAAAAGGATACTTGAATAAGAGTTTTTCAATGAAAGACCTCGGTGAAGCTGCTTACATATTAGGCATCAAGATCTATAGAGATAGATCAAGACGCTTGATAGGACTTTCACAAAGCACATACCTTGACAAAGTTTTGAAGAAGTTCAAAATGGATCAAGCAAAGAAAGGGTTCTTGCCTGTGTTACAAGGTGTGAAGTTGAGTCAGACTCAATGCCCGACCACTCCAGAAGATAGAGAGAAAATGAAAGATGTTCCCTATGCTTCAGCCATAGGTTCTATCATGTATGCAATGCTGTGTACCAGACCTAATGTGTGTCTTGCTATTAGCCTAGCAGGGAGGTACCAAGGTAATCCAGGAGTGGATCACTGGACAGCTGTCAAGAGCATCCTGAAATACCCGAAAAGGACTAAGGATATGTTTCTCGTTTATGGAGGTGAAAAAGAGCTAACCGTAAATGGTTACATCGATGCAAGCTTTGACACTGATCCGGACGATTCTAAATCGCAAACCGGATACGTGCTTACATTGAACGGTGGAGCTGTCAGTTGGTGCAGTTCTAAACAAAGCGTCGTGGCGGGATCTACGTGTGAAGCGGAGTACATAGCTGCTTCGGAAGCAGCAAATGAAGGAGTCTGGATGAAGGAGTTCATATCCGATCTAGGTGTCATACCTAGTGCATCGGGTCCAATGAAAATCTTTTGTGACAATACTAGTGCAATTGGCTTGGCAAAGGAATCCAGATTTCACAAGAGGACCAAGCACATCAAGAGAAGCTTCAATTCCATCCGGGACCAAGTCCAGGTGGGATACATAGATATTTGCAATATACATACGGATCTGAATGTTGCAGACCCGTTGACTAAGCCTCTTCCACGAGCAAAACATGATCATTACCAAAACTCCATGGGTGTTAGAATCATTACTGTGTAATCTGGATTATTGACTCTAGTGCAAGTGGGAGACTGAAGGAAATATGCCCTAGAGGCAATAATAAAGTTATTATTTATTTCCTCATATCATGATAAATGTTTATTATTCATGCTAGAATTTTATTAACCAGAAACATAATACATGTGTGAATACATAGACAAACATAGTGTCAGTAGTATGCCTCTACTTGACTAGCTCGTTAATTGAAGATGGTTGAGTTTCCTAGCCATGGACATGAGTTGTCATTTGATTAATGGGATCACATCATTAGGAGAATGATGTGATTGACTTGAACCATTCCGTTAGCTTAGCACTTGATCGTTTAGTATGTTGCTATTGCTTTCTTCATGACTTATACACGTTCCTATGACAATGAGATTATGCAACTCTCTTTTACTGGAGGAACATTTTGTGTGCTACCAAACATCACAACGTAACTGGGTGATTATAAAGGTGCTATACAGGTGTCTTCGAAGGTACTTGTTGAGTTGGTGTATTTCGAGATTAGGATTTGTCACTCCGATTGTCGGAGAGGTATCTCTGGGCCCTCTCGGTAATGTATATCACTATAAGCCTTGCAAGCAATGTGACTAATGAGTTAGTTGTGGGATGATGCATTACGGAACGAGTAAAGAGACTTGTCGGTAACGAGATTGAACTAGGTATTGAGATACCGACGATCGAATCTCGGGAAAGTAACATACCGATGACAAAGGGAACAACGTACGTTGTTATGCGGTTTGACCGATAAAGATCTTCGTAGAATATGTAGGAGCCAATATGAGCATCCAGGTTCCGCTATTGGTTATTGACCGGAGACGTGTCTCGGTCATGTCTACATAGTTCTCGAACCCATAGGGTCCGCACGCTTAAAGTTTGGTGACGATCGGTATTATGAGTTTTTGTGTTTTGATGCACCGAAGGTAGTTCAGAGTCCCGGATATGATCACGGATGTGACGAGGAGTCTCGAAATGGTCAAGACGTAAATATCGATATATTGGACGACTATATTCGGACACCGAAAGTGTTCCGAGTGGTTTCGGAGAAAAACCGGAGTACCGGGGGGTTACCGGGACCCCCCGGGGAGTTAATTGGGCCTCATGGGCCTTAGTGGGAGAAGAGGAGGGGCGGCCAGGGCAGCCGTGCGCCCCCTCCCCCTCTAGTCCGAATTGGACAAGGAGGGGGGAAGGGGCGGCGCCTCCCTTTTTCCTTCTCCTCCTCTCTCCCTTCCTTCCCTTTCCTACTCCAACAAGGAAAAGGAGGAGTCCTACTCCCGGTGGGAGTAGGACTCCCCCCTTGGCGCACCCTCCTCCTGGCCGGCCGCCTCCCCCCTTGCTCCTTTATATACGGGGGCAGGGAGGCACCTCTAGACACACAAGTTGATCTGTTGATCTATTCCAGCCGTGTGCGGTGCCCCCCTCCACCATATTCCACCTCGGTCATATCGTAGCGGTGCTTAGGCGAAGCCCTGTGTCGGTAGCAACATCATCACCGTCATCACGCCGTCGTGCTGACGGAACTCTCCCGTGAAGCTCTGCTGGATCGGAGTTCGCAGGACGTTATCGAGCTGAACGTGTGCTGAACTCGAAGGTGCCGTACGTTCAGTACTTGGATCAGTCGGATCGTGAAGACGTATGACTACATCAACTGCATTGTCCTAACGCTTCTGCTTTCGGTCTACGAGGGTATGTGGACAACACTCTCCCCTTTCGTTGCTATGCATCACCATGATCCTGCGTGTGCGTAGGAATTTTTTTGAAATTACTATGTTCCCCAACAAGGAGAACAAGTTGTGACTCAATTGATCAAAGAAGTTGTTGTGCCACCTACTATTGAGAGTTCACCGAAAGAAAAGGCCCTAGTGCCTAAGAATGAGAAAGCCGCTGAAGGAGTTCAGCTAAGGAAATTGAAGGACAAACTAGTGCTCCTATGCCATCAGCTCCAGAGAAAGCTAAAAGGCCACTTGCACCATTAAAGCCTATCGATGAGAATGTGCGAGCCTCTGATGTTGTTCAGCCGATGTAAGTTAGCGATGAAGAAAATCAGAAAAATCCACAGGAATCACTTCCGCTATTTCCAGCTGAGTACGGCCCCAATGGCCCTGCATTTAATGAACATCTTCATTTCTCAAAGCTTGCATTCTTTGGGATCAACCCTTACGATGGGGAAAGTACTTCACTGTTACCGAGGTTTTGGACTGAAGAACAAGCCATTTATTTTGCTCGGATTCTATCCGGCAAGGATAGAATTTTCAATCATAAGATATTGAACTTTGCTGAACTCAAAGGAATACCATGCTTCCATCATGCAATTGAGCATATTGAACATGCTCTCCTGAAGGGATTCATGCACTTCAATCATGGCTGGAACAAAGAGATTATCCTTTAGTTCTATGCCATGCTATACATCTCAGGAGATCTTGGCAACACCTCATCCTGGACTCTTGAATGGATGACTTGAAGAGAAAGGATCAAATGTTTGGTAGATCATTTTCTGGCGCTGATAAATATTCCTCTTTGTGAGATTGAGAGGGATAGAGAGCACATGCTGCATTTGCGGGAAGTGTCTGAAGCACACAACTCCACATACTGATGGATCCCACCATGGTTGGTGATGAATGCATTGATATTGATCCAAGGAAGTTGGCCTATGACAACAAAGTACTATTTCACATTCTGTGCAATACTATCACGCCAATGAACAGACCGAATTCCATCAAAGGCATTGTAGGAAATGCACTTCTGGCCATGTCTCAAGGAATTAAGTTCGACATTCCTGACCTTATCATTGGAAACCTTGCATGTGCAGCTGACAGTCCTCAGTCTTTGAAGCCCTATGCTCCATGGGTCATGTTTGCAATCGAGCAACTTATCAATGAGATATTCTTTTGGGATTACATGCCGAAATTATTCATGCCACCAGTTCATGACACTCTGCGCATTGTGAAGGATAGTGGAAAAGGGAAGGAACCTGTTGATACTGTTGCAAATGGTTCTGCGTATGAAAATGCACCAAAGGTGAAGAAAGCCATGGTTGTAATCCCTCATGAGGAAAATTCATCTCTTTATGATATTTCACACGCAGCATACACTGGAAAGCCACATTAAGCTGGATAGAAAAGAAAAGGTGAGCTAATGACTGAGCTGAATCTGATTCATATCACACTCGCCAAATTCTTCTACATGAGAAGGAAGCAAGGAAGCGCTCATGGACTTTGTTGAGAAGCATTACTCTCGCTAGGATTTAGCTAAAAAGGCATCATGAAGCAATATGACTACCTGGACTTGCTTGCTGTTCCGCGCATCCAAAGACAAACTCCAGTGCTCCCACAACATTCTGCTTCAAGGGATCTGTTGTTTGTCGGCCATGATGATGAAATTGCAGATACAATTAGTACTCTTATCTTCAAGCCAGATGTTCATTGTTCCAAGTCTTCCAGAGCCCAAGCCGCCACCCCTGCTTTTGCCTCGACCATTCCTCATTCTTCAGACACTGATTTGTCAAGTGGTTTTAATTCCGATTCTGAGGATTCTCCCATGGAGTAGTTACTCGTATGTTTTCTCATTCCCTCTTAACACTGGTTGACAAAAGGGGGAGAACTACATCGAGTGATAGTTTTTCGGGGTTTGCACGGTGTTTTTCATTCGCATTTTGGTTTTCCCTCGAACAATTTGCTTCATGAACTTATTGCACCGCTTGTGGTGTTGAAATACACGGACATCATGTAATGTTAATAACCCCCGCCTGCAATATTATTTGCTTCATACTATCTGTCTGCAGGTACCATCAAATGTGTTTTACCCGCGAATGATTATCGTTGATGGTTATCCATTTTACAGGGAAACACATTTGCTCCTCAAAGAAGAACAAAAAATCATCATGCGATGATACTAAGGGGGAGAATAAGAAAATGTCAGACTAAGTTTTTGTGCCATACGCTGTGAAGGCCATATGATTCACTGACAAAGTGTCTTTCCCTCGCGATTATCTCTCGTATTATATTATGTATTGCAGGGAAACCACATATGAAGCAATTTTCTTTTATTTTCCTTGCTCTGATTGTAACAATATCTAACATGTAGGAAAACTACATCTCATGTGGATTCAAATTGTGTTATGAGAAAACCTTCATGACTATATCCTTTGTCACAAATCTCGTTAAGCATATCTTGAAATCTAATTCTCTTCGAAGATTTTGTGAGAGGAATCACCTCAGACGCCGTCGAGTGCATTGAGAGAAGTTAAGTATAAGATCATTTGTCAATGACACTCTTATGAGGGAAAATCTCATCTCCCTCCGGTTCTTCATGACCTAAATCATATATTAAGGGGGAGAATAACTTATCTTCATACCTATCTCTCGTCTTTCATTATTCTTCGTATTACATTTCATTCTTTATCTATCCTTCGATGTGATCTGTTTTGTCAACAATCACCCAAAAAGGGGGAGATTGATGGTGCAATATCTGCCTACCTTGTGCTTTGGAGATTGTTGATAGAAATAAGTATGGCCTGATTTGTTTGCTAGTGCATACAGAGAGAAAAAGTCCATACACAACCGAAGAGAATGTTGACTCTGATGCTGAGTTTGAGGAACTTCACCAAAGTATATCTGCGTTGTAGAGAAGAACGAGGTATATTTGTTGAAGTCGTTGAAGGAAATATGCACTACAAGCAATGATAAAGTTATTATTTTATATTTCCTTATTCATGATAAAGGTTTATTATCCATGCTAGAATTGTATTGATCATAAACTTAAGTACATGTGTGAATACATAAACAAATACAGTGTCCCTAGTAAGCCTCTACTAGACTAGCTCGTTGATCAAAGATGGTTAAGGTTTCCTAACCATAGACATGTGTTATCATTTGATAACGGGATCACATCATTAGGAGAATTATGTGACGGACAAGACCCATCCGTTAGCTTAGCATATTGATTGTTCAGTTTATTCGCTACAAAAAAATACACTTCCATGATGATACGTGTTTGTCACAGTAGGTCGCGTTTTCTGTCATGCATGTACATCCATGACAAATTTATGACAGAATCAAGATAGTCATACCTGTGCTGTCGTAGAAGTGTTCCATGACATTGCCAAAATTATCATCACGGAAGTGTCCACTTCCATGACGATAAATCGCGCGTCATAGAAGTGCTTTCGTCAAGGGTGACCGACACGTGGCATCCACCGTAATGGAACGTCGTTAAGCTATCGAGTCGGGTTTTGGATCCGATAACCCGTTAACAGCCTCGACCAATGGGAAATTTCCACGTGTAAAATTCTTATTGGCCGGACGAAACACGTGTCAGCTCGTCAGTGGGTCAGATAGGCGCCCATGATACGTCGACACGTGGCATGACCCAATAGAGGCCCATTCCTGTGAAAAGGCCGGCCCATTTGACTTGGTCAAAAGGTGGCGGGTCGGCCCATGGAAAGCCTGTTAACGGCCTGTTCGCATATAGCCCATTTACAGCCCGCTAACCCAAGGCCCTTTATGCCCTATTCGAATTAGGCCCAGTAGCGTCATCTGGGCCATCCAATATGATTCCAGCCCGTTTTCACTTCTGGCCCATGTATGGCCCATGACGTCTTTCGGCCCATATGAGGCCCTATGTAACTCTTGGCCTATTAACGGCCCGTGGTGAAACTGGCCCGTAATAAACAGTGTATCACTTTACACCCATTAACGACCCATGATGAAACTGGCCCATAATGAACAATGTATCACTTTACACCCATTAACGGTCCGTGGTGAAACTGGCCCGTAATGAACAGTGTATCACTTTATACCCATTAACGACCCGTTATTCCGTTGGGCCGTTTCCAGCCCATGTTATCTTTCGGCCTTCTCAGAGCCCATTTATTCTTGGGCTCATTTCCAGCATTCGTTTACTTACGGCTCGTTACTGTCATTTTCTGCTTGTGGGACAAATTCAACCCGTGGTTACAGTCGGCCCGTGTGTGGTCCGTTAATACGTTGGGCCGATTTCATAGCGTCATCAAATACGACCTATTAACGATGGCCCGTTATGGTCGGCCATGAACGGACGATTCCAACTCTAGCCCGTTTACGGCCATAATGCGGTCTGTTTGGCCCATGTTTGGCCAATCGATTATACGGCCCGTATAAGGCCCATTGATAATACTGCCCGCAGAAGGCCCATTGTTTCTATGGCCCGTAGAAGGCCCATTGTTTCTACGGCCCGTAGAAGGCCCACTATTTCTACGGCCAGTAGGAGGCCCAGTGTCACTACAGTAAATATTAGCCCATGGTTATTGTGGCCTAGTTTTAAAAAACAGGTTATTGCAGCCACTAGCTAACCGCGGAAAAAGAACTGCAATGACTACAAGCAAACAAATAAACAAGACAACAAGGAAATAAATAAGCAAGCAACTAACGCTAGGCTATCATGGCTATTACACATATTACACCCACTGGGCATCAAAGTTCGCCACCAGTGCAAATATAGGGAACAAAGCAGCATATCATATACACTGGTTGTCAAAGTTGGCGACCAACGCAAATAAATGCCGCAGCAAAACAAATCCAGAACTGAAATCACTTCAGAAGATCTCAAGAAACAATATCCTGGGTACCCATAATGCTGGCAAGATGCTTAGCAAGCTTATTAACTTTCTCTTGTTTTGCGCTTAAATCCTCCAGCGCTTGCTGTTGCACCAGAAAATATGCATCTGAATTCTGCAGGGACTTCCTCAGTCCTTCAGCTTCCTGTCGTAGCACATCTGATCGATGTCTTTCAACTTGAAGTTGAGACTCAAGAACACGAACTGATTCAGGCAGCGAGTTCGAAGAGCTTGTGCCAGCAGTAGTGGCCAGTAACTCGAACACTACATCAAGATAGGACTTTTGGGTTCCCTCACCGTCGTCAAGATAGTTTTTATCAGCTTTCTTGGAGACCAACAGGGATGTCTCACTATCTTGAACCTTATCTGCATTACTTCCTTTACCATGGGATAACGCGGTACCGTTCTCCAATATTTTGTCCGCATTCTAAAAGAGAAACAAGCAGACACATCACATGTTTACCATGTTGTATATGAAACTCATTTTAGTAAATGAGTTCAGTAGTAAAGTGGACAGGATAACAGCATGAAACAAACATATATTATGTACCCTGGTCACTTTATGGTCTATGTCATTCTAGTTTTTGTTGCCAAATCAAGATAGAGACATAGTTCAAATAATATTTTTTCAAGACAAAGCAGAATAGACAGAATATAAGTGTGGGTAACTATAGAGCAATAACAACACTTGTAATGTGCATGACATGAGAACATAACTGCTTATTCAATTGAAACTGAAATCAACATAGAGTAGGTTACAACAGCAAACCATTTAAAGAAACAGGTTTAAAACATAGCTGTTGCGCCATTGGAGTTTCAATTCCATCCTTAAAATTTAAAAATAGTTGGTATGAGTAAATACAGTCATGCAAGAGCAAAGGAGTATGAACCATAGCTACAGAACCTGATCTGAGAACAAATCTTCTTCTCCTTTAAGCGCTGAGTTGGGATTCAGAGTGGTGGTCCTCGTGCTTTGGGCACTGCAGTTCCCTTACTAACTGCTCGTGTTTGGGTGCTCTGTGGTGGAGACGGTGCTGTGTCAAATGGAACTGGGTTACTATCTGCCGGGGTTGGGGTCAGAAGGGGTGTAGCTGGTTCTCTGTCCAACTGGGTAGGGGTACAATCTGTGAGAGTCTGGGTTATGTGTGGTGGATCTGGTCCTTGGGCAAGTACAACCGTGGTTCTATCTACATCAACTGGTAGCACTATCTTTTCTGAAGACCGTGTTGTTACTCCTTTTGATACTGCCATCATGCTCTCCAATTCAAATGGCTGATAAACAAGAAAAGTAATTGAAAGTGTAGACATTGTATGATAGACAGGTGCAATGGATAGTGGGGAATAAAAGAGGGCATGAAATAATTCATATTTATGTTGTCTAACCAAACAGGATAGCATGACACAATTTCACATATATGATGGCTAACTAAAAAGGATAGCATGAGACAATTTCACATTATGATGGCTAACTAAAAAAGATGGAAAGACATAGTTCAAAATATTAGAGTATGTAAACAGGATGACATGACATAACTATATAATGTGTTTATTAAATAGGTTGGCATGCCATAATTCACATACATTCACGGATAGAATGCCATAATTCAAAATATGATGACTGTAAACACTAAACAGGATGAGATGATATAACTATATGATGTCTTTATTAAATGGGTTGCCATGCCATAATTCAGATAGATGATGTGTATGTACTATGTAAACATGATGACATGATATAATTCAAATATATGATTTATATAGTAAGCAGATGGCAATCCATATATGATGTAAAAACTAAGCAATGCAAGACAACATGCATGACATGGGTAATACAACCCTACCAAGTTTGAGCATAGACCTCAGGGGGAAAATAGGACTGGTCATCAGTCTTTGAATCCTCCTCTGAGGAGCTCTCTGTAATCAGCAAGATGTCTGCTTCAGCAGGTAGCATTGTCTGCTCTGAATACCTTGTTTTCACTCCAGATACTTCCATCACCGCTTCAAATGGCTGATGCACAGGAAGAGTAGTTGAATATACAAACGTTGTCGACAAATGGAACACATAATACAAAAAAATGATAGCATGATATAATTCACATACATGATGATTGGCTAAACAGCATGGCATTGCATAATTCACATATATAATGCCTTTGCAACAAGATAGCATTGTATAATTCACATATATAATGTCTTGCAACAAGATGGCAATGCATAATTCAAATATATGGTAATTAGACACTGAACAGGTGGCATTCACACAAAGCATGTCTAAACTAATCAAATGACATAGCAATGCGAGACACCATACGCACGATATGAGCAACATAACACTGCTAAGTTAGACCATACACCTTGGGGGGGGGAATAGGACTGGTCATCTGTCTCTGAATCCTCCTCTGAGGAGCTATCCGTAACCAGCGAGATATGCGCTTCGTCAGATAGTATAGTCTGCTCTGAAGACCTTGTTTTCACTCCAGAATTTGCCATCACCGTGTCAAATGGCTGATGCACACGAAGAGCAGTTGAATGTAATAACATTGTTGACAAATGTAATATGTAACGAAAAAAAGGATGGCCTGATATAATTTACATATAAGATGACTTGCTAAGCAGGACGACATTGCAAAATTCGCATATATGATGCCTGGCTAAACAAGATGGCGTTGCATAATTCACATAAATGATGAATAAACTAAACAGATGGCATTCGCACAAAGGATGTCTAAACTAAGCAGATGACATATTTGATGTATAAAGTAAGCAATGCAAGACACCATATGCATGATATAACCAACATCAGCATGCCAAATTAGAGCGAAGACCTCAGGGGGTAAATAGGAGTTGTCTTCTCCTTCTGAATCCCCCTCAGAACAGATATCTTCCTCTCGATTACAATCCGAAATGCGAGGAGGGGAGGCTGCCTTTGCGCCTACCATGGAGCGACGTCTGCATGAAATTTTATTGACATGCAAGGCTCGTCTCTTTTGCTCTACATGTTGAGTCCCATTGTTTACAATAACTGTCATGAATAGGAATAAAACATAGTGAGATTATGTAAGGAGTGCATGCAGAAATCCAGAGTGATGGTAGCAACCTGTGGATAGACCCAAAACCAATAATAGCAGGCATATAATAGCTTCAGTTAAAAAAATACAGATAATGGCTTCTTTACTGTTTGTTTCCCACCCAACATGAAACTCATAGTAGACACCGGAGATTAACCAGATAGTAGATATATACTATAGATAGCGGCCCCGATATGTACCCCACAACCATTTAAAAACTCAAGTTTGACCATTAGTTTGGAGCTGACTCAGAGTCTAATTGGTGAACAGGACGATAAAGTAGCATGTAATATTAAGCGATGCATAACATAAGCAGACACGAAAGAGTGTGACCTCTCTTGCGGACCCGTGTAGTCCTCGAGGTCATCTGCTTGGTTGATGATGGTAGTGCAGTTTTCATGGCTGCCAACGGCGCGGAAGAAGAACCGAGGCGGCGAAAGACAGTCTGGAGGCCGGATCCTGTTGTGCTGGACCCTTCTGTCGTTGGAGCAGCTGAGCTAGGGTGGACGACGGCGCAGCAGGAGCGGGACAAACCACGCAAGGTTTTATTTGACAACTATCTGTAAGAGAAGTAATTCTGTAAGGGCTCGTTTGAATTGGAGGATTCCAACAATGCAAGGATAGGAAATAGACAGGAATAGGATAGGAATGCACGTGCAAAATAGAGAATTTAAAAACACAGGATTTCTGCCAATCTGGGTGTTTGATTCACAACAATTGGAAGATCACAGGATGCAAAGAAGCATGGTGAGATTAAGTCAGACCACAAGAAAATGTACGGTTATAATGCTATTATGCTACTATCTCTTAGTCTTGTGCTTCATGAATAGGAATTTGAAAAGGAGGACAAGTGAATATTAAAATTCCTACGTTTTTTCTTTCAAGGAGACACTAAAGGAACAAATCCGTGTGCTCAGTGGACAATATATATAACATGTAGAGTAAAAAAGAGATGCAACAAGTGTACAACCTCTTTGGCGAAGCCATGTCGATCTCAGTGTGATTGGGTTGGCCGGTGAGGATGCTCCGGCTGACTTGGCTGTCGGAGGAGGGGAAGAAGATCTTAGGCGTCTGGAGATGGAGCCCGAGGCACTGCTCCGCTGTGATGGAGGGTTTCATCGTTGGAGCAGCTCCGGTGAGTTGTACGACGCCGAGGCTGAAGCAGGACAAGAGAGACAATGAACAACGTTAACCTGAGTGGAATTCTAATAGCATCTCCAATACATGACGTAAAATACATAACCACAAAGTGCTAGATGTAAAATACATCAGCCACTCATCTCTGAACTTAACTGTCTAAACTGAACTTAACAGTCAAAACTGAACTTAACTATCAAAACTGAACTTAACTGTCGAAACTGAATTTTGCTGTCGAAACTGAATTTTGCTGTCGAAACTGAACGCACTAGCAAGGTGAGGCTACACGTCGGTCGACTGACTTTTTCATCTCTGGTCAGTCGATTTTGCAGCCGTTGGATACGAAATCAAGGGCCTGCGGTTCATCTTCAACCTCCACCCCCCCTGAGCCGGCCAAACAGCAGCCCCCCGCCGCCCGCGGCCGGCGGTGCGCCGCCCCGCCCGCCCCGAAAACACTCCCCACCGTCAGTCCGCCGCCGCCCCGGCCATCCCTCTAGCCTCCCCTGTGCCAAGCTTTTTCTCCAGCGATCCCCACGCCACCGCCCCGCCAACGCCCCGCCATCGCCGACGACCACCGCCCCCATCCTAAACCCTGAGATAGATAGTGGGGTACCTCTCCGGCGAGCCCCCCTCCCCGCCGCGGCTGGTTCTTCCTTCACCCTGGCGGCATCGCAGTGAAGTGTAGCTAAATCGGAGCAGAATCGCAAGCAAGAGCAAGAGCGAGAGCAGTAGCGCGAGCAAGAGCAATATCAAGAGCAGACCAGGCAGGGGACCGAGAGCAAGAGCAGAGCAGCAGCGCGAGCGAGAGTTAAAGCAGCAGCAGGTCCTACTGATGTGGACGTCGCCACCGAGGGAGCGACGCCGTGGAGGAGGTGGCCGACGACGCCGCCGTGGATGGAGCCGCGCCGTGTCGGCTCGGGACCAAGCGCCGGCAGCACCGTGAGATCGAATCAAGAAGAAAATGCAGCGATTAGTGTACAACCTCTTTGGTGGCACCGATTAGGCCGCAACTTCATCCGAGGAAACGGTGATGATGATGCTCTTCCGATGGTGCAGGTGAAGACGGCGGTGTGGGAATGGAGGTGGCGCAAAAGACGAGGGAAACGTCGGAGCAGCTCCTTGGAGGTGGAGGACGGGGTGGCTGTACCGGCGGGACGATGATATCAATGACGGATCCTCATCCGGTACGGTGGATGAGGGACGTCGAGGTGTTGCTGTGGACGACGTCGTCGGGGAAGAGGCTCCGGCTGGGTGGCGGACGGAGCAGGGTGTGGGGTTTCGTCGCAGGTTTTCGCGGCCTCGGTGTATGAATGGGTGGGCGGATGGGATGGCAGTGGGGAACCATGGCTTAGAGACGCGCTTGTCCGAAATGTGGGGTAAGTTATGAAAGTACCCCAACCGATTTGAGGCGGTTCTTTCGGTTCAGGGGTACCACGGGCATTTCGCGTGTCGGGATTTCACAAGAGGTGGGAGTTTTCGCGCGCGTTGTAATTTCGGAATAGCAAGGCGCGGGTTGAGATGGAGGGAGTTGTCGGAGCACAACGAGACAAAGATATATCTTAAATATTTCGGGCTAACAAGGCGCGGGTTGAAATTTCCAGACAAGCCTAACGTGTACTATCCCAAATCAATGCACCCTACAAATGTCATTCAAAACTTTGAATTCATGTTATGTTCAATTAAAATATTTCGCCACGTGTATAATGCATGCAACCTACTACTCAAATGAACGTTTTAGTGCATACCAAACGTATATACTACCGCTTCAATATGAACTAAATTTAAATTCGTTTCTCTATTTGAATAAGATCTACAGTAATGATTGTTGTGAAGTCAAAGCATTTGAATTCGTTTCTCTATTTTAATAATATCTACAATCATCATTATTGTCAAGTTAAACCATCGTTTGTGTATTATCTTCACATCACACCACATGATTAGTCTCGAGTTACATATGAACTATGTGTACTATATGAACTCGAACTAGATTTTTTGAATCCACTTTATTTTGATTTCAAATCACATTACATTTCTAGCTCTAGCTAGATCTTCATGATCTAAACCATGTCTCATATGTATAATGTGTTTATCACATTATGTATGGTGCCCCGCCCCCTACGCCTACAAGTATTTAGATGTGAGTTGCAAACACCACACACATTACCACAAATTCAAATAAAATGTGAGAATGTTCGATATATAGTATTGTTTAGATTGTTCGATATTTAGTTGTAAGCTGCAAACGCCACACATTATCACAAATTCAAATAAAATGTGAGATTGTTTGATGTATAGTATGGTTTAGATTGTTCGGCATTTAGCTGTGAGTTGCAAACGCCATGCATTATCACATTATGGTATAACATGTGCACAACACGTGTATCACCGCTATATTCATGCATGCAATGTTTAAAACACTATGATCTCCTATTCAAATATATGAATCCGCTTTCATATCAAATTATGATCTTTGCTAGTCTCTTACACCCACACAATCCTCTAACCTTTGTAGCTACCACTAACTTTCTCTCGTGCATGCACACGCCCGCCTCGCCGTCCCCCTCCCTCGGCATTATATCCACCGGGCACATTCATTTTTTTTCTTTAGGTCGTTCTCCCAGAGTCTCCACAACTCCTTTCCGACACACACCGATCGATAAACCTCTCCAGCGATGCCTGCCTACAACATACAAACACACCTTCTTCAATCTCCTCCTTTATGTGTCCTTGCCTCGTGTCTCTCTTACAGTCAGACACACGTGTAAACTCTCGCCCCTCTTTTCATCGCTCTCACAACCGCACACTCCTCCCCCTATCTAGCTAGTAGTTGGGCCTCTCGCACCACCTCCTAGCTCCATTCTCTCTGTCTATCCGTCTCGCTGGGCCTTATTTGCCTCTAACAAATGGACGTACACCGACCGATCTCTCGCTATAAATATAGCTAGCTAGGTCCTTATAACTCGTTTTTACCCACACGTCAATCGATCTACCTCATTAGTTGTGTCTCTCCCTTCCTCCGACAAACAACAATTGATCTACCGATCTAGTTAGGTTTGCTTACCAAACACATGGTTCCCCTTCATCATCCATGTATGCGTCCCGATAGATCTATCACGCACATGCACACACAGAAACACATCCCCACTCTTATTGATAACATTGCAGTTCCACCCTCAGTTTGTCTTGTAGGCCTCTCCCAGCATCTTCGAGAAGCAACTCCATCACCCATCCAGCACTCTACCCCTCTCCCTCCCTCTCCCTCCCTCTCTCTCCTCTCTCTCTCTCTGTCCCATCATATTTCCCATCCTTCAGTTATGTATGGATGTCGACCGATCTCCCACAAGACATAGCTGGGTCTCTCCTTCTCAACACATATATGAGTCGTTCTACCTCTATAGTTAGGCCTCTGCCTACCCCTCCCAGCCCCCACACACCGATACATTGAGCGCTCTAGTCATGTCTCCCTGCCACACACAAACTTGACGTGTGCCCTCTAATGTTCCGGTAGGCCAGTCGCCCTATATCTTTGACTTGTACACACACACACACACAATTTCAATGGCTCTCTTCATCGATCTCGCACCCACCCACTTGATCCTCTCTTCGACTCTATCGATAGCTATGACCCCTCCCTCTCTTCTCGTGGATTGCCCGACCCTCTATGTATGATATGGATAGGCCTCCATTTCACACACATTGCATGCAAAAATTTGTTTGAGATGTCATCGACACATATTCCCACAAATAATTCATGAAATAAACCCCCACCCCAAAACAAAAAACCCTCACGAACGCGGTTTGTATCTCTCACACACACCCACGTAGGTGGGGGACGTGCACGAAGAGAAGAGGTGCATGCACGGTGCACGTACTCCCGTCTCTTTCCCAACCACACCCGCGCGGGTACACGGTGGAGCTCATTTCTGTACGAAAAAGGCAGCCCACATGGTAATTTGGCACGTGTACTGGTTGTCCACTTGGTGGAGGGAGGATCGTCTACCACGGGTGAACAAACAAATTGCGACTTGATGTGTTATGCTAAAAAAAGAGGCAAACCATGTGGGGCCTACCTTAGAGGCAAGGCTCTATACACTGGAGTACTTTTGATGTGTCCCGTCAACTCGCAGAACGAGGAGAAGCTTGCTTAGTACGCCGACTCACTCGCCCACGGGCGCGGTGGCTCGCAGGATGAGGTGAAGCTTGCTTACTACGCCTTACGCCCGCTCCCTTGCCCATGCGCGCGGTGGCTCGCAGGACGAGGAGAAAAATTTACTACTCCCTCCGTTTACTCCTCGTCGCTACTACCTTGGTTATAGAGATTATACTATCATATTGTTTGGAATATATATGTCCTTTAGTAGATTTCAATATGAACTACTAGTACATACTCCAAACACTGATGTATATAGACGTATTTTAGAGTGTAGATTCACTCATTTTGCTTCGTATGTAGCACTCTCCCTCGCCCCTCGACCCTCGCCCACGTGGTGGACGTGCAACAATTCATTCGGTCTCATATAGCCAGAATGATATATACTGCACTACCATTATTGCTCGACTTCCCGAAGAGGCGAAGAGCCAATCACAAGGTTAATATTTTGGAGATGCCAAGCGCAAGGTTATAGGAGAACGAGTAGTAGGTGCCGCGTCATTTATAAATAAAGTTTTTTTTTCTTCAGTGGCACGTACGCAATATGATAGGTTCATATGGAGAGAAAAGGAAACCGCTCCACTATATAAATAGTCAAGACGGGCCAGCCTACACGGTTTGCTTGCTGGGGTTGCTCTCTTCACACTCTCTCACACAAAACGACTGTGACCACATCTCTAACATCCCGGCGGATCACGTCGGCTTGCGGAAGGGGTGGATGCTTAGTGTAGATGCGGTGGCCGTCGCCTACGATGAAAACCCACTGTCGGCACGTCCCGATCAGGGGTCCCCGCCGTTCTCTCTCACAAAGCCGGTGAGGTTGCCTTCGTCCCCTGCTCACTGCCGCGACGTTGGCAGTTGCCGCCTCCCGCCACCCTCCTCAAGGTTGAGCTATGTCCCTCAGGTACAACTCCCTTTACAGCCGGCTTGCACCACTGCTACAGCTGCCTACATCACTCCCTATGGATATTTCTCTACTTCTTTGCCCCGCACATACCTCTACTGGCTTCTACGTACTGTATTTGTGATGAGTTTATGTCTCATCAACTAGTCCCAGTAATCTTATTCTAATCACGCTTGTTCAATTTCTTTGCCACAGGGATGCTCATCTCGATTTTGGTGAAACTGCACAAAATGATCCGATGGTCAAAAGGTTGCAAACTTCATTTATTCAGTAGTAGTATACCTCCTTTAGCCGAAAGCGTGGGACATCCAGCAGTCCTACGACCTCAGTAATAAAGACCAATGAGCCGTCAAATCACATAGACCCAGTAGTAAGTTGGACGGACGAAGCAACCATCACTCTTGTGCCAGTGAGAGGTCGCGTCCGCTCTGCCCGAGCATGAATGCGGCACCGATTCTTTGGAGCGGCGCTGACCGTTTCGTGCGGGAAGCGCACGCGGGCGATGGAGGGGCTTTGGGTGGGCCAGGCTGGTCAGGAGCGGGCGTGGCAGCTGTCCGCATGTCCCTACCGGACACGCCCGGAAACGAGAGGATGCACCGACTCTCGTGGCTAAAATCGTACACTACAGAACATCTCTCTGTAGGAGTAGGTCGATCTGTCGCTCTCTCTAACACACCCATGGTGTTAAACACACACACACACACACACACACACACATGCACCTTGGTCCCGTTGCACCTTCTAACGTGACTTATTACACCTAGACGGAGGGAGTAGTAAGTATACGAGATACGGTGGCACACTGACTTAAGTCGAATACAAGTGCCCAAAATTTATGTGCATGTTATAATAAGGATTCACTTAAAATAGTAAGTGAGCGAACAAAGGGATCAATTGGACAGTGTTCCCGAGCAGTAGCGAGATGTGTGAGGTAAGATACACCACTGGCGCTTTTAATTTTTCTTATTAATTTGTTTGTTTCACCCTCTGACTGGTGGGACCCAACGTACTACGTGGAGAGAGGTAAGGTGATTTCTGCACCACTGTGGATAGTCTTACCACCAAAGCCACATGACACGATTATGATTGAAATCCCAAAGACTCCCACACACACAAAAAAAACACGACATGCTTGTCACATGAATGCAGGAATGTATAAAAGGTTATTTCCCTCTCGTTGAACATAACGGGAGGGTTGTGTAGCTGGTTAGCCTGTTCGCTCATCAAACTTGAGGTCTCGGGTTTGATAACTACACTTGAGCATAATTTGTGCCAGGAGGATTTTTTGACTGGTCAAAATGTTTTCTAGGGTTTGCACGCTTCACACACACTCTCTAGTATATATATATACACGCTGGAGCCTCAGCGCTTGTAGTTGCTCTCTTCACACTCTCTCGCCCTCTCCCGCTGGAGCCTCAGCGCTTGTAGTTTCTCTCTTCACACTCTCTAGCCCTCTCCAGATCTAAACAAGACTTCATTGGCCTCTCTCTCCCCTCACTGCTGCTCAAAGAGCCGGCAGGATCCGTGTCATGGTTTTGTCACGGCAGATGTCCTCATGAAAGGACTTAGTCGTGGAGCCATCGCTACGAGTTAGCTTGAAGGGGTTAAAGCGGACACAGGGACGCAAGAGAGTTTATATTAGTTCGGCCCCTTCGATGAAGGTAAAAGCCTACATCTAGTTGTGATGGAATTGATGGTGTTTCGATGACTAGGGAGCAAACAAGCTTCGCCTAAGTCTCGAGTTATCGTCTGTTGTCCTTTGAACCGCCGCCGGGTCGTCCCCTTATAAACATGGGTGACGCCCGTCGGTTTACAGAGTCCCGATGCCGGCTCATAGGTGTGTCCAGTTCGGTCTCCACTATTCCTAACTTACAATGCAAGTTACATATCAACACCGGTTTGTGGTTACATGCCTTAAACCGACTATGGGCCTTGAGCCCTTATCTGCCTTCATGGGCTTTAACATACTCAACTACTGATGAAGTTTACCCGGCCTGCCTTGGCCGGTTTATGCCCGGTAGTAATATCCCCAACATTAGGCCCCAGATTGATTTGAACAGGTTCATGTCAATCCTTAGCAAAAACTTTATCTTCAATATCTTCTTGTAGTTGCGTGAATCTTCGTGACGTCATCTTCTCTGGTTATTGTAAACCGACGTGACGTCATCTGTTATAAAGAAGCTATACCTGATATCTCTTTATTAAATAGATCTGTGATAATCGAGGCGACAACTCTGTTTCCAACCTTGTGGCCCCTTGATTTTCGCGCCTGACACATGTCCCTTGCTTTATAAATAGGACCGAAGGGTCATTTCTTTTTCCCCTTCGTGCCCTTTTGCTTCATCTTCCTTGTGCCGCTCAACCTCGGAGCTCCGCCGCCGCCATCGACTTCTGCTCCGACCTTGGCCGCTGCATCACCGTGAGTGTACCAGAGCATCGCGGTGACCTTCCACTTCTTCCTTAGCTCCGGTAAGTCTTGTATCCTTTCCACCATAGATCCGTTCTAGGGTTTCCAAGTTCTCCAGTGTTCATCGTTTGCTTCTTGTTCATACGATAGATCTTAGATGAATCTGCGAATCTTCGCTCTGTGTAGTGGTAGTTCTCAACCTCCGCCTTCACTTATACAGCTCCAGATCATAGATCTTACTTGTACCTTTGCTCATTGATTCAGTACTGCTCCTTTTAAACTTTGAATATTATCTTTTTTCTGAACACGCTCCAGATCCAAAACTGTAATATAACTTTGTGAAATCTGTTTATGTGTACTTACTCTTCTACAATCTTGACTCCTCAATGTTTAGACCGGGCGGTTTAACTTTGTAGAAAAATCAACAAACCGGTATATACCATTAGTCCCCTTATTGAACCGTCAGAATCCTTTTAGCAGAGCACTGTCGCTTTGCAAAACTCCGGTTTATAAATGACTGCCTCCAGTTTATCAAAGTATGCATCAGTGTATACCTTTTCGACATATTCTTGAACCGGTAATTACTGCCTTGTAGATTTTGCCATGGCTAAACAAGCATATGAGTGCAACTGGGTTCCTTCTCGAGTGACCGAAGTTCAACTGAACAATTTGGTCAGAACTGGTGCTTTAAGTAAACAAGACGTCATTCACTGGAGAGTTCCTGGCCCGGAATGTCCTCCAAAACCTAAAGAAGGGGAAGTTGTAGTTTTTGCTGATCACTTAGCCCGGGGCTTCAACCCTCCCGGTTCAAAGTTTTATCGTGATGTCCTAGCCAAATTCTAGCTGCATCCACAAGATACTGCCCCAACTCCGTAATGGCACATTGACATCCAGCTTACAGATGATGAAGTTACTGAGGATGTGAAAAAGATATTAAATGAACCGGAAGCTGTTTGTGCTCAAACCGGCCTACCTCCTTTCTGCGCCATTAATAAACCGCCAGATGTAAGACTTCATACCTTATGCTTTTACTGAATCTGCTTTTGTTCGAAATATCCTCTGACAATGTTAATATCTTTAACACAGGGCAATGATCCGTTTTGGAGCAAGAAGCCTCCGCAAGAGAAACCGGAGAAGCCAACTCGGCCGAAAACCAGAGTTGTGAAGAAACCTGCCAACAGAAAAAGAACCACTGCATCTTCCGATCCACCAGCTGACGATGATGTGGGTAACCCGGATCCTGAGGTAGATCTTGACTCACTTGGTTTATATTTCATATGTCTTATTGATGATGATTATTGTTAGGATGATGCTGAATTCAGTCATGCTGATGCTGTAGAGGTAATCGTTCTTTCCTCCGATTCAAATCCTTTGCCTTCACTAAAAATCCGTTGAGCAAACCGGAAAGTTAGTTTTTTCTCATCCTCTTGCTTATTTGGACCCACACTTTCTTGTGAAGACACAATAGCACGAAGCTCGCCGCACAACCCAGCAAAGCGGCCAGGTAGTTACCTCCACCGGTTTACCGAACAGTCCGGTTCAGAAACGCCGTTCAGAGGTCTCTAACTCTCTTGTCAATGCTTGCCCTAAAGCGGGTTGTTTTCGTCAACCTCTTAATCCGTCTGACTCCGATTATCAGGGCACTTCTCATTCATCCTCCGGCGAGTCATCAGCCACCCAGCTTCCACCTCTTAAAACGGTGCTTGGGTAAGTTGTATTTCATCTTGTGTCTTTGATATATTACCTTTGATAAAAATTGTACTAATCCTTGTTAACTTCCTTTCTCAGGGCCAAGCCCAGACCAAGCAAGAAGGCTCGCCTGAACAATACGGCAAATGAAAATGCCGGTGCTGAACCGGATAAGGTACCAGATCCTGAAGAAGCCAACCGTGAAGATGTGCTGAATGACCCACCACTGCAAGACCAAGACTTTGTCGCTGAAGAGGCAAATGTTGATACCACAGGCCCTACTGATCAACCAACAAGCCCTATCCGGACTGACAGAGCAACCAGTCCAACAAAGAATAGTGACAAACCGGCGACACCGGTTCAAACTGGTGAAAAGAAAGATGATGAGGTCCTTATCACTGGCATTGGCCGTACCGAGCCAAGTAATCCTGTCGCTTTATCCAGGCACACTGCCAAAGATGAATTTGCTACAATTGGTAAAGGCAAGTGGAATGCCGACTTCTCCACTTATGCCGCTCTGAACGCCCAAGACCTCCATTCCGGTTATCTGAAACAGCTATACACCAACCGTGATTATGAAGCCGGTCTGGTCAACATGATGAAGGACAAGTATGAGGTAACTTCTTATATCCTTCTATGCTTGTATATTATAATATGTCAACTCCAATAGCCCCCAAGTGATGGTTTAAGATCTCAACTTAAAACGGGACTTTCCAATGTAACTTTAACTCATCTGTACATTGCTGATGTAGCTCCCAAGGGCCGGTTCAACTGCGTGCAGTTAAACCGGGACTTTTTAGATAATAAGAATTCCAATATCAATAGTCATTGAACAAATAGCCATTAGCCCCCAAGTGCCAAGTTGAATACTTGTATTGAGCTTGGGACTTTATAGAATTTGTATGATGAAGAGCAAATATGCATTAGCCCCCAAGTACCAAGTGCATAACTTCTTATGTGGTTGGTACTTCAAATCTGTATCGTTATTTTCATCATATAATTATCTGTATGCAGGCTGAGCTGAGCAAAAGAGACAGCCAAACCGCCGACCTGCAAGAAAATCTGAAGTCCCAACAAGCTGAAACCTCTAAGGCAAAAGAGGAATTAACCAGCGCTTTAAGCGTCATGGAGAAATTGAAGGAAGGCTTCAACAAAGAGCGGGCGGATTGGGCCACTGAGAAAGCCGCTTTAACTCAAAGGGCAGAGAAGGCCGAGGCTGCTCTCAGACCGGTGGTTGACGAGCTAACCAGTGTGAAGCGCCAGGTTCATGCCATGACTGCTGCTATCTTTGGTGAGAGTCCTTGTTCTTATGATTCGAGCAGTCCTTAATATGTATCTGCCGGTTTAATAACCCTTATGATGATGTAGGAATTCACATTAGCCACTTGGGATCAGATGTGCAGAAGAAGCTGAAGGCTGCTTATACATTGATAGAGCAACTATACACGGGTGCCCAATGGATCATTTATACCGCATCTCATAACAATCCGCCACCCACTTTGATCAAAGACACCCTTGAAAGGCTATCCATGTTACCTGCCCAGGTTGACGAGCTGAAGAGATCTGCTGTGAGAACAGGTGCCATAAATGCCTTAATCCGGGCCAAGGCATGGGTGCCTGACTTTGATCCTGTTGAAGCGGCCCAGGGCTATCCCAATTTGAAAGAAGATGGAACAAAATTTAATCAAGATGATCTTCGAGCCATAAACTGGGAAGTGCGCCCTTTGGCTTGTCAGCTGATGGAAGAAGCGGATCTGTCCCACTATCAAGCCAATTATGATGATCAAAACAAGCGTGTGGCTGCACCAATCCTTGAAGCGGAGAATCTTGTCCCGCCAATCCGTAAGCATACTTACGCTCCTGACATTGAACCGTCGTTGCTGATCAGCGATGAAGCTGTCTTTCAAGCATTAATTGGAATCGACTGGGCAACTGTTGATTTCCAGCCGCTGGGTAGGGAAGAAGAGGCTGAACCGGCGCGAGATGACCCGCAACCATCAGGTCCAGCTAATGACCAAGCATGAGCCAGAAGCCGGTTTAAATTACTGCACGTTATGTTATGCAGAAAACAATGATCTTATTTGGGCATTGTGATGCCTTGTAATAGGCTAGCTGACACACTTGGTCTGGATATGCCTTCGTGCATATTTATTGCAACTGCTGCTTCTTTTGAATTATGTATCTTCAAACTGTTTTCTGCAGCCAAAAACTTAAAGTGCCATGGCGGTTTACCACCAGGCTGGTCATGATATCTATGCATGTAAAACCAAAGAGAGTAGCTTTAGATTTTAGCATATGATCAAATATTGAGATACATAATACCTGCCATCATTGGGCATGAAGTTGGCTTAGCCAATCTTGAAGTGGAGTTCAATAAACCCACACTGTTGGAGGAGAAAACAGCTCCTGTTTAAAAAAGGCCGGTTTACAATGTAAACCACTCCGGGTTACAATAAACACCAGTTTTACTCCATAATAGGATGGTAATAAAAAATCAAACTGGGCAGTTAGTCTCCGGATTAAGATTTGACCGTGTTCCGTCAATTTGTGATTGAAAATTGAATCGGTTTAACAATGTCGGTGCAAAAAAGAGTAAAAAGGTTTTGAACAAAAAGAGCAGAATTCAAGCAAAGGCAAAGATAAAACCATTTGCAAATGAGGCTTTGAGCCGATCAAGTGGCATTGCCATGGTCGGACAAGACCATGCCCCCAAAAAGGTGTAGCTATGATTCGAGTCAGCCAGGTCCCCAAATGATGCATTGGCATTACGCCGATCAAGAGGTGTAGCAATGGTTCGGGTTCGACCAAAGCCCCCAAGTGATGCTGTGGCCCTTAGACCGATCGAGAGGCGTGACTATGGTTCAGACTTGACCAAGTCCCCAAGTGATCCTGTGGCTTTCGCCTACCAAATGGCGTTGCTGTGGTTCGGACACGACCAAGCCCCCAAGTGATATGATATAAAGCTTTTGAAAAGCTAACTCAAGGGGTAAACCGGAGGCCACTTTAAGTCAGAAACTCCGTGTAACCACACATGATGTAAAAAGGAACAAAGACCCCACTTTAGCTGAGGCTCCGATTTATTGCATTGATCAGAATATGTGCATTGTCATAATATGTACATAAGTAGAGCCTATGGCTCAAGTATAATAAGGCCGAAGATGAGCTATGTTCCACGGCCTGTTGGTCTCCTCCTCTGATGTACGTGAGTCTTTGTGCTCTCGAATATCGATCAGGTAGTATGACCCTTTGTGCAAATTCTTGCTGACCACAAAGGTCCCTCCCAAGGTGGGGATAGCTTGTGCATATCAGTCTGATCTTGGATGAGCCGAAGCACCAAATCTCCTTCTTGAAAGGTTCTGGTTCTAACTCGGCGATTGTGATAGCCACAGAGATCTTGCTGATAAATCGCCGAACGGGCAGCTGCTATGTCACACTCCTCGTCCAATAGGTCCAAAGCGTCCTGTCGTGCTGTCTCATTGTCCGCTTCAACATATGCCGTTACGCAAGGTGAGTCATGACGGATATCGCTAGGGAGAACCGCCTCCGCTCCATAAACCATGAAGAACGGCGTGTACCCTGTCGATCTGTTAGGTGTGGTGTTGATGCTCCATAATACAGATGGTAACTCCTCAACCCAACAACCCGGCGTCCGCTGTAAAGGAACCATAAGCCGGGGTTGATGCCTCGCAAGATCTCTTGATTAGCCCTCTCGGCTTGGCCATTGGACTGTGGGTGAGCCACTGATGAGACGTCAAGCCGTATGTGCTCATGCTGACAGAACTCCTTCATAGCACCCATGGACAGGTTGGTACCATTATCAGTGATGATGCTGTGTGGAAAGCCAAACCGGAAAATCACCTTTTTGATGAATTGAACCGCCGTGGCCGCGTCACACTTGCTAACGGGCTCTGCCTCCACCCACTTTGTGAACTTGTCAACTGCCACCAAGAGATGGGTTTTCTTGTCTTTGGACCTTTTGAAAGGCCCAACCATATCCAGCCACCAAGTTGCAAATGGCCAAGTAATTGGAATCATCCTCAATTCTTGAGCCAACACATGGGCACGTCTTGAGAACTTCTGACAGCCATCGCATCATCTGACCAGGTCCTCCGCATCAGCATGAGCATTCAACCAATAAAAACCGTGGCGAAACGCTTTAGCCACCAAAGATTTTGAACCGGCGTGGTGACCACAATCTCCTTCATGGATTTCTCGTAAAATTTCACAGCCCTCCTCAGGAGACACACAACGTTGAAACGCCCCTGTCACACTGCAACGATGCAACTCGCCATTGACAATAGTCATGGACTTGGATCACCGGATTACCTGCCTGGCCAGGACCTCATCCTCTGGTAACTCGCCCCGGTTTAAGTACGCGAGATAAGGAACCGTCCAGTCCGGGATGACATGAAGAGCTGCCACCAATTGAGCCTCCGGATCAGGAATAGCCAAATCCTCTTCACCAGGGAGCTTGACGGACGGATTATGCAGAACGTCCAAGAAGACATTAGGCGGAACCGGTTTACGTTGAGAACCCAACCGGCTCAAGGCGTCCGCCGCTTCGTTCTTCCGCCGGTCCACGTGATCCACCTGATAACCTTTGAAGTGACCTGCCACAATATCCACCTCACGACGATATGCTGCCATGAGCGGATCTTTGGAATCCCAAGTGCCAGATACTTGTTGAGCCACCAGGTCCGAGTCACTGAAGCATTTAACTCGGCTAAGATTATCTCCTTAGCCATCCGAAGACCATGGAGTAAAGCCTCGTACTCAGCTTCATTGTTAGTACAAGGGAACATTAAGCGGAGAACATAACAGAACTTATCACCTCGTGGGGAAGTTAATACGACTCTAGCCCCCGAGCCCTCCAATTGTCTGGACGCATCAAAATGAATAGTCCAATAGGTGTGATCCGGCTTTTCTTTAGGTGCTTGCAGTTCCGTCCAATCATTGATGAAATCCACAAGTGCTTGAGATTTGACCGCCGTCCAGGGTACGTATTTCAACCCGTGAGGCCCAAGCTCTATAGCCCACTTGGCAATCCGGCCAGTTGCCTCCCTATTCTGGATTATATCTCCCAAAGGAGCAGAGCTGACTACTATGATGGGATGACCTTGGAAGTATTGCTTGAGCTTCCGGCTTGCCATAAAAACTCCATATACCAGCTTTTGCCAATGCGGGTACCTTTGCTTGGACTCAATAAGCACCTCGCTGATATAGTAAACCGGACGTTGAACCATATATTCTTTGCCTGCCTCTTTACGCTCCACCACAATAGCTACGCTGACTGCGCGAGCATTAGCTGCCACATATAACAACAATGGTTCCTTGTCAACTGGAGCAGCAAGAACAGGCGGATTGGCGAGCTGCCGCTTTAAGTCTTCAAACGCTTCATCAGCGGCAGAACTCCAGACAAAGTTATCTGTTTTCTTCAGCATCTGATACAAAGGAATCGCCTTCTCTCCAAGGCGGCTGATAAATCGGCTCAACGCGGCAATCCGACCTGCCAAACGTTGAACGTCATTGATACACTTTGGTTTAGCCAAGGAGGTGATAGCTGTGATCTTCTCCGAATTAGCCTGAATTCCCCTGTTGGACACCAGAAAGCCCAATAACTTGCCTGCCGGTACACAAAAAACGCACTTGGCCGGGTTGAGCATCATCTTGTATGTCCATAGGTTATCAAAGGTTTCCTTCAAATCCTCAACTAGAGTCTCCTTCCTCCTTGACTTGACCACGATATCGTCCACATAGGCATGCACATTACAACCAATTTGCTTATGAAGGCAATTTTGCACACACCGTTGATAAGTTGCCTGGGCACTCTTGAGCCCAAAGGGCATAGACACATAGCAAAAGGCTCCAAAGGGAGTTATGAACGCCGTCTTCTCCTGGTCCTTAACTGCCATCTTGATCTGATGATAACCAGAATATGCATCTAGAAAGCTTAAACGCTCACAACCCGCCGTAGCATCAATAATTTGATCAATATGGGGGAGGGCAAAAGGATCTGCTGGACAAGCCTTGTTGTCTGTGTAATCCACACACATACGCCAGGTGCCATTTTTCTTAAGAACCAGCACCGGATTGGCTAACCACTCAGGATGGAAAATTTCAACGATAAATCCAGCTGCTAAGAGCCTGGCCACTTCCTCTCCAATAACTTTGCGTCTTTCTTCGTTGAACCGGCGGAGAAACTGCTTCACCGGTTTGTATTTGGGATCAATATTAAGGGTGTGCTCAGCGAGTTCCTCGGTACAGCTGGCATGTCAGAAGGCTTCCACGCAAAGATGTCCCGGTTCTCACGGATGAACTCGATGAGCGCGCTTTCCTATTTCGGATCCAAGTTTGCACTGATACTGAACTGCTTGGATGAATCGCCAGGCACGAAGTCAACAAGCTTAGTTTCAGCAGCCGATTTAAACTTCAGGGCCGGATCATGCTCCGTAGTTGGCTTTTTGAACGGAGTCATGTCTACCGGATCAACATTATCCTTGTAGAATTTCAACTCTTCCGTGGCACAAACTGACTCAGCATAGGCCGCATCACCTTCTTCGCACTCCAAAGTGATCTTGCGGCTCCCATGAATAGTTATTGTTCCTTTGGGTCCCGGCATCTTGAGCTGTAAGTATACATAGCAGGGCCGTGCCATGAATTTAGCATAAGCCGGCCGTCCAAACAAGGCGTGATATGGACTTTGAATTTTCACCACCTCAAAGGTCAATGTTTCTGATCTGGAGTCATAATCATCTCCAAAGGCCACCTCCAGGGCTATCTTGCCAACATGATATGCCGATTTTCCAGGTACCACGCCGTGGAACACCGTATTGGACGGTTTAAGATTTTTATCTGTCAGCCCCATCCGGCGGAAGGTCTCATAGTACAGGATGTTAATACTGCTACCTCCGTCCATGAGCACCTTGGTGAAGTTATATCCTCCCACCTGAGGTGCCGCCACCAACGCTAGCTGACCCGGATTGTCAACCCCGGGAGGGTGATCCTTTCTGCTCCATACGATTGGCTGCTCAGACCAGCGCAAGTAACGGGGCACCGCCGGTTCAACAGAATTTACCGCCCGCTTCTGTACCTTTCGGTCACGCTTGTCCAAACTAGTGGTGAAAACATGATATTGCCCACTATTCAACTGCTTCGGGTTGCTTTGATAACCCGACTGCTGCTGCTGGTTGTAACCACCCTGATTGTTCTGGTTACCTTGATTGTTTTGTCCGCCTTGATTACCATTGAAACCTGAACCGGAATTTCCTCCGCCGTAACCCGGCCCATGAGATCCGGACCCTGAACCGCCACCTGATCCGTGATCATACTGGAAAGTACTAGAATTTTTGAAATCTTGCATGATGTAGCAATCCTTCCAAAGGTGGTTGGCCGGCATTTCCTTCGTCCCGTGCTTTGGACAGGGCTGGTTTAACAGGTAAGTCAAGCGGTCCGGGTTGGGATTGGGCGCTCCACTGCGATTTGGCGGTTTACCCTTGCGTCGCTGGCCCTTGTCCTGCGCGTTGGTATTAGCCACAAAGTCCATGCTGTTATCTGCTTTACGCTTGCCGCCTTTTCCATGACCTGCCGCATTGTGCTGGTGCCCTTTGGAGTTGCTGCTCTTCTTTCCCTTCCCTGTCTTGTCATCGTCAGACTCGGGATCCTTGGTACTATCAGAGTCAGCATACCTCACTAGCGTAGCCATAAGGGTCCCCATATCATTGCAATGGCGCTTCAACCATCCTAATTTCAACTTTAGAGGTTCAAACTGGCAGTTGCCTTCCAAGGTTATAACTGTTGTATCGACATTGATGCGGTCTGACGAGTGCAAGATCTTCAAGACCCTGCGCACCCAACGGGTCATCGATTCTCCTTCTTCCCGGACACTGGCCGCTAAGTCCACTATCGACATTGGCTGCTTACATGTATCATTGAAATTCTGGATAAACCGGGATCTCAACTCAACCCATGAACTGATAGAGTTGGTCGGTAAACTTTTTAACCAAGTACGGGCCGTCCCTTCTAGCATCATGGTGAAATACTTCGCACACGGCGCATCATCCACATCAAGCATCTCCATGGCCATCTCATAGCTCTCCACCCATGTTTCTGGAGACAAATCGGCAGTGTAATTCGGCACCTTGCGCGGGCCCTTGAAATCCTTGGGCAGGCGCACATTGCGTAAAGCGGGGACAAGGCACGACACCCCCAAAGAACTAGAGGTAACTCCTGGCTCGACCGAGGTGGTTGGACGAACCGGCGTAAGCTGACGAGCCTCATACTATGTTGCTAACTCGGCCTCCCTGCGCGCTCGGGCCCGGTCCACCACTTCCTGAGCATCTCCAATACCACCTGTCGGGTTGTTGCCACGGGGCGCTTCACGGTTTCGTGCATTGCTTGACACGGCCGGTTCATCCATGCGCCTACTATAGCTCCGGCTTGGACGAGGGGTGGAGTGAATTTGGTCACGGCTGTACGAATATGCTTCCTGCTGAATCAAAGCTGTCCAAAGAAGCTCCTTAACCCGGCGTGTCTCCACTGCTGACGGAGAATCTCCTTCAATTGGGATGGCCTCCAGTCGTGAAGCGACCGCAACAAGGTTGTCCATCGGATTGGAATAGTGACCCGGGGGCGTTGGGACAGGCTGAGGTACGATATTGTTCTAACGAGGCGGATCCACCAAGCGAGGCTGAACCGGTGCGCCCATCCCTGGTGCTTCCCCCCCGGTTTACCACCGGCGGGTTACTGGTTCCTGCTCCCGGGGTGTTAAAGAGGTCTCTAGCCTCGAAGACCGGAGGTAAACGAGATCGGTGCATCCTCTTCAGCACTTCATGTGACGCGTTCTGATCCAGCATAAGCCGATAAGCCTGTGCATCCAAAGCAGCCCGTTCTGCGGTCATCCTGGCATTCTCATCCGCTAGATCGGTCTTGGCCTGAGTGATCTGATCCTTCACCTTTGCGATTTCCGTGTTGTGGGCGTCCTGATCCGCCGGGTTAGCCTCTGCCATGAGCGTAGCTAGCGCATCAAACAGATCAGATAAAACTTGAGCCGGTCATCCTGGCATTCTCATCCGCTAGATCGGCCTTGGCCTGAGTGATCTGATCCTTCACCTTTGCGATTTCCGTGTTGTGGGCGTCCTGATCCGCCGGGTTAGCCTCTGCCATGAGCGTAGCTAGCGTATCAAACAGATCAGATAAAACTTGAGCCGGCGGGTGCACAGGGCCTCCTGCCTCGGCTGTCGTCGCCGTTACTGACCCGGAGATTATTGCTGCCGCGATCGAAGAGTGGATCGCCACTTGCATACCGGCCATGAATATTCCGACCCGGTTTGGCTGATCAGAGGGGTCCGAAATACTGTCGCCATCGGAACAACCCCCAATCCGGCCATCTTGCAATTGATATAATGACTCGGTCTCTCCGGTCGAGGACTCGTCGCCGGAATAAACGACGGTCTCATCACCAGATTCTGATCTATCTTCGTATTCCCCTCCATGGATAACTCCCACGAAGGCCCGCTTCACTGCTGGTTTAACCTGGGCGGATCGTGCACGCTGAGCCGTCTCGACGAGGTCGGTGCAGATGTCCGGCTCAGGGCCCGGTTCACCGATCTTGCCAATGAAGACGTGTATGCCACCAAAGGGGACCCGGTACCCGTACTCGATTGAGCCGGCCTCGGGGCCCTATCTTGCATCGTTGATGTAGATCTTGCCGCGACAACTCTTGGTCATCCGGCCCACGGCGTATCCCTTGAGTCCTTCGAAGCTGCCCTCCAAGAACTTGAAACCATCGTGCGATAGCCCCACGGTGGGCGCCAACTGTCATGGTTTTGTCACGACAGATGTCCTCATGAAAGGACTTAGTCGTGGAGCCACCACTACGGGTTAGCTTGAAGGGGTTAAAGCAGGCACAGGGACGCAAGAGAGTTTATACTAGTTCGGCCCCTTCGATGAAGGTAAAAGCCTACGTCTAGTTGTGATGGAATTGATGGGGTTTTGATGACTAGGGAGCAAACAAGCTTCGCCTAAGTCACGAGTTGTCGTCTGTTGTCCTTTGAACCGCCGCCGGGTCGTCCCCTTATATACATGGGTGACGCCCGTCAGTTTACAGAGTCCCGATACCGGCTCATAGGTGTGTCCGGTTCGGTCTCCACTATTCCTAACTTACAATACAAGTTACATATCAACACCGGTTTGCGGTTACATGCCTTAAACCGACTATGGGCCTTGAGCCCTTATCTGCCTTCATGGGCTTTAACATACTCAACTACTGATGAAGTTAACCCGGCCTGCCTTGGCCGGTTTACGCCCAGTAGTAATATCCCCAACAATCCGTCCGTCGGGAAGGGAAGGAGGCTTAACGCTGTCGCCGTCGGCGAGGGACTACCGGCGCAGCTGTTCACTTTCCACCCAGCGGCGGCGCGGGAGGGCCTCCGACCCCTTCTTCTTCATCGCCGTCCTGTCGCCCGCCGAACCACGCCCCAAGAACCTTAAGGTATAATTTACTTACTCCACATGCATTGCTCTAGCTGCATGTATACCATGAATCTAGGATGTGGTTCAAAGAGGAAAGGAGTGGGAAAAGTTGTATATAGCATGAATCTAGGACGTGGTTCAAAGAGGAAATGAAGGGGGAAAGTTGTATAGCATTAATCTAGGACGTGGTTCAAAGAGGAAAGGAATGGGGGAAAGTAGTGGGGAAAGTTGTATCGCATAAATCTAGGACGTGGTTCAAAGAGGAAAGGAAGGGGCGAAAGTACTAGTTCAAAAAGGAAAGGAAGGGACAAGGCTGTAGAGTTTGAGCAGGACTAGATTTGCTGCGCTCACATAGGGAAAGGCGTCTAAAGATAACAAAACTGGGACCAACACAGACTGGCACGGAGTTTTTTTAGTCCCTACACCAAAATGTCCCTGTAAACAAACACCCTCTAATAATGCCGCTGGAAAATTGATGCAATGCCACAGTTAAAAGCAAATTACATGTTTATCGAATTTTATTGTTAATATAATCTCTATGTTAATATTAATCAATGCCACCGTTTGAGAAATGCTACTGTCTTGCTTTCTTTCCCATTTAGATAAGGTAGATGCTTCTTTTTGTTGGCTTCTGTGTCATCCACCGTTATTGACCACTAATTGTTTCCTTTGCACCTCTGTGTAAACAGGGTTATCTGCTTCACCTTGTTGCCATTGTAACCTTTTGTTGCACTGCACAAAACACTTCTGTTTTAAGAGTGTTTTGTGCAGTTCAACCAAAATGTCACACCGACAATGTTGCTTGATTGCTTGATCTTAGTGGAACTGCACAAGAGGAGATCTTACTTCCTATCCATTAAGGTGAATTTGGTTCAGATCTTCTTGTGAGTTGTTTGAATTCCGCATCATGAGAGGTCAGTACTAGCCTTCTTTCACATGATTCTGCAGTGTGCATTCATATGTTGTGCTACTTGTACGATAATGTTGCTTGATTTTAGTGAACTGCACAAATGGAGACAAGACTTCCAATCTGTATGTGCACCGTAATATCCCATTGAGGTAAGATAATGATATTTCACAACTGCTGGCCTGTATTTTGCCACTTTCATTAGAAAATTAAGTTTAGTACTATAGTTTTGCTCCCTAATTGACATGCCAAATCTTACATTGAAGGCGAAGCTTGTTTGTTATTGAACCAAGTGATGAAGGGGAAGAACAAGGGGAAGAAAAACAAAAATCAACTCCCGGTGCTGTAATGAAGCACTGGAACTGTGATGACACAAGTAATGATATAGTTTTGCATCTTAATTTATTGCTATGGCTGGAACAAGGGGAAGAAAAACAAAAATCAACTCCCGGTGCTTCATCTGTATGCTCTACACAATAAGCCTCCTGACAAAGGTTGGTACTCGCCCATTGACTTCATGCATATGATTGAGCTTTGTCATCTCTATTGGTGTTGTGCTACTCTTTAGATACTGTCATGAAAAAGTGGTATTGTCCTTGAGAAGTGCTTCATCTGTGCTGTTTTAAATATTTCCTTTCCTTTTTTCGAGCAAACAATGATGCTAGCATTTAGTATTCCTCTTGTCTTTGCACAACAGGATCATCTTCCTCTGAAGAAGAATATGGAGTACGTGAAGTGACTAGTCCCGATTATGCCAGGATGAAGAAGCCTTGTCTATCTTATCATCAGAAGGAGCAGTTGAAGGATGGCTACATTACTCCCCACAAGACCAAACTAACTTCAGCTCAGAAGGACTGACAAAATCTCCATTTTTTTGCTGTGATGCGCGAGTACAGTGTTGTTCTAGGGTTCTTTCTGGTGAGTTCCATTTTTCTAAAAGTGTGCTCTACATGGACCATGTATGTGCCTATTGAAACTATCAATTCATAGTACAGTTTCCTCTATACTAATCACTTTTTTGTATTTGTGCAAACAGGGGTGCTCAGCTTGATTTCAATGGGAACTGCACAAAATGTTCATGAATACATCGAATCATTCATTTCCACCACAAGAAAGGAGGTGCCGATAAGTTCAAGGCGTTGCAACATATAAGGGCGAATCATACAAGCTACGTGCGAATTTTGTTGATTTTGGTGGAACTGCACAAAAAGAACAGCTGGTTTATTTAGCACGAGGTGCCATGTCAATGTCCGAACTGATGGCAAACCCTGCCCATTCCGCAATCGTAGGCATTTGATATTTTGGAATGGGACAACTTTGTCAAATTTTGCTCATTGATTTTAGCAAGACATGCGTTTGATAATTTTGAATGGGACGCCCTTTGCTGTCAGCAGCGTCGATCATTTTTTTCTTTATTCTTTAGTTGTGAAGTAAATATTGCCTCTCACATGTGAGTCGCTGAGATGCATAATCATTGATTGTTTTGAATGTTCTCTATGCATTTCCAGGCCTGTGTGTTTGATTGCAATGTACATAAACGCTAAAAAGCTGCTCAAACTCTTTGTACTCCTTGTGTTCCTTTTTACTTTGCACATTGTGAAAGTGCATACTTTTTTGTATAGGATTTATCAAAGTAGAGATACTTTGACTGCAGAGAAAACTTGTATGCAAACTAGAAAGGACCGGAGGGAGTACATGTGAAACTGCTGCAAACGAGGTGATCACCCTGGGAATAATGCTAGTACGTATTGTTTTGCATGTTCATCCAATGCCAGTGATACAGGAATTCGAACTAATCGAAATAAATTCATTCATACATGGTCAGATTTCATATAAACATGCCGGATTTCATTACATTTCATACATTCCTCAACTAAAAAGGGGTGCGTTGGAGGTATAATTAATTAACCAAAGCTACCCACCTGTGTCCCGCTGAGCCGAACAGAAGCTTCAGTGACTTAACTGCAGGTGCGGTTGCGTAACGGACATGTGGCCCAGATGCTTGTTGGGCCCACGTGTTAGTCAGCCAGCTGCACCAACAGTTAAGTAGAAGCAGTGTCCTTCTCCAACATAGCTCTCCGACTCCACGTCACTGCCAAGAAGCTAACCGGCCGTCAGTGGTCAACCCGCCTAGCTTGTCATAGCGATTAGGGCAACTAGGAGCCCAATGATCAGGGTCACCACATGACAAACACCTTTCTTCTTGTCATTCTTCTTCTTGAATTTCGTGTGTTGCACAACCTTGTTCTTCCCATCAAACTTTGCTTTACCATCAAACTTGCCCTTGTTCTTGAACTTGTGGGGCTGGAAGTTCTTCTGTACCATATTGGCACTAGATCCTCCCTCAATTCCTCAAGCATGTGTGTACTTTGCTCTCGCCTTTTCTTCCACATCAAGAGTGCCAATGATATCCACGAAGGAGGAAGCTTGGTGACGAAGGAGGTATAATTAATTAACCGAAGCTACCCACCTGTGTCCCGCTGAGCCGAACAGAAGCTTCAGTGACTAAACTATAGGTGCAGTTGCGTAACTGACATGTGGCCTGTTGGGCCCACGTGTCAGTCAGCCAACTGCACCAGCAGTTAAGTAGAAGCAGCGTTATTCTCCAGCAGAACTCCCCGACTCCACGTCGCCGCCAAGAAGCTAACCGGCCGTCAATGGTCAACCCGCCTAGCTTGGCTTAAACAGGAGGGTAGCAGCGGTGGCCTTACTTGGACCCGAGCGGCGGCGACCTACCGTGTTCTACTCTTCATCATTTTCTGTGTGGCGCGGCCTCGTTGGCAGCGGGGCGGGGCCTCGCCGGAGCCGGCGATGTCCTCTATCTCGTTGCTGGCGGGCGGCGCCTTAGCGGAGCGGTGGAAATCCTCCCCCGCATTGCCGGTAGGGTGGGGCCTCGGCTGAGCCGGCGATGTCCTCTGCCTCGTTGTTGGCGGGGCGGGGCCTCGGCGGAGCCGGCGGTGTCCTCTGCCTCGTTGTTGGCACCGCGGGGCCTCGGCGGAGCAGGGCCTCGTCGACCCCAGCGGAGAGGGGACTCGTTGGAGCCAGCATTGTCCTCTGCCTCGTCCTTGGTCTCGCCAAACAGCGCCTCGCCCGCTTCATCGCCCTCTTTGCTAGCCTCTTTGTAGGCGGCCGCAGCCTCCGCCACCCGCATGCGGTACCGCCAGCGCTCGAGGTGGCCCTTGTGGGCGGAGCGGTACGATTCGAGCAGCGCCTCCTGCTCCGCCTGCTCCATGGCGATCTGCTCCTCCGCCTGCAGGTGCTCCTGGAGGAGATGGTGGTTGTAGGCGGCGTCGGCCTGCGCCTCCCGGAACTGCTCCTGACGCATCTGCCTCACACTGTCCATATATTGGGCACGGGCCTCGCCGATGGTCATGGTGCAATGCACCGGCGAGGATGGCGTGGAGGAGGGGGTTGGCGCCGGATCGTTGACTACCATGTTCTCCATTGGGACGTCATCGTCCTCCGGCTGCCATTTCCTTGTAGTCCGTCGTCCGCCTGTCCCGAAGTGCGCTGGAGCGCGAGGAAGCCATGGTGGGCAGTAGTGGTGTGGACAGGAGAAAGGGAACGGATGCGGATGACTGCGGCTATGGCCGGCGCAGCAGTTTATATAGTAATGGTGGGAGGGCGGAGGGACGGACGTGTGGTGCCGGAGTAGCCGCCTCGGCAACCGCGTATCATTAATGTGGGCGGCAGATGGACGGACGGACGTCACTTGTGTCATTTGAAGGCGGAGCAATCGCCTGCACCAGGAAGCGGGGCGGGCGGCGCTGACTGTTCCAGGCGGAAAGCGCGCGCGGGCGAGGAGATGACTTTACTTGGAGAGGATGACAATGGGGACCCACCAGGTCCATAGCCTCACGTACGCAAGTGCCTCCTTATTATATATATATGTATAAAACTATACTCCCTCCGTCTAGGTGAATAAGTCGTATTAGAAGGTGCATCATGACCTAGGTGCAAGCAGATTGGTGGAAAACAAGAATATTTCTCTCTTCTAAACACAACATTTAATCACAGCAGTTAAGAGGATGCCTTATTAGCTACCCATGCAGGCTATAATAATTCATAGCATGCAAAGCGTTTTTATTTCTTGCCTAATAACCGCATGGACGTGCTGCATGCATTGGTCCTTGCCCGAGAAAAAAAGGGAGGAAAGGGGTTTCCACGGGAGACAACGAGGCAGAGGTGGAAGCGCTTGCTGGAGTAATTTATTTTGCTTCCCCCTGCTTTCCTGACATCACGGTCCCACACCATTGTCAACCTATGTAGTAGTCAATAAACGAGAGAATTGCACAAGAAGCAGCCGACAGCTGGGACCAAGCAGCTCGAGCAGTATTTGTGTTTTTGAGGTGTGAGCACCGTAGAGTTCTTCGATGTTTAGCCCAGATATTAATTTTTCTCCTCTGAACAACAACGAAAACATCGCTGCAGGTATTAACTGGGCGGGCTGTGGCCCGTCTAGCCCAGGCCAGATATCCAGCCCTGATATTAATTTTTTTCAAGCTGAAAATGGCTAGCCCAGCTATACTTTTTTTAGGAATACCCAGGCAAGGTCAAGTTGTTATTCTCCGCCCCGCTGGGCTGCAAATCTTTCCTAGGAGGGATGCATTAGGCTTAACAAGAAAATGGGCTTTAAGGAATAATAAATGGGATGTAATTATAAAAATTGGGCAGTAACTATAAAAAAATGCACCAAACACGTGATTACTTTATAAAATATTATTTTTGGATATTGAAAATTTTAATTTCATTAATTTTTGCGAGCACAATGTTTCATTGGATTTTTACGTAATATAAATTTATATTGAAATTGTATTTAATCTGACTAGATATTTCCGGATAAAAATATTTCGGATCGCATCAAAATGTGGGAAATTTTATTGAATTCTGTTTTGAACGGTTGGTTGAAATGGGCTGTACTTTTAACAAACTATAAATGGGCTGTAGTAAATTCCATTAGAATTGAAAAATGGGCTACACATTCTTACAAATCTCAAATGGGCTATAAGTTCTCTGCCACACACTTCTGGCCTTACTAAGTTGACGCGTCCCCTAAAAAAATAGAGTTGACGCGTACGCAAGGCTTTGTCACCTTATAGTCAACACACGGTTCTAGCAGCAGTGGCCGTTGGATGTCCAGGCCCTGCGGCGACGGCAGCCTCACACCGCAGCCGAACGAGTGAACCCTCATACTCCTCTCCACGTGGGCATCCACTACCGCGTCTTCACCGACTCCGTGTCGTCCCCTTCCTAGGCCTCGCCGTCGTCCACCGCCCTGGTGCTCTCGGCGCGGCGTGGTCAACGTGGTTAAGGAACGACTTCCATCGGACGTGGACTATACATTGAGAGGCTGACAGATGGGTCCACAGCGGCAGCAAGGAAGTGCCTCCTTATTACGCGGAAAATAATGATTCCTCCACCTGACAGCAAGGACCCACCGGACGGGCCACCGTATTTCGCGAAAAAAACGTTTCCCCCCTGACTGCTGGGACCCACCAGCTACACCTTCGCATGCAAGGAAGTGCGTCCGGGCAAAAAAAAAATGATTCGCCCCCTGACTGCTGGGACACACCAGCTACATCTTCGCACGCAATGAAGTGCGTCCAGGCAAAAAAAACCAAAACGATTCGCCCCCTGACTGCTGGGACCCACCAGCTACATCTTCGCAAGCAAGGAAGTGCCTGACAGTCGGGACCCACCTGGTCGAAGTGTACGTAGCGTTGTCATTCTGGTCGCGAACATGTACGTACATACTGGTCGATGTAGAGGCGTACACGTGTCGTAGTAGAGGCGCACACGTAGCATGTACACGTACGTACAACGGCCAGGGTGCATCCACCCCCCCGCAACGCTCACTATTCATCCAGAGGCAGCATCGATCGGCTTCAGTTAGCAGCAGTAGCGAAGGAATCGCTCGATCGGGTTCAGTTAACAGCCATCGATCGATCGCCCGGGTTCAATTAGAGCCCAACGCCTCACTCGGATTCAGTTAGAGCCAACGCCTCGCACACACGCGCGTACGTGTACGAGAGAAACGCGCATCGCTCGGCCCCGACCTCCCACCGTAACCGGGAACTCCCCGAAATTTTCCTCCCCCTCGCTTCTACCATGGTTTTTTCCTTCATGGACGGCCCAAAGAATGTCATGTAGCTGCGTCTCCGGCCCGCCTAGGATGAAAAGCCCATTTTCTGTCATGATTTTTTGTCATAGAAGTAGGAGCCCACCACATCTATGATGATACCGGGTTTTGTCACAATTATCGTCATAGAAGTGTCATATGTATGACAGAAAAAAATTTCGTTCGGCCCAAAATGTCACGGATGTGTCTTTTTTTTGTAGTGATTGCTATTGCTTTCTTGATGACAAATACATATTCCTTCGACTATGAGATTATGCAACTCCCGGATACCGGAGGAATACCTTGTGTGCTATCAAATGTCACAACGTAACTGGGTGATCATAAAGATGCTCTACAGGTATCTCCGAAGGTGTTTGTTGAGTTGGCATAGATTGAGATTAGGATTTGTCACTTTGAGTATTGGAGAGGTATCTCTGGGCCCTCTCGGCAATATATATCGTAAGAAGCCTTGCAAGCAAAGTGATTAAGGATTTAGTTGCAAGATAATGTATTACGGAGCGAGTAAAGAGACTTGCCGGTAACGAGATTGAACTAGGTATGAAGATATCGACGACCGAAGCTCGGGCAAGTAACATGCCGATGGACAAAGGGAATTACATATGTTGTGATAAGGTTCGACCGATTAAGATCTTCGTAGAATATGTAGGGGCCAATATGGACATCAGGTTCCACTATTGGTTATTGACCAGAGAAGTGTCTCGGTCGTGTCTACATAGTTCTTGAACCCGTATAGTCCGCACGCTTAATGTTAGTTGATGATATAGTGTTATATGAGTTATATGATTTGGTGACCGGATGTTGTTCGGAGTCCCGGATGTGATCACGGACATGACGAGGAGCTCCAGAATGGTCTAGAGGTAAAGATTGATATATTGGACAATGATATTTGGACAACGGAAGAGTTTCGGGATGTACCGGGTAGAAATCGGGTCACCGGAAGGGGTTCCGGACATCCCCGGGAGGTTAATGGGCCATAAGGGCCAAAGGGGGGAACACACCAGCCAACAAGGGGCTGGTGCACCCATCCTAAGGCCGCAGCCCTTGGGGATAGAAGGAAAGGGGCGTGTCGGCCTCCCCCTTCCTTCCCCCTCCCCCCTTTCCTTTCCCTTCCGGCAAATATGGTAAGGGGGCGCGGCTAGGGAAAGACCCCAAGTAAGATTCGATCCTACTTGGGGTGCCCCGTGGCCTCTCCCCTCTTTCCCACCTATATATATGTGGGAGGGGGGCGCCACACATAACCACGACAATTGCTTAGCCGTGTGCAGCGCCCCCTCCACAGTTTAGTCCCTCGGTCATATTTTCGTAGTGCTTAGGCGAAGCCGTGCACAGATAGCTTCACCATCACCGTCACCGTCACCACGCCAGCGTGCTGCCGGAACTCATCCACTACTTCACCGTCTTGCTGGATCAAGAAGGCGAGGACGTCACCGAGTTGAACGTGTGCTGAATGCGGAGGTGCCGTACGTTCGGTACTTGATCAGATTGGAGCATGAAGAAGTTAGACTACATCAACCGCGTTAACAAACGCTTCCGCTTACGGTCTATGAGGGTATGTAAATACACTCTCCCCTCTCTTGTTATGCATCTCCATGGATAGATCTTGCATGTGCGTAGAATTTTTTTGTTTTCCATACAACATTTCCCAACAGTGGCATCTGGGCCAGGTCTATGCATTGATGATATGCACGAGTAGAATATAAAGAGTTGTGGGCGGTGATAGTCATACTGCTTACCACCAACGTCTTATTTTGATTCGGCGGTATTGTAGGATGAAGCGGCCTAGACCAACCTTACATGTCCACGCACATGAGACCGGTTCCACTGGCTGACATGCAACTAGTTTTGCATAAAGGTGGCTGGTGGGTGTCTGTTTCTCCTACTTTAGTTGAATCGAATTTGACTACGACCGGTCCTTGAAGAAGGTTAAAATTGTAAACTTGATAACTCACCATTGTGGTTTTTGTGTAGGTAAGAATGGTTCTTGCTAGAAGCCCGTAGCAGCCACGTAAAACTTGCAACAACAAAGTAGAGGACGTCTAACTTGTTTTTGCAGGGTATGTTGTGATGTCATATGGTCAAGATATGATGTGATATATGTTGATGTATGAGATGATCATGTTTTGTAATATCGACAGTCGGCAGGAGCCTTAGGGTTGTCTCTTTATTGTATGAAGTGCAAGCACCATGTAATTGCTTTACTTTATCGCTATCCGTTAGCAATAGTTGTAGAAGCAATAGTTGGCAAGACGACTCCAACACAAAGATGGAGATCAAGGTGTCAAGTCGGTCACGATGGAGACCATGGCGATTCTTTGGAGATGGAGATCAAAAGCACAAGATGATGATGGCCATATCATGTCACATATTGTGATTGCATGTGATGTTTATCCTTTATGCATCTTATTTTGCTTAGTACGGCGGGAGCATTCTAAGAGGATCCCTTCACTAAGTTTCAAGATAAAGGTGTTCTCCCCGAGTATGCACTGTTGCCAAAGTTCATCATTTCGAAGCACTTTGTGATGATGGGGTGTGATAGACTCTACGTTCACATACAACAGGTGTAAGACAGTTTTACACATGCAGAATACTTGGGTTAAACTTGACGAGCCTAGCATGTACAGATATGGTCTCGGAACACTGGAGACCGAAAGGTCGAACATGAGGCATATAGTAGAGATGATCAACATAGAGATGTTAACCATTGATGACTACCCCATCTCACGTCATGATCGAAAATGGGTTAGTTGATTTGGATCATGTATCACTTAGATAACTGATGTCTGCTAGAACAACGTCAGTATTTCCCCAAAGAGGAAGGGATGATGCAGCACAACGATGGTACGTACTTCCCTCAGTGACGAGACCAAGGTTATCGAACCAGTAGGAGAACCAAGCAACACTACATAAACAACACCTGCGCACAAATAACAAATACTCACAACCCGACGTGTAAAAGGGGTTGTCAATCCCTTTCGGGTAACGACGCTAGAAATTGGCAAACGAACATGAGAGAGTTGTAAATATTGAAAGATTGAATGCCAAATAAAATAAATTGCAGCAAGGTATTTTTGAATTTTTGGTTTAATAGATCTGAAAATAAAAGGCAAATAAAATAGATCGCAAAGGCAAATAATATGAGAAAGAGACCCGGGGGCCGTAGGTTCCACTAGTGGCTTATCTCGAGAAAAGTAGCAAACGATGGGTAAACAAATTACGGTTGGGCAATTGATAGAACTTCAAATAATCATGACAATATCCAGGCAATGATCATTATATAGGCATCACGTCCAAGATAAGTAGACCGACTCCTGCCTGCATCTACTACTATTACTCCACACATCGGCCGCTATCCAGCATGCGTCTAGTGTATTAAGTTCATGGAGAAATGGAGTAATGAATTAAGAATGATGACATGATGTAGAAAAGATCTATTTATTTAGAAATAGACCCCATCGTTTTATCCTTAGTAGCAACGATACATACTTGTCGGTTCCCCTTCTGTCATTGGGATCAAGCACAGTAAGATCGAACCCACTACAAAGCACCTCTTCCCATTGCAAGATAAATAGATCAAGTTGGCCAAACAAAACCCAAATATCAGAGAAGAAATACGAGGCTATAAGCAATCATGCATATAAGAGATCAAACAAACTCAAATAAATTTCATGGATAAAAAGAGATAGATCTGATCATAAACTCACAGTTCATCAGATCCCAACAAACACACCGCAGAAGAGATACATCATATGGATCTCCAATAGACCATTGTATTGAGAATCAAACGAGAGAGAGGAAGCCATCTAGCTACCAACTACGGACCCGAAGGTCTAGAAAGAACTACTCACGCATCATTGGGGAGGCACCAATGGAAGTGGTGAACCCCTCTGTGACGGTGTCTAGATAGGATCTGGTGGTCATGGACTCTGAGGTGGCTGGAATTGATTTTCATCGACTCCCCTAGGGTTTCTGGAATATTGGGGTATTTATAGAGCAAAGAGGCGGCCCGGGGGGCACTCGAGTGAGCACAACCCACCAGGGCGCGCCTGGGCCTCCAGGCACGCCCTGGTGGGTTGTACTCCCCTTGGAGCACCCCTCAGGCACTTCTTCGGCCCATTGGATGTCTTCTGGTCCAAAAAAAGTCCAGAAAAAGTTTCGCTGCGTTTGGACTCCGTTTGGTATTGATTACCTGCGATGTAAAAAACATCCAAAAACAGAACTGGCACTTGGCACTATGTCAATAGGTTAGTACCAAAAAATGATATAAAATGACTATAAAATATATTATAAAACATCCAAAAATGATAATATAACAACATGGAACAATAAAAAATTATAGATACGCTGGAGATGTATCAACATCCCCAAGCTTAATTCCTTCTCGTCTTCGAGTAGGTAAATGATAAAAACAGAATTTTTGATGTGGAATGCTGCCTAACATGTCATATCATATTCTTTTCTTTATAGCATGGACATTTGGACTTTTATATTGTTCAAACCAATAGTCTTGTTTTGACATGATAATTTAGATACTCAAGCATACCAACAAGCAACCATGTCTTTCAAAATATCAATGCTAAAATACGTTATCCCTAGCCCATCATGCTCAGTCATTGATCCATTCATGAAACACACGCGCATATTAACTACAGTCAATGCTCAAGTACGATCATAGTGCCCCCTTGTTGGTGCTTGTATAAGAGAGGATGGAGACTCAAATTAAAAATAAAAATTGCATAAACTAAAAGAAAGGCCCTTCGCAGAGGGAAGTAGGGATTTGTAGAGGTGCTAGAGCTCAAAGCGAAAATTGAGAGATAAAAACATTTTCAGAGGCATACTTTTCCCACCAGCGAAAACGACTTAGAGTTCCCAACACTCTCCATGCTAGATATATCATAGGCGCTTCCCAAACAAAAAATAAAGTTCATTCCTTTTTCGACCATACTTTCACTTTCCCTGGCTAATCGTATCCACGGGTGCCTTCCATACCAACACTTTCCAAGGAATTTATTATATGACAACATAAAGTAAATTCATTTTTCATTTTGGGACTCGACATCCCTAATACCTTTGCCTTACTCTCGTGCAATGACAAGTGAATAAACACTCATCGTGAGAGTAACATACCTAGCATGGAAATATATTAGCCACCCCCTACCGTTTCATGAGTGGTACAAGCACACAAACGAGAAATTTATTTTGAAAATTAGAGATGGCACATACAAATTTCCTTCGGACGGCAAAATAATACCGCATATAGGTAGGTATGGTGGACTCATGTGGCAAAACTGGTTTAAAGGGTTTTGGATGCACAAGTAGTAATCATACTTAGTGCAAAATGAAGGCTAGCAAAAGATTGAGAAGCGACCAACCAAGAAACGAAAAATCTCATAAGCGAGCATTAAGCATAATTAACACCGAATAATGCTCCACAAGTAGGATGTAATCTCATAGCATGACTATTGACTTTCGTGCTTGCATAGGGAATCACAAACCTTAACACAATTATTCTTACTAAATAATAATTAATCATCAACATAACTCACATATCACATCATCATATCTCAAAACTATTACTAAGAATCAAGTTTATTTTATCCAATGATATTCATGAAAGTTTTTATTATATCCTTCTTGGATATCTATCATTTTGGGACTAATTTTCATGTGTTGCTTTTGAAAATCACAAACAAATATAAGTGAAGATCATTAGCATATTATTTATTTCTCTCAAATTAATTTTAGTGAAGCAAGAAAGATTTTCTTGAAAATTTTACTAACTCTCAAATAAATCTAAGTGAAGAAAGAGAGTATTTCTTCAAAAATACTAAAGCACACTGCTACCTCTTGAGCTTTCTATGTTTTTTCCCTTGAAGAGGAATGGGTGATGCAGCAAAGTAGAGTAAGTATTTCCCTTAATTTTGAGAACCAAGGTATCAATCTAGTAGGAGACAATGCAATAAGCCACTGAATACATGCACAAACAAACACCAACTTGCAACCAACGCGACAAAGGGGTTGTCAATCCCTTCACGGTTATTCGCAAAGTGAGATTCAATAGAGATGGATAAATGGGAAAGTAAATTTTTTGGTATTTTTGGTTTATGGAACGGAAAGTAAAAGTTTGCAAAGTAAGGGAATAGTGACAGAAATTGGCAATTTGACGTGAAACTAATATGATGTAAAATAGACCCGGGGGCCATAGGTTTCACTAGAGTCTTCTGTCAATGATAGAAAATATTACGGTGGGTGAACAAATTACTGCCGAGCAATTGATAGAAAAGCGCAAAGTTATGATGATATCTAAGGCAATGATCATGAAGATAGGCATCACGTCCGTGTCAAGTAGAACGAAACGATTCTGCATCTACTACTATTACTCCACACATCGACCGCTATCCAGCATGCATCTAGAGTATAAAGTTCATAAAGAACGGAGTAACGCCTTAAGCAAGATGACATGATGTAGAGGAATTAACTCAAGCAATATGATGAAATCCCATCTTTTTATCCTCGATGGCAACAATACAATACATGCCTTGCTGCCTCTACTATCACTGGGAAAGGACACCGCAAGATTGAACCCAAAGCTGAGCACTTCTCCCATTGAAAGAAAAACCAATCTAGTTCGCCAAACCAAATCGATAGTTCGAAGAGACTTGCAAAGATATCAAATCATGCATATAAGAATTCAAAGGAGATGCAAATAATATTCATAGATAAGCTGATCATAAATCCACAATTCATCGGACCTCAGCAAACACACTGCGAAAGAGTATTACATCGAATAGATCTCCAAGAACATTGAGGAGTACATGGTATTGAGAATCCATGAAAGAGAAGAAGCCATCTAGCTACTAGCTATGGACCCGTACGTCTGAAGTAAACAACTCACGCATCATCGGAGAGGCAATGGTGTTGATGTAGAAGCCCTCCATGATCGAATCCCCCTCCGGCAGGATGCCAGAAATGGCCCCAAGATGGGATCTCATAGGTACAGAAGGCCGCGGTTGTGGAAAAGCGGTTTCGTGGCTCCCGTGGATGTTTTGGGGTATAAGAGTATATATAGGAGGAAGATCTAGGTCAGGAGGTCATCGAGGGGCCCACATGGTTGGGGGGCGCGCCCTACCCCCTGGGCGCGCCCTCCACCCTTGTGGACGCTTCGTGGCTCTTCTGACTTGCACTCCAAGTGTCATGGGTGTCTTCTGGTCCAAGAAAAATCATCGCGAAAGTTTTATTCTGTTTGGACTCCATTTGGTATTCCTTTTCTGTGAAACTCTAAAACAAGGAAAAAACAGAAACTGGCACTAGGCTCTAGGTTAATAGGTTAGTACCAAAAATCCTATAAAATAGCATATTAATGCATATAAAACATCCAAAACAGTTAATATAATAGCATGGAATAATAAAAAATTATTAATACGTTGGAGACGTATCAAGCATTCCCAAGATTAATTCCTACTCATCCTCGAGTAGATAAATGATAAAAACAGAATTTTTGATGTGGAATGCTACCTAACATATTTATCCATGTAATTCTCTTTATTGTATCATGAATGTTCAGATCTGTAAGATGCAAAACAAAAGTTTAATATTGACATAAAAACAACAATACTTCAAGCATACTAACAAAATAATTATGTCTTCACAAAATAACATGGCCAAAGAAAGCTTATCCCTACAAAATCATATAGTCTGGCTATGCTCCATCTTCATCACACATAATATTCAAATCATGCACAATCCCGATGAAAAGCCAAACAATTGTTTCATACTTTTGACGTTCTCAAACTTTTTCAACTTTCACGCAATACATGAGCGTGAGCCACGGACATAACACTATAGGTGGAATAGATGGTGGTTGTGGAGTAGACAAAAAGAAGGAGATAGTCTTGATAACCCACAAGTGTAGGGGATCGCAACAGTTTTCGAGGGTAGCCAAAGATTATTTGAAGGTATTTGAAGTGAGTTGTCAATTCAACCACACCTGGAGATTAATTATATGCAGCGAAGTGATCAGTAGCAAAGTAGTATGATAGTTTTGATAATAGTGACGGAAGTAACAATAACAGTAACAGTGATAGCAGTAGTTTTGTAACAGGTGCAACAGTGTTGATAACAATAGTAACTTAGCAAGAACAATATAAGATAAATTCGCAGGCATTGGATTGGTGACTTGTTGGATGATATTCATCATGAGACAATTATAACCTAGGGCGACATGACACTAGCTCCAGTTCATCAATATAAAGTAGGCATGTATTCCGTAAATAGTCGCACGTGCTTACGGAAAGAACTTGCATGACATCTTTTTTCCTATCCTCCCGTGGCAGCAGGGTCCATATTGGAAACTAAGGGATATTAAGGCCTCCTTTTAATAGAGAACCGGAACAAAGCATTAAAACATAGTGAATACATGAACTCCTCAAACTACGGGCATCACCGGGAGTGGTCCCTACTATTGTCACTCCGGGGTTGCCGGATCATAACACGTAGTAGGTGGCTATAACTTGCAAGATTGGATCTAGAAAATGGATATAATTGTGATAACATAAACGGTTCAGATCTTAGTTCATGGCACCCGGGCCCAAAGTGACAAGCATTAAGCATGACAAAGTCATAGAAACATCAATCTTAGAACATAGTGGATGATGTCTACTACACAACCTTCTTCTTGTAGACATTGTTGGGCCTCCAAGTGCAGAGGTTTGTAGGACAGTAGCAAATTTCTGTCAAGTGGATGACCTAAGGTTTATCAATCCGTGGGAGGCGTAGGATGAAGATGGTCTCTCTCAAGCAACCCTGCAACCAAATAACAAAGAGTCTCTTGTGTCACCAACACACCCAATACAATGGTAAATTGTATAGGTGCACTAGTTCGGCGAAGAGATGGTGATACAAGTGCAATATGGATGGTAGATATAGGTTTTTGTAAACTGAAAATATAAAAACAGCAAGGTAGCGAGAGGTAAAAGTGAGCGTAAACGGTATTGCAATGCGTAGAAACAAGGCCTAGGGTTCATACTTTCACTAGTGTAAGTCCTCTCAACAATAATAACATAGTTGGATCATATAATTATCCCTCAACATGCAACAAAGAGTCACTCCAAAGCAACTAATAGCGGAGAACAAACAAAGAGATTATGGTAGGGTACGAAACCACCTCAAAGTTATTCTTTCCAATCAATCCGTTGGGCTATTCCTATAAGTGTCACAAACAGCCCTAGAGTTTGTACCAGAATAATACCTTAAGATACAAATCAACCAAAACCCTAATGTCACCTAGATACTCCAATGTCACCTCAAGTATCCGTGGGTATGATTATACGATATGCATTACACAATCTCAGATTCATCTATTCAACCAACACATAGAACCTCAAAGAGTGCCCAAAGTTTCTACCGGAGAATCACAACAAAAACGTGTGCCAACCCCTATGCATAGGTTCATGGGCGGAACCCGCAAGTTGATCACCAAAACATACATCAAGTGGCACGTGATATCCCATTATCACCACAGATAAGCACGACAAGACATACATCCAGTGTTCTCAAATCTTTAAAGACTCAATCCGATAAGATAACTCCAAAGGGAAAACTCAATCCATTACAAGAGAGAAGAGGGGGAGGAGAAACATAAGATTCAACTATAATAGCAAAGCTCACGATACATCAAGATCGTGCCAAATCAAGAACACGAGAGAGAGAGAGATCAAACACATAGCTACTGGTACATACCCTCATCCCCAAGGGTGAACTACTCCCTCCTCGTCATGGAGAGCGCCGGGATGATGAAGATGTCCACCGGTGAGGGTTCCCCCCTCCGGCAGGGTGCCGAAACAGGGTCCCGATAGGGTTTTTGGTGGCTACAGAGGCTTGCGGCGGCGGAACTCCCTATCTAATCTCTGTTCTGGAAGTTTTAGGGTACGTGGATATATATGGGAGCCGGAAGTACGTCGGAGGAGCCACGGGGGCCCCACGAGGCAGGGGGGTGCACCCTAGGGGGTGGGCGCTCCCCCCACCCTCGTGGGCAGCCCGTATCTCCCCTGACATGCACTCCAAGTTCCCTGGGTTGCTTTCCTTCCAAAAATAACGTCTCCAGTTGATTTCGTTCCGTTTCGAGTCCGTCTGATATTCCTTTTCCTCGAAACACAGAAATAGGCATAAAACAGCAAATCTGGGCTGGGCCTCCGGTTAATAGGTTAGTCCCAAAAATAATATAAAAGTGGATAATAAAGCCCAATATTGCCTAAAACAGTAGATAATATAGCATGGAGCAATCAAAAATTATAGATACGTTGGAGACGTATCAAGCATCCCCAAGCTTAATTCCTGCTCGTCCTCGAGTAGGTAAATGATAAAAAAGAGTTTTTGATGTGGAGTGCTACTTGGCATAATTTCAATGTAATTCTCCTCAATTGTGATATGAATATTCAGATCCGAAAGATTCAAGGCAAAAGTTTATATTGACATAAAAATAATAATACTTCAAGCATACTATAAACCAATCATGTCTTCTCAAAATAACATGGCCAAAGAAAGTTATCCCTACAAATTCATATAGTCTGGCTATGCTCCATGTTCACCACACAAAGTATTTAAATCATGCACAACCCCGATGACAAGCCAAGCAATTGTTTCATACTTTAACATTTTCAAAACTTTTTCAACCTTCACGCAATACATGAGTGTGAGCCATGGATATAGCACTATATGTGGAATAGAACGGTGGTTGTGGACAAGACAAAAAGAGGGGAAGATAGTCTCACATCAACTAGGCGTATCAACGGGCTATGGAGATGCCCATTAATAGATATCAATGTGAGTGAGTAGGGATTTCCATGCAACGGGTGCACTAGAGCTATAAGTGTATGAAAGCTCAACAAAAGAAACTAAGTGGGTGTGCATCCAACTCGCTTGCTCACGAAGACCTAGGGCATTACGAGGAAGCCCATCATTGGAATATAGAAGCCAAGTTCTATAATGTAAAATTCCCACTAGTATATGAAAGTGACAACATAGGAGACTCTCTATCATAAAGATCATGGTGCTACTTTGAAGCACAAGTGTGGTAAAAGGATAGTAGCATTGCCCCTTCTCTCTTTTTCTCTCATTTTTTGGGCCTTCTCTTTTATTTTATGGCCTTTTTATTTTTTTTTATTTTTCGACCGGAGTCTCATCCCGACTTGTGGGGGAAACATAGTCTCCATCATCCTTTCTTCACTGGGACAATGCTCTAATAATGATGATCATCACACTTTTATTTTTCTTACAACTCAACAATTACAACTCGATTCTTAGAACAAAGTATGACTCTATATGAATGCCTCCGGCGATGTACCGGGATATGCAATGAATCAAGAGTGACATGTATGGAAGAATTATGAATGGTGGCTTTGCCACAAATATGATGTCAACTACATGATCATGCTAGCAATATGACAATGGTGGAGCGTGTCATAATAAACGGAACGGTGGAAAGTTGCATGGCAATATATCTTGGAATGGCTATGGAAATGCCATGATAGGTAGGTATGGTGGCTGTTTTGAGGAAGGTATATGGTGGGTGTATGATACCGGCGAAAAGTGCGCGGTATTAGTGAGGCTAGCAATGGTGGAAGGAAGGGAAAAAGTGCGTATAATCCATGGATTCAACATTAGTCATAAAGAACTCATATACTTATTGCAAAAATCTAGAAGTCATCAAAGCAAAGTATTATGCGCATGCTCCTAGGGGGATAGATTGGTAGGAAAAGACCATCGCTCGTCCCCGACCGCCACTCATAAGGAAGACAATAAATAAATAAATCATGCTCCGACTTCATCACATAACGGTTCACCATACATGCATGCTACGGGAATCACAAACTTTAACACAAGTATTCTTTAAATTCACAACTACTCAACTAGCATGACTCTAATATTATCACCTCCATATCTCAAAACAATTATCATGCTTCAATCTTTTCTTAGTATTCAACACACTCATAAGAATTCTTACAAATCTTGTATGCCTAGCATATTAAGATTTTTTAAGCAAATTACCATGCTATTTAAGACTCTCAAAATGATATAGGTGAAGCATGAGAGTTCATCTATTTCTTCAAAATAAATCCACTACCATGCTCTAAAAGATATAAGTGAAGCACTAGAGCAAACGACAAACTACTCCGAAAGATATAAGTGAAGATCAATGAGTAGTCAAATAATTATGCAACTATATGAAGACTCTCCCATTTAATAATTTCAGATCTTGGTACTTTATTCAAAAATAAAGAAAAGCTAATGAAAATGACAAGACGCTCCAAGCAAAACACATATCATGTGGTGAATAAAAATATAGCTCCAAGTAAAGTTACCGATGAACAAAGACGAAAGAGGGGATGCCTTCCGGGGCATCCCCAAGATTAGACGCTTGGTTATCCTTGAATATTACTTTGGGGTGCCTTGGGCATCCCCAAGCTTAGGCTCTTGCCACTCCTTATTCCATAGTCCATCGAATCTTTACACAAAACTTGAAAACTTCACAACACAAAACTTAACAGAAAACTTGTGAGCTCCGTTAGTGAAAGAAAACAAAACACCACTTCATGGTACTGTAATGAACTCATTATTTATTTATATTGGTGTTAAACCTACTGTATTCCAACTTCTCTATGGTTTATAAACTATTTTACTAGCCATAGAGTCATCAAAATAAGCAAACAACACACGAAAAATAGAATCTGTCAAAAACAGAACAGTCTGTAGTAATCCGTAACTAACGCAAACTTCTGGAACTCCAAAAATTCTAAAGTAAATTGGTGGAGCTGATTAATTTGTCTAGTAATCATCTGCAAAAAGAATCAACTAAATAGCACTCTCCAGTAAAAAGTTTAAGCAATTCTCGTGAGCGCTAAAGTTTCTGTTTTTTTACAGCATGATCATAAAGACTTCACCCAAGTCTTCCCAAAGGTTCTACTTGGCACAAACACTAATTAAAATCTAAAACCACATCTAAACAGAAGCTAGATGTATTATTTATTCCTAAACAGAACCAAAAAGTAAGAAACTAAAATAAAGTTGGGTTGCCTCCCAACAAGCGCTATCGTTTAATGCCCCTAGCTAGGCATGATGATTTCAATGATGCTCACATAAAAGATAAGAATTGAAACATAAAGAGAGCATCATGAAGAATATGACTAGCACATTTAAGTCTAACCCACTTCCTATGCATAGGGATTTTGTGAGCAAATAACTTATGGGAACAAGAATCATCTTGCATAGGAAGGTAAAACAAGCATAACTTTAAAACTTTAAGTACATAGAGAGGAAACTTGATATTATTGCAATTCCTACAAGCATATATTCCTCCCTCATAATAATTTTCAGTAGCATAATGAATGAATTCAACAATATAACCAGCACCTAAAGCATTCTTTTCATGATCTACTTGCATAGAAAAATTACTACTCTCCACATAAGCAAATTTGTTCTCATGAATAGTAGTGGGAGCAAACTCAACAAAATAACTATCATGTGATTGAGAATGAAGATCAAGATGACAAGTTTCATGGTTATCATTATTCTTTAAAGCATACGTGTCATCACAATAATCATCATAGATAGGAGGCATGCTTTCATCATAGTAAATTTGCTCATCAAAGCTTGGGGGACAAAAAATATCATCTTCATCAAACATTGCTTCCCCAAGCTTGTGGCTTTGCATATCATTAGCATCATGGATATTCAAGGAATTCATACTAACAACATTGCAATCATGCTCATCATTCAAAGATTTAGTGCCAAACATTTTAATGCATTCTTCTTCTAACACTTTGGCACAATTTTCCTTCCCATCATACTCACGAAAGATATTAAAGAGGTGAAGCGTATGAGACAAACTCAATTCCATTTTTTGTAATTTTCTTTTATAAACTAAACTAGTGCTAAAACAAGAAACAAAAAGATTCGATTGCAAGATCTAAAGATATACCTTCACTTACCTAGCCTCCCCGGCAACGGCGCCAGAAAAGAGCTTGATGTCTACTACACAACCTTCTTGTAGACGTTGTTGGGCCTCCAAGTGCACAGGTTTGTAGGACAGTAGCAAATGTCCCTCAAGTGGATGACCTAAGGTTTATCAATCCGTGGGAGGCGTAGGATGAAGATGGTCTCTCTCAAGCAACCCTGCAACCAAATAACAAAGAGTCTGTTGTGTCCCCAACACACCCAATACAATGGTAAATTGTATAGGTGCACTAGTTCGGCGAAGAGATGGTGATACAAGTGCAATATGGATGGTAGATATAGGTTTTTGTAAACTGAAAATATAAAAAAAACAAGGTAGCGAGCGGTAAAAGTGAGCGTAAACGGTATTGCAATGCGTAGAAACAAGGCCTAGGGTTCATACTTTCACTAGTGTAAGTCCTCTCAACAAGAATAACATAGTTGGATCATATAATTATCCCTCAACATGTTTAATCATAATGGGTTGAATCATGGATACTAGGTTAAACATATTTACACAAACAGAACAAGTCGAGTTCATACCCATTTCTCTCTGCCACGGCCAGTTCATCGAATATCTTCATTATTGTCTTTCACTTGCACGACCGAACAATATGGAAATAATAATAGTGCAAGAGTGCCGTGGACTAAGCCGGAATCTGCAAAACATTTTATTCAACAGGAGAAGAAAAGGTAAAATGGGTTCTTTATTAGATTAACATTTATTCATATGAGAGCCACTCAACATTTTCATCATGGTCTTCTCCTCAGTAAGACTCGGATAAAAAGAAAAAGAAATTCAGAGAAACACACTGAAATATTTTTGGAGGTTTTGACTTTCTTGAACAAGCAAATAAAAGGGAAAGCAAAAACGAGAAAAACTATTTACACGGGAAAGCTCCCAACAAGTAAAAGAAGAACAAGGGAATCTTTTTGGGTTTTCTTCTTAATACTGCAACTAATCATGCACAGAAAGTAAGCTAACTACAACTAATTTTTTGTTTTTTCTAAAGTTTTTCAAAACACACAAGAAGAAAGCAAGAAAATAAATTTAACATGGATGATACAATGAAAAAGTGTGAATACCGACAAATGGAATAAGTGAACATGAATGTAATGTTGGTGAGAAACATGTACTCCCCCAAGCTTAGTCTTTTGGCCTAACTTGGTAGTCCATCAGTAGCCTGGATAGTAGTTGGCGTGGTAGCTTACGGAGGCTCTCGGTGCGGATGCCTCGTCCTGTTGTGCTGCCTCCACTACTGTGTTGTGAGCTCAGGCCTTGCTCTCAAGAACTAAATATCTTCCTTTGCTATGATAGTCAAAAAGAGAAGGCGCAGGGAAATATGTGTGCACAACAGATGTTTGTTTAAACAATATATTGTAAGTGAAGTTATGAATCTTTCCTCCAAGGATCTTATGATGTTTTAAGATGCCAGAATCTAAATAGTGCGTGGGTAGGATAGGATCAAAGGGCAAAGGTGAAACACCCAACCCTCATGATAAATGCATGGCATATATTCCACCATAGAAATAGCCACTGTTAGCGTTATGCTGAAGTCTACATGCAACAATCGCTCCCAGGTTATAATTCCTTTCACCGATGAGAGCAGTGCGTATGAGGCTTAAGTCTGGAGCACAAAGTGTACTACAGTCTTGCTTGCCTACTATACATTTCCCGTTAAATAATGCAAAGTACTGAATTGCGGGAAAATGAATGCTCTTTATTCTACCTTGTGTCACTCCCCTCGTCTCACCGTAGCAAAGACTAGTCAAGAATGATTGGTACTCAGCTCTTGGCGGTTCGTCAGAACGGGAGTTTGCAGTGGTAAGCAAAATTCTTTAGTGTGATGGTAAATGGATTATCATAAAACATAAACGACACCCTAGACTCACGGGGATGGAATTTAAATCCTTTGACAAACGATTCAGTGAGAATGTGGCGTTGTTCGCATTTATCTGAAATGTAGGGACCAAGACCGGCATTGTGAATATATTGCTCAAATTCCTCCTCAATGCCCACACGCGTCATATAGTCATCGCACGGCCATAAGCATGTTTTGGTAGCGGCATCTTGTGTGGAACTTTCACTTGGTTCAACATAAGACCGGCGAGTGGAACTGTCACTAGAAGATGCCCCCGAGGATCGCCTCCTCGAAGAAATCCTTCCAAAAAGGTTCATCATGTTCACGTACAATTTTTTGAAATTTTTTGAGTGACAAAAATTTATCAACAAAACTTTACAAAATTGATAGCAACTACTCATAGGGATACATAGAGGCCATAGCAAGCATTCAAACTACTTAGAACTCTACGAATTCAACATGCAAGCTCATCTACAACATCACCAAGAGTAGCTAATTATTCAAAATATAAACCACAAAAACAAAACCTAATTGGACAAATGATGGAGTCACATACCAAGCAACAATCCCCCGAAACAGTTTTGGAAACGGACCTTCGAGCAAAGAGATCGAAATCCGCGGGTTTGAGAGCAAGAACACGTGAGAGAGAACAATGGAGATTTTTTCTGGAGGTAAGTGATGATGTGCTGTGAAGAGATAAGTGAGGGGCCCACGTGGGGACAACAACCCACCAGGGCGCGCCCGGGGGTCCTGGCGCGCCCAGGTGGGTTGTGCCCAACTGGTGAACCTCCCCCTGATATTATTTGCACGAGAAATTCTTAAATATTCAAAAAAACCGTATTAAATTTTTAGAGCATTCTGAGAACTTTTAATTTTGGGTCATTTTTATTGCACGGAAAACTCAGTAAACAGACAAAACATGGCATTTATTTTATTTAACTAATAAGAACAGAAAACAAAAAGTAGGGACAGAAGGTAGTGCTTACTAAATTCATCAACTCCATACCGCTCAAAAATGATTCCTTAATAAGGTTGATCAGGTCTTATTAACAACCACTTTCAATTAGCATGAAACCGAAGAACTTTCATAAATCACTAAGTTACCTCAATGGGGATATGAATGTCCCCAACAATAAGAATTTCATATTTCTTTTTGACAGTAGGTAGAGGTATTTGAAAACTTCCAATAGTGATTGTCGGAGATTTTTCAATAACATTAATACCATTCACTTGGAATTGTTTCTTCGGAAATTGCACCGTATGCTCATTACCATTTATATGATAAGTGACCTTGCTTTTATTGCAATCAATAATAGCCCCTATAGTATTCAAGAAGGGTCTACCAGGGATAATAGACATATTGTTGTCCTCAGGCATCTCAAGTATAACAAAGTAAGCTAAAATAGTAACATTAGCAACAACAACACGCACATCCTCACAGATACCTATCGGTATGGCAATTGATTTGTCAGCCATTTGCAAAGATATTTTAGTAGGTGTGAGTTCATTCAAATCAAGTTTTTTATATAAATAGAAAGGCATAACACTAACACCAGCTCCTAAATCACACAAAGCAGTTTTCACATAATTCTTTTTGATAGAGCAAGGTATAGTTGGTATTCCCCGATCTCCAAGTTTTTTAGGTACTCCATCTTTAAAAGTATAATTAGCAAGCATAGTGGATATTTCAGCCTATGGTATTTTTCTCTTATTAGTGATGATGTCTTTCATATACCTTGCATAAGGAGGCATTTTGAAGATATCAGTCAAGCGAGTACGCAAAAAGACTGGCCTCAGCATTTCTGCAAAGCGTTCAAATTCCTCATCATCATTCTTTTTAGTTGACTTAGGTGGAAAAGGCATAGGTTTTTTAACCCACGGTTCTCTTTCTTTACCGTGTTTTCTATCCACAAAGTCTCTTTTATCATATCTTTTATTCTTAGGTTGTGGGTTATCAAGATCAACAGGTGGTTCTATCTCAACATCATTGTCTCGTTCTTTATTATTTCTTCGAGTGTCTTCATGAACCTCATCATTATCTTTTTCGTTATCAGAAGGTGAGTGTTCATTACCAGATTGAGTTTCAGCATCAGAGATAGAGGTTTCATTATCATTATCAGGAGGTTTTTCTATTTCAGGTTCACTAGAAGTATGCAAAGTCCTATCATTTTTCTTCTTCCTTTTCTTTCTAGAAGGACTAGGTGCATCAGTGTTGATTATTTGTGAATCTTTTTCAATTCTTTTTGGGTGTCCCTCAGGATAAAGTGGTTCCTGAGTCATTTTACCTCCTCTAGTTTCAACTCTAACAACAAAGTCATGTATGTTGTTATTCATTTCATCAAGCAATTCTCTTTGAGACTCAGCAACTTGTTCTAACTGGGTTTGTACCATAGAAGCATATTTTCCAACACCTCTAACATCATTTGAGATTCTAAATAACAAGTCACTCAACCGAGCAATCATATCAGAATTGTATTTCAATTGTTTCATAACATTTGCATTGAAGTGATCTTGTTTTCTAAAGTAGTTTTCAAACTCATAAAGGCACTGGCTAGGGTGCATATTGTGAGGATTGTCATTATCATTGAACTACATTAGAGAATTTACCTCTACCACCTTAGGCAGTGTTGGTTTACTAAGCCCATATATTTCTTCAATAGGAGGTAAATCTTTAACATCCTCAACTTTAATACCTTTTTCCTTCATAGATTTATTTTCCTCTTGCATATCTTCAGGACTGAGATATAATATACCCCTCTTCTTTGGAGTGGGCTTAGGCGGTGGTTCAGGAAGAGTCCAATCATCATAATTTTTCAATTTATTATTCAATAATTCTTCAACTTTCCCAATAGTTCGTTCCCTGAAAACAGAACCAACGCAACTATCTAGGAAGTCCCTAGAAGCATCGATTAGTCCATTATAGAAGATATCAAGTATTTCATTTTTCTTAAGAGGACGGTCAGGCAAAACATGAAGTAACTGGTATAGTCTCCCCCAAGCTTATGGGAGACTATCTTCTTTAATTTGCACAAAGTTAAATATTTCCTGCAAAGCAGCTTGTTTCTTATGAGCTGGGAAATATTTTTCAGAGAAGTAATAAATCATATCCCGGGGACTACGCACACAAACAGGTGCAAGAGTATTGCACCAAGCTTTAGCATCACCCTTTAATGAGAACTGAAACAATTTGAGAATAAAGTAATAACGAGTCTTCTCATCATGAGTAAAAAGGGTGGCTATGTCATTCAACTTAATTATTAAGATGTGCCACAACAATTTCAGTTTCATAACCATGGAAAGGATCAGATTCAACCAAAGTAATTAACTCTGGGTCGACAGAGAATTCATAATCCTTATCATCAATAGAGATGGGTGAAGTAGCAAACTTTGGATCACATTTCATTCTAGCATTCAAAGATTTTTCTTTATAGTTGCATAATAATTTCTCTAGATCATCTCTATCCTTACAAGCAATAGTACCTCTAGTTGTCTCCTCATTCATAACATAACCTTCCGGTACCTTAGGCAATTCATATTAGTAGGGCTAGTTCTAGCAGGTGTTTCAGGAGTTTCAGTTTCAAGCTCGTCATCAGATTCAACAACATCATGTTGTATTACTCTAGCAATTTGTTCATCAAGAAAATCACCAAGTGGCACATCATCATTATCAAGAAAGGTACTAGCATTATCTATAGCAGAAGTAGCATCATCAATAACTTGCGACATATCAGGATTAATAGCATGTGGTGGTGTTGCAAGTTTACTTATAATAGAAGGTGAATCTAAAGCAGAACTGGATGGCAGTTCCTTACCTTCCCTCGTCTTTGAGGGAAATATCTTAGTCTTAGCATCCTTCAGATTCTTCATAGTGATAAATTGATATCCCAAGTGACTCAACAATATAGGTATGCTCCCAGGGAACAGCGCCAGAAAAAGGTCTTGATAACCCACAAGTGCGGGGGATCGCAACAGTTTTCAAGGGTAGAGTATTCAACTCAAATTTATAGAGTCGACACAAGTGGAGCCAAAGAACATTTGAAGGTATTTGCAGCTAGTTGTCAATTCAACCACACCTGGAGATTAATTATCTGCAGCAAAGTGATCAGTAGCAAAGCAGTATGATAGTTTTGATAATAGTGACAGCAGTAATAGTAACAGTAAAGTGATAGCAGTAGTTTTGTAACAAGTGCAACAGTGATGATATAACAGTAGTAACTTAGCAAGAACAATATAAGATAAATTCGTAGCCATCGGATCAGTGACTTGTTGGATGATATTCATCATGAGACAGTTATAACCTAGGGTGATATGGCACTAGCTCCAGTTCATCAATATAATGTAGGCATGTATTCCGTAAATAGTCATACATGCTTATGGAAAGAACTTGCGTGACATCTTTTTTCCTACCCTCTCATGGCAGCGGGGTCCATATTGGAAACTAAGGGGTATTAAGGCCTCCTTTTAATAGAGAACCAGAACAAAGCATTAACACATAGTGAATACATGAAGTCCTCAAACTACAGTCATCACCGCGAGTGGTCCCGACTATTGTCACTCCGGGGTTGCCGGATCATAACACGTAGTTGGTGACTATAACTCGCAAGATTGGATCTAGAACATGAACATAATTGTGATAACATAAACGGTTCAGATCTTAGTTCGTGGCACCCGGGCCCAAAGTGACAAGCATTAAGCATGGCAAAGTCATAGCAACATCACTCTTAGAACATAGTGGATACTAGGGATCAATCCCTAACAAAACTAACTTGATTACATGATGAATCTCATCCAATACCGACCAGCGATCCTACGAAGGAATTACTCACTCCCGGTGGGAAGCATCATGGAATTAGCGATGGAGAAGGGTTGGTGATGGTGAAGAACGAATACCCCCCTCTCCGGAGCCCCAAACGGACTCCAGATCTGGCCTCCCAATGAAGAACATGAGGTGACGCGACTCTGTCTCATGGATCGCGATAATTCTTTATCCCTGATTTTTCTCTGGAAAAGTTGGATTTTATAGTGTCAGTTTCAGTGTCTGCTGGGCCACCAGGTGGGGACAACCCACCTGGGCGCGCCAGGAGGGGGGCGCCCTGGTGGGTTGTGCCCACCCAGGTGCCCACCTCTTGTGGGTCTTGGCTCCAGAAATTCTTGTTTATTGTATAAAAATTCCTCGCAAAGTTCTATTCCATTCTGAGAACTTTTATTTCTACACAAAAACAACACCATGATAGTTCTACTGAAAACAGCGTCAGTCCGGGGTTAGTTTCATTCAAATCATGCAAATTAGAGTCCAAAACAAGAGGAAAAGCGTTAGAAAAAGTAGATACGTTGGAGACGTATCACGTCTCGCATCAACTAGACGTATCAATGGGCTATGGAGATGCCCATTAATAGATATCAATGTGAATGAGTATGGATTGCCATGCAACGGATGCACTATAGCTATAAGTTTATGAAAGCTCAAAAAGAATACTAAGTGGGTGTGCATCCAACTTGGTTGCTCACGAAGACCTAGGGCAATTTGAGGAAGCCCATCATTGGAATATGCAAGCCAAGTTCTATAATGAAAATTCCCACTAGTATATGAAAGTGATATCATAGGAGACTCTCTATTTTGAAGATCATGCTGCTAGTTTTAAGCACAAGTGTGGCAAAAAGGATAGTAACATTGTCCCTTCTCTCTTTTCTCTAATTTTTTTATTTGGGCCTTCTCTCATTTTTTTGGCCTCCTTTTTTTCGTCCGGAGTCTCATCCCGACTTGTGGGGGAATTGTAGTCTCCATCATCCTTTCCTCACATGGGACAATGCTCTAATAATGAAGATCATCACACTTTTATTTACTTACAACTCAAAAATTACACCTCGATACTTAGAACAAAATATGACTCTATATGAATGCCTCTGGTGGTGTACCGGGATGTGCAATGAATCAAGAGTGACATGTATAAAAAATGATAAACGGTGGCTTTGCCACAAATACGATGTCAACTACATGATAATGCAAAGTAATATGACAATGATGAAGCATGTCATAATAAACGGAACGGTGGAAAGTTGCATGGCAATATATCTCGGAATGGCTATGGAAATGCCATGATAGGTAGGTATGGTGGCTGTTTTGAGGAAGGATATGTGGTGGGTTTATGGTACCGGCGAAAGTTGTGCAGTACTAGAGAGGCTAGCAATGGCGGAAAGGTGAGAGTGCGTATAATCCATGGACTCAACATTAGTCATAAAGAACTCACATACTTATTGCAAAAATCTATTAGTCATTGAAACGAAGTACTACGCGCATGCTCCTAGGGGGATAGACTGGTAGGATAAGAGCATCGCTCGTCCCCGACCGCCACTCATAAGAAAGACAATCAAAAAATAAATCATGCTCCGACCAAAACACATATCATGTGGTGAATATAAATATAGCCTCAAGTAAAGTTACCAACAGACGAAGACAAAAGAGGGGATGCCTTCCTGGGTCATCCTCGAGCTTAGGCTTTTTGACATCCTTGATTATTACCTTGGGGTGCCTTGGGTATCCACAAGCTTAGGCTCTTGCCACTCCTTATTCCATAGTCCATCAAATCCTTACCCAAAACTTGAAAACTTCACAACAGAAAATTCCAACAGAAAATCTCGTAAGCTCCATTAGTATAAGAAAATAAATCACCACTTTTGGTACTGTTGTGAACTCATTCTTTATTTATATTGGTGTAATACCTATTGTATTCCAACTTTTCCATGGTTCATACCCCCTGATACTAGACATAGATGCATCAAAATAAGCAAACAACACACGAAAAACAGAATTTGTCAAAAACAGAACAATCTGTAGCAATCTGGATATTTTGAATAGTTCTGTAACTCCAAAAATCCTGAGAAATTAGGATGTCCTAGGAAATTTGTTTATTAATCCTCTGCAAAACAAATCAGTATTTTATCGCACTTCTGCTAAAAATTAAAATTAATCTCCTGGGCGCAAAAGTTTCTATTTTTCAGCAGGATCAAATTAACTATCACTGTAAGCTATCCCAAAGGTCTTACTTGGCACAAACACTAATTAAAACATAAAACCTCATCTAACTAGAGGCTAGATGAAATATTTGTTGCAAAACAGCAAGGAAAAATATTGGGTTCTCTCACAAAAAGAGCTTTTCTTTAAAGCCTTTTTAGCTAGGCATTGAGATTTCAATGATACTCACATGAAAGACAAGAACAGAAGCACAATCAGAGCATCATGAAACATGTACAAACACACTTAAGTATAACATACTTCCTATGCATAGGTATTTTATAAGCAAACAAATTATCAAGGCAAGCAAAAACTAGCATATTCAAGGAAGAAGAAAGAGACGATAGCAATCACAACATGAAGAGAGGTAATTTAGTAACATGAAAATTTTTACAACCATATTTTCCTCTCTAAGCAAATTCAACAAAAAAGCTATCACATAACATATTCTCAACACGATGCAAATGTATGCGAAGTTGCCACTCTTCCAAAATAGTGGGATTAACATTAGCTAAAGTCACGACCTCTCCAAAGCCACTTTTATCTAAAATTTCATAAGATTGAACATTGTACAAATATGTGGGATCTAAAGTTGACACTCTTCCAAAACCACTTTCAATATTATTTCAAATACTATTATTAATCTTAAATTCATCATGGGGCTTAAATAAATTTTCAAGATCATAAAAAGAATCACCCCAATCATGATAATTGCAACACGTAGTGGACATAGCAAAACTAGCATCCCCAAGCTTAGGGTTTTGCATATTATTAGAACAATTGACATAAATAGAATTTATAATAACATCATTGCAATCATGCTTTTTATTCAAAGATCTATCGTGAATCACTTCATAAAGTACTTCATCACAATTTCCAAATTCACGAATTTCAAGCAAAACTTCATAAAGATAATCTAGTGCACAAAACTCACTAGCAATTGGTTCATCATAATTGGATCACTTAAAAAGATTGGTAAGCAGATGAGGATCCATAGATCTTAGGTTCTCTGATTTGCAATAAATAAACAATTATTCCAACCAAATGAGCAAACGAGCCAAATAAGACATCAAGGCAAACGAAAATACGAACGGAAGAAGGGCGAAGAAAAGGCAAATATTTTTGAAAATCGTTTTAGAAGTGGGGGAGAGGAAAACGAGAGGCGAATGGTGAATAATGTAATGCGAGGGATGAGAGTTTATGATGGGTACTTGGTATGTCTTGGCTTGGCGTAGATCTCCCCGGCAACGGTGCCAGAAATCCTTCTTGCTACCTCTTGAGCTTGCGTTGGTTTTTCCCTTGAAGAGGAAAGGGTGATGCAACAATGTAGCGTAAGTATTTCCCTCAGTTTTGAGAACCAAGGTATCAATCCAGTAGGGGTTGTCAATCCCTTCACAACATAACAAGCCACCAAATACCTGCACAAAAAAACACCAACTTGCAACCAACACGACGAAGGGGTTGTCAATCCCTTCACGGTTATTTGCAAAGTGAGATCTGATAGAGATGGATAAACAGTAAAGTAGTATTTTTGGTTATTTTGGTTTATGGAACGGAAAGTAAAAGATTTCAAAGTAAGGGAACGACGACTGAGGGAGTCCTGGATTAGGGGGTATCCGGACAGCCGAACTATATCCTTTGGCCGGACTGTTGGACTATGAAGATACAAGATTGAAGACTTCGTCCCGTGTCCGGATGGGACTCTCCTTGGCATGGAAGGCAAGCTTGGCAATACGGATATGTAGATCTCCTTCTTTGTAACCGACTCTGTGTAACCCTAGCCCCCTCCGGTGTCTATATAAACCGGAGGGTTTAGTCCGTAGGACAACAACAATCATACCATAGGCTAGCTTCTAGGGTTTAGCCTCTTCGATCTCGTGGTAGATCAACTCTTGTAATACCCATATCATCAATATCAATCAAGCAGGAGTAGGGTTTTACCTCCATCGAGAGGGCCCGAACCTGGGTAAAAACATCATGTCCCTTGTCTCCTGTTACCATCCACCTAGACGCACAGTTCGGGACCCCCTACCTGAGATCCGCCGGTTTTGACACCGACATTGGTGCTTTCATTGAGAGTTCCACGCTGCCGTCACCGCAAGGAAGGATGTCTCGTCTCGTCCTTAAAGACAACATCACCGCCGAGGGAGCCTTGGCTGTCGGCCAAACCCTCCGGCTAGGCGGTTTCGTCATAACCGCCTGTTCGGCCGCTACACCGACGATGACTTCTCGGGTCATCGAAAACAGCCTTCACGTCAACTCGGAACTGGCCGAGCAGATGGATCCAATGGAGCTCTCCTCCCTGGACGAGATCTTGGATCGCATCGCCACCTTAGGAGTCGCCACGGACTATGATCGGATTGGGCTGAAACCCGATCAAAGGGATATTAACTCTCCACCGGTCACTCACCACATTGCGGTGGTGGAGGAACAATGCGGTGATCCTTCCTCCATCTTGAGGACTAACTACGTCCAGATCCCTGAGCTCTCCGAGCCAGATACCCGTTTACGGGAGGACACCACCCAAGCCCTGAACCTAGAGTCAGGCAGCGTGCCAGACTTATCGGACAACATCCCGGAACCCGAGCTTCCAAGATTGGAAACTCCTTGGCCCCTGGGTCTCAGATCGGGTAAGGGTAAGGACTCAATTCCACCCACCCACCCAAGCATAAGCGATCTTTCCAACATCAGGCAAGAGCCCCAGGAAACAGTACATCATTATTGGGCCAGATTCCTCCTTATGATGAATAAGGTTAAGGACTGTCGTGAGAAAGATGCAATCCTATTTTTCCGCAATAATTGCACGGAAAAGGGAATCCTTAACGCCATAAGTCGCTGTGATATATCACGCTTTGCTGACTTGGCGTCCATAGTATGAAAATATTGTGCGATGGAAAGCACCTGGAAAACCGAAACGAAATTTTGGGATAATCCGGCTGCAAATATGCACCCAGTCCGAAGTAAAAGGGTGCACTATCATAAGACACACGAGTCAATTACAATTAAGCAAAAACCCTCTACAGGGCGCGGAACCGTATTGGAGGGATGGCTCAACGGACCCTGCAAAATTCATAGTACAGCGGATACCATCCCAACACATAGCCTTAGAGCATGTTGGATCCTCCGGCAGGTGGCCAAAAGTGGCGAGGATCTTCTCATCCCAGATGCCACAGAGCACTATCCCGGAGATAACAATACGGTATTAACAGTCTTTGAGACCTTCGCATCAAATAATAGGCGCAAGCGAACACTCCGCAGCCTTGCCGAAATGTGCCATGTGGCAACTATAAATCCATGGAGTGACACGGCTATTAACTTCAACGCCAGTGACGAACCTAAATTCCAAACAGCCCGGGCACCAGCTGCACTGGTCCTCAGTCCAATTATGGACGACTTTCGACTCACCAAAGTACTCATGGACGGCGGCAGTGGATTAAACCTCATCTATGAGGAAACCCTTCAAAAAATGGAAATAGAGTGGAAACGCATTAAGCAAAGCAGCACAACCTTTAGAGGAATCATACCCAGTCGGGAAGCATGCTGCGCTGGCAAAATCACACTAGATGTGGTATTCGGCACGCCGGAGAACTATAGGTCCGAAGAAATCACATTCCAAGTGGCCCCGTTCAGTAGCGGATACCACGCCCTTTTAGGGCGGGAGGCATTCACGATTTTCCAAGCTATACCCCATTACGGATACATGAAGCTCAAGATGCCCGGACCCAACGGAATCATCACTCTCGCTAGTGATCCGGACACAACACTCCGCGCCAAAAACAAAACAGCCGCATTGGCCCTCGAGGCATTATCCGAAGCCCTTGCGGCCGAGGAATTAACTACGCTATGCTCCACAGTGGACAGGGACGGCGTGATACTTGACAAAAGATCCAAGCCCACCTCTTTTAAACCAGCGGATGAAATAGTCAAATTCCAAGTCCACCCAACGGACCCTACAAAAACAGCCTCCATCGGGGTAGAGTTAAACCCCGCCGTGGACGCCACACTACGAGAGTTCCTGCGCGAGAATAGGGACATATTCGCTTGGCATCCCTCAGATATGCCAGGAATCCCACACAGACTGGCCGAACACAGCCTTAATATCCTAAAAGAATTTAAGCCGGTCAAGCAGGCTCTTCGGTGTTTCTCCGAACCCAAGAGACAAGCTATGGGAGAGGAGCTAGCCAAGTTATTGGAGGCCGGATTCATTAGAGAAATAAAACACCCGGACTGGCTAGCAAACCTGGTGATGGTACCAAAGAAGGACAAATCCTGGCGCCTATGTGTCGATTTCAAAGACCTCAACAAGGCTTGCCCAAAGGATCCCTTCCCCCTCCCCCGCATCGACCAAATTATCGATGCTACCGCAGGACACGATTCATTGTGTTTCCTCGACGCATACTCCGGCTACCACCAAATCAAGATGACGGAGTCCGACCAAGCCACAACGGCATTCATCACACCATACGGCCCCTTCTGTTTCAACACAATGCCTTTTGGGCTCAAAAACGCCGGCACGACATATCAGCGCATGATTCAGACATGTCTGGAAAAACAGATTGGCAAAACTGTGGTGGCATACGTAGATGATGTGGTCGTTAAAACCAAACACGCCAACTCTCTAATAGATGACTTGAGGCTCACATTCGACAACCTTCGAACATACGACATCAAGCTCAATCCGGAAAAATGCGTTTTTGGCGTATCGGCCGGAAAGCTACCGGGCTTCATTGTCTCCAGTAGAGGAATTGAAGCAAATCCGGCCAAAATCTGAGCTCTGTCACAGTTGGCTATCCCAACAGACCTCAAGCAAATCGAGAAATTAACTGGATGTGTGGTGGCCCTAAGCCGCTTTATCTCCCGCGTAGGAGAAAAGGCATTACCCCTTTACCGCCTCCTTCGGCGCACCAAACACTTCGAGTGGACGGATGCTGCCACAGCCAGATTGGAAAAAATAAAAGCCATACTGGCAACCAACCCAATCCTGGCTGCACCAAACATCGGCGAACCAATGCTATTGTACATCGTGGCAACTCATCAGGTTGTAAGCGTAGTACTCGTCGTCGAACGAGAAACGGACGGACACAAATACCCCCTTCAAAAGCCAGTATATTATGTATCCACTATCCTCACTCCATGCAAATCACGGTACCCACATTATCAAAAGATAGCCTACGCGGTATTCATGGCATCCCGGAAGCTGCGACACTACTTTGAAGAGCGTTCAATTACAGTAGCCTCAGAAGTGCCACTAAACGATATTATAAACAACCACGACGCCACGGGCCGGATTGCCAAATGGGCCATTGATCTCCTCCCGTTCAACATAACATACAGACCTCGGCGAGCCATTAAGTCGCAAGTATTGGCCGACTTTGTCGCCAAATGGACAGAAGCCGAACTTCCTAAAGAGTATGGTGCATACTCCAATTGGATCATGCACTTCGACGGCTCCAAAATGCTGGCTGGTCTGGGGGCTGGTGTCGTCCTGACATCCCCAACCGGAGAGTCCAACAACGCAGCCGAATACGAGGCCCTGTTACATGGTCATCGGATGGCAGTTTCCATGGGCATTCAACGCCTGGAGGTGCGTGGGGATTCGAACCTCGCAATATCCCAACTAAATGGAGACTTCGACGCTAAGGATCCGAAAATGGCGGCCTATCGCAATGCCGTACTCAAGATGTCAGCTCGTTTCGAGGGGCTCGAATTCCACCATGTAGTTCGGAAAACAATCAGGCGGCGGATATCCTCGCCTGCATCGGCGCAAAACACGACGCGGTCCCACCCAACATCTTCCTGGAGAAGTCGTTTAAGCCCTCCGTGGTATGGGAAGGGGATGCCGGTAACAGTAATCCGGACCCAGTCACAAAGCCCGATACCGAAAACTCTGACGTAATCGGAGGCCATGCCACCGAAATAACACCCTCAGCCCACGTAATAATGGCCATCATCGCCCCGTGGACTGAACCATTCCTGGCCTACCTAACTAGGCAGGAACTTCCCGAAGACCAAAATGAGGCATGCTGCATAGTGCGGCGATCTAAATCCTACAAGGTCCATGAGGGAGAGCTTTACAAGAAAAGCACTACCAGAGTCCTTCAAAGGTGCATCTCGGAAGAGGAAGGGCGGAAGCTTCTGGCAGAAATTCATGCCGGACTCGGCGGACATCACGCCGCAGCCCGGGCCCTTGTAAGCAAGGCCTTCCGTACTGGTTTTTATTGGCCGACGGCCCGGGCGGATGCACAGGACTTGGTCCAACGCTGCGTTGGATGCCAGCCTTTTGCAAACCAAAGCCACATGCCACCTACTGCCCTCCAAACAATCCCCATTACCTGGTCCTTCGCGGTCTGGGGGCTTGATATGGTTGGTCCCCTTAAAGGGGGAACCCACAAGAAAAAATACTTACTGGTCATGGTGTATAAATTCACCGAATGGATAGAAGCCAAACCTGTTAAAACGGCTGAATCCGGACTGGTGATAGACTTCATATCTGGGGTTGTACATCGTTATGGCGTCCCCCACAACATCATCACTGACAACGGCACGAACTTCACAACCGACGAGGTAAAACTCTGGTGCAGCAACATGGGCATCAAGCTCGATTATGCTTCTGTCTATCACCCACAAACTAACGGTCAAGTTGAGCAAGCAAATGGTCTTATCATGAGCGGCATCCAACCCAGACTAGTGCGATCCCTAGAGGAATCTAACATGCACTAGGTAGAGGAGCTCGACTCCATACTCTGGGGGCTGCGGACCATGCCAGATCGCACTACCGGATACACACCCTTCTTTATGGTGTATGGCGCTGAGGCGGTTCTGGCCTGCAACATAATTCATGACTCACCTTGAGTGCGTATGTACAAAGAAAGAGAAGCCGAGCTCGATCGGCAGGACAGTCTGGACATCCTGGAGGAGGAGCGCGACGTGGCCAAAGCCCGTTCCGCATTCTATCAGCAACAGGCTCGAAGATATCAAAGCGGAGAAGTACGGGCCAAAACTTATAATGTTGGCGAGCTAGTTCTACGCCTGCCGGAGAAGAAAAAGAACAAGCTCGAGCCCAAATGGGAAGGTCCCTTCATTATCGACCAAGTTCTGACCGGCGGAGCATACCGTCTGCGGGATGCATCGGATAACCGACTTGAGCCGAACCCATGGAACGCAGCCAGGCTGCAAAGATTCTACGCCTAGCGCCGGACTCTATGTTCGTCTCCTTCCTCTGTCCATTTTTTATATACACATTGTCTTTTTTTCTTTCTTTCTTCGATTTCTCCTTTCTCAAGGCCTTCAAGGGCCAACTTGTGCCTTGCCGACACGCTATTGACGCGCTATCCGCGCTCATTATACCTGAGGGCTTCTTACACAGAAGCTTAATTCCTTATACGGGCTTTAGGCCCCGCACATGCATTATTCTTCCGCATGTACCTTTTCTTCGCCATTATATGCATCAATATGACTTAAGTTTTGGCCAAGCTGGGTTGCCTGGCTCTTGTATTTATGCCCTATGTTCCCGTTAATTCGGCTAGGGAATAAGGGGAGCACCTCTGCGATTGTTACTGCCGGATCAGCCGGATGTGTACCTCAGACTGGGTGAAGCCGAAAGCTAGCGTTCTTAAGGGAATATTTGGTCGATGAACAAAAGATGATTTTTATTTATTTTCAATATCTGCCCCCAGATGTTTCTTTTTCTGCGTTTCTTTTTTGTAGTCCGGACATGCACTTTAGGGCATGCATGCCCAGGGAAAGGAACCCTTAACGGAAGTATTCTCCCTGTAAGATGTTTCTTACTAACCATGTAATATAACATAACTAGTTGGGCACTTGTCTGTTCAAGCACTAATGACCCATACGCCTGGTTTCCACGCATACCCCAGTTCTTATATAACTGAGCTGGTATTCGGATACACTCCGGACTATCGGGTCCTGAGGTTGAAGCGAAAAGGTCCGCCATGACAAATGATCTACAATCCGGCTAGAAGGCATTATACATGTCACTTTCATTACATAGTCATTTAGACTGACTGAATTCCTCTTCTATACCATCCAACAGGCTGTCTAACCTGCAATCCTGTTGAGAATATTTTGCGGCTAATTCTACTTTCCCATACACTAAGCTAACGGGGATCTCTTTCCCATCAGGCCCCACAGGTCCGACCTCGGCCATGTGGTTTGGGTCAGGCTTGGTGTACCATGTCTTCACCATGGCCCAGGCCTCCCTGGCACCTTGACGGCAGGCCGATATCTTCCATAACCGGAAGCGCCACCGTGCTCCCTTGAGCTTCTCTACAAGCTCTCCAAGGCCTTCGGGCAGGGAGACGGATGTCCACAAGGCCTGGGCGACGCCTTGCATCACTTGCCGAACTTGTTCGTGCAGTTGTAAGAGCTCTGGTAGAAGATCACCCGCAGACCCGGGCATCTCATCCGCGGGACGACCCGTCAGCATACCTACAGACATAACTCTGTTAGCTGGCTTCTTCGCCGAACTCTTTTTAACAAGTTCGCTCAAGTACTTACTGAAAATGTCGCGTCGAAGCCGCTTATTCTCCTTCACGGAGTCCGATAGCTGGGTGCGAACATCCTTTAGTTCCACGCTCAGCTGGGTATTGGCATCCTGGAGATTATTTTTCTCCTGCCTAACTTTTACAAGGACGCGCTCGACATGTTGCTCATCCGGATTCACTCCGGCGTCATCTGCAATATTTATTGTCAGATTTAAAAGACATACCGCACTCTATATGGTACCTATCATTCTTTGAAACAAGGGCTACCAAAGGGGTGCTTCTTGGACTCCTCTTCTGCGGCAAGTGCGGCCTGAAGCTGGGCCCTATACTCTTCCAACTCCTGAGATAATTGGGTATTCTTTTCTGACAATACCTGCGCAAGTCATGATCCTTAAATCAGTTATTCTAACTGCTTCAAGTCTCAGGGGCTACTGATATATATAATCATCAAATTTTATTACCTGTATATCCTTTACATACTGCTTCGTGGCTCTGGCTAGACCATTTTGAGCCGCACGGAGGTACGCGTCTCTTGAGTTGAAGGCATCAAAAGCCTCTTGGGAGAAACAAGCGACGCAGAGCACGGCCCGGCAACGCCTGTGATTCATGGCGCTCTCCACTTCGGAATTTGTGGCGGACATTCTATCCGCATCCTCTGTCGGAGGAGCATCTGGCGTGCGCCTCGTGTTAGACTCCGCTTCGGTGTTCGGCCCTGGAGCCCGACCGGTAGAAGCGTGGTCGGCAACATCTCCGGATATTATCCGGCGAGCGTTCTTCCTTCTAGGAAACGCGGGTGTTATTATGTTTTTAAAAGAAAACGACAAGCCGTGAAGGGAGGTTGTAACATCCCAAAATTCTAAATTTTGGAATGTTATAATAAATAGATATATTGATTGATTGTTTGATTGTTGTGTGATTGATTGAGTGAAATTTGAAACTTTTTGAAAGTTAAATGAGAGGGGATAAAAGGACTTTCCCAAACTTACATTTTCCATTCGTGATCTCCGTAAATTCAAATTCTTTTCACCACAAAACCCTTGAGCGAAGATGATATGACTTCCTCCATTTAATTAAATGAAAGATTATTTGAAAATAATTGAATTTCATTTGGAAATATTTCAATTCATAAACTTCATGCAGCTCAATGATTTTCATGAGAGAAGATAAAATGACTTCTTCAAATTATATGAAATATGAGCTGGGAGTTTCAAAGAATTAAATTCAAAGTTCTTTTGAATTTATTTTCAATTTGGAGTTATTTGAGTTTAATTCGAATTATTTTTCTCCAAAAATAAAATATACAGAAAATAGGGTAACATGATTCCCTACATCAGAAAATTGGAGAGAAATAAATTTGAATTTATTTTGGTATTTTTAAAATGATTTTACTAGATTTTATTAGAGCAGTAGCACTCTTTGCTTTATTTAAATTTTTGAGGTTTTTTTTTGACGTTAGTAAAATGTTCAGGTTGTAGCAAATATTTTTCTGAAAATTTTGATATATTATATGCCTATATAATATATTTTTATGAATATGTTTGTCTGGAAAAAAAATTTAAAAAAATATTTCCCCGGGGCCAACTGGGCCGAAGCCCAGCCAGCCGGCCAAGCCCAGCGCCGTGCCCCGCTCGTCCCCGAGCTCGGGCGGACTCCCACACCCGCACGGCGTCGCCGCCGCCGTCCTGTACCTGGACTCCGCCGCCGCCTCTCCGTTGCCCCTCCTCCACGCAAGAGCCGCCGCCTCCTCCCTCTCATAAATACGGCGCCCCGGGCCCCGTCTCTCCTCTCGCTCCTCGCATCTCGCGCCGCTGCCGCCCGCGCATCACGTCGCTGCCGCCGCCTGCCGCCCGCCACCGCAAGCCGCCGCTCGCCGTCGCCCGCTGCCGCGCACCCCGCGCCGCTCCCCGCGCTGCCCTCGCCCCTCGTCGCGAAGCCGCGCCGCGCCGGAGCTCGCCGTCGCCGCCGTCCTGCCTTGCTGGAGAAAAACCGCCGCCGCCACCGGTTCATCTCACCCGACCGGTATAAACCGAGAAAACCCGCCGGTTTTTGTTATATAGTTCGGTTTTTCTTTTAGTACGGTTTAATTCTTTTTGTTATGTAAAATAGCGAGCGTTCTCCCGTTTAGTTCTATAGGGAACGGTTTTTGTCCATTGAGTGTTCTGTAGCGAATGTTCGTTCGGTAGCGTTTCTCTTTTGCTTTTTATTTTAATTTCCGGCTAGGGACCTATTCGTGATAATTTTCTTCACATATTAGTCCCTGTATTTCAAACGACCACATCTTTTAGCCCGTTTATCCAAATCTAACGAAACCAACGCCCACTTCTTCGTTATGATCTCCACCATCCAGTAATCCAACTCAAACATGTGTTTGAAAGTTTAAAATTTGAATTAGACCATATTTGAATTCAAACTTCGTTTGTTCGTAACTGGAGTTTCGTAGCTCCGTTTTAGTTGATTCTTTTGCTAATCGAAGCTCTTGACCTAAACTTTCTGATAAGGCCAAATTCACATAATTTTGGTACTGTTAGAAATTGTTTTATGTTGCAAGAGTTATTTTCTTGGATTTGATGTTTTCCGAATCGTCTTCTTCGTTCTTTCGGATCTTTTGGGTGAGTGCTTATGTGTGGATACTATTGCTTGCTTATGATTGATTGACCGGAGTGTGACGAGTAGAGTTATCAAGAGTTTTGAGTGCGAATCATCTTCATCAATATTGCAAGCAAGTTCACACTTTGATCATATCCCTTTTCATACCCAGTTTTTATGCATTAGTTTCAACCCTCAAACATTGCATGAGTAGGATTGATAACATGTGGGTATTGGGAAGTAGTTGATGAGGTAGGAACCTATTACCCTACATTCCAAACCTTGGGAGTTACTATTACGTTATGCTTATATTGCCATGCTATGCTCGTAGACGTGGATTGGGTTTTGAGAATATTCATGACAGATGTGAGAATTTTAATTAATGGTTTACTTAACGTGGCAACTTAAACACACATCTGGGTGGATTGAGGTACCTGGGTATTCCAGGATTGCCTGTCTAGGCACCTGGGTAGACCAGGATTGCCTGTTTTTCTTTATGGACCGCCACCCAGGCTCAAAGGGATCATGAGATTATTCATACTAGAAACTTCCGTGTGCAGCCAGAAGCTACTATGGGCTCTAGCATAGTTGACTAAGTCGTGTGAACTCTTACAGTGGTAGGCTAGCAGATGTAGGGGATGTAGGTGGTACGGTCTACCCATCGTAAGGTGCAAACACTTCTGAAAGACTGTGTCTCGGTCATCCGTTTCTCAAACACCATGTAGTGCGAGAAAGCCAACGGAGGAGATCGAGTCTTGTGGGGAAAATTGCGCAAACCTCTGCAGAGTGTATAAACTAATCATGGTTAGCCGTGTCCCCGGTTGTGGACGTTTTGAGTATCTAGTTCTTGGATTATCATGTTGATCTCATCACGTTACTTTAATTAATTTTGTTGGGTTTTAATGATGATGCTTAATTGGGATTGAGACTGTTGTCAACCATTCTCAATGTTTAACAACCACCATGATAGTTAAATAAAATTTATTCCTTTGCAGTAGGGAAAAATTGGCTTTTCGCAAAAACTATAACCATAGATCTTTTCCACCAACCAAATATGCATGTAGTGATAGCCATTATTCATCATTGCTCTATAGTGTGAATTTGCCAGTACATTCAATGTACTGACCCTTTGTGGCTGCAACGTCTCATGTTGTAGGATTATCTTACGACGAGTAAGTGATACGTTAGGGTTACGATTTCTACACTCAACTTTGCCGTTGGTGTTGATGGGAATCCACAACCTTGTTACTTCCACTATTTGGATTGAGGTAATAGTATTTACGTTACTTTATACATGTGGTTTACCTCTGTTATAAATCCTCGAGAACTATGTGTGTCAGCGTACTGATCCAGGGATGACACTTAAGCATAGAGACTTGACCGTCTGAGGTCGGGTCGCTACAAGATGGTATCAGAGCACATGTTGACTGTTGGACGTGACCCTAGAAACTAGCAAGCCCATAGAAAGGATTTTCTCAAAAAACTCTTTTTTTTAAAAGGATCTTTTACCTCTCTTCTCTTCTGAGCTTATTCAAGAATTCCCTTTTAGTGAGACTATACCCCTTTCCCCTTTTGACCCCATGAAGATTCGGCTGATGAGACCACACCAAGGAGTACAAGATATCGGACAACTACTACTTTGGAATGAAGAGGATTTTACCGTGCATTACAATGATGGAAACTACAACGGTTGAAGACTCTGAAGACTAGGAGAATTGGAAGGCTCTGAGGAATTTCCAGATTTGTATGACCTAGGGAGGCTACCCTTATGGAACTTGGCAGACTATGGAAGTTGTCAATACCCGAGATCAAGGTGTATCAGAGAAAGACCGAAGCATGGAGAGTTAAAAAAACTCAAAGTTTTGTCAAGAAAACCCTAAGGCAGGAGAATATCAACTATGGAGAGATAGCTCATGGAAATGACAAGAGCAGAAACATGGCTATCCATGATGTTATCGCCCGCTTATTCTATTTTTCACCGTGCTGAGTTAGGCATGCATATGCATGGAAGGATTTGATGGTAGAAGGCTGAGGGAGCACCTATCAGCAAGATGAAGTTTTAACCTTAGCCGGTGTATCACCAGGATCTGGAGTGTTACATCAAGAAGTTAAGATGGACTCTAAAGATGAGAGTAGCCAAGCTGGAGGAGCAAAACCTCAAGATACAGCAGATTCGTCAGGAACTGAAGGACAGTAGGACATGGTTCATCCCAAGGATGTTGAAACCTAGAAGTTTGGAATGCAACTACAGAATATTAAAAGATGTCACGAGAGACTTCGTGTCAACAGAGATGATCTGGCAAAAGGACTTGAGAAGGACAAGCATGATCGGAAGAAGCCATCGGAGACATGAACAAGACCTGAAGAGTTTGACGACATTGAAGATTTATTGACCTTAGAAGACCAAAACTCTGTTATACATACCTACGTTAGATGCGACGTTTGTGAGCTGTCATCTGTTTGATGTTTTTCCGACAGCCACAAATAAAATCTGTCTTTTCAAAACTTTTGTTTGTATTGTATGTATTCCTCTCGACCTCTCCTATCCCACCCCAAACCCATGGACCTAATATAGGATGAATGGAGATGAGCTTATATTTTCTCGACCGATGAGTCAGTTGGGACAGACCGATGGATTCAGAACATGGAGGATCATATGGAGAATAACTGTGATGCCCCCGATTCAATCATACACTAATCATGCACGCAAATGTGTACGATCAAGATCAGGGACTCACGGGAAGATATCACAACACAACTCTACAAATAAAATAAGTCATACAAGCATCATAATACAAGCCAGGGGCCTCTAGGGCTCGAATACAAGTGCTCGATCATAGACGAGTCAGCGGAAGCAACAATATCTGAGTACAGACATAAGTTAAACAAGTTTGCCTTAAGAAGGCTAGCACAAACGGGGATACAATCGAAAGAGGCGCAGGCCTCCTGCCTGGGATCCTCCTAACTGCTCCTGGTCGTCGTCAGCGGGCTGCACGTAGTAGTAGGCACCTCCAGTGTAGTAGGAGTCGTCGTCGACGGTGGCGTCTGGATCCTGGGCTCCATCGTCTGATTGCGGCAACCGGGTAGAAGGGAAAGGGGGGAAAGGGGGGAGAAAAGCAACCGTGAGTACTCATCCAAAGTACTCGCAAGCAAGGAGCTAAACTACATATGCATGGATATATGTGTAAAGGGCCATATCAGGGGACTGAACTGCAGAATGCCAGAATAAGAGGGGGATAGCTAGTCTTATCGAAGACTACGCTTCTGGTCGCCTCCGTCTTGCAACATATAGAAGAGAGTAGACTGAAGTCCTCCAAGTAGCATCGCATAGCATAATCCTACCCGGCGATCCCCTCCTCGATGCCCTATTAGAGAGCGATCACCGGGTTGTATCTGGCACTTGGAAGGGTGTGTTTTATTAAGTATCTGGTTCTAGTTGTCATAAGGTCAAGGTACAACTCCGGGTCGTCCTTTTACCGAGGGACACGGCTATTCGAATAGATAAACTTCCCTGCAGGGGTGCACCACATAGCCCAACACGCTTGATCCCATTTGGCCGGACACACTTTTCTGGGTCATGCCCGACCTCGGAAGATCAACACGTCGCAGCCCCACCTAGGCACAACAGAGAGGTCAGCACGCCGGTCTAAACCTAAGCGCGCAGGGGTCTGGGCCCATCGCCCTGAGCACACCTGCATGTTGCGTACGCGGCCGGAGAGTAGACCTAGCAACCTCCATTTCAAAGGAAGTCACGTTATGCGGCCCAACCCGGCGCGCGCCGCTCCGTCGCTGACGTCACGAAGTGCTTCGGCTGATACCACGACGTCGGGATACCCATAACTACTCCCGCGTAGGTGGTTAGTGCGTATAGACCAAATGGCCAGACTCAGATCAAATACCCAGATCTCGTTAAGCGTGTTAAGTATCGCGAACGCCGACTAGGGCCAGGCCCACCTCTCTCCTAGGTGGTCTGAACCTGCCCTGTCGCTCCGCCACAAAGTAACAGTCGGGGGCCGTCGGGAACCCAGGCCCACCTCTACCGGGATGGAGCCACCTGCCCCTTCAGCCCCCATCTCCGAACAGTATCACAGGTAATGTAACAGTGTAAAGTATATAGTATGCCCGTGATCACCTCCGGAAGTGATCACGGCCCAGTAGTATAGCATGGCAGACGGACAAGAGTGTAGGGACACTAATGGAACACTATCATCCTATACTAAGCATGTAGGATTGCAGGTAAAGGTATCAACATCAGTATCAAAGACAGGCTATGCATCAGGATAGGAATAACGAAAGCAGTAACATGCTACACTACTCTAATGCAAGAAGTATAGAGGAGAGTAGGCGATATCTGGTGATCAAGGGGGGGGGGGGGCTAGCCTGGTTGCTCTGGCAAGAGAGAGGGATCGTCAACTCCGTAGTCGAATGGGGCAGCAGCAGCGTCGGTCTCGGCGTCTATCGAGAGAAGAGGGGGGAGAAACAATAAATACAATGCAAACAGATGCATAACGAAGCATGACAAAGCAAAGCGTGATGCTAGGCGTGCCCTAACGCGGTATGAGATGATACCGGTGAAGGGGGGAAACATCCGGGAAAGTATCCCCGGCGTTTCGCGTTTTCGGGCAGAGGAGCCGGAGGGGGAAAGTTGCGAGTTGGATAGGATAGGGATGCGTGGCGGAAGAACGGGCTGCGTATCCGGGTTCGTCTCGCCGTTCTGAGCAACTTTCATGTTGAAAATATTTTAATCCGAGTTACGGATTAAAAGATATGATTTTCTAAAGATTTTATTAATTTCTGGAATTTAATTAATTAATTATTTCGAAATTAGATTTATGACATCAGCATGATGTCATGCTGACGTCAGCAGTCAACAGAGTTGACTGGGTCAAACTGACATGTGGGTCCAGTGGGACCCACCTGTCATTCCCTGATTAGGTTAATTAGGGTTTAACTAACTAATTACTGTTCTGATTAAACTAACAGTTAATTAGGTTAATCTAATTATGATTAATTAACTTAATTAATTCTTTAATTAATTAATTAATTAATATTTTAATTATTATATTTATTATTTATTATATATAAATATATTTTAAACGTTCCAGGGGCTGGGCCCCGTTTGTCTGTGGCACAGAGGCCTTAGCGGGCGCGGGCTACCGGGCGACGGGCGGGCGCACTGGCCACGACCAGCGGGCGTGACGAGTTGGCATCAGGCGAGGAGCGGCGCCGGCGCGGCCTGGCGCGGTGGAGCCGAGGCGGGAGGCGGGGTGACAGGGTGGCGCGGGCGACGCGACGAGGCAGAGCGGGTCAGGTGATGGCGCGCCGCAAGCCACAGCAGCAGCAGGGGAGGAGGCGCGCGCCGGGGCGCCGGTCTAGGCGCGGCGCGGGGCGGCGGTGGTTGGCGAGCGATGCAGAAGGGAGAGCGGGGCGGGCACGCGCGAAAACAAGGGGCGGCGAGCAGGGGAATCGGGGTGCGGCGGCGGCAAGCGGGGCGCGCGAGGTAGACGAGGCCGTGGGGATGTGCGTGCAGAGCAGTGCAGCAGCAGGGGAAGCAGAGCGCAGGGGGAGGCCTCGGTCACGGCGAGCGCGTGCGCGCAGGGGCTATGTTGGGGGCGCACGGGCGCGCGCGTGGTCGAACGGTCCCGGCCAGGGCCGCGGTGGCCGCGAGCGGGAGCCCGAGCGGCGGCGGCTGCGCTAGCAGCAGAGGCGGCGAGCAAGGCGGGGAGCGAGGGCGGTCAGAGGAGGCGCGGGAGGCGCATCCGGCGCAGCGGCTCACCGGGGTCGTAGGGTCTCGGGAGCGTGCTCGGGGATGCTCGGGGTGGGGGATGGGGACGGCGTCGACGAGGAGGAGGCAGGCCAGCGGGGGAGGAACTTCGGGCACCGGGGAGGTCGATGGCATCGTGCGGTGGAGATCGAGCGGCGCGGGCGCGCTGGTCCGTCGAGTGGCGACGGGGTCGCAGCCCCGATCCAGATCGGATCGGGAGGGGTTGGGAGCGAGAGGGAGTGGGGGGGGGAGTGGGTGGATAGGGTTAGGGTTTCTGGGGGGAGTGGGGGGTTATGGGGCGCGGGGGTTGGCCGGCCTGGTGGGTCGGTGGGTTGGCCCAGTGGGGGTGTGGCCTGCTGGGCCGGAGCCCAGTGGGGGGTTGCTTTCTCTTTTTTTTGTTTGATTGTTTTCTGTTTTCTTTTATTTATTTTCTTTACTGTTTCATTTCATTTGAAAATATTTAGGCACTTTCTAACAAAATGTTTTATCCACCATAATTACCAGTGTAATATTTGGCACGCACCGAACATTTTTGTTTCAAGGTTTGAAAAATTTTGTTGTCGCCTTTAATTTAAAGTTTGAGTTTGATGCGGTTTTGAATTATCCGGAGATTAGTAACAGTAGTCGCAGATGACATGGCATCATTAGGAGAGTTTTACTGTAGCTAAATTATCCAGGCGTTACAAATCTCCTCCACTACAAGAAATCTCGTCCCGAGATTTAGGAGGTAGAAGGAAACAGTGTGGGGTATTCATCACGCAGGCGATCCTCACGTTCCCAAGTGGCTTCGTCTTCAGAGTGATTCGACCACTGGACTTTGAGGAACTTGATCGCCTTCTGACGTGTGCGGCGTTCAGCTTGGTCGAGAATGCGGACCGGATGCTCTTTATAGGAGAGGTCCTGTTGCAATTCGAGCACTTCATGGTCCACAGCTCGGATTGGGTCCTTGAAGCAGCGACGGAGTTGTGACACGTGGAACACATCGTGAACCTGAGAAAGGTTCGGCGGAAGCTCCAGTTGATATGCCACTTTTCCACGCCTCTCAAGAATAGTGAATGGACCAATATAGTGGGGAGCTAGCTTTCCTTTGATCCCGAAGCGGTGTGAACCCTTCATTGGTGTAACTCGAAGATAGGCCTTTTCGCCAGGTTGATAGACCATGTCTTTATGGTGACGGTCATAATTACTCTTTTGGCGTGACTGAGCAGTCTTGAGATTCTCGCGAATAATGCGGACTTGTTCTTCGGCATGTTGGATAATATCCGGACCAAAGAGTGGACGTTCCCCAGTTTCTGACCAGTTCAAAGGGGTTCGGCACTTTCGTCCATATAACACTTTGAAGGGGGCCATCTTCTGACTAGCTTGATAGCTATTATTATAAGAGAACTCAGCATACGGGAGAGATTCCTCCCATTTCTTGCCGAAGGAAATAACACAAGCTCGAAGCATGTCTTCGAGAACTTGGTTTACACGTTCAACTTGCCCTTGAGACTGCGAATGAAAAGCAGTACTAAATGATAGATGAGTTCCCATAGCTTCTTGGAAACTTGCCCAGAATCTTGAAGTGAATAAGCTGCCATGGTCCGAACTGATAACCAGTGGAATACCGTGAAGTGAAACAATTCTGGACATATAGAGAGTTGCAAGCTGACTAGCAGTGATAGTTTCCTTGACCGCCAGAAAATGTGCAACTTTAGAAAGCCGGTCAATGACGACAAGAATATCATCATTACCTTTCTGCGATTTGGGAAAACCAGTGACGATGTCCATTTCAACATGGTCCCATTTCCATTCAGGAATAGAGATAGGTTGCAGAGTTCCAGCAGGCCTTTGATGTTCTGCTTTGATACGACGGCAAACGTCACACTCGGGAACATAGCGAGCAATGTCTTGCTTCATATTAGACCACCAGAATCTTTGACGAATGTCCTGGTACATCTTAGTACTACCAGGATGGATACATAGAGGCGTATCATGAGCTTCTTTCATAACTTTCCGAGTCATATTCAGGTTTTCCTTCTTACACGGCACCACTAGGCGGCCTTTGAAGTACAAGGCGTCATCACCAGCAATAGTGAAGTATGAGGGCTTTCCTTCCTTGAGGCCGCGCTTAATCTTGTGCACTTCAGAGTCGTATCCCTGTATTGTCTTGATGGAGCTCACGAGATCGGGTTCGACAGCCAGGGTATAGAGGGAACCCTGGGGAATAACACGGAGGTTCATCTTCTGAAACTCCTCAGGAGGGGGAGCGAGTGCACCCGAAGGAACAATATGGAGGTTCAGCTTTCTGAATTCTTCAACAAGCGAGGGCTGAACTTTATGAACCTGGAGGTGGTTGCAGTAAGACTTGCGGCTCAAGGCATCTGCCATTACATTAGCCTTGCCTGGTGTATAGGAAATACCCAAGTCAAAGTCTGCTACAGTCTCCATCCATCTCTGCTGACGGAGGTTCAGGTCTGGCTGAGTAAACAGATGCTTTAGACTTTGATGGTCAGTGAATATCTCGCAACGATTACCGAGAAGGTAATGTCGCCACTGCTTCAGTGCATGAATGACAGCAGCAAGCTCGAGGTCGTGGACTGGGTAGTTCTCTTCATGAGGGCGCAATTGACGAGAGGCATAGGCAATCACTCTGCGCTCTTGCATTAGGACACAGCCCAATCCTTGGCGGGAAGCGTCGCAGTAAATGACGAAGTCCTTCTTTGTATCAGGTGGAGCTAGCACTGGGGCAGAAGTCAACTTGTCCTTGAGTGCTTGGAAGCTCTCCTGACATTTGTCTGTCCATTGGAACTTGACGCCCTTATGCAGCAAGTTAGTCAGAGGCCTGGCAATCTTGGAGAAGTTCTCGACGAATCGACGGCAATAGCTGGCGAGACCGAGAAAACTTCTGACTTGCTTGACATTCTTCGGAGGAGTCCAATCGAGAATAGCCTGAACTCATTCAGGGTTAACGGCAATACCATCCTTAGAGATGACATGTCCAAGATAGGTTACTTCAGGAAGCCAGAATTCACATTTAGAGAACTTGGCGTACAGCTGATGCTCTCGTAGCTTTTCCAGCACAAGTCGAAGATGTTCAGCATGTTCTTCTTCGTTCTTGGAAAATACCAGGATATCATCCAAATAAACCATGATGAACTTGTCGAGGTAATCCATGAATATATAGTTCATCAAGCGAGAGAAGGTGGCTGGGGCATTGGTTAAGCCGAAGGACATGACAGTGTACTCGTATGAACCATAACGAGTCACAAAGGCGGTCTTTGGGATATCCTCTTCACGAACACGGATCTGGTGGTAACCCAACCTCAAGTCAAGTTTAGAGAACACTGATGAACCAGCCAGTTGATCATATAGATCATTGATCCGAGGAAGAGGATACTTGTTCTGAATGGTAGCTTGGTTAATAGGATGGTAGTCTTGGACCAGTCGGTTTGTCCCATCCTTCTTCTTGACAAAGAGAGAACGTGCTCCCCAAGGAGAGCAACTTGGGCGAATGAAACCATTTTGAAGAGATTTGTCGATTTCCTCCTTAAGCTCAAGGAGTTCATGCGGCGGCATTTTGTAGGGCCGCTTGGCAATAGGAGTGGTGCCTGGTTTCAAGTCAATGACGAATTCGACAGCCCTAGCAGGGGGAATCCCTGGAAGTTCTTCAGGAAAGACGTCGAGGAAGTCACGCACAACGGGAATGTTTTCAATGCCCTCGAGTGGTGCAGAGTTCAATGCATTCAATGCATAAAGCCTTGACTCGGCATTTTGCACCAGGCGAGCATGGTATGTAACTATTTCATCTGAAGGATGTAGTAGATGGACGGTCTTAGTGGCGCAAACTATGGAAGCAGTATGCGCTATCAACCAATCCATCCCCAGAATGAGGTCGATGTTAGACGTCTTCAGGATAATGGGCGAGGCACAGAATTCCAGCCCTTCGATTTCCACGGGGACGTCGACGCCAACCATGGAGGTTTGACATTGTCCAACGGGGGTTTTTACCACTACCGAAGTATTCATCGCCTCACACTTAATGTCGTGCTTGTATGCAAATTCTTCTGACATGAATGAATGCGATGCTCCTGTATCGAATAAAACAGATGCAGGTACTGAATTTACGAGGAGTGTACCCATCACAGTAGCAGGCTGGTCTTGAGCTTCGTTCAGATCAACGTGGTTGGCATGAACACGACCATAAGACTTGGCATTGTTGTTGCTGTTCTGGTTGTTTCCATGGCCAGCTGCTGGAAGGGTCAGTTGATTCTGATTCTGATTCTGATAGCAGTTCCTGGCAAGGTGACCTGGTTGACCACACTTGTAGCACAGACCATTGTTGGGAGTGGGGACAGGAGCTCCGGGTGGCGGTGCTGGAAGCCTTGGCTGCCTAGTTGGAGCATTAGGCAGACGAGGTGCAGCATAGGACTGCCTTGGAGCAGGTGCATTCGGCTGGTACATGCTGTTGGGAATCCATATCTTGCGCTTCTGCGAGGACGGGCCCGAAGATGAGCCCGTGTCACGGCTGCGCCTGTGAGAGCTCTGGTATTCCTGCAGACCAGTTTCGACATTGATGGCCTTGTTCACCAAGGTGGCGAAATCAGCAAAGTCGTGCACTAGAAGTGCGAGCTTGATGTCAGCTTGAAGGCCGTCACGGAACTTCTCCTGTCTACGGGCATCAGTTGCAATGTCCTCCTCAGCATAGCGGGACAAGTCCAGAAACTCTCGTTGATAAGCTTCAACAGTTTTGTTGCCTTGGATGAGGCTGCGGAACTCACGCTTCTTCCGGTCCATGACTCCCTGAGGAATGAAGCGGGCATGGAAAGCAGCTTGGAAGTTAGGCCAGGTGATGATTGTTCCAACTGGCAGAGTACGCCTGTGGCTGTCCCACCATTGAGCTGCGGGTCCCTTCAGGAAGAAGGAAGCAAACATGACATAGCTGGCAGGGGCTACATCAGTAGACTCCATCTCATAGGTGATGTCACGGAGCCAGTCATCAGCGTCCAGAGGCTGAGTTGAGCTGCGGTACACTGTTGGGTTCAAGCGCATGAAATCCTGCAGAGTTACTGTGTTTGGCTGCTGGTTCATATTGGGGCGAGGAAACTGAGCCATCATGTTCTCCATGAACTGGCGATTCATCTCAAGCTGTTGGATCATACCAGCCATGTACTCAGGCGGTGGTGGGAAGTTGCCACCCCGACCACGACCACCTGGTCTAACCATCCTGCTAATATATAACAGGGGTAGTTCAGCATTTGAGAATATTTGCAAAGACAAGAATCATTCAAAACGAAACATGCATAATGAAAGCAGCATGATAGATACCACATAATAGTCGGCACGTCTTACAAAAGAGATCATGCAAAGTGTTCGGTACACAGAGTTCAGTACACAGAGTTCAGTACATAGACTAAGACATCATAGGCAGCACGCAGGCTCGCGGCGAATGCATCTAACATATGCAAGCAAGTCTACATCAGTCCCACACGACACTGTGGAGGTAGGTGTAGCCTGAAAGCTGGTAGTGTGGCAACGGGTACACCACGTCGGCAACCTGGGGTCTGCGGGTGCTCTGGTGCTGAACCCGACGCTCTGGCGGCAGAAGTGGACCAAGTGCGGGAGAGTAGCCTCCCACCTCTGGCCAACCGACACCCTGAGGCATCACGGTCCTGGCTGGGTAGATAGTAGAACGCGGCAGCACCCCAGACCCAACAAAGGGGTGCAACATCGTCAGAGCACGGTAGAGGTGCTGACGAGTGGTGTACAACTCGTGGCGAAGAGCTCGGTTAGCTCGATCCAGCCCATCAGCATGCAGAACAAAGTTCTGATGGTGGAAGGGCTCGCGGGTGACAGTGGAGTAGGGAGCAGTGTAGTAACCCTCCGCACCAATATCAGATGCGGTAGCAATGTGCCTGAAGGGGGAGGTGTCCAACTCCCGGTACTCCCTACGAAGGCGTGTCAGAGCAGCATAGGCAGCATCGTGAACTGCCATATCGATGGTCACTCCAACACCATAAGCGGTGTGCAGCACAGTAGTGGAGTCATACTCCCGAGAGTAGAGGTGGACGGTGGCACGGTACTGCTCCTGGTTAAAGTCCTGGTACTCCTCGGTGACAGTGTACTCGGGGTGCCAGCGATAACCCAGATAGGTCATCATCTCAGCTAGCACGACCGGTGATCTCGAGGCGCCAATGGCCGCCGTGTGGCGCATGACCTGCCTCGTGGGTTCCATCTGAAAACAAAGATGTTTCAAAGGAGTCAAATGACAGTGTGGAAATTGTGCAAAACACTATACTAAGGAATAACTATGGCTTTTATCCAAATCTGGGGTGAATGTCGTCACGGGATCCTAGTGTCAGAGTTAGTAAATTCGTTTAACCCGAGTAGAAGAGAGTTCAGAGTCCTAGAGTAAAGGTCGAGGAGTAAAAGATCCTAGTACCAGCCGATGGCGACGTGGGCCCGTAAGGCACACAACCAAGTTAGTAAAAGTTTTTGTAATGTCTAGACTCGACTTCGGCCAAGGAGTGTGGAAGGGGGATTCCTACAGGCAGTCGGCTCTGATACCAACTTGTGACGCCCCCGATTCAATCATACACTAATCATGCACGCAAATGTGTACGATCAAGATCAGGGACTAACGGGAAGATATCACAACACAACTCTACAAATAAAATAAGTCATACAAGCATCATAATACAAGCCAGGGGCCTCGAGGGCTCGAATACAAGTGCTCGATCATAGACGAGTCAGCGGAAGCAACAATATCTGAGTACAGACATAAGTTAAACAAGTTTGCCTTAAGAAGGCTAGCACAAACGGGGATACAATCGAAAGAGGCGCATGCCTCCTGCCTGGGATCCTCCTAACTACTCCTGGTCGTCGTCAGCGGGCTGCACGTAGTAGTAGGCACCTCCAGTGTAGTAGGAGTCGTCGTTGACAGTGGCGTCTGGATCCTGGGCTCCATCGTCTGATTGCAGCAACCGGGTAGAAGGGAAAGGGGGGAAAAGGGGGGGAGAAAAGCAACCGTGAGTACTCATCCAAAGTACTCACAAGCAAGGAGCTACACTACATATGCATGGATATATGTGTAAAGGGCCATATCAGGGGACTGAACTGCAGAATGCCAGAATAAGAGGGGGATAGCTAGTCTTATCAAAGACTACGCTTCTGGTCGCCTCCGTCTTGCAGCATATAGAAGAGAGTAGACTGAAGTCCTCCAAGTAGCATCGCATAGCATAATCCTACTCGGCGATCCCCTCCTCGATGCCCTGTTAGAGAGCGATCACCGGGTTGTATCTGGCACTTGGAAGGGTGTGTTTTATTAGTATCCGGTTCTAGTTGTCATAAGGTCAAGGTACAACTCCGGGTCGTCCTTTTACCGAGGGACACGACTATTCGAATAGATAAACTTCCCTACAGGGGTGCACCACATAGCCCAACACGCTTGATCCCATTTGGCCGGACACACTTTTCTGGGTCATGCCCGGCCTCGGAAGATCAACACGTCGCAGCCCCACCTAGGCACAACAGAGAGGTCAGCACGCCGGTCTAAACCTAAGCGCGCCGGGGTCTGGGCCCATCGCCCTGAGCACACCTGCACGTTGCGTACGCGGCCGGAGAGCAGACCTAGCAACCTCCATTTCAAAAGAAGTGACGTTACGCGGCCCAACCCGGCGCGCGCCACTCAGTCGCTGACGTCACGAAGTGCTTCGGCTGATACCACGACGTAAGGATACCCATAACTACTCCCGCGTAGGTGGTTAGTGCGTATAGACCAAATGGCCAGACTCAGATCAAATACCCAGATCTCGTTAAGCGTGTTAAGTATCGCGAACGCCGACTAGGGCTAGGCCCACCTCTCTCCTAGGTGGTCTGAACCTGCCCTATCGCTCCGCCACAAAGTAACAGTCGGGGGCCGTCGGGAACCCAGGCCCACCTCTACCGGGATGGAGCCACCTGCCCCTTCAGCCCCCATCTCCGAACAGTATCACAGGTAATGTAACAGTGTAAAGTATATAGTATGCCCGTGATCACCTCCGGAAGTGATCACGGCCCAGTAGTATAGCATGGCAGACGGACAAGAGTGTAGGGCCACTAATGGAACACTAGCATCCTATACTAAGCATGTAGGATTGCAGGTAAAGGTATCAACATCAGTATCAAAGACAGGCTATGCATCAGGATAGGAATAACGAAAGCAGTAACATGCTACACTACTCTAATGCAAGAAGTATAGAGGAGAGTAGGCGATATCTGGTGATCAAGGGGGGGGGGGGCTAGCCTGGTTGCTCTGGCAAGAGAGAGGGATCGTCAACTCCGTAGTCGAATGGGGCAGCAGCAGCGTCGGTCTCGGCGTCTATCGAGAGAAGAGGGGGGAGAAACAATAAATACAATGCAAACAGATGCATAACGAAGCATGACAAAGCAAAGCGTGATGCTAGGCGTGCCCTAACGCGGTATGAGATGATACCGGTGAAGGGGGGAAACATCCGGGAAAGTATCCCCGGCGTTTCGCGTTTTCGGGCAGAGGAGCCGGAGGGGGAAAGTTGCGAGTTGGATAGGATAGGGATGCATGGCGGAAGAACGGGCTGCGTATCCGGGTTCCTCTCGCCGTTCTGAGCAACTTTCATGTTGAAAATATTTTAATCCGAGTTACGGATTAAAAGATATGATTTTCTAAAGATTTTATTAATTTCTGGAATTTAATTAATTAATTATTTCGAAATTAGATTTATGACATCAGCATGATGTCATGCTGACGTCAGCAGTCAACAAAGTTGACTGGGTCAAACTGACATGTGGGTCCAGTGGGACCCACCTGTCATTCCCTGATTAGGTTAATTAGGGTTTAACTAACTAATTACTGTTCTGATTAAACTAACAGTTAATTAGGTTAATCTAATTATGATTAATTAACTTAATTAATTCTTTAATTAATTAATATTTTAATTATTATATTTATTATTTATTATATATATATTTTAAACGTTCCAGGGGCTGGGCCCCGTTTGTCTGTGGCACAGAGGCCTTAGCGGGCGCGGGCTACCGGGCGATGGGCGGGCGCACTGGCCACGACCAGCGGGCGCGACGAGTTGGCATCAGGCGAGGAGCGGCGCCGCGCGGCCTGGCGCGGTGGAGCCGAGGTGCGAGGCGGGGTGACAGGGTGGCGCGGGCGACACGACGGGGCGGAGCGGGTCAGGCGATGGCGCGCCGCAAGCCACAGCAGCAGCAGGGGAGGAGGCGCGCGCCGGGGCGCCGGTCCAGACGCGGCGCGGGGCGGCGGTGGTTGGCGAGCGATGCAGAAGGGAGAGCGGGGCGGGCACGCGCGCGAACAGGGGGCGGCGAGCAGGGGAATCGGGGTGCGGCGGCGGCAAGCGGGGCGCGCGAGGTAGACGAGGCCGTGGGGACGTGCGTGCAGAGCAGTGCAGCAGCAGGGGAAGCAGAGCGCAGGGGGAGGCCTCGGGCACGGCGAGCGCGTGCGCGCAGGGGCTATGTTGGGGGCGCATGGGCGCGCGCGTGGTCGAGCGGTCCCGGCCAGGGCCGCGGTGGCCGCGAGCGGGAGCCCGAGCGGCGGCGGCTGCGCTAGCAGCAGAGGCGGCGAGCAAGGCGGGGAGCGCGGGCGGTCAGAGGAGGCGCGGGAGGCGCATCCGGCGCAGCGGCTCACCGGGGTCGTAGGGTCTCGGGAGCGTGCTCGGGGATGCTCGGGGTGGGGGATGGGGATGGTGTCGACGAGGAGGAGGCAGGCCGGCGGGGGAGGAGCTTCGGGCGCCGGGGAGGTTGATGGCGTCGCGCGGTGGAGATTGAGCGGCGCGGGCGCGCTGGTCCGTCGAGTGGCGACGGGGTCGCAGCCCCGATCCAGATCGGATCGGGAGGGGTTGGGAGCGAGAGGGAGTGGGGGGGTGAAGTGGGTGGATAGGGTTAGGGTTTCTGGGGGGAGTGGGGGGTTATGGGGCGCGGGGGTGGGCCGGCCTGGTGGGTCGGTGGGTTGGCCTAGTGGGGGTGTGGCCTGCTGGGCCGGAGCCCAGTGGGGGGTTGCTTTCTCTTTTTTTTGTTTGATTGTTTTCTGTTTTCTTTTATTTATTTTCTTTACTGTTTCATTTCATTTGAAAACATTTAGGCACTTTCTAACAAAATGTTTTCTCCACCATAATTACCAGTGTAATATTTGGCATGCATCGAACATTTTTGTTTCAAGGTTTGAAAACTTTTGTTGTCGCCTTTAATTTAAAGTTTGAGTTAGATGTGGTTTTAAATTATCCGGAGATGAGTAACAGTAGTCGCAGATGACATAGCATAATTAGGAGAGTTTTACTGTAGCTAAATTATCCGGGCGTTACAATAACCCTATAGTCGGAAATGATATGACCCAGCATGCTCTTGAGTGCTTTGAAAGAGTTGCTGCTACTTGGTGGAGGATGTACCAAACCATCAATGGATGGCAAAGAGTAACCACTTGGGAAGAATTTAAGTTGACTCTGCAAAGACCTCGTCTTGTGTCCCAAAAGTTGAGGCCTTATGGAAAGGATATGAAGAAACCTTGTGCATACAAGCTTTGTGGAGAAATAGGACACAAACATAAAGAAAACAAGAACGAATACCCCCATAAGTGGGGGATTACCAAAGGAGTTAGCCGAGGATCTCAGGGAACTTCGGTTGGAGATTGTTCCCAAAGGTTTTGTTGCAGCAATGGAAGTTCAGTCTACATTGTTGAGAAAGATCCATGAAGCTCAGAAGGATGAGAAAGAGATTGCCGAGGTAAAAGAGAGGATGAGCAAAGGAAAAGCCAAAGGTTTTCGTAAGCATGAGCACGACACCTTATGGTTCGAGGACCGTGTATATGTGCCCAATAATGCAAAGATCAGGAAGTTAATACTTCAGGAGGCTCATGACTCACCATACTCGATTCTCCCTGGAAACACCAAGATGTATTTGGATTTTAAAGAGTGTTTCTGGTGGACCGGTAAGAAGAAGGATATTGCGGAGTATGTAGTCGTAAGTGATGTATGCCAGAGAGTAAAGGTAGAGCATCAGAAGCCAGCCGGATTACTACAGCCTATGCCGATACCCGAATGGAAGTGGGATAAGCTTGGCATGGATTTCATTACCGGATTTTCCAGAACCCGAACGGGATATGATTCTATCGGGGTAGTAGTTGATTCGCTTGACCAAAGTGGCTCACTTTATCCCAGTGAAAACCACCTATACAAGTGCGAAGTTGGCCAAGATATATTTGACCAGGATCGTATGTCTGCATGGAGTTCCGAGGACCATTGTATCAGATAGAGGAACACAGTTTACCTCAAAGTTTTGGAATCAACTGCACCAGACTTTGGGTACTAGGACAGAGTTCAGTACAACCTTTCATCCGTAGACAGATGAATAGACCGAGAGAGTCAATCAGATTCTGGAGAACAGGTTGAGAACGTGTGCGCTAGATTATGGATCTAGTAGGGATGATAATCTTCCTTACGCGGAGTTCTCATACAACAACAGCTACCAATGTCAGTTTGAAGATGGCCCCTTTTGAAGTTTTGTATGGGAAAAGGAGACAGACACCGTTGATGTGGGATGAAGTTGGAGACCGTCAGTTGTTTGGACCAAATGTGATCAAGGAGTCAGAAGAGAATGTTAAGTTGATTCGAGATAGACTAAAGGTAGCTCAGTCCGGGCAGAAGAGTTATGCAGACTCAAAAAACGCAAGGAGGTATTCTATGAAATTGGAGACAGAGCATGTCTTCATGTGTCCCCTCTGCAAGGAGTTAAACGATTTGGAGTTAAGGGAAAGTTAGCCCCGAGATTAGTAGGACCATACCGAGTTTTGGAGCGTATGAGAAAAGTGGCCAACAAGTTGGAGTCACCCGAAGGACTGTCAGGAGTTCATGATGTGTTTCACGTTTCCTAGTTGAAGAAGTGCTATGCAGGAGATTATAGTAATTTGAGGACCAATAAAGTTAGCATCCTTAGTACTGATTGGATCTTATGAGTTGTTACTCTATGAAGGAAGATTTTCACCGTTTTTGAAGATATGAGAAATATGGTCTATGGACGAGTTTGTGTCATTTTAAGGGTGGTAGTACCCTGTGAGGACACTTGACCCATGGAAAGGAGAATGATATACCACGAAGTGGATTTCTGACAAAATAAGAGTGAGTCTTGTCTCAGTATGTGGGATACCCCACGAGGATGAAGAGATGAATTAGTATTGGATATAAAGAAGGTATGATGTTCAAAATATGGATCAATGGAAATTCCATGATGAGTCTGAGTAATCATGTCCTAGTTTGGTGCCAATGGAAGGAAGAAGGACAGTACAATTGGATGGATTTAAGAATACTAGGAAGTTGAAATTTGGAATAATGATCAGTTGCCCGATGATAAGTTCAAGGACTACAAGCGATGAGATGGCCCATAACCCACAGGCCCCAGGACCTGCTAATAAGCAAGCACACTCTTGCTGAAGGAAAAACCCTGGAAGAAGTTACAATTTTACCGATAGATGATCTTATAGGAGTAACGCAAAACCTGAGAGTTGTGAAGGAACGATAGATGTTTGTTTGGCTTGCAGAACCCATGAATTTATCCGAACTTGGTTCGTTGACAAGAGAAATTCTGCAATGCTTGTGAGGATGACCGAGTGTTAGAATGCGAGATTCACTAAACCATATACAAAGTAATGATTTGGGTGCGGGATGGATTGATCACCATACCGACTTACTCTTATTATTCGCTTTGCTATATGGGATGGTAAATCTGAGTGACTTACCTATAGTAGAGAGACGACGATCAAAACCTTGTTTAAGCCTTAGAATGGTATATATATTTTTCCCTTGTACCAGGCAGTTTTGCCAACCGTAGGTTATACGGTGAGGATCAACCCAGACCCATTTCCTGTAGGAGAAACCATAAATTGTTGACCGCCATGCGATATCGATAGTTTTTTTAGTATTAGCGCCAGACCCGTCAGCTATGAAGACCCAATCTCGGAATAACCTTACCAAGATGGAAGGGACAGAAGAATTGAGGAAAAGGTTATGCCACTATCGGAAGAGCCAAAGAAGGAATTTTCCCGAGATCTGAGAAGACCGACATTGTCAAACAATAAGAATGGAGTATATGAGTTTTGATGGAACCGTAACCATGCTTCTAAGGGTGGTAGCACCCCAGACCCACGTGGCGATCAATGGATTTTGAGGAGACTCCCAAACCTAGCCTATTTCTTGCTAGCCTCTCCGAATCTCGAGGACGACATTTATTTTAAGGGTGGTAGGTTTGTAACATCCCAAAATTCTAAATTTTGGAATGTTATAATAAATAGATAGATTGATTGATTGTTTGATTGTTGTGTGATTGATTGAGTGAAATTTGAAACTTTTTGAAAGTTAAATGAGAGGGGATAAAAGGACTTTCCCAAACTTTCATTTTTCATTCGTGATGTCCATGAATTCAAATTCTTTTCACCACAAAACCCTTGAGCGAAGATGATATGACTTCTTCCATTTAATTAAATGAAAGGGTATTTGAAAATAATTGAATTTCATTTGGAAATATTTCAATTCATAAACTTCATGCAGCTCAATGATTTTCATTAGAGAAGATAAAATGACTTCTTCAAATTATATGAAATATGAGCTCGGAGTTTCAAAGAATTAAATTCAAAGTTCTTTTGAATTTATTTTCAATTTGGAGTTATTTGAGTTTAATTCAAATTATTTTTCTCCAAAAATAAAATATACAGAAAATAGGGTAACATGACTCCCTACATCAGAAAATTGGAGAGAAATAAATTTGAATTTATTTTGGTATTTTTAAAATGATTTTACTGGATTTTATAAGAGCAGTAGCACTCTTTGCTTTATTTAAATTTTTGAGGATTTTTTTGACGTTAGTAAAATGTTCAGGTTGTAGAAAATATTTTTGTGAAATTTTTGATATATTATATGCCTATATACTATTTTCTTTTATTTTTGTTTTTTATGAATATTTTTGTTTGGAAAAAAATAAAAAAATTCCCCGGGGGCCAACTGGGCCGAAGCCCAGCCAGCCGGCCCAGCCCAGTGCTGCGCCCCGCTCGTCCCTGAGCTCGGGCGGACTCCCGCACTGCACAGCTTCGCCGCCGCCGTCCTGTACCCGGACTCCTCCGCCGCCTCTCCGTTGCCCCTACTCCACGCAAGAGCCGCCGCCTCCTCCCTCTCATAAATACGGTGCCCGAGGCCCCGTATCTCCTCTCGATCCTCGCATCTCGCGCCGCCGCCGCCCGCGCATCACGTCGCTGCCGCCGCCTGCCGCAAGCCGCCGCTCGCCGTCGCCCGCTGCTGCGCACCCCGCGCCGCTCCCCGCGCTGCCCTCGTCCCTCGTCGCGAAGCCGCGCCGCGCACGCCGGAGCTCGCCGTCCCACCTCGCCGTAGAAAAACCGCCGCCGCCACCGGTTCTTCTCACCCGGCCGGTATAAACCGAGAAAACCCGCCGGTTTTTGTTATATAGTTCGGTTTTTCTTATAGTACGGTTTAATTCTTTTTGTTATGTAAAATAGCGAGGGTTCTCCCGTTTAGTTCTTTAGCGAACGATTTTTGTCCTTTAAGCGTTCTGTAGCGAACGTTCGTTCAGTAGCGTTTCTCTTTTTCTTTTTATTTTAATTTCCGGCCAGGGACCTATTCGTGATAATTTTCTTCACAGATTAGTCCTTGTATTTCAAACGACCACATCTTTTAGCCCGTTCATCCAAATCTAACGAAACCAATGCCCACTTCTTTGTTATGATCTCCACCATCCAATAATCTAACTCAAACATGTTTTTGAAAGTTTAAAATTTGAATTAGACCAGATTTGAATTCAAACTTCGTTTGTTCGTAACTTGAGTTTCGTAGCTCCGTTTTAGTTGATTCTTTTGCTAATCGAAGCTCTTGACCTAAACTTTCTGATAAGGCCAAATTCACATAATTTTGGTACTGTTACAAATTGTTTTATGTTGCAAGAGTTATTTTCTTGGTTTTGATGTTTTCCGAATCGTCTTCTTCGTTCTTTTGGATCTTTTGAGTGAGTGCTTATGTGTGGATACTATTGCTTGGTTACGATAGATTGACCGGAGTGTGACGAGTAGAGCTATCAAGAGTTTTGAGTGCGAATCATCTTCATCAATATTGCAGGCAAGTTCACACTTTGATCATATCCCTTTTCATACCCAGTTTTTATGCATTAGTTTCAACCCTCAAACATTCCATGAGTAGGATTGATAACATGTGGGTATTGGGAAGTAGTTGATGAGGTAGGAAGCTATTTCCCTGCATTCCAAACCTTGGGAGTTACTATTACGTTATGCTTATATTGCCATGCTATGCTAGTAGACGTGGATTGGGTTTTGAGAGTATTCATGACAGATGTGAGAATTTTAATTAATGGTTTACTTAAGGTGGCAACTTAAACACACATCTGGGTGGATTGAGGTACTTGGGTATTCCAGGATTGCCTGTCTAGGCACTTGGGTAGACCAGGATTGCCTGTTTTTCTTTATGGACCGCCACCCAGGCTCAAAGGGATCATGAGATTATTCATACTAGAAACTTCCGTGTGCAGCCACAAGCTACTATGGGCTCTAGCATAGTTGACTAAGTCGTGTGAACTCTTACAGTGGTAGGCTAGCAGATGTAGGGGATGTAGGTGGTACGGTCTACCCATCGTAAGGTGCAAACGCTTCTGAAAGACTGTGTCTCGGTCATCCGTTTCTCAAAAACCATGTAGTGCGAGAAAGCCAACGGAGGAGATCGAGTCTTGTGGGGAAAAGTGCGCAAACCTCTGCAGAGTGTATAAACTAATCATGGTTAGCCGTGTCCTCGGTTATGGACGTTTTGAGTATCTAGTTCTTGGATTATCATGTTGATCTCATCACGTTACTTTAATTAATTTTGTTGGGTTTTAATGATGATGCTTAATTGGGATTGAGAATGCTGTCAACCATTCTCAATGTTTAACAACCACCATGATAGTTAAATAAAATTTATTCCTTTGCAGTAGGGAAAAATTGGCTTTTCGCAAAAACTATAACCATAGAGCTTTTCCAGCAGCCAAATATGCATGTAGTGATAGCCATTATTCATCATTGCTCTACAGTGTGAATTTGCCAGTACATTCAATGTACTGGCCCTTTGTGGCTGCAACGTCTCATATTGCAGGATTATCTTACGACGAGTAAGTGATACGTTAGGGTTATGATTTCTACACTCAACTTTGCCGTTGGTGTTTATGGGAATCCACAACCTTGTTACTTCCGCTATTTCGATTGAGGTAATAGTATTTACGTTACTTTATACATGTGATTTACCTCTGTTATAAATCCTCGAGTACTGTGTGTGTCAGCATACCGATCCAGGCATGACACTTAAGCACAGAGACTTGACCGTCTGAGGTCGGGTCGCTACGGAGGTGTTGCATCATACCACTGCGCTGGCGTCTCCGTCTGGACTGCCTTCCTTTTTTGCCTATCCTGCTTTGGAGCCCCTTCTTGGCGAATTGCCGCGGGCTCAGCATGGCGTCTCACGGGCCTTCCCTATAAAACACCGTTTGTATACGGTAGGTGAAGTGCGTAAAAGAAAATCCTTTTCAAAGGTTGGGACTTTGGTCTCATTTACCTGCGAGGCTGGGATTAGCCCAGGGTAGTCGGCTGTAATGGCCACCATGGCGTCATCACAGCTTAACTGATAAAAAATCCTATCGATCAGCTCCACGAATATGTCCGGATTGTCCCTAAGGCCGGGATCGAGGGCCCGTTCAGGGTCCTCTGGTTGTGGAGGTGGGCTGCTTATCTCTCTTACAGCCTTACGCAGCTCCTGTGATGAAATTGCAAGGTAAAATATTTGACTGTAGAAATGCGGAATTAGTGGGCATAAAAAGTGGCTGCCTACCCAGCTCGGAGGGTTGTACATGGAGAATCCATCCTGCGGTTTGATACAGAGTAACTCCTCTTCCTCCCCCTTGTACAAACCGGACAAGATTTTGGCTAGGGCAGCAGGCGAGTCTGGCCCTTTGCGGCTGCAGCGGGTGGCATCATCTTCCCCGTTGAAATCCCACATAGGGTGGCCCCGATATTGAAGTGGCTGCACCCCCGCATAAGGCATACTGACATAACCTCGGTTATGGTCAGTCCTGGTTGGGCCAACACCTTTACCCGGCCCATCAGGTAGAGAACGTCTCTATCATCTTCCTCCCGAGGGCTTCGTGGCCGCCAGCTCAGGCGCTTCTTCAAGGGAGCATCATTAAACTCAGGAAGGCCGATCCGAATAGGATTCGGAAGGGGGACGTCCTCCATATAAAACCACTCTGAAGGCCAGTCTTCGGACGTCTTCTTCAGGGTACCGGATAGGTATCCGCTCCCAGCGATGCGCCATACTTCGGCTCCGCCCACTTCATATACTAATCCCCTCTGTGCACGGGGCACTAGGCAAAACAACTTATTCCACAGTGTGAAATGAGCTTCGCAGCCCAAGAACAGTTCGCAAAGGGCTACATAGCCGGTGATATGCAGTATGGAGGCAGGGGTGAGGTTGTGCAACTAGAGGCCGTAGAACTCCAGGAGCCCTCGGAGAAACGGATGGATTGGAAATCCGAGTCCCCTTAACAAATAAGGGACAAGGCATACCCGCTCTACCTTAGAGGGGGTGGTAAAGCTCTCTGCTTGCTCCCCGCCATTGTAGGTGGCGAGCCCGGCTCAAACTGGGACCATATATGCTGGAGGGAGAAATCCCTGGGTTTGCAACTTTACTAATTGGCTGTGCGGGATGGAACACTTCTCCCAATCTCCGGGCTTAGGGCTATCGGGGCGAGAAGAGGAGCTGCGCTGGCCGGCCATGTTGGGATGGATTTTTTCGGGCGCGCTCCGATGAATGCTCGCTAAGGGAGAATGGTTTGGTTTGGATCTGAGAATCCTGGTCTCTTTAATAGGCAGTTCATTCACATAGCTAGGGTGGTAAATGTAAAAACGCCCTGGCTCCTCGCATTCGCTTGACACATGGAAGATGGCCATTATTGGGCACAGAAGCCTAGAAGCGCAACATTTACGAGAAGCCGGACACTATTTAACAGGTACTCGGAGTTTGGAGGAGAACCCGCCTTGCAATGCCGAAGACAATTTGCGTGCCGGACTCATCGACATTGAAGCCTGGTTCGGGGGCTACTGAGGGAGTCCTGGATTATGGGGTATCCGGACAGCCGGACTATATCCTTTGGCCGGACTGTTGGACTATGAAGATACAAGATTGAAGACTTCGTCCCATGTCCGGATGGGACTCTCCTTGGAGTGGAAGGGAAGCTTGGCAATACAGATATGTAGATCTCCTTCTTTGTAACCGACTCTGTGTAACCCTGGCCCCCTCCAGTGTCTATATAAACCGGTGGGTTTAGTCCGTAGGACAACAACAATCATACCATAGGCTAGCTTCTAGGGTTTAGCCTCTTCGATCTCGTGGTAGATCAACTCTTGTAATACCCATATCATCAATATCAATCAAGCAGGAGTAGGGTTTTACCTCCATCGAGAGGGCCCGAACCTGGGTAAAAACATCGTGTCCCTTGTCTCCTGTTACCATCCGCCTAGACGCATAGTTTGGGACCCCCTACCCGAGATCCGCCGGTTTTGACACCGACAATGACAGAAATTGGCAATTTGATAGGAAACTAATATGATGTAAAATAGACCCGGGGGCCATAGGTTTCACTAGAGGCTTCTCTCAATGATAGAAAATATTACGGTGGGTGAACAAATTACTGTCGAGCAATTGATAGAAAAGCGCAAAGTTATGACGATATCTAAGGCAATGATCATGAATATAGGCATCACGTCCGTGTCAAGTAAACCGAAATGATTCTGGATCTACTAGTATTGCTCCACACATCGACCGCTATCCAGCATGCATCTAGAGTATTAAGTTCATAATGAACGGAGTAACGCCTTAAGCAAGATGACATGATGTAGAGGAATTAACTCAAGCAATATGATGAAAACCCCATCTTTTTATCCTTGATGGCAACAATACAAGACGTGCCTTGCTGCCCCTACTGTCACTGGGAAAGGACACCGCAAGATTGAACTCAAAGCTAAGCACTTCTCCCATTGCAAGAAAAACCAATCTAGTTGGCCAAACCAAATCGATAGTTCGAATATACTTGCAAAGATATCAAATCATGCATATAAGAATTCAGAGGAGATTCAAATAATATTCATAGATAAGCTGATCATAAATCCACAATTCATCGAATCTCGGCAAACACACCGCAAAAGAGTATTACATCGAATAGATCTCCAAGAACACCCAGGAGAACTTTGTATTGAGAATCAAAGAGAGAGAAGAAGCCATCAAGCTACTAGCTATGGACCCATAGGTCTGAAGTAAACTACTCACGCATCATCGGAGAGGCAATGGTGTTGATGTAGAAGCCCTCAGTGATCGAATCCCCCTCCTACAGGATGCCGGAAAAGGCCCCAAGATGGGATCCCACGGGAGGTTGCGGCGGTGGAAAATTGGTTTCGTGGCTCCTCCGGATGTTTTTGGGGTATAAGAGTATATATAGGAGGAAGATCTAGGTCAGGAGGTCACCGAGGGGCCCACAAGGTTGGGGGCGCGGCCTACCCCCCGGGCGCGCCATCCAGCCTTGTGGCCGCCTCGCGTCTCTTTTAACTTGCACTCCAAGTCTCTTGGGCGTATTCTGGTCCAAGAAAAATCATCGTGAAAATTTTATTTCGTATGGACTCCATTTGGTATTCCTTTTCTGCGAACCTCTAAAACAAGGAAAAAAACAGAAACTGGCACTAGGCTCTAGGTTAATAGGTTAGTCCCAAAAATCATACGAAATAGCTTATTAATGGATATAAAACATCCAAAACAGATAATATAATAGCATGGAACAATAAAAAAACTATAGATACGTTGAAGACGTATCACACACCGTGCTCAAAAAGATATAAGTGAAGCACTAGAGCAAATCCATAGCTCATAAAAATTTAAGTGAAGCATAGAGAGCAATTCTAACAAGTCATGGCATAATTTTGGCTCTCTCAAATAGGTGTGTCCAGCAAGGGATCAAGACTAAAAACACAAAGCAAACAAGCAAAGACTCATATCATACAAGACGCTCCAAGCAAAACACATAGTATGTGACGAAAAAATATAGCTTTGAGTAAAATACCGATGGTTGTTAGAAGAAAGAGGGGATGCCACTTGGGGCATCCCCAAGCTTAGTTGCTTGCTTCTCATTGGATAATAACTTGGAGTGCCAAGGGCATCCCCAAGCTTAGGCTCTTCTTACTCCTTATTCCTTCATCCATCGTAAGGTAACCCAGAACTTGAAAACTTCAATCACACAAAACTCAACAAAACCTTCGTGAGATCCGTTAGTATAAGAAAACAAATCGCTACTATAAGTGTTGTTGCAAATCAATTCATATTTTATTTTTGCATTATATCTACTGTATTCCAACTTTTCTATGGCAAAAACTCATCCAAGAAAACCATAGAATCATCAAAACAAGCACACACCGCAAAGAAAACAAAATCTTTCAAAAACAGAATAGTCTGTAGCAATCTGGGTATTTGGGATAGTTCTATAACACCAAAAACTCTGAAAAATTAGGACGACCTGAGAAATTTGTGTATTAATCTTCTGCAAAAAGAATTTGTATTTTATCGCTCTCTGGTTAGAAATGAGAATTGTTTTCGTGGGTGCAAAAGTTTCTGTTTTTCAGCAAGATCAAACAACTATCACCCAAGAAGATCCTAAAGGCTTTACTTGGCACAAACACTAATTAAACACAAAAAACACAATCATAACAGTAGCATAATTGTGCTAACACTCAAGAAAAGAAAGAAAAAAGCAAAAATAAATTTTATTCATTGGGTTGCCTCCCAACAAGCGCTATTGTTTCACGCCCCTATCTAGGCATAAAGCAAGTATCTAAATTTTGTAATATCGACAATCGGCAGGAGCCTTAGGGTTGTCTCTTTATTGTATGAAGTGCAATTGCGATGTAATTTCTTTACTTTCTCGCTATCCATTAGCAATAGTTGTAGAAGCAATAGTTGGCAACATGACCCCAACGCAACGATGGAGATCAAGGTGTCGAGCCGGTGATGATGGAGATCATGACGATGCTTTGGAGATGGAGATCGAAAGCACAAGATGATGATGGCCATATCATATCATATATTTTGATTGCATGTGATGTTTATCCTTTATGCATCTTATTTTGCTTAGTACGGCGGTAGCATTATAAGAGTATCCCTTCACTAAATTTCAAGATAAAGGTGTTCTCCCCGAGTACGCACCGTTGCCAAAGTTCGTCGTTTCGAAGCACCTCATGATGATGGGTTGGAAATATTGATAGATCGAACGCCAAATAAAATAAATTGCAGCAAGGTATTTTTTGTATTTTTGGTTTAATAGATCTGAAAATAAAAGGCAAATAAAATAGATCGCAAAGGTAAATAATATGCGAAAGAGACCCGGGGTCGTAGGTTTCAGTAGTGGCTTCTCTTGAGAAAAATAGCAAACGGTGGGTAAACAAATTACTGTTGGGCAATTGATATAACGTCAAATAATCATGACGATATCCAAGAAATGATCATTATATAGGCATCACGTCCAAGATTAGTAGACCGACTCCGGCCTGCATCTACTACTATTACTCCACACATCGGCCGCTATCCAGCATGCATCTAGTGTATTAAGTTCAGGGAGAAATGGAGTAATGCAATAAGAACGATGACATGATGTAGACAAGATCTATTTATGTAGAAATTGTAGCGACCCGACCTCAAACGGTCAAGTCTCTGTGCTTAGTGTCATCCCTGGATCGGTAATGCTGACACACACAGTACTCGAAGGATTTATAACGGAGTAGCAATCAGACACTTATTACATTGCATGTCTCCAAAGAGAACTTATTACAATAAATATGGCTTAAGTCCATCTAAATAAGATAACAACGGAAGGCTTGGAAGATAAAGTGAGTCCATCAACTCCAACGGCATAGCTGAGTGCATGACAAACAACCTAGCGCACCTTACTCCTCGTCTGAAAAGTCCACAACATGATATGTTGCAGCCCGAAAATGGGTCAGCACATGGAATATGCTGGCAATATAACACAGTAGAGCAATGGACAGATAAAAACTATCACTACATGCATATATGGCTGGTGGAGGCTCTATGGTTATATTGTTTTGCGAAAAGCCAATTTTTTCCTACAACAAAGGAATAAATTTTATTTAACTATCATGGTGGTTGAAACATCATTGAGAAGGTTCCTCCAACTCAATCCCAATTAAAGTAATCATTTAACCCAACAAATTAATTTAGAGTGATGAGATCAAGTCAATAACTCATGTACCAGATACTCAAAGTTGTCCATAACCGGGGACATGACTAACCATGATTAGTTTATACACTCTGTAGAGGTTTGTGCACTTTTCCCCACAAGACACAATCTCCTCCGTTGGATTTCTCACACTACCTGGTGTTTGAGAAACGGATGACCGAGACACAGTCTTTCAGAAGCATTAGCTCACCACAGTTACACCTACTTTCCCTCTACATCTGCTAGCCCACCACTGAAAGAGGTCACACAACATACTCAACTATGCCAGAGCCCATAATGGCTTATGGCTGCACACGGAAGTTTCTAGCATGAATAATCTCATGATCCCATTGAGCCTGGGTGGCGGACCATACGATGATCACACGGGTACTCCGGGATATCCTAGGACAACACTGGATTCTCCAGGTGCCCACAAGCAATCCACCCAGATGTGTATAAGTTGCCACCTTAAGTTGAACCATTAATTAACAGTCTCACATCTGTCATGGATACACTCAAACCCAATCCACGTCTACGAGCATAGCATGGCAATATAAGCATAACGCAGAAGTAACTCCCAAGGGTTTGAAAATAAATAGGTAATAGGTTCTACCTCAGCAACTACTTCCCGAACCCACATGTTAAGAGATACTACTCATGCAATGTGTGAGAGTTGTATCTAATGCATAAAAACTGGGTAATAAAGGTGTATGATCAATGTGTTACTTGCCTTGCTGACGATCTGCAAATCCTAAAGACTCGTAGTAGCACGCTTCACACTCCGGGAATTCTATCACAAACAAACAATATCATACATAAGCAATCAAGAAAAGATGCACGGGTAAATCTCAAATAAGAAGATCTAACAAGAAAGTTCAACTGAAGAACTCCGGTTGGCAAAAAGAATCAAATCAAACGGAGCAACGAAACTCAAACTGCGAAGGTAACAAGATCTGATTACTAATCTAGACTAAAGTCAAATTTTACAGTACCAAAATCTTGTCAAGTTGGTTAAAAAGAAAGAGGGCTGCGAGACGAAGATCCAGGCGCTTGAATCGCCTGATTTCGATAAACGAGCGAAAAGATAAACTAAAACGAAAATCAGGGCAGAAATCGCAATCCCCTGGAAAAAGAAATACTGACGAACAGGCTAACGAAAGAAAGTTCGCTGTCTGCGACAAACGGACGAACAACATTCGTTAAAACGAACGTACGGACAAACGTCTGCTAAATAAATAAACTGACGGAAAAAATGATCTAATAAAAAAACAAGATCTAGGGTTTCGGAAGAAAACCGAACGGTTTTCTCACGAAAATCGGCGACGGCGGCGGCTACCTCCGGCGACGGACGGCGAGGCGGCGGTGGGACGGCGGTGCAGCGGCGGCTCCGGCGGGTCGGGCGCGGGGCGGCAAGGCGGCGCGGCTCCGGCGGGCTATGCGACGGCGGCGAGCAGGATCGGCGGCGCGCAGCGGGAGGCGGGCGGCGGCGCGCAGTTTCGGGACTGGGGCGACTTGGGCCTCGGGCCTCGGGGGCGTGTCTTATAAAGCCCCGGGCTAAGTGTCCTAGCCGGACACGGCCCGGTAAGTCGGTTCGATTTTTTTAAATATTCCAACACGCAGAAAAACGATTAAATGAAATACTAAACGGACTCCAAATATCTTGAAATAAATTTTCACGGTCCTCTAAAATTTGCCGGACGACGTGAACATTTATTTGGGCATCTAATGCAATTTTGAAAAACACATATTTTCCTAATTCAAATAAAATTGCAATAAAATCCAAATAAAATTTATTTATTTGATTTTAATATTTTTCCTCCAATATTTCATTTATTTTGGAGAAGTCATATTACCTCCTCCCATATATTCTGATACGAAATATCTTCATAGAGAACAATCATTAAAACCAAAATGATCCTGGTTTTAATATTTCATGAAATTCAAATATGAAAAACGTGGAATCCCCAACTCTCTCTGTGGGTCCTTGAGTTGCTTAGGATTTCGAGGATCGCAAAACAAAATGCAATAAAATATGATATGCATGAATGACCTATGTATAACATTCCAAATTGAAAATTTGGGATGTTACAGAAATAGACCCCATCATTTTATCCTTAGTAGCAACGATACATATTGATGACGGGAAAATGGCGGGCGTGAAAATACGCGTCCACGTCATTGATACAGAGTGAAATTTAAATGTATAAAATAAAAATAGAATCAAACATTGCAGGTACTTTATTTCCAGAACTCTTACATTTACATAAAATGTCTGTTAATTACATCTCCGTAGAGAAAACCCCTCATTAAGAATTCCAACTATCCTATTACATAGAATTGCAACACAAGACTACTACAAAATGATAAAGAAAATCGCTCCTCCTCGCTGTCATTGACGCCGGTGTGCTCGGGGGAGCATCCTCGATCTTCTTCAAGTTACCATGTGTCTTGTTCATTTATATTTTCACTCTTGTACTATTATGAGCAGTACATAGAGTACAAGTGCAATGCATGTTTTTTGCATCGGACACCTAATTCGTGTAGTCGACTTAACTAACATATGCTAGTATGACTATCTTAATCAATTTTCAGGTCATTTCATTTTCACGAGTGATGAGTCGACTAGAAGAGTACCCACTTAATACATGCATGCTACATCTTTTATTGATGCACATATGACCATGCATGAGATGATGGGGCACATGATTAATCCATGTTGGCCTTTGCGCATGCATGGAAATTTAATAAAAGGGGTTCTAGCATCAGAACCATCCCATATGTGTTTGATTTGGTTTGGTATGTTTAATGACAGCATCTGCTAGGCAAATCAGTCTCTTTTGGTTAGGACTAAAGCAAGCTAGATGCAATATCTTTCATTTTATTACGGGTCACATGCATATACTCTAACCATCAGTGGACAGTATATGCGTGTTGCATAGAGTCTATACGCGATATGTAGGATTATATTTTTTTACTTAACCTACATGCATTCATTTTCTTTTATGGGCATATTTTAATTTGGTGCAAAATGAGACAACTAACATTTTTATTATCTCATGTTTACACATTAGATTTCACTTAGCATATTCTATATGCATTAGAGTATGCTCATTTCGTCATCTATATGACAGATGTAAATAACATTTGTATCTTCCTGTTTGTATTACTACTAACGTGGCATAGCATGTATGTCCGTAGTGTAACCAACAAGAGGCTTGAAACATAATTTGGCGAGCATCCAATTTATACATTTTCATGCTCTAGATTGAAGGTACACGCACAATTTACATTGTCTTGTTTTGTGCAACTCAAACAAATGAAGAGTGCATTTTTTGTAGGCACACATTTATTTTATGATTTTATGTAGATGGTCATTTAGGGTTTGTGTATGTTTCATATTTGTTTTCCCCTGAGCTTTACCTTAGTTTGTTCCACCATGATCAACCAAGGACTGGAATTTATCCTCTTTGACATAATCACACTTTGGCTCGTATCACGATGATCAGCCAAGGCAAAAATGACAAGATGGAAATATATGTTGTTTGCTCCTTGATTAGTATCATGATGATCGGCCAAGGAGTATTTTTGTTGCTCTAAACATATTCGCACTTTGGCTCGTATCATGATGATCAGCCAAGGCAAAATGTCAATATGGGACTATATGGAGAATGCTCCTTGGTTTGTATCACAATGATCAACCAAGGACGAATTTTATTCTCTTAAATATAAGTACTCTTTGGCTCGTATCACGATGATCAACCATGGCAAATATCAAGATGAAGATATATGGAGAATGCTCCTTGGTTTGTATCACAATGACCAACCAAGGGCAAATTTTCCTCTCCTGAACATAACTGCTCTTTGGCTCGTCTCACGATGATCAGCCAAGGCAGAATGTCAAGATGAGGATACATGGGGCATACTCCTTGGTTTGTATCACAATGATCAACCAAGAAGCGAGATGAACATTATGAGATATATAGGAGGAGCAAGAAGATTAGAGGAGGATCATGATTCCCGCCTTGTCTACCTTTCTCAGGCTCCTGACTGGACGACGGCCTTGCAGCAGCAGCAGCAGCGTATATGTGGATGAGAGCAGCAGCGCCAGCACAACAACACTAGCGGTAGCACAACGGAGCGATGGAAAAAAGGAGAGCAGGCTAGCCTTTGGTTGCACTAGGCACACTAGTATTTATAGGGCTGGCAAGCAGCGGAGCGTTGAGACGTGTGTGCCCACGTCCTTGATCATGGGATCGTGCAGGATAGTGGGAGCGTGGGGAACCGCTGGCTCCTTTCTTTAGTATATTTTATTTATTATTCCTTAATTGCTAGTTGACCAATGCTTTGAACCGGCAAGCTTGTAATTAGGTGATGGGCTTTGGATATTTTAATGGATGTGTGGGCCTTGGTGCCATGTGAGAACTTCATGCACGTATATGCGACCATATTTTTTAATGGGCTAAACTTGATTAGCTACTAATGACGTATTAAGGCTTATGCTGAGGGTGTGCGCGTTTAATTATTTTCTCGGCAATTCGAAGTCTAATGTCATATATGATATCAGATGAGCATGTTGACCGAATATTTTCCAACCGAATACATATGGGTCGATACCCCACTAGAAACGCCATTTCTTTATTTATATTTTGTTAGTGCGATATATATTTTTATGTGTCGCATCGATATCTCTCATCGACAATGGAACAAGGACTCCATCTACATGTGGTCGATATTTCGTAGATATTGTGATTTTATGTTGGTATCTCGCACTCGCCGTAGGTGGCGGTGTGCATGGATGAAGGTACGTATGATTTTCGTCGGGACAGATTTTCCATGGAGATTTTTATTCACTTTCCAAATTTCTCATGTATCCTCTCTTTTATTAATTTATTTTGTATGCCTATTATTTTAAGTGGTGGAGATTCACCACGGCCATTTCCTTTGTCTATTCGGCAATTCGCCATTTTTTATATAATTTGCCTTTATCATATTTTGATAATAGATATCACTCTGTATTTTACTTCGGCGAAATTCCGTGTCAACACATACGTGTCATTCCACTTCTGTCATTGGGATCAAGCATCGTAAGATCGAACCCACTACAAAGCATCTCTTCCCATTGCAAGATAAATAGATCAAGGTGGCCAAACAAAACCCAAATATCATAGAATACATACGAGGCTATAAGCAATCATGCATATAAGAGATCAACGAAACTCAAATAACTTTCATGCATAAAAAGAGATAGATCTGATCATAAACTCAAAGTTCCTCGAATCCCAACAAACACACCGCAAAAGAGTTACATAATATGGATCTCCAAGAGACCATTGTATTGAGAATCAAACGAGAGGGAGGAGGCTATCTAGCTACTAACTACGGAACCAAAGGTCTACAAAGAACTACTCACGCATCATCGGAGAGACACCAATGCAAGTGGTGAACCCCTCCATGATGGTGTCCATATTGGATCTGGTGGTTCTAGACTCTGCGGCGGCTGGAGTTCATTTTCGTCGACTCCCCTAGGGTTTCTGGAATATTGGGGTATTTATAGAGCAAAGAGGTGGTTCGGGGGGCACCCGAGGTGGGTGCAACCCACCAGGGCGCGTTTGGGCCTCCAGGCGCGCCCTGGTGGGTTGTGCTCCCCTCGGAGCACCCCCCCAGGCGCTTCTCCGGCCCATTGGATGTCTTCTGGTCCAAAAAATCCATAAAAAGTTTCGCCGTGTTTGGACTCCGTTTGGTATTGATTACTTGCGATGTAAAAAAAAGCAAAAAACAGCAACTGGCACTTGGCACTATGTCAATAGGTTAGTACCAAAAAATGATATAAAATGACTACAAAATGATTATAAAACATCCAATAATGATAATATAACATCATGGAACAACCAAATTATAGATACATTGGAGACGTATCATTAACTTGAGAGGTGTTTATTTAAGTGGGAGTTCATTAGTAATTTGATTAATTGAACTTAATTTATCATGAACTTAGTCTTAATATTTTTGCATATCTTTGTTGTAGATCAATGGCCCGTGCTACCATTCCTCTGAATTTTAATGTGTTCCTAGAGAAAGCAAAGTTGAAACTTGATGGTAGCAACTACGCGGACAGGGTATGTAACTGGACGATCATCCTCATTGCCGCACATAAGAATTATGTCCTTGATGCACCACTACGTGACAGACCTGCTGCAGGAGCAAATGCAGCTGTTATGAACATCTGTCAGGCTTGATCTGATGACTACTCAATAGTTCAGTATGGCATGCTTTAAGGCTTAGAACCAGGATTTCCAAGACGTTTTGAACGTCATGCAGCATATGAGATGTTCCAAGAGTTGAAGGTAATATTTCAAGAAAATGCCCAGGTAGAGAGATATGAAGTCTCCAACAAGTTCTATAGCTGCAAGATGGAGGAGAAAAGTTATGTCAGTGAACACATACTCAAAATGTCTAGGTATCATAACCAGTTGACTAACTCGGGAGTTGATCTTCCAGTTGATCGTGTTATTGACAGAGTTTTTCAGTCACTGCCACCAAGCTAAAAAGGCTTCGTGATGAACTATAATATGCAAGGGATGAATAAAACAATTCCTGAGCTCTTCACAATGCTTAAGGCCGCGGAGGAAGAAATCAAGAAGGAGCATCAAGTGTTGATGGTTAACAAGACCACTAGTTTCAAGAAAAAGGGCAAGGGAAAGAAAGGGGACTTTAAGAAGAAAGGCTACCTCTACATCTACCTTCGTGATTAGTTTTAGACCTCAATAATTGTTATTTGGTACCAGCGTTGAGCATGAACATTATATCTGGATCTTGTTTATTGCGAGAACGGTTGTTCATTTAAATCAGAGAATAATGGTTGTTCTATTTATATGAGCAATATCTTTTATGGTCATGCACCCTTGATGAATGGTCTATTCTTGTTGAATCTCAATTGTAGTGATACACATATTAATAATATTGATACCAAAAGATGCAAAGTTGATAATGATAGTGCAGCATACTTGTGGCACTGTCGGTTAGGTCATATTGGTGTAAAGCGCATGCAGAAACTCCATGCAGATGGACTTTTGGAGTCACTTGATTACGAATCATTTGATACTTGAGAACCATGCCTCATGGGCAAGATGACTAAAAGTCCATTCTCCGAAACAATTGAGCGAGCTAATGACTTAATGGAAATAATACATAGCGATGTATGCGGTCTGATGAGTGTTGAGGCACGCGGCGGGTATCGTTATTTGCTGACCTTCATAGTTGATTGAGTAGGTATGGGTATATCTACTTGATGAAACACAAGTCTGAAACATTTGAAAAGTTCAAAGAATTTCAGAGTGAAGTGGAGAATCATCGTAACAAGAAAATAAAGTTTCTACGATCTGATCAGAGAGGCGAATATTTGAGTTAAGAGTTTGGCCTTCATTTAAAACAATGTGGAATAGTTTCACAACTCACACCACCTGGAACACCACAGTGTAATGGTGTGTCCGAATGTCGTAACCGTACTTTATTAGATATGGAGCGTTCTATGATTTGTCTTACCGATTTACCACTATCATTTTGGGGTTATGCATTAGAGAGATCTGCATTCACGTTAAATGGGGCACCATCTAAATCCGTTAAGACGACACCGTATGAACTCTGGTTTGGTAAGAAACCTAAGCTGTCCTTTCTTAAAGTTTGGGGTTGCGACACTTATGTCGAAAGGCTTCAGCCTGATAAGCTCGAACCCAAATCGGAGAAGTGCGTCTTCATAGGATACCCTAAGGAAACAATTGGGTACACCTTCTACCAAAGATCCGAAGGCAAGATCTTTGTTGCCAACAATGGATCCTTTCTAGAGAAGAAGTTTCTTTCGAAAGAAGTGAGTGGGAGGAAAGTAGAAATTGATGATATAATTGTTCCTTCTCTCGAATTGGAAAGTAGCACATAAGAGAAATTCGTTCCCATGATGCCTACACCAAATAGAGAGGAAGCTAATGATGATGATCATGAAACCTCGGATCAAGTTACTACCAGACCTCATAGGTTGAAAAGAGCATGTTCCGCATCAGAGTGGTCCGGTAATCCTATCCTAGAAGTCATTTTGTTAGACCATGGCGAACCTACGAACTATGAAGAAGGTATGATGAGCCCAGATTCCAATAAATGGCTTGAGGCCATGAATTCTGAGATAGGATCCATGTATGAGAACAAAGTATGGACTTTGGTGGACTTGCCCGATGATCGGAAAGCCATTGATAATAAATGGATCTTCATGAGGAAGATAAACGCTGGTGATAATGTCACCATCTACAAAGCTCGACTTGTCGCGAAAGGTTTTCGACAAGTTCAAGGGGTTGACTACAATGAGAGTTTCTCACCTGTAGCGATGCAAGTCAGTCCAAATCATGTTAGCAATTGCTGCATTTGATAATTATGAAATCTGGCAAATGGACGTCAAAATTTCATTCCTTAATGGATTTCTCAAAGAAGAGTTGTATATGATGCAACCAGAAGGTTTTGTCGATCCTAAAGGTTCTAACAAAGTGTGCAAGTTCCAGTGATCCATCTATGGACTCGTGCAAAGCATCTCGGAGCTGGAATATATGCTTTGATGAGGTGATCAAAGCATATTGTTTTATACAGACCTATGGTGAAGCCTGTATTTACAAGAAAGTGAGTGGGAGCTTTGTAGCATTTCTGATATTATATGTGGATGACATATTGTTGATTGGAAATGATATAGAATTACTGGATAGCATAAAAGGATACCTAAATAAGAATTTTTCAATGAAAGACCTCGGTGAAGCTGCTTATATATTGGGCATCAAGATCTATAGAGATAGATCGAGACGCTTAATCGGACTTTCACAAAGCACATACCTTGATAAAGTTTTGAAGAAGTTCAAAATGGACCAGTCAAAGAAAGGGTTCTTATCTGTGTTACAAGGTGTGAAATTGAGTCAGACTCAAAGCCCGACCACTGCAGAAGATAGAGAGAAAATGAAAGTCATTCCCTATGCCTCAGCCATAGGTTCTATCATGTATGCTATGATGTGTACATGACCTGATGTGTGCCTTGCCATAAGTTTGGAAGGGAGGTACCAAAGTAATCCAGGAGTGGAGCACTAGACAACGGTCAAGAACATCATGAAGTACCTGAAAAGGACCAAGGATATGTTTCTCGTTTATGGAGGTGACAAAGAGCTCGTCGTAAATGGTTATGTCGATGCTAGCTTTGCCACTGATTCAGATGACTCTAAGTCACAAACCGGATACACATTTATATTGAATGGTGGAGCAGTCAGTTGGTGCAGTTCCAAGCAGAGCGTCGTGACGGGATCTACATGTGAAGCGGAGTACATAGCTGCTTCGGAAGCAGCTCATGAAGGAGTCTGGATGAAGGAGTTCATATCCGATCTGGGTGTAATACACAATGCATCGGGTCCAATGAAAATCTTTTTGTGACAACACTGGAGCAATTGCCTTGGCGAAGGAATCCAGGTTTCACAAGACAACCAAACACATCAAGAGACGTTTCAACTCCATTCGTGAAAATTTCAAGGATGGACACATAGAAGTTTGCAAAATACATACGGATCTGAATATAGCAGACCCGTTGACTAAGCCTCTTTCGCGAGCAAAACATGATCAGCACCAGGACTCCATGGGTGTTAGATTCATTACAATGTAATCTAGATTATTGACTCTAGTGCAAGTGGGAGACTGAAGGAAATATGCCCTAGAGGCAATAATAAAGTAGTTAGTTTATGTTTCCTTATTCATGATAAAGGTTTATTATTCATGCTAGAATTGTATTGATCGGAAACTTAAATACATGTGTTAATACATAAACAAATACCGTGCCCCTAGTAAGCCTCTACTAGACTAGCTCGTTGATCAAAGATGGTTAAGGTTTCCTAACCATAGACATGTGTTGTCATTTGATAACGGGATCACATCATTAGGAGAATGATGTGATGGACAAGACCCATCCGTTAGCTTACCATATTGATCGTTCAGTTTATTGCTATTGCTTTCTTAATGACAAATACATATTCCTTCAACTATGATATTATGCAACTCCCGGATATCAAAGTAATATCTTGTGTGCTTTTAAACATCACAATGTAACTGGGTGATCATAAAGATGCTCTACAAGTATGTAGCGACCTGGTCCCAATGGACCATAGTCTCTGTGCTTAAGTGTCATCCCTGGATCGGTATTGCTGACACACACAGTACTCGAGGATTTATAACAGAGTTCAATCACGCACTTATTACATCGACTGTCTCAAAAAGAGTACTTATTACAATAATATGGCTGAAGGCCATCTAAATAAGATAACCGCGGAAGCATAGAAGATAAATGAGTCCATCCAACTCCACGGCAATACTGAGTGCACGACAACGACCTAGCGCACCTTACTCTTCGTTTGAAAATTCTGCAACATGATACATTGCAGCCGTGTAGGTCAGCACATGGAATATGCTGGCAAGATAACACCATAGAGCAATGAACAAATAACATCTATCACTACATGCATATTTGGCTGGTGGAGGCTCTACGGTTATCATTTGCATAAAGCTAATTTTTTCCTACAACAAAGGAATATATTTTATTTAACTACAAAGTTTGTTGAAATTATTGAGAAGGTACCCCCAAATCAAACCCAAATTAACATCAATAACCCAACAAATTCATTAAGTAAAGTGATGAGATCAACATAATAATTCAAGTACCAGGTACTCAAGATGTCCATAACCAGGGACACGACTAACCATGATTAGTTTATACACTCTGCAGAGGTTTGCGCACTTTTCCTCACAAGACTCGATCTCCTTCGTTGTATTTCTCGCACTGCATGATGTTTGAGAAACGGATGACTGAGACACAGTCTTTCTGAAGAGGTCCCCTTAACCGATAGATAGGCTGGTACACCTACAATCCCCTACATCTGCTAGCCCATCATGGAAAGGTTTCCCACAACTTACTCAACTATGCCAAAGCCCATAATGGCTTATGTCTGCACACGGAAGTTTCTAGAATGAATAATCTTATGATCCCTTTGAGGCTGGGAGGCAAACCATAGGATGATCACACGGGTACCATGAGATCTCCTTGGACAACACTGGATTCCCCAGGTGCCCACAACCAATCCACGTAGATGTGTATTAAAGTAGCCACCTTAAGTTAACCCTTAGATATAACTAACTCTCACATCTTTGATGAATCTCACAAACCAATCCACGTCTACAAGCATAGCAAAGTAGTATAAGCATAGCGAATAAACCCAGGGTTTGATAAAAGATAATAGGTTCCTACCTCATCAACTACTTCCCAATACCCACATGTTATCAAAGTACTACTCATGCAATGTTTGAGGGTCAAAACTAATGCATAAAAACTGGGCAATAAAGGGATATGATCAAAGTGTTACTTGCCTTGCTGACGATCGGAAAACCCTAGACATTCGTAGTAGCAAGCCTCGCACTCCGGAAACTCTATCGTGAACAAACAATAGCATACAAAAGCACTCAAGCATAAGATGCACATATAAAACCCAAAAGAAAAGATCTAAATAGAAAGTTCAAGTGAAGAGCTCCGATTTGCAAAAATAAGAAATCGAATTGGAGTTACGAGACACAAACTACGATCAAAAGAAGTTCAAATTCAAATCTTCTCGAAACCAATTTTCAAATTTCCAAAATCATGTTCAAGTTGTTTATCTGAACATGGGGAAACAATATGAAGATTTTGGCATTGGTTTCGTTGGATTTGGATAAACGAGCGTAAAGTAGTGAGGGTTTCAAGATCAGGGACTAATTGTAAGAAAACTATTCACGGATAGGTCCCTGGCCGAAAATAAAACTAAAAAGAAAAATCTATCGGACGAACGTCCGCTAACAGAGACTAATGAAAGAATTCGTTCGTTAATGGAACAAATCGGGTGAACGTTCGCTAATTAACGAAATAAAATAAAAACGGATCTATCCTAACTAAACCGAAACTAAAAAAATGAAAAAGTTACCGGCGAACCGGGACGTTTTTACCGGTTAAACGGGGTTCGGCCGGTGGCGGTCAACGGCGAGCGGGCGGTGGCTCCGACGAGGCGATGGTGAGGCGGCGCGGCACGGCAGAGGGGCGGCGGGGAGCGGCGCGACGAGGCAGGCGGCAGCGCGGCGCAAGCGGCGGCGACAGCGGCGACGGTGCGACGGGGCGACTCGGCTTGGGGTGGCGGAGCGGGTTGAGGAGGAGACGGGGCGGCAGCGGCGCTATATAAAGGCTCCGAGGTTAAACGGGGCAGGGCTTGGGGTGGCGGAGCGGGTTGAGGAGGAGAAGCAACGGCGGCGTGGCGCTCCCGGACTCCCGCCGGAGTCTGGCTCGGAAGCGACTCGGGCGTGGGGAAGGCGGTGGCGGCGGCCGAGCCTTGGCCTAGCTCGGCTGGGCTGGCCCAGTTCGGCGCGTGGAATTTCTTTTAAATAATTTTGCCGAAAAGGAAAAAAATCCAAAATAAAATAAATAAAAATCCCAAAAATATTTTTCACGGTCCTCTCCTAATATTTAGGACAACATGAACATTTTCTAGGCTAAAATGCAATTTTTTAAAAATGCATTTTTTCCCAAACTTAACCGAATAAAATTTCAAATAAAATTCAAATAAATAAATACTTTTATTTAAAATTAAATTTCCATCATTTCCTCTATTTCTAAGAAGTCATATTATCTTCTCTCCTTAATTTATTTATTTTAAAATAATTGGAAAAATAATTTGAATAAAACCACTTTGATCCAAATTACCAATTTAGAAAAATTCAAAAATGGATTTTTGTGAAAACCTCCAACTCTCTTAATTGGTCCTTGAGTTGCTTAAGGCTTCTAGGATCAAAATGTCCAAATAAACCAAATTAAAAAATGCAAGAATCATGGATGCATATGATGACCTAATGATTAACATCCAAATTGAAAATTGGGATGTTACAAACCTACCCCCCTTAAGATGAATCTCGCCCTCGAGATTCGGGTTTGCTAGCAAATAGGTGTGGGTGGTCTTTCCGTAGGTCTTCTTCTCGCTCCCACGTGGCTTCCTCCTCGGTATGGTGGCTCCACTGAACTTTGCAAAACTTGATGACCTTACTGCGTGTAACTCGGCTGGCAAACTAGAGAATCTTGACAGGTTTCTCCTCGTAGGTTAGGTCACTTTCCAACTGAATAGCTTCCAGGGGCACTGTATGTCTCAGAGGAATATCGGCCATCTCTGCATGGCACTTCTTAAACTGGGAAACGTGAAACACATCATGAACTCCTGACGATCCTTCGGGAAACTCCAACTTCGTCAGCTTCAGGAGTCCACTCGAACTTGTCAGATTTCTTCATCAGTCGGTAAAGAGGTAACGCCTTTTCACCGAGAAGAGAAATGAATCGGCTCAATGCAGCCAAACAACCAGTAAGCTTCTGAACATCATGCACGCGCATGGGGCGTTTCATTCAGAGGATGGCACTAACTTTCTCTGGGTTTGCATCGATCCCTCATTCGGAAACGAGGAAACCGAGTAACTTTCCACCTGGGACTCCGAATGTACACTTCGAGGGATTAAGTTTGATATCATATCTTCTCAAAGGTTTCAGCGAGGACAGTCAGTAGGTCGGAACCTTTATGTGAGTTGACCATGATGTCATCCATGTATGCTTCCACATTTCGACTGATTTGAATGAGCATGCACTTTTGTATCATGCGCATGAATGTGGCACCAGCATTCTTGAGACCAAAGGGCATGGTAACATAGCAAAAGCATCCGAACGGGGTGATAAAAGTTGTTTTTATTTCATCGGGTCCATACAGTCGGATCTAATGATACCCGGAATAAGCGTCCAAAAAGGACAAACGCTCACATCCCGTAGTTGAGTCGACAATTTGGTTGATGCGGGGCACTCAACTGCTAGAAGTCGAGGCACCTCTTCACCAATTGTGTTTCTCTTCTCCACGGCGGACCGTTGGAGATGCTCTTTGATAGGCCTTACTTTCGAGTCGACTCGCTAATGGTGCTCCGCCAGTTCCCTGGTACACCCAGCATGTCAGAAGGCTTCCATGCAAACATGTCCCAGTTCTCACGGTGGAACTGGATGAGCACTTCTTCCTATTTGTCGTCGAGTGATGTTGAAATGTGAGTCGGAGCGGCATTGGGATCGGTTGGGTGAATGTGAACTTGCTTGGTTTCACCAGACGACAGAAACATAGACTCTGAAGCGGGCTTCTTGGCACATAACAAATCACTTGGATCTGCATTCTTCTGATATTCCTGCATTTCCACTGCTGCCATCTGCTCATCGGCAATCTTTGAGCCCTTCTGGAGGCACTCTTCCGCTCTCTGCCGATTACCAATGATTGTGATCACACCCTTGGGACTAGGCATCTTCAGCCTGAGGTACACGTAACATGGCCGAGCCATGAAACGGGCAGATGCAGGTCTGGTCTTCCACCGATCAAAATTTCTACTCGACCACCATATTACCATTAGTATTCTCCCATGTATATAGTAATAGTCCGTGAGATTTTGTAATGGTAGCTTAGATCGATTGTATGCTCTTGTTTGAATTGAGTGGTGTGAAATGAATGTGTTTGTCTCATGTGCATATGGGTAGTGATTTCTCTTTAGTCCTCACTCTATTCTGTTCTCACCCCTCTAAACCTATCAGATGCCTCCGAGACGTGATCCCGGATTTGTCTTCCCACCAGAGCTCACTCAGTTGATCCAACAACAGAATGCCTTGATGCAGTTGTTAGTCCAGAACCAAGGCAACGACAACAACAACAATCCACCGCCACGACCTCCAGTTGACAACTTAGCCCGCTTTCTAAGGTTGAATCCGGCAGTGTTCTCTAGTAGCACTGAGCCGATTGTTGCTGATGACTGGCTCCGCAAGATTGGAAGGGAGTTGACCACCGCAGGTTGCACAAATGCTGAGAAGGTGCGCTTTGCCGCACATCAACTGGATGGACCCACAGCCTCATGGTGGGAGAATTACACTGCCGCTTTCCCCGTGGTCAATGTCACTTGGGATTAGTTTCAGCAGGCCTTCCACACTGCACATGTCTCAGCTGGAGCTATGAGCATGAATAAGCATGAGTTTCACAACTTACGCCAGGGAAATCATACTGTGGCGCAGTACGTGGATGAGTTCAGCAAGTTAGCTCACTATGCCCCAGATGATGTGGCCACAGATACCGCGAAGCAGGAGAAGTTTATGGAGGGGCTGAATGACGAGTTGAGTATGCAGTTGATGGTGGCAACATTCGCCAACTATCAAGAGCTGGTAGACATGGCTCTTATGATTGAGGGCAAGCGACAGCAGATAGAGAGCAACAAACGGAAGTATGGACACGGGAAGTGCAACTCTCGAACCCAAAGAGGAGCTAAAGGTAGAACAAATATTCCCCCAAGTTCTATCAACCACCTATACAACTCTACGCACACTTGACGTTTGCTTTACCTATGAAAGTGCATTATACCGACTAGAGGGGGTGAATAGGCGATATTTATGAATTGTTCATTGAGGAATTTGCCGGTGAGGAAATTCCTTAGCGAAGAACTACTAGCAGCGGAATAAGTACTCAAAATTAAACATAACAGAACACAAGCATGGTCATCATGATGAAATGAAGACAAGCACAGAGTATAGAAAGTGTAATCACAGGATAACATAGGATGAAGACAAATAGACTGAAGAAATTGAACTAAGGAAATTGAGAAAGTTTTCAGTCAAAGTCTTCAAACAGATATTAATAAGCACACAACAATTGTAATGAGGAAATGGAAGGGTTGAGGAAATAGAACTAGTAAGCTGGGTGAAGACAATGATTTGGTAGACCAGTTCCAACTGTTGTCTCAGTTGTACATCTGGTTGGAGCGGCTAGGTATTTAAACCTGAGGACACACAGTCCCGGACACATAGTCCTCACTGTATTCTCCTTGAGCTAAGGTCACACAGACCTCGCCCAATCACTCATGGTAAGTCTTCAGGTGACTTCTGAACCTTCACAAACTCGGTCACTCGGCGATCCACAATTCCTCTTGGATGCTCTAGACCATGACGCCTAACCGTCTGGAAGAAGCGAAGTCTTCAAAGGTAACAAGCATCGGATCCACGCAGGATCAATCTCTTCAGTGATGCTCAATCACTTTGGGTTTGTAGGTGTTTGGGTTTGGGTTTTCCTCACTCGATGATTTTCGCTCAAAGTCCTCGGAGGATGGGATGCTCTCAAATGACAAGTGTCAGTTTCTCTCAAAGCAGCCAACCAGCTAGTGGTTGTAGGGGGCGGCTATTTATAGCCTAGGGAGCAGCCCGACATGATCAGACATAAATGCCCTTCAATGATATGACCGTTAGGTGGATAAGATATTTTGGGACAGCTGGGGCGTAGCACAGCAACGGTCGGAAATTTGAGGCTCAAATTCCTCAGGGCTATCATGTTCCTCACTATGTAGGCAATCCACACTGGCGAATTCCTAACTTCTCAGTCAGAAAAAATTCCTCAGAGACCAGAAGAACTTCGTCTCTGTCACTGAAGAATATGACTGAACTATATGAGATTACTCGAAGGGATTGGTAGGTGTAGGATATTGAGTTGAGCATCACATGAAAATTTTTCCTTAGTATTTCCTCGACCCCCTTTAACAGTACGGCGTTTCCTATGACTCAAGAAAGATAAAATGAAACTATGAAAACAAAAGTCTTCACGCTTCATGTTCCTCGAATCAATACCAAGTCTTCAAGGTCACACCAATTTCTTCACTTTCAAAGTCTTCAGAAAGTATTCAGAAAACCAAAATCTTCAGTTGAAGATATTCATTTTTAGAGGTCGACTTTCTCTGTAAATATCAAACTCCTCATAGACTTATAGACCTGTGTACACTCATAAACACATTAGTCCCTTAACCTATAAGTCTTCAATACACCAAAATCACTAAGGGGCACTAGATGCACTTACAATCTCCCCCTTTTTGGTGATTGATGACAACATAGGTTAAGTTTTCAACGGGGATAAATATATGAAGTGTAAAAACTGATATTGAGGAATTTGATTGCAAGATATAGAAGAACTCCCCCTGAAGATGTGCATAGTGAGGAATTTGCTTTTGAAGCAATGCACACTTGAAGAGATGAATCATGGAGATCTCCCCCTATATCTTGTAATTCATACACGCATTTGATATATAGTATGAAGAATTTGAAATGCATGATGAAATATGGTGCCTGATGTAATTCAGCATGCGTGCATTAACATTAGTGAGGAATAAGCATGCAGAAAAACACAACAAAAACATCAAACCACCATAGATTTTAAGTTTACAACTTGATCCAGCAAAGTTATCAAAGGAACGAGAGTTGTAACTTAGAAAAAATGCCCATATAAGATAGACCCGCTTGAAGACTAACTCAAATTTCTCCCCCTTTGTCATCGAATGACCAAAAGGGTTGAAAATGAGGAATAGAGCCCCTGAAGAATATCAAGTTGATGAAGGAGTGCCAGCGTTGTTGGGGTCGTTTGTCGTAGTAGGGCCTGCTGCAGTGTCGTCCAAGTCTTCATGCTCGTCGTTGTCCCGCGATGAAGAATAGGAGCTGGCCACCAAGGAAGGAGCTTTGACCTTCTTGTATTTCTTCGGTGGAGGAGCAGACCAGTCAAAATCTTCCTTGGGACCCATGCTCTTCAGATCTTCTTCACCATATACATGTGACAGAATAGCCCAAGTGCGACCGAAGACCTCATGGAGGTAGTAATTGTTTTTCTTGACTGCATTGTGTGTAGCAGTCATGTTGTGAAGAATTGAACCAAACTGACGCTTAACCCATTTATGGTTTCGATCCACCTTCTGGTGAAAACTAAGCAAAAGCTCACTGTCAGTCATCACACGAGGAGCAGTGGCTTGAGGATTTGACTTGGATGCGTGGGCAGCAGAATCATGAGTGGCAGAGTCATCATTGGTGGAATAAGATGCAGCTTTGCGAAACTGACCATCCAATGGATGAATGGCTTCATCAATAACAGCTAGTGCCTTGCTCTTTTCATCAGCTAAGGAATAGGTCTGCTTGAGGACTTCAATCGGGGGCAAGTAGCTGAGGTGATTCTGAAAATCAGCCTTGTAGTTGAGTGAAGACCTTGTCCTGAGGAATCTCATAATCCAAGGTGCATAAGGCTTCAGCTCAAACGGAGAAAGTGCAACGTTTGCGAGAGTCCTCATGAAGAAATCATGATAGTTGACGGGTATGCCATGAATGATGTTGAATACCAGATTCTTCATGATGCCAACAATTTCCTCATCAGAAGAGTCATGGCCTTTGATTGGACTCATAGTCTTCGTCAGAATGCGATAGACTGTCCTTGGTACATACTGCAATTCCTTCACGAGGAATTTTGTCCTTGAGGCTTGACCAGGTTTCAGAGGCTTCATAAGAACTTGCATATAATGAGAAGTGAGATCAGGTTCTTGGTACAGGAAACAGGCTCCTTCAAGTGGAGGACTGATGGGCAGGGCGTGAAGTAATTCAGAGGCCGGTGATTTGTAGTGAGTGTTTTCGGTCATCCAGTCCAAAACCCAAGATTTCACATCGTCATCATCTCCTGTGATGTGCAGTGTTGCGTAGAAGTGAAGAATGAGTTCTTCATTCCAATCAACTATGTCTGTGCAAAAGTTGAGGAGGCATGTGTCATGAATCACACTGAGGACAAGTGTGAAGTATGGCAGTGATTCCATGTCCACATGAGGAATATGCTCGTGGTCGAAGATTTTGTCCTTGTTGAAGAGAAGTGAAGGCCTGGCTGGAGGTCCAGAATCGCTTCCTTCTAAGACGAGCAGAGTCATAGGGATTGTAGTATGTGAAGAATACATGCTCGCCAAAGAAATCATCATCCTTGAATTTTTGCTTCTTTGAGAATGGATCCTTTGGTTTGGGCTGAGGAGTGTCAATCAATTGCATTATCACCTCAGGAATTGCAATCTCAGGTTGCATAGGCTGAGGAATTTCAGCTTCTTCTTCAGTGACAGCCTGGGTCTTCAATTTTTCATTTTCATTTTCATTTTCTTCAGCACTAGTGGCTGGAATTTCTTCATGGACAGACGGTGTGGCATGTGGTTCATCAGAGCCCATTTGTACTGTAGTAACTGGGGACTGAGGAATTTGTTGCAACGGTGTGAACAGTGGAGAGTTGGGGTGCTGACTTTCCCAAAAGTCATCATTCAACACAGGTGTGGTACAACCAATGTCCACATCCTCATCTTCCATTTCTTCGACGCCGGCCTCTTCAACAGTAAACTGAGGCATAGGCGAGGAAACAACTAGAGTTTTAGGGATTGCATCCACTTCAATTTCTTCATCCAACTGCTCTGACGAAGCAGTAGAAGGATTTTCTTCATCGGATTCGCTAGGAATCACGTATTCTTCATCATAAGGAACAAGGTCCTTTGATGGCATGGTTGAGATAGGAACAACATCAATGGGGTTTGCAAACGAGCTGGTCAAAGGCTTCATCTTCTTCGGGGTTGAATAATCTGATGAAGTTGATGCCTTCCTTTTCTTCACTGCTGCACGCTCTGCAGCCTTGGTCTTCTTCACATCTGATGCAGATGGAAGGATCGGAGTTGGAGTAGGTGCAGGAGGAGCAGAGGAACTTGGTTGAGTTTCTTCAGGCACAACTATCGCAGTTGCCCTGACTTCTTCATTTTCTTCAGCGGCTGGAATGCAGTCATCAGCCCTGGAACTCTCATTTTCTCCAGTAGCCTGATTTTCATCAGTGATGCTGGCGTGATCTTTAGTTGGTTGAGCAGAGGCTTCGGCTTGAGGAATTTCTTGTTGCATTGGAGCTGCAACATTGGAGGTGAACTTTTCAAACAATTTCACAAACCCGACTTTGGCTCCAAGCCAGTCAGCACGGTATGCGTCAAATTCATCACTGAGTTTCTTGATCTCAGATTGAATAGTGACAAGTTCTTCAGTTGTACAAAGACAACATTTTTCTTCAGGAAACGCTCCTTCCTGTATTGTGCTTTCTTGAGCTGCCTGGCCTTCTCATATTTCTATTTTTCTTCTTGGATGAAGGCAGTCAGCCTATGACTTTGGCTAGGAGTCAATTTGAAATCAGGCATAGGAGTGTTGGGGTCCTTATGCCAGAGATCACAGTAGTCGAGGATCAAGTTTGGATCCAAAAGCAGAGGCACAATTGTGCCTTTGGCTCTAGCGGCCTTGACTTGCCTATCTTTGATGATTTCTGCAAGTTCATCATCATCATCTTCGTCTTCATCGGATGTCGCTTGGAAGGCGACCTGCTTCTTTTGAGAACCTGGGCGAGAACCTCGTCCAGCAGTGGACTTTGTCTTCAGCAGAGAGGGTCCCGTTGAAGAATTTGGTGCTGCTGAGGAACTAGCAGAAACTATTGAGGCAATAGAGATGCCTGTCGTCCTTTGGCACGTGGCAAGATGCACAGGTGCTGAGGATTTAGTTGGAGCAGCCGAATATTTTGGCGGAGGAGCTGAGGACTTTGGAGCGGGAGCAACATGAGGAGTTGGCTGTGAGGGCTTTGAAGATTCTGGCCGTGAGGGTATTGCTGAGGAACTTGGCCTTGAGGGCATTGAAGGTGAAGCACTTGGCTTATGCGCAGGCTTCTTTGCCATGGCCTTCTTAGGCTTGACAGTAGAGGCATCAGCAGAAGCAGCAGCAGCAGACTCCTCGTTGAATTTCCTCACTGCATCTTTTACCTGTTTGGCCAACTTGGCCTGGTGCTTGGCCCATTCTTCAGGATAGTCCTCACCGCGCTTGAGGCTGGTGGGATCTGCTACTTGGCCAGGTGCCAATGGAGGTCTTGAGCATGGAGGGGTAACAGCGAATTTCTTCATGTATTTTGGAGTAACATATATGTACTCCCACCACTCTCTTGCCCATCTCCTCTCAATCTTTTGAATGCGCATCTTGCGCTGATTTTTTTCTTCCTCAGGGGGTGTGCAGTACCCAACATAGATGTCCTCAGGGATTTGAAAAGAAGTGTTGACCTCAGGACTCTTTCCTCCTTTCTGTGACTTCTTTCCATCAGCCATTTTCTTCAGATGAGGAATTTGAATGATGGAATTTTCTGTAGATGTATGCAACTTTTCTTCGAGGAACGCTGCAAATGAGTTAAGTTGATGAGAACCTAGTGATTCAGCAGCGAACATGAGTACCTGTGAATAGAGTATAGTTGCGAGGAATTTGGAGAGGTCATATGCGTTCTCAGAAGGTTTTGTAAAAAGAACAAGTTTGAGGAATTTGACCAGATGAGTCTTGAAGAATTTCACTAAGCGTTCTTTGTCTTAGGTTCCAGAGTTGTACAGATCAGAAATCCACACAATTAGAATCTTGAAGAAAAATATAGCTTAGAGAAATGAATCAAGAACAGGTGACATGTGAGGTGTTTAGTGTGTGAGGAATTTGAAGAATAAACACCTTTGAAGATTTTGTAGTAATCATTTGAATCAAAGAGGGCAGTAAAAGTAACTTTTAATTACCCTGAACGAATAACACGACGAACTGGGAAGTGGAGATGTGAAGTTCATCAGTGCAGATCTTCCATGCCCTAACTCGGCAGAGGAAGACAGCTACGGCGGCGGCGGAGGGAAGAAATCTGCGGCCTGCGCGAGTACGATGGCGACGAGGTCGAGGAAGTGAAGCTCTTCCTCACCGGCGATGATGAAGTAGTGGCGGCGCTAGGGTTTGAGAAGCTCGAGCTGGCGTGAGGTCGAGCGGAGTAAAAGAGAAGTGAAGAAGGGGAGGGGGTATTTATAGCCACGGTGAAAAGTTGTTTGCCCGAAGAATTTGGACGAACGTGCCCCTAACCCTTCTCATTCGCTTGACATGTGTCACCCACATACTGAGAAGTGGAGATCGTGTGAGATCCTGGGTGAATAGATAAGTGTTTACATGGGATTCGAAACAGTTTGAGCGGCAAAACCGAAAATTTTGGATAAGATAAGTTTTAACGTTGCGTTCGCAAATCCTTCAGCTGACAAGGACATAGTGAATATTTTGAACGAGTTTCAAATAGAACGCACATGAAGAATTTGTGAATAGATTGGGTTGAGTTTAGCATAGAGGGGGAAGGTTCCGATCACATTCACTTATCAGAAATAGCAACTTGAAGAATTAGCAATAAGTGAATGTTGTAGAGGACATAAACTCATATATATATATATATATATATATATATATATATATATATATATATATATATTTATATATAAACGATGGAAATAGTGAAGACAATGCAAAGTTGACGAACATGAACAACTGAGGATTTTCAAAACTGAGGAAAAACTCAAATTGAAGATTTTCAACTTTTGGTGGTAGCGTGACCCACCGTATAAGAATGATGATTTCAGACACCGCGTACAATTATTGTAGGGCTCTGAGAATCAAATCCTTCGTTAATTTCTTCACACTTAGAGTGTTATTGTTCATTGATTGAAGAAAAACGTTTCTTCATGTGTTGCATATCTAAGTCATCAATTTTGCATAAGTGTTAGTATGAGTGTCCTTTTCAAAGAACATTCGAAGATTCTAGGATATTTAGCTCACACCGCAACTTGCTAAATCTCTTATCATCCAAGGGCTTTGTGAAGCTATCGGCTAGCTGTTCTTTAGTCTTCACATGCTCAATAGAAATGCCGCCCTTCAATACATGATCACAAAGAAAATGATGACGAATCTGAATGTGCTTTATCTTCGAGTGCTGAACTGGGTTGTGAGAAATCCTGATGGCACTCTCATTGTCACAGAAGAAAGGCACATTCTTCACGTTGACGCCATAGTCCTTGAGAGTTTGCTTCATCCACAACAATTGAGCACAGCAAGAACCAGCAACAATGTACTCAGCTTCAGCAGTAGACAGTGATACACCATTCTGTTTCTTCGAGGACCAACAGACCAAAGATCATCCGAGGAAATGACATGTACCAGATGTTGACTTGCGGACCACACAATCACCAGCATAGTCAGAGTCAGAATATCCAATGAGATAAAAAGCCGAGCCCTTGGGGTACCATAATCCAAGTGTTGGTATGTGAGCTAGATATTGAAGAATATGCTTCACAGCCTCATGGTGTGATTCCTTCGGTGTAGCTTGAAATCGGGCACACATGCAAACACTAAGCATAATATCTGGCCTAGATACACATAAATACAATAAAGAACCAATCATGGAGCGGTATACCTTTTGATCAAAGTCAATACCATTTTCATCAGTGCATAGATGGCCATTTGTGGGCATATGAATTTTGACGCCTTTGCAATCTTGCATGCCGAATTTCCTCAGTACATCCTTGAGGTATTTCTCCTGAGATATGAATATGCCATTGCGCTGTTAACGAATTTGAAGACCTAAGAAGAATTTCAACTCTCCCATCATAGACATTTGATATTCTTCACTCATCATATAACCAAATTCGTCAGTGTAACGTTGGTCAGTACAGCCAAAATAATATCATCAACATATATTTGGCACACAAACAGTTCACTGTCATAAGATTTAGTGAAAAGAGTAGGGTCGAGTGAACCGGGTTTGAAGCCTTTCTTCATGAGGAATTCCTTCAAAGTATCATACCACGCTTGAGGGGCCTGCTTGAGACCATAGAGGGCCTTATTGAGTCTGAAGACTTTGTCAGGATGCTTTCGATCTTCAAAACCTGGGGGTTGAGCAACATATACCTCTTCCTCAATCTTACCATTGAGGAATGCACTTTTCACATCCATTTGATATAGAGTGATATCATGATGGTTAGCATAAGCAAGTAATATGCGAATAGCCTCAAGTCTAGCAACATGTGCAAAAGTTTCATCGAAATCAAATCCTTCAATCTGTGTGTAGCCTTGAGCTACAAGCCATGCCTTATTCCTCACCACAAGGCCATTTTCATCTTGCTTGTTGCGGTAGATCCACATTGTGCCAATGATATTGTGCTTGCGAGGATCTGGACGTTTGACCAGTTCCCAGACGTTGTTGAGCTCGAACTGATGTAATTCTTCTTGCATGGCCTGAATCCACTTAGGCTCCAGAAATGCTTCATAGTGGGCTCTGTCATAGAGACAAAAGCAAAGTGCCCACAAAAGTTAGATAAATGTGAAGCTTTTGAGCGTGTGAGAGGACCTGGTGCTTCAATGTCATCAATGATCTTCTCAATTTGCACTTCTTTTGCAACGCGAGGATGAGCTGATTGTCGTCGAGGAATTTGATCAGCATTTTCTTCAGCACCATTTTCTTCAGGTGCCTCAGCTCGACGTTCTTCACGTTCTGGAATGAATTCTTCAGCAGATTCTTCGGTAGGAATGACATCCTCAGTAGCCTTGAATTTGATGGATTCCTCAGGAGTTGGTTCATCTATCATAGAAGGTAGGTGCTCTCTTTGCGAGCCATTAGTTTCATCCAACCGCACATCTACAGTTTCAACAACCTTGTGAAGAACGTTGTTGAAGACTCTGTAGGTGTGCGAGTCCTTACCGTAACCAAGCATAAAACCTTCATCTGCTTTCGGTGCAAATTTATAGTTGTGATGAGGATCTCCAATCCAGCATTTTGCACCGAAGACTTTGAAATAACTCACATTGGGTTTCTTGTTAGTGAGGAGTTCATAGGAAGTCTTCTTGAAGAATTTGTGAAGATATACTCTGTTGATGATGTGGCACGCGGTATCAATTGCATAAATCCAGAAACGACGAGGCGTTTTGTATTCATCAAGCATAGTGCGAGCCATCTCAGCAAGAGTCCTGTTCTTGCACTCCACGACGCCATTCTGCTGAGAAGTATAAGGAGAGGATAACTCATGAGTAATACCAAGTTCATCAAGATAGTCATCAAGACCAGAATTCTTGAACTCAGTTCCATTGTCACTTCTGATGTGCTTGATCTTCACACCAAAGTTGGTTGAAGCCCTCGAGGAAAATCGTTTTGAAGACTTCCTGCACTTCATGTTTGTAAGTAACAATGTGTACCTATGTGTAACGTGAGTAATCATCAACAATAACAAAGCCATATTGAGACGCATCATTTGAAACTGCAGAATAATGGTTAGGACCAAAGAGATCCATATGAAGCAATTCAAATGGCCGAGTAGTGGTCATGATAGTCTTCATTGGATGCTTAGCCTTTGTCTTCTTCCCAGCTTCACAGGCTCCGCATAAGTGATCCTTGAGGAATTTTACATTCTCAATGCCAATGACGTGCTTCTTCTTCGCAAGCGTGTGCAAATTCCTCATGCCTGCATGACCAAGTCGTCGATGCCATAGCTATCCTTCTGAAGCTTTTGCAAGTAGGCACACGGCTGGTTGTGGTCCTGTAGAGAAATCAACAATATACAAGTCTCCCCTCATAAAGCCTTCGAAGACTTTGGAATTGTCAGCTTCCATGATCACAACATAACGAGACTTGCCAAAGACAACGACCATATCAAGATCGCAAAGCATTGAGACAGACATGAGGTTGTATCCTAAGGACTCGACAAGCATGACTTTGTCCATGTGTCAATCCTTTGAGATCGCAACCTTACCTAGACCCAATACCTGACTTTTGCCTTTGTCAGCGAAGATGATATGCTTCAGATGCGATGGAGATAAGGGAGCATCCATCAATAGGTTCTTGACAACAGTCATGTGATTTGTACATCCACTATCGAGGACCCACTCAGTGGATTTGGGTTGATCATCCTGCAGATCAATTAGTGCTACTTACTAACTCATATACTTCATCAGTGAAGAATATGACATCAATTCATCAGATCAATTTCATCAAGCAATAGAAAAGATAAAGCAATATGAGGACGCGAGAAATGAAAGTTCATTTCTTCATGATTAGCCTGCGTCCTTTTAGGCATTCTCAGGTCTCCAGCAAATTCTTCAGACGTTTAAGCACGCCTGGAGACCTGACCCCGCGGAAGAGATTAGTTCTTTTTCTTGACCACCCTCATCTGAAGGGGTGGCAAAGAGTTCATCACTCTGCGAGCTCCATATGAGAAAGGTGGCATAGAAGCCAGTCCATTTTGTTTCACATAAGAGGAGTTAGGATAAGCATATGAATAAGCAGAGAAATTCTTCTAGGACTTAGGAACATAATGGTTTGAAGAATAATGCACATATTCATAGCCCTTAGCTCTTCCCTGCGAAACAGAGTGGTTAGCACGATGATATTCATATGAGGACTTTGATCCTTTTGTGGAATTTGATCCACGTGAGGAATTTGGTCCATATGTGGACTTGGATCCATATGAAGAATTTGGTCCATATTAAGAATTTGATCTGGGGTTCCTATTCTTCACAGGTGATGTCATGAGGACATTCACTTGAAGACTTTCAAGGCACCTTTTGGGAACCCAGATTTTCTTCATAGGGGAACCGTTCCTGCAGTTAGTGCCAACATATCTAGCAAATACTTCACCATTCTGATTTTTGAACAGTTTATAGTTGGAGTCAAATGACTCATCAGAAGAATATGGGGATTCACATGTAAAGCCAGATAAATTGGATGGATCAACTGGAGATCCCTTTGCAGCAACCCATGAGGTTTTGGGGTACTGCTCAGGCTTCCAATATATACCATCAGCATTGAGTTTCCTCTCAATGGCAATACCCTCTTTCCTAGGGTTCCTGTTGAGGATCTGCTTTTTAAGCACATCACAGAGAGTCTGATGCCCTTTGAGGGTTTTGTACATGCCTGTCATGTACAATTCCTTAAGCCCTGCATCATCAGTGATACTAGCAATGTCCTCAGATGAGGAATTAGTTATAGCAGAGGTAGGTGAAGAATTTGTAGCTTTAGAAGCATTTGAGCATTCAGGCGATGAATTAGCAGATTCACGTTCAATGCATTTCTAACATGGAGGAACAAATTCTTCCTGAGCAGCGCTGATTTGTTGAGCAAGTAATGAATCGCGCTCCTTCTGAAGATCTTCATAACTCACTCTTAGCTTTTCAAGATCTTGCTTTCTTTGAAGAAATTCATAAGAAAGCTTCTCATGATTAGATAAGAGAGTGTTATGATGACCTTGAATGGTGTCAAACTTAGACTGAAGCTCTGAAGACTCCCAGCCAAAGCTTTCGACTGATCCATTTCTTCACCCAGCATATCATCACTCTTATTTAGCATGTATTGAATTTTTTCCAAAGCTCTTTGCTGTTTAGTGGCAAGGGAAGCAAGTTTGACATAGCTGGGTCCAAATTCATCACCATATTCATCATCACTGGATTAAGATAGATAGCATTCAGGTACCTTAGCATCTTTTGCCATAAGGCATGGTGCAGAATATGATGATTGTTGTTAAAATGTTATCGCTTTGAGAGATTCCTTGAAGTCCTCAAACCAAGGATCATGACGGGTTCGATGACCTTCATAGACCTCAGAGAGACGGTCGCAGATAAGCTTCGCATGATCGAGAGGCATGATATTCCTGAACTGATTTTGAGACAGACAGGAGCAGATGACGTCCTTTGCCGTGAGGTTGAGAAGAGTGTACTTGCGAATGTCATCAGCTTCCGCCATCTTGCACAGATCGATCAGACCAATCTCAGTGACTGTCCATAGCTCACCGTTCATCGCCATGAGGCGCTTCTTCATCATGGCCTTCCACTTGGGATACTCATGACCGTCAAAGATGGGGCATGACACAGTCTTCATTCCTGTAGTCGACATAACTAAAAACTCCAGGCAGTTAAACCAAAATCACACAGAACAAGGGAGTACCACGGGAGGCACGAGCATGCGGCATGACCGGCGCTGCTTTGGGCGGCTAGAGCAAGAAGACCAGAGGTTGAAGAAGCACTACGGCCGTTGGATGGACAACGTACGGTCACTGGAGCTAGAATCGTTCATATTGACTAAGTTGACAAAGCCCTTCGTCCCCGTCAACTTAGTAGGCCCACAAGTCAGCCTCCCACCAAGGTGGGTCCCAGCTAGCCGGGGGAGTATTCATTTTTTTGTGCGTAATAAGGAGGCACTTCCGGTGGGTCCGAGCTGACAGCGGGGGGAACGTTTTTTCACGAAATACGGTGGCCCGTCTGGTGGGTCCCAGCAGTCAGGGGGAAACGATTTTTTCGCAAAATACTGGTGGCCCATCTGGTGGGTCCCGCTGTCAGGTGGAGGAATAATTATTTTCCGCGTAATAAGGAGGCACATCCTTGCGGCTGCCGTGGACCGAGTTGTCAGCCTCTCCACGTACAGTACTCTTCCGATGGAAGTCGGTCGTTGACCACTTTGACCACGCCTCGCTGAGAGCACCACGGCCGTGGACGACGGCGAGGCATAGGAAGGGGACGACGCGGAGCCGGGGAAGATGCGGCAGTGGATGCCCACGCATAGAGGAGTACGAGCATTCACCGGTTGGGCTGCGGTGTGAGGCTGCCGTCGCCGCAGAATAACAGGGGGTGTGGGAGTGTAGAGGGATGCCCTGGCCAGCGGTGGGAGTAGTAGGGGGTGCTGAGGCTTGCATGGCAGCACAGCCGGCCACGGGAGGCGAGAGTAGGTGGTCCCGCCGGCGCTGCTTTGGCGGCTGGAGCAAGAAGATCAGAGATTGAAGAAACACGATGGCCGTTGGATTGACATCCAACGGTTATGTCTGCTAGAATCGTTTGTTGACGTATATAATAACTAAAAAAATCTTGCATACGCGTCACCTAAACAGGCCCACAAGTCAGACCACTCCCTCTTTTTTTTAATAATTTATATAGCTCATGGAAACTTCTTATGCAATTTATTGCAGTCGTTTTTTTGGTTGGCCAGGGCTAGTTTCGCATATTTCTGTGGGTTCCAAACTATTTTTAATACCAAAATGTCCAGCCAGATTTAAAGTACTTTGAAGATATATTTAAATTAGGTTAATGCCCAGTGAAATAGGAATCTGAAAATGTGATAAAATTCAGAAATTATAAAGTAATTGCCAATTTGTCATCTGTTTTTATATTTACAACCCATTTCATATTACTTTCAAGATTTGCAGGCGTCTTGAAAGAGTTGCAGCCCATCAGGGCGTAGAAAAATAAGTAGGCCTGGATTGGGTATTCTTCAGAAAAAATAAACTGGGCTCATTTTCACAAAGAAAAAATAGCCGGGCTGGTCACATGGTGAACATAAAATACCAAACAAAAAAAATACTGCTCGAGTAGCTACGTCCCAGGTGTCCGCCGATCTTGTGTTGTTCTCTTGTCTATTGACTATATACGCTCACAATATCGTGGGTCCCAGATGTCAGGAAAACGCTAGGAGGAAGCATTTTATTTTTCCATACACTAACGTGGTGGGCCCCTACTGTCATCTTCTCCACGTACTTCTGCCGATTCCTGTTGTTTGTTGACCATGTTGACAACGCGAGAGGGCGGCGCCGCGGCGAGCGCACCAAAGCGCGCGGAGGACGTCGGCGTTAACGATTTAGGAGACGGTGGGGCAGCGATGCGTGCGCTGAGGCATAGCCAGTCGTGGGAGGCGGAAGCAGGCGGCCCCACCGGCGCTGGTTTGGTTTTGGCGGCTGGATGAAGACAGGACTGAAGAAACACGACAGACTGTAAAAGCAGCAAGAGTACTTAATAACCTTCACTGAAACCAGTAGGGGCACTTAACAACCAAAGCTAAAAGCAGTATGAGTACTTATACCGGTTCAACAGTACAAAGGACGCCTCGAATAGTGCTACTTTGCCTACTGTTAACCAAGGGTGAGGCCGCCAAGCCCCAGGACAAGGCCCAGGCGCCACCCCGCGCATCCACAACCTTCTGAAAGCGGCTTCATCTCGCAACATGGTCAATAAACAGGATATTCAATTTAGAGCCATGGAAAAGCATGAACATAATCTTCTGTCCTGTTCTCCAAGATGGATGGGCCTTCATTATTTGATACCACCTATGAATAAGTATATTTTCACCTCCAAGGGGAATTGAGTAGGTCGACATAAACATCATGTTGTGACCAAGCGCAAGTCTGACCCGACCATGGTCAGGCATCTGTATAGGAACAATAGAACTCGGCAGTTCCTGTTTCAAGAAGATCACAGCTGTAAAACTGTGTATAAGCAATAGTTTATGAACAACATATATAACAGAAAACAACTCGTACCATAAGTTTCTCGACACAGTTGGACCTGTTCAACGAGTGCAGCAGTGGCACACATATCCCACGTGGCCTTCCACCATTGAAACGCCCCACAAGGACCTCAAGACAATCAATAAAGTGTAGGAACTTGTGGATGTCGATCCAGTCAACTTAAGTGCCATTAGTAACAGCCGAGTTATTACAGAGTAACAAACGAGCAGACTGCTTAACTCTGAAAAAACCTACACGTGCCACCAATTATAAGAAAATATTAGTTAGAAGTAGCATCTTCGTGAGAGATTCGTTTCTACTTCTAAAGTTACATTGTGATTAGTTAGACAGAATAGGTGAATTAAGAAGAAATCGAGGCAACAAGCAAGAACCATATACAAAACTAACATGGATGAACAATTGGAACGACGTCGGGGTGGAAGATCGCTGTGAAGATGAGACCAGGTTCTGCTATTTCCATCAACATTCGTGCGCCAACTTTCAGCCCGTAACACTAAGTTTATCGAAGTTCGGCCATAAAAAAAGCAGCGACCTTCTTGGTTCATGAACCCAACTCAGAACTTATATCCATGGCTTGTCTTCACTGTGACCATTTAAACTAGTGTATTCAGTTATGGCAAGTCCGAGCATCTTGAGTACATGTGTTCTGGCAGAGCAAATAATACATTGCAGGAAAAATAATATGAGAACACAGCATGTTCAAAAAAAACCCAACCCTCCCGGATAAAAAAGAGGATTCTAGGAACATACTGTGCGCATTTCAAAATCCTGTGTTAGGATGAGAAGGAACAAGTGTGGCGTCTCACCGAGGGCGCAGAAACCTGTAGGGTACTCGCACTTTGGGCACTGCAAATGAAACACACTAGATTCAGTAGGAAGAAAAATGCATCAACGGCGGCGGCTGCCATCCTAGGATTACCTGCGACCAAGGGACTTGGGTTTATCGGGGATGGATGAAGAATTCGTACCTGGTTCTCCATGGGAAAACCCTGTGCAATCGTCGAGAGGGGGTTTTCTCTGAACAAGATGACGAGGGAGAAGGGGATTCAGGCCCAGTGAAATATTGCCGCTTCGTCCGTCCAGCTTACTGCTAAAGCTAGAAAGGGGGGGGGTTGTGATTTGACGGCTCATTGGGCATTACTGCAGCGCTACGACCGGGGTGTGTCTACCGTGAAGTTGTGCACTCTAATTTATGCATATGGCACGTGGACCCCATTGCCGGTTGCCCCACATATCAGCGAAAGGAAGTAGAAAGACAGGAGTAACTAGTTACACATAAATATATTTTTTGACAGAGAGATACTCCCTATGTAAAGAAATATACAAATCTTTTATATCATAGGCTCACCTTGCCGAGAAATATACTTCCTCTGTAACGAAGTATACTCCCTCTGTAAAGAACTGCAGTCTGAGCTTTTTTTATGGGGGTTCAGTGTTTTTGTTAAACCAAACTGCAGTTCATCATAGGGATTCAGCTTGTACTCAGACAACAGACCGATCCAATTTTTCCAGTAATATAAGTGATGGACGGTGCCTTCGTTACTGACACGACATAAGAAGTGAAACCTGCAAAAATAGCCATCGTAGAGCAAACCAAACGGTTTATTCTGTGATGAATGTCACATGGCAAAACCTGCATCGTAAAATTGCAGGAAAAGAAAGAAAACATGACATTAAATCAATAAGATTTAGACAGTAAATCAATAAGATTTACTTGATGTGACATGAGTGAATCCTTACCAGGAAATCACTATGTTGATGTACTAAACAGAAGATTGATCGTCCAACTACGCGTGGCATGCAGGGGCCCTGCCTACTCCCACAAGCAGGACAGTCCAAAGGTCGTGACAAATCGTATGGACCGAACATCCATGGGACTGGAAATCCTGGTGGGTGCGATAAACCCTGCAATGCATACAGATATTGGAGTGTAACCATAATTGATAAACCGTCCTCACAAAAAATATGATCTGGATACTTCAAAATATACAGACTGAATTGAGTGGACAGACATTAACATAGACCGTTCTCAGGACTGACCACACACCAAAAGCGGCAGTACTAATAAACAATACAGGGTTCACAAACACAAATCAAGTACTGAACAATAGTACTTACTACAGACAAGCAAAGTTGCACTAACTAAACTCTGCAGACTATTTCTTGCCACCAACCTACGGGATGAACCCCGCATAACTGACTAGGCCATAGACTTCGTGTGAGATGTCTACACGCACCATCACCATCTTGTCAACCTGTGAGAACCTAACAGAGTGTTCTTTCCACTCATAAACATGATGATGAAGACAGGCCGCATCAGATTTCTTGGGAAGCTTTACAAGAACCACACCCTTCGTAATAGAAGGCACAACCAGGAAATTGTTGTGGTCAAGTACAGCCTCGAGAACACGCCTGACAACAATGCTACAGGAAAACACTAGTTTAGGACACGTGGCGACAAGGACATAGCAGCTGGATAGTTCAGCAGTAGAACTCATCATCAGGTCTTCCAGTTCACACGGCATGACTTTGAGAACTTCATCTCCACCGCGGACCTAGTTCTAATTCAAACAGAAACCATATTTTATTACTACCTCCATTCAGAAATATAAGATGATTTTCGATATTATACTCCATATATGAATGACTACATATACGCACATAAATGAGTCAACAAAGACACTAGTACATGTCTTCAAAGGCATGAGAGCAGAGGGATTACATGCAAAATCCATAACACAAGTTACTGAGGCAAATATACCCTCTTAAAAGGTAGCATTGATGTTCATAAAGTACTCCCTCCGTCCCAAAATTCTTGTCTTAGATTTGTCTAGATACGGATGTATTAGTATTAGATACATCCGTATCTAGACAAATCTAAGTCAAGAAATTTGGGACAGAGGGAGTAGTTGAAAGTAATCTATAAGAAATCAGTGTCAACCTATCGCATGTTTTGGTCAAAAGAGGAATTTAGAACCGTCATTTGGCACACAAAAATCACATGCAAGATCTCCCAGAAAATTGTACTACTAGTACTAGTACTGCGTGTTAGATGAAAAAACACGATCAAGATCGAGAAAAAGATCGTCAAGAAGAGATATTACCTGTACTTGCTTAGTGAGGGATCCCGGAGAGGGGGGCTTGGACAGGGCGATGGCTTTGAGCTTCTCTGCGGTAGTCTCGGCGGTGTGCTTGCGCTTCTTCGTACCATGAGCCTTGACGGTTTTGGCCGGAGCCATAGACATCACTTCGGCCGGTGCTCCAACGTCCATCAAGAAACTGTCAAATAGAAATAAAAGAAAAGAAACCATAATAACAAACCCAAAAGAAGAAAAGAGAGGGAGTTACAGGATCAGTCTCGGGGTTGCAAGACCGGGCCTTGGCCAGAATCAACACCATTGATGTGCTCACCTTTCCTTCTTTGGGAGAGAAGAACAATGGCAGAAGCAGGTCGGGGTTTTCTTGAAGAAATGAGGAACAAGATGAGGCAGAAGCGAGGGTTGGGTAGAGAGGAAGCTGAGAGAGAAGAGTGAAATAATGGTTGCTTCGTCCGTCCAACTTACTGCTGGAAAGGAGGGGGTTTTGTGATTTGACGGCTCATTGGGCATTACTGTGGCATTTCGATCGGGGTGGTCTACCGTCACTCTACTACGGAGTAATTTAGTGCATGGCTGGTGGACCCCGATGCTGGCTGTCCCACACGTCGGCGAAAGTGAGTAATTTAGTGCATGGCTGGAGGAGGATCCGCATGGTAGAGCGTGACCACTGTTTTTCAAAATAAAAAATGATTACAGCAAGCGTTTCCACTCTTACGACGGAGGAGTGCGAAACACGGCAGCCACTTGAACATACACAGTGCTCCCACTAGTAGAAAAAGGGTCAAACGTGAAGCACATTAGTGCCGGTTTGTATTTGAGCCGGCACTAATGTATACATTAGTGCCGGTTCCAACGGCTAGCCGGGCCGCTTTCATTAGTACCGGTTCATGGCGATCCTTTAGTACCGGTTCGTGCCACGAACCGGTACTAATGAGAGTGGTGGCAGGATGTTGTCAGTCTGGGGCCCCTCCAGCACCTTTAGTACCGGTTCATGGCACGAACCGGTACTAAAGGTCGTCCTACATAAACCCTTCGTCCACCCGAGCTCGCTCTGTTCTTCCCCTTTCCCCTCTCCTCTCTGTTCTTCCCCTCTTCCTCTCGAGCTCATCACACATTTTGCCCAAATTTTGTCAAGATTTGAAGGGCCCCATCCATTGAAATGATCACAAAGGTTAGCAACTTTGTCCTTTCATCTCTCATTGCTAGATTTACTCTTGCAATGCTTTATATAGTGATTAATTTGTGAGTTTAGTAATTTGGGAGGAAATATATATATATATGTGCTAGTATTTGATTTATATGCAATTTGAGGTAAAAAATAACACTTGGTTTGCATATGTAGGTGTGGTTTACTTAGTGCCTTCTAAATCTCCGTCGTAACCACCGTCGATCGCCCACACCGTCCCGTCGCCGGCACCACCTTGTGGTGAGCCTCTTTGTTCATGAAATTTTATATAAAAATTGATGTTTGTGTGATTTGGATATATAGTTACTCGTATAATTATCTTACCCGTACGTTGTTTGTTATACATATAGTGCCATGGTTTTGATATCCGTCCCCGTCGGCCCTCGTCCTTGTTATGATTCGGATGTGGTATATATATGACAAATTATGACAAATTATGTGTTTATGACAAATTATGCCCATCAAGTTGACATAGAAATTTTTTCTAGGAGGTATGTGAACCGGAAATTCCAACCGACCCTATTGTCGAGAGGTTAAATTTAGTTGAAAGAGAAAACGAGTACTTGAAAGAAAAATTGAAAAGAATTGAGGGGGAGAAGATGGAATTGGAGTTGCATGTTGCCGATGTCGTCGATGATCACAAGATCAAGATGGAGAAAATGCGCTTGAAGATTAGAAAGATTAGAAAATATGCCATCGATAGTGAGGCTTGGTATCATTATGCTGTTGGATCCATTGTTACCTTAGTTGAGATGTTGATCGCATTTGTTGTTGCATTTAAATGCTTTAGCTAGAGAGTTATTTGTTTGTTGCATTTAAGTGTTGTATGAACTTTATGTATGAACTTGTATTAATTTGGTCTATTCTGTGTTGTGTAATGAAGATGAGCCGGCAATGGATGTACGATGACGGATGCTCTCCCCAGTTCGTTGAGGGCGTGCATACTTTCCTGATTGCGGCTGAGGCAAACAAGCGGGCGGATGGTTTTATGCCTTGTCCATGTGCTGGCTGTAAGAATGGTCACAATTACTCTAAGTCAAGAACCATTCACGTCCACCTGTTTGAGTCTGGTTTCATGCCCCACTATAATGTTTGGACCAAGCACAGAGAAAGAGGGGTTATGATGGAAGACAATGAAGATGAAGAGGACAACAACAGCTATCCTGGCCATGGGTTCCCTGAATACGATGATACAACAATGGGGGAAGAAGCTGAGCCGGTAATGCGGGAAGAAGCTGAGCCGGCAATGCGGGAAGAAGCTGAAGAAGAGGCATCAGATGAGCCCGTTGATGATCTAGGTCGGGCCATTGTCGGTGCAAAGAGAAACTGCGCAAGTGATTTGGAGAAGAAGAAGTTGCAACGCATGTTAGAGGATCACAAAAAATTGTTGTACCCGAATTGCGTAGGTGACAAGAAAAAGCTGGGCACCACACTGGAATTGCTGCAATGGAAGGCAGAGAATGGTGTATCTGACAAGGGATTTGGAAAGTTGCTGGTAATGATAAAGGATATGCTTCCAAAGGACAACGAATTGCCCGAGAGTACGTACGAAGCAAAGAAGGCTGTCTGCCCTCTAGGGTTAGAGGTGCAGAAGATACATGCATGCCCTAATGATTGCATCCTCTACCGCGGTGAGTATGAGGATTTGAACGCTTGCCCGGTATGTGGTGCATTGCGCTATAAGATCAGCCGCAATGACCCTGGTGATGTCGAGGGCGAGCGCCCCAGGAAGAAGATTCCTGCCAAGGTGATGTGGTATGCTCCTATAATACCACTGTTGAAACGTTTGTTCCAAAACAAAGAGCATGCCAAGGCGATGCGATGGCACAAAGAAGACCGTAAGAAAGACGGAAAGTTGAGAGTACCCGCTGACGGGTCGCAGTGGAGAAAAATCGAAAGAAAGTACGGGAAGGAGTTTGCAGATGACGCAAGGAGCGTATGGTTTGGTCTAAGCGCAGATGGCATTAATCCTTTTGGGGAGCAGAGCAGCAACCATAGCACCTGGCCTGTGACTCTATGTTTGTATAACCTTCCTCCTTGGTTGTGCATGAAGCGGAAGTTCATTATGATGCCAGTGCTCATCCAAGGCCCTAAGCAACCCGGCAACGACATTGATGTGTACCTAAGGCCATTAGTTGAAGAACTCTTACAACTGTGGAATGGAACAGGTGTACGTGCGTGGGATGAGCACATGGGGGAAGAATTTGACCTAACGGCGTTGCTGTTTGTGACCATCAATGATTGGCCTGCTCTCAGTAACCTTTCAGGACAGACAAACAAGGGATACCGCGCATGCACGCACTGTTTGGACGATACCGACAGTATATATTTGGCTAATTGTAAGAAGAATGTGTACCTGGGACATCGTCGATTTCTTCCGAGCAGGCATCCCTTAAGAAAGAAAGGCAAGCATTTCAAAGGTGAGGCGGATCACCGGACGAAGCCTCGCCACCGTACTGGTGCTGATGTACATGATATGGTCAAGGATTTGAAGATGGTCTTTGGAAAGCGTCCTGGTGGACAACCTGTTCCGAATGACGCTGACGGACGCACACCCATGTGGAAGAAGAAATCTATATTTTGGGACCTGTCCTATTGGAAACACATAGAGGTCCGCTCCGCAATCGATGTGATGCACGTGACGTAGAATCTTTGTGTGACCCTGCTTGGCTTCTTGGGCGTGTATGGGAAGACAAAAGATACACCTGAGGCACGGGAGGACTAGCAACGTATGCACGGGAAAGACGGCATACATCAGGGTCATGCAAGCTACGCTCTTATCAAAGAAGAGAAGGAAATCTTCTTTGAATGTCTGCTCAGCATTAAGGTACCGTCTGGCTTCTCGTCGAATATAAAGGGAATGATAAACATGGCAGAGAAAAAGTTCTAGAACCTCCAGTCTCATGACTGCCACGTGATTATGACGCAACTGCTTCCGGTTGCATTGAGGGGGCTTCTACCGGAAAACGTTCGATTAGCCATTGTGAAGCTATGTGCATTTCTCAATGCAATCTCTCAGAAGGTAATCGATCCAGAAATCATACCAAGGTTACAGAATGATTTGGTGCAATGTCTTGTCAGTTTCGAGTTGGTGTTCCCACCATCCTTCTTCAACATCATGACGCACGTCCTAGTTCACCTATGCGAAGAGATTAACGTTTTGGGTCCTGTATTTCTACACAATATGTTCCCCTTTGAGAGGTTCATGGGAGTCTTAAAGAAATATGTTCATAACCGTGCTAGGCCAGAAGGAAGCATCTCCAAGGGCCGTCAAAATGAGGAGGTCATTGAGTTTTGTATTGACTTTATTCCTGACCTTAAGCCGATTGGTGTTCCTGAATCGTAGCATAAGGGCAGACTGGATGGAAAAGGCACGCTAGGAGGGGAACAAATAATATGTATGGACGGACATTCTCTCACTGAAGCACACTACACAGTTCTACAGAACTCTACCTTGGTGGCTCCGTATATGGATGAACACAAGAATTTGCTATGCTCCAAACACCCGGAGCGGTCTGGTGACTCGATTGCACCTGAACAAACCAGGAGTTTCGCCAGCTGGTTGCAAGCACGTACCATGCATGACACCTCTATTGAAGATGACCTGTACTTGCTGTCCCAGTTACCATCTTCGAATATAATGACTTTCAAAGGGTACCAGATAAATGGTAATACATTTTACACGATCGCCCAAGATAAGAAGAGCACCAACCAAAACAGTGGTGTCCGCTTTGATGCAGAAACCAAGACGGGAAAGGAAACATATTATGGTTATATACAGGACATATGGGAACTTGACTATCGACGTGGTTTGAAGGTCCCTTTGTTTCGGTGTAAATGGGTCAATATGACACGAGGCGGGGTAACGGAAGACCCGCAGTACGGAATGACAACAGTGGATCTCAACAATCTTGCGTATGTAGACGAACCATTCGTCCTAGCCAATGATGTGGCACAGGTTTTCTATGTGAAGGACATGTCTACCAAGCCAAGAAAAAGAAAAGACAAGGAAGCGAATGCATCGTACGATGAGCCAAAGCGGCACATAGTTCTTTCTGGGAAGAGAAACATCGTGGGAGTGGATGACAAGACAGACAAGTCAGAAGATTATGAAAAGTTTGATGAAATTCCTCCATTCACAGTGAATATTGACCCGAGCATCCCGTTAAATGATGAAGATTTTCCATGGTTACGGTGCAAAGGGACACACACGAAGAAAAAGTTTCACACCCAAAGATCTGGGATGCGATCGCCTTCACTAGCTATCATCACTTTCTTCTGTGTTTCACACCCAGAAGGGAATCTCTGTAATAGTTAGGGTAGTTAATTATGTGTTTTGGCATTTGAAACGCGAAGAAATTTTATGTGCAAACAAATTCTTTCATGCCTTTACTGATTTTTAAAGTTAAGTTATTCACAAACTAGTGATTCACACTAATTTCAAATAATTCAAAATTTAAACTATTCAAATTTGAAAACTACGGGCACTAACAGAAAGTTTGTAATTTTTTGTACCTAAAACAAAAATATTCACAAAGAAACTCTAAGTACACAAAAAAAAACAACTCAAAAATAAATAAAGCAATTTTTTTTAAAAAAAAGCCCGCTACTAGGCTAGAGCGGCCTGCATACGACTAGAAACCCAACCAGTTGTTGGGCCAGGATGTAGGCCCGCAAAGGCCCAGTAGGCCCACGGGCCAGCACAGCATAGGTAGGCCCAGAAGGCCTGCATTTGAGAGGAGCTCGAAGGAGCAGCCGCGGCTGGGTTTATAAACCAGTGCGGCTGCCCTTCGCTAGGCGAGGTGGGACTAAACTTTGCGCCCCTCGCCTGGCAGCGCACACGCCTTTAGTACCGGTTCGTGGCACCAACCGGTACCAAAGGGGGGGCCTTTAGTACCGGTTGGAGCCACCAACCGGTACTAAAGAGGGTCGCTTCCCGCCGCTTGGCCTGGCCAAAACAGGCCTTTAGTACCGGTTGGTGGCTCCAACCGGTACTAAAGGTGTCCCCTATATAAGAAATACTTACGAAAATTTCGTCAGTTTTCATCTCCCCCTCTGCTTCTTCTCCTCTGCACACCGTCGCCCTCCGCCCCCGCCGTCTCCATATCCATCGTCGCCGCCCCCGTCGCCAGCCCCGTCGCCGCCCCGTCGTCCCGTCCCCGTCGTCCGGCGCGTCGTCACCGCCGCCCCGTCCCGGCCCATCCCGCGCGCGTCGTCACCGTCCCCGTCGTCGTCGCCGCCCCGACCCGTACATCCCCGTCCCCGTCGTCGCCGCCCCGTCGTTGCCGCGCCCGTCGCCGTCCCCGTCGCCGCGCGCCCCCCGTCGCCGCCACCCGTCGCCTCTCGCCTCGCCGGTCGGTGAGCGCGCACACACACACACATACATTTTGTTAGAATTGTTAGACATTTTACTGTTTTTTAGAAATAGTTAGAAATGTTAGAATTGTTAGAATAGTTAGAAATGTTAGAATTGTTAGAAATGTTAGAATTGTTAGAAATTTTTCTGTTTTTTAGTTATAGAAATAGTTATAAAAAAGTTAGAATTGTTAGAAATTTTTCTGTTTTTTAGTTATAGAAATAGTTATAAAAAAGTTAGAATTGTTAGAAATTTTTCTGTTTTTAGCTATAGAAATAGTTATAAAAAAGTTAGAATTGTTAGAAATTTTTCTGTTTTTTAGTTATAGAAATAGTTATAAAAAAGTTAGAATTGTTAGAAATTTTTCTGTTTTTTAGTTATAGAAATAGTATAAAAAAGTTAGAATTGTTAGAAATTTTTCTGTTTTTTAGTTATATATAGCATTGTTAGAAATGTTATAGAAATGGTTATAGAAATAGTTATAAAAAAGTTAAAAAGTTAGAAATGTTATACAAATGTTAGTTATATATAGCATTGTTAGAAATGTTATAGAAATGTTAGAAATTTTAGTTATCAAAATCCAATCATTAAAAAAATGTTACTTTTTGCGGGCATATAGCTAGTATTTGTTGTCGACGATGCCCGGCCCGCATCCTCGCCGTCGACACGTCCGCGACGACGTCCAGCTGACCCATGTCCGGGACTTGGCTCCGCCGGGCTGGCACTGGGAGGTGCTGCCTGGAGGGGCGCGCCACTTGATGAGGAACCCGGTCCCGGGTCCCGTCGTCGACCCTGATCTCGTTTGGTGGCGTTCGCGTGGGCCAGTTTCGGTGCGGAGGGAGCCGGCCCCTCCGGAGGTGGTACGTCATCGTGTCAGGGAGGAGGACGAGCACGTCCATCGCTACATGGTTGCGTTAGAGGGCGGCAGGTTCTCCAATACCTGGAAATTTCTTCAGGGATCTCACTTCAGCTATGATCCTGTGAGGGTTCCTTCTCTTTGGGTGTCCACCGCCCGCGCCGCAGGAACCGCGAGTGTCCTAGATTCTTCTGTAGTATTCGATCTTTATTAGCTACCTAGCCAGTGATGTATTCGAGATTATATATTCGAGATGATGTATTCGAGATTATATATTATTCGAGACGATGTATTCGAGATTATATCTGTTATTCGAGACGATGTATTCGAGATTATATCTATTATTCGAGACGATGTATTCGAGATTACATCTATTATTCGAGATTATACTAAATTGTTTTATATTTCTTTTGGCATAGTTAAATAAAAGCTATGGCGGACAATACCGACAGAGACAGAGAACAGACCATGTTCGATATGATACGCGGGCCAGATGATGATCAGAATGAAGAAGATTATGACGGCTCCGAATTTCTAAACAACACCGGAGAGGGTGATATGATATTCGACCGCGACGACCGAATTGATGAAGTCATGAACTACGATTATGACGATGACGAAGAACATGTTGATCCTGAAACAACAAACACCGGCGAGGTATATATATTTATATAAGCAGGATTCTGGTGATCATCACATGTTTTAAATGAGTTGAAGATATATTAACTAATCGATCTTTCTTCTTTCAGCCATCCGGATCGAGCAAATCTTCAGGCAAAAGGACGAAATGAGGCCCGAACAAAAAGTTGAAGGAGGGTGTAAAGTACAATATCGAGGCATTCAAACCAAGTGGCGAACCATTAGCGCCTAAGAAGATTGCGGACAAGTTCGTTCGTTAGTGCGGAGTTCTTGTGAAGGACCAACCCCCAATCTCCCTTCAAGAATGGAGAAAGCCAGCAAAGCCACGTCCAAATGTTACTTTTGTCGACGAGAATAAAAAAAACTGCTTTGGGATACTCTCATGGAACATTTCACCCTACCAGATCATTTCACAGAAGCAGATGTGCAGAAAGTCAAGGACGCTGCTTTTAGGAAGATGGCGGTTGCATTCAAGAACCACAAGAGATGTGAATGGGAGAAGTACGTCAAGGGAGGAAGGAAGACTCCAGTATTCGAGGGGATACTAGAGAATCAAAGTGCTCACTGGGACGATTTCGTGAAATTCAAGGATTCAGAAATAGCTAAGGAACGGTCGAGAATAAACAAGAAGAATGCCGAAAAAAAGGATAAGTTCCATAAGCTGGGGCCAGGTGGCTACACGGTGGCAATGCCTAAGTGGGATAAGTCTGAGAAAGAGATGGAGGATGCATGTGTCATTCCGGTTACTAAGAGCTGGCCCCCCAGGTGCAGGAGTTGGTTCTATGCGCATGGGGGGGGAGTTGGACCCGAAGACATGCAAAGTTTCGACGAAGGCATGTCTGAACGGAGCCGACGATGACATACTTGTTGTAATAGAAGAGGCTCGGACGGGGGTGTTCCAGCCAAATAGAGAGAACGACGAGCTTACACGTCCCCTGAAAAATCCTGAACACCCGGGAAGAACACGAGGCAATGGCGCTATTCCGTGGTATGAGGGGTTTTCGGAATGGAATGCCGACTACAGAACCTGTGCGAGAAGGAAGATTGCAGAGGAGAAGCAGAGGAAGATGGAGGAGGAGAAGAGGAAGCGGGACTATGAACGCCTTCAAGGCCTAGAATCCACGTACGCGGACTTGGCAGACAAATTCTAGCGGCAGCAGGAGCAGATCGACTCACTTAGCCAGCAAAGGGGGTCTCAGCAGTTGCAAGAGCTAGCGGATGATCCAGCATTGGATACCACCGCCCCATCCATGCCGAGAAGCAGCGTGGGTTCCGCCCCGTTTGATGCAATGCTGGATAGATACCCCGTGGATGACATCATGGAGAACACTAACTGCGAGCTACACTTCAAAATGAAGAACATATCCATGAAGGTGGCGGACGCCGTTGCTTATACAAATTCCCCCGATGCAACCTTCCATTGCAACCCGATTCCAGCAGGCTATGCTCGTGTCGTGGTTGATGAGGTGGTGGACCAATATTCGGGGCTAGAGCTTGACATTCCTGGAGGTGACGAGGAGCACACACTCGGAGATGCCAAACATCGTATCATCCTATGGATAAAAGATTGCATCATCTTTCGAAGGCCACCGACACCGCGTCACCTGACTCCTCGTCGAAGTCCGCCACCGAGTCAGCAGACTCCCGCTCCTCCAAGTCCACCAACGCGTGAGGCCACTCCTCCTCCTCCAAGTCTGGCAAAGTGTCAGGCCACTCCTCCTCCAAGTCCGACATAGCGTCAGACGTCCACTTCTCCTCCAAGTCCGGCAAAGTGTCAGGCCACTCCTCCTCCAAGTCCGACACAGCGTCAGACGTCCACTCCTCCTCCAAGTCCGGCAAAGTGTCAGGCCACTCCTCCTCGTCCAACTCAGCCCCGTCAGCCGTCTCCGCCGCCTCAACAATCCACGAAGAGACACCCCGCAGCTATGGTGCGTAGTGGTACCAGTCGAGGTCATAGTACAGGAAGTACAAGCGGAGGCAAGCGATATAAATATGGTCCAAACCTCACTACTCCTCTTCCTGAGAGGGCTTACGACAGGACCAAGGAGCAAACCAATGCCATAGTGTGGGCAGAAGTCGACGCCCATTTTGGACCGAAACCGCCACCGCCGCCAAGGGAGAAAGTGCCTGTGGAATTTATTGACCACTTCATTCGTATGGCTGAACCACCACCTCCTAAGCCTGTTGACACAGACTATGAGTGCCACATCAAGAAGTTACACCGACAACGTCTACAGAAGGAGGCGAGCTCGAGCTCGAGCAAACAACAAGCAACTGTCAAAAAATGCGGGAGAACCGTTGCCCAGCTGGGAGAACAGTGGGCGCAACCGATCCCCCCGCTTGTTGTGCCGCCAACAACACGTGACAGTACGCGCGGCCAATATTATTGTGGGCAAACAGTTTACGTTCCCCAGGTAGGCGATGTTGTAATAACCCAGCAGCATATAACGCAGGCTAAAGAACTCAAGATCAGTGTTGGACAACTCCTCGAGATCGAGGACATGCCTGTGCTTATAGAGGAGGAAATAAAATGGAAATATGTCCGGGGCCAACCTTTGGTCAAGCCAGAAGATGTCAAGAAGCTCCCAACGAGAATGTATGAATTGCATCAATGGTACATGGACATTACCAAGAGATCCGATCGACAGTCCCTCATGGTGCAAGTCAACAAGGATCATTACTACCATGAGAAACCTGGGACCATTATTCTGAACTGTTTCAGTTATACAATCAAGATGCACTCGACAAATCTATCGTCAGTTGCTATTGTCTGTAAGTGATTTATTTCTGTAATTTAAGTCTCAAGCTAGCTGTATTGATCCTTTTGATCAATCATTACCTGTAATTATCCTCACTATATTCTTTTCTGTGGTATTATGCAGGATGTAGATGTATGAAATGAAAAAAGGTGGACGCTATGGCATTGGGTTCATTGATCCAAACACCGTTAATGAATTCACATCGAATATAAGCAACTATTATAAAAAGCAGGTAGAGGACAGCATATTCGAGTTCTTGATGCGCCTCAAATACAATGAAGATATACTACTTCCTTACAACTTCAAGTGAGTCACACTTTCTTGTACTATGAATTCTCTGTTTTTGCCTACTAGCTAGCTAGCTACATGTTTTTGCTTACATATGCCCGCTTAATTAAGACATGCAAACGTGTGTGCATGCAGATTTCACTGGATCTTGTGTATCATTAAAGTTGACGAAGGAACGGTTGAAATACTGGACTCACTACTCAAAGAAAATAGTGACTATAACGTCTTGTTTGGGATAGTCAACAGGTAATTTCAATCATTATTAACTATATATCTCGGCCTATTTAGTTCGCCATTTCATGATATGAACTATTTAATAACCCATTTATTCATTTTCTTTGTCGGCGGGCAGGGCTTGGGCAAGGTTCATCAGCAAAACGGAAGGCGAATGGAAACGACAGCTGAGATGGCTTCGACCCAGGGTAAGTAATTAAGTACTGCTAGCTAGCTGCCATCTTTTTAATATTATCATGCTTGATTAATTATTATCTGATCAAATTAAATTCCATTCTCGTAAAGGCCATAAAGCAGGCGCAGGGGACTGATCTGTGTGCATACTGCGTTTGCGAGAACATTCGCATGATGGCGTCCGAAAGGAGCAGATCTGAAAGACAGGAATGGGTACGCTTGTGAGAACACTATTCAGAATTTGTGCACCATTATCGATATCTAGTCACACAACTAATACACATGCATATTGATCTCCTTCTTAACAGTTCACAGAGGTGCGGGACAAGCTCCTAGATACGGAGCGCGTACAAGCACTTCAAGAGGAAATAGCGGGATTTTTGCTCGACCAGGTCATAAATCCGTAGGGAGAATACTATTACCCGCTACCGCCCCCATCGACCAGGTCTTCCAAATTGTCATCGTGCTCCGAAGGCACCAATTAGGCTAATGCAACTGGCTCCGAAGGCAACATGCATATGTACGAGAAATTGTATATAGCTATACATGTGTGTATGTGTGAATTAATATGGTGGTTTGTGAGACATTGATGATATATATATATATATATATATATATATATATATATATATATATATATATATATATATATATATATGATTGATTCTACTAGCTACCATATATGCATAACGTGTACAATGTGTAGTATCGTAAAATACCAGCAAACGAAAAAGAATTAAAATGGAAAACACAAAATTAAATGAAAAAGAAATCATAAAACCAAAAAAACCCCAAACATTTTAGTATCGGTTGGTGTTACCAACCGGTACTAAAGGGCTCCCGGCCCCCGGAGCTGGCTCGTGCCACGTGGTTGCCCTTTAGCACCGGTTCATGCTGAACCGGTACTAAAGGGGGGGGCTTTAGTGCCCACACTTTAGTGCCGGTTATGGAACCGGCACTAAAGGGCCTTACGAACCGGTGCTATTGCCTGGTTATGCACTAGTGAGCTACTAGGCATGTGCAGTGGTTCATACGTTAGTACTACACAATCTTGTTGCTAGTGTAGTAAGATATGACGATAACAAATGATGTTGTGCGCATGTCAACTACTCCTATATGTAACAAATACACGAAGAGGAAACAACTATATTGAGATGAGAATGCAACCAAACACACCCACACGTTTTGTGCTACAGTGACTGATCTGCACCGTCTGAGTTTGATCCAACGGTCATGTTGCGCCGAGACATGGACATGCCCATGCAGAGGGCACCTAAACACCACCGAAGTCCCTCTGCTTCTCGAGGCGCACGGCGTTGGTGATGCAGAGTGCAACCGCGCGCAGAGCCTGCTCCCAGTCGACGGGAGCCAGCTCGTCAAAGACGGCATCCAATGGCACGAATGGATTCCAGTGACGGAGCCCTGAAAGGATTCGCCCGGCAATGGCGACAACAGCCCGCAACCCCTCCTTGTCCAGCTCAGCCCCCACTATCGCGCGGAGATGGCTCGGCTCCTCGAAGATATAGGTGAAGAAGGAGACCAGGTTAGGAAGCCACAGGTCGTTGAAGTCGACCGGGTGGTCGAATGGGTTTAGCCCGACGGCCGGCATCGTCGCGCTGGCACGACGGTAGGCATCGCGCAGCCGCAACACATGCGTGGCAACTTGGTTCACCAAGTGGCTGAGGCGATCCTAGACCTCGCCACGAACGGCCCGCTCGTGCTCCAGCCGGCTCCCCTGACGGCCTATCGTATCTCCCTCTTTCTGCAGCAACGCCGCCGACGCCTCGATCATCTTTGTGGTGGACGCCTGCCGCTTTTGAAGCTCCGTGAACTCCCACACATAACGGAGGAGCATGGCACTCCTCTCCTCCATGAGCTCACGGGGCTCCACATCCTTGGCCCTGAGCTCCGCATCCTTGGCATGGAGCTCCTGTGTCAGGAGCCTCACCTCGGACTCCGTGATCTGCTGCGCCGCCATGGCACCAGGTAGAAGCAATGGGGAGAGAAAGCAAAGGGGGCGAAACGACTGAAAGGCAATGCAATCTACGGGAAGGCAGAGGGAGCGGGGAATCTTTTGGTTTTCACCACGGTAAAACACCAGTCGACGACTTCTCACATCCGGGAGATGTGGGTTTTTACAGGCGGAGTCATCGTGACTAATTGCTGCCGCGCCTGCTCCCGTCAATCAAAAAATAAAAAATCTTGCCGCGCCTGCTCCCGTCAATCAAAAAAATAAAAATCCTGCCGCATCCAAACACCAGAGCAAGGCCGCAGTGGATATTTATATTTACCTGCCGGCAAGTAGATAAAAAAAGGGGTGAAAAAACAAATGTGGCGGCGACCTAGCTAATCGGTCGAACTAGCCCAACTAGCTAGCCACCGTGCTTCACTGATGTACTCGGCGGGAAAGGTGGTCTTTCGTGATTTGACGACTCATTTACTTGCTTCGGCGCTACGACCGAGGAGGACCCAGAAAACGCGCGGTAGGGCATCCCACGTCAAGAAGAATATATGCGTGCACCACCCGGGAGGACCCCAAAACTGCGCGGTAGGGTGTGCCACGTCTCGGCACGGAGGAAATATGTGCGTGTAAAAATATACTATATCAGACGTAGTACCTATGGTTCGACCTCGGGACCCAGCCAGTCGGTCGAAAACACACCACTAGCCACACAGCTGAAGGAAATATGCCCTAGAGGCAATAATAAAGTTATTATTTATTTCCTTATATATCATGATAAATGTTTATTATTCATGCTAGAATTGTATTAACCGGAAGCATAATACATGTGTGGATACATAGACAAACAGAGTGTCACTAGTACGCCTCTACTTGACTAGCTTGTTAATCAAAGATGGTTAAGTTTCCTAAACATAGACAAAGGAGTTGTCATTTGATTAACAAGGTCACATCATTAGTTGAATGATCTGATTGACATGACCCATTCCATTAGCTTAGCACCCGATCGTTTAGTATGTTTCTATTGCTTTCTCCATGACTTATACATGTTCCTTTGACTATGAGATTATGCAACTCCCGTTTACCGTAGGAACACTTTGTGTGCTACCAAACGTCACAACGTAACTGAGTGATTATAAAGGAGCTCTACAGGTGTCTCCGAAAGTATTTGTTGGGTTGGCGTATTTCGAGATTAGGATTTGTCACTCCGAATGTCGGAGAGGTATCTCAGGGCCTTCTCGGTAATGCACATCACATAAGCCTTGCAAGCATTCCAACCTATTAGATAGTTGCAAGATGATGTATTACGGAACGAGTAAAGAGACTTGCCGGTAACGAGATTGAACTAGGTATTGGATACCGATGATCGAATCTCGGGCAAGTAACATACCGATGACAAAGGGAACAACGTATGTTGTTATGCGGTCTGACCGATAAAGATCTTCGTAGAATGTGTAGGAGCCAATATGGGCATCCAGGTCCCGCTATTGGTTATTGACCAGAGATTTGTCTCAGTCATGTCTACACTGTTCTCGAACCGTAGGGTCCGCACGCTTAAGGTTACGATGACAGTTATTATGAGTTTATGCATTTTGATGTACCGAAGTTAGTTCGGAGTCCCAGATGAGATGACGGACATGATGAGGAGTCTCGGAATGGTCGAGACATAAAGATTTATATATTGGACGACTATATTCGGACATCGGAATGGTTCCGAGTGGTTTCGGATAAAACCGGAGTGCCGGAGGGGTTACCGGAACCCCCCGGGGAAGTAATGGGCCTTATTGGGCCCGAGGGGAGAGAGAGGGCTGCGGCCAGGAGGTGGCGCGCGCCCCCCCATGGGGAGTCCGAATTGGACAAGGAGGGGGGCGCGGCCCCCCTTTCCCTCTCCCTCTCCCTCTCTTTCCTTCCCCCTCTCTCTTCCTAGTTGGACTAGGAAAGGGGAGTCCTACTCCCACTAGGAGGAGGACTCCCCCTCCCTTTGGCGCACCCCATAGGGCCGGCCGACCTCCCCCCTTGCTCCTTTATATACGGGGGCAGGAGGGCACCCTAGGACACACAAGTTGATCTTCGTGATCTTTCCTTAGCCGTGTGCGGTGCCCCCCTCCACCATATTCCACCTCGGTCATATCATTGCGGTGCTTAGGCGAAGCCCTATGTCGGTAGAACATCAAGATTGTCACCACGCTGTCGTGCTGACGAAACTCCTCCCAGAAGCTTTGCTGGATCGGAGCCCGGGGCGCGTCATCGAGCTGAATGTGTGCCAAGAACTCGGAGGTGCCGGAGTAACGGTGCTTGGATCGGTCGGATCGGGAAGACGTACGACTACTTCCTCTACGTTGTGTCAACGCTTCCGCTTCAGTCTACGAGGGTACGTAGACAACACTCTCCCCTCTCGTTGCTATGCATCACCATGATCTTGCGTGTGCGTAGGAATTTTTTTGAAATTACTACGTTCCCCAACAGTGGTATCAGAGCCTAGGTTTTTATGGTTTGATGTTATGCACGAGTAGAACACAAGTGAGTTGTGGGCGATATAAGTCATACTGCCTACCAGCATGTCATACTTTGGTTCGGCGGTATTGTTGGATGAAGCGGCCCGGACCGACATTACGCGTACGCTTACGCGAGACTGGTTCTACCGCTGTGCTTTGCACACAGGTGGCTGGCGGGTGTCAGTTTCTCCAACTTTAGTTGAACCGAGTATGGCTACGCCCGGTCCTTAAGACGGTTAAAACGGAGTCTATTTGACAAACTATCGTTGTGGTTTTGATGCGTAGGTGAGATTGGTTCTTGCCTAAGCCCGTAGCAGCCATGTAAAATTTGCAACAAACAAAGTAGAGGACGTCTAACTTGTTTTTGCAGGGCATGTTGTGATGTGATATGGTCAAGACATGATGCTAAATTTTATTGTATGAGATGATCATGTTTTGTAACCGAGTTATCGGCAACCGGCAGGAGCCGTATGGTTGTCGCTTTATTGTATGCAATGCAATCGCCCTGTAATGCTTTACTTTATCACTAAGCGGTAGCGATAGTCGTAGAAGCATAAGATTGGCGAGACGACAACGATGCTACGATGGAGATCATGGTGTCGTGCCGGTGACGATAGAGATCATGACGGTACTTTGGAGATGGAGATCAAAGGCGCAAGATGATCATGGCCATATCATGTCACATATATTGATTGCATGTGATGTTTATTTTTTATACATCTTATTTTGATTAGTTTGACGGTAGCATTTTAAGATGATCTCTCACTAATTATCAAGAAGTGTTCTCCCTGAGTATGCACCGTTGCGAAAGTTCTTCGTGCTGAGACACCACGTGATGATCGGGTGTGATAGGCTCTACCTTCAAATACAACGGGTGCAAAACAGTTGCACACGCGGAATACTCAGGTTATACTTGACGAGCCAAGCATATACAGATATGGCCTCAGAACACGGAGACCGAAAGGTCGAGCGTGAATCATATAGTAGATATGATCAACATATTGATGTTCACCGTTGAAACTACTCCATCTCACATGATGATCGGACATGGTTTAGTTGATATGGATCACGTGATCACTTAGAGGATTAGAGGGATGTCTATCTAAGTGGGAGTTCTTAAGTAATATGATTAATTGAACTTAAATTTATCATGAACTTAGTCCTGGTAGTATTAGCATATCTATGTTGTAGATCAATAGCTCGCGTTGTTGCTTCCCTATGTTTATTTTGATATGTTCCTAGAGAAAAACTATGTTGAAAAATGTTAGTAGCAATGATGCGGATTGGATCCGTGATCTAAGGTTTATCCTCATTGCTGCACAGAAGAATTATGTCCTTGATGCACCGCTAGGTGACAGACCTATTGCAGGAGCAGATGCAGACGTTATGAACGTTTGGCTAACTTAATGTGATGACTACTTGATAGTTTAGTGCACCATGCTTAACGGCTTAGAATCGGGACTTCAAAGACATTTTGAACGTCATGGAGCATATGAGATGTTCCAGGAGTTGAAGTTAATATTTCAAGAAAATACCCGAGTTGAGAGATATGAAGACTCCAACAAGTTCTATAGCTAAAAGATGAAGGAGAATTGCTCAACTAGTGAGCATGTGCTCAGATTGTCTAGGTACTACAATCGCTTGAATCAAGTGGGAGTTAATCTTCCAGATAAGATAGTGATTGACAGAATTCTCTAGTCACCATCAGCAAGTTAGTAGAACTTTGTGATGAACTATAGTATGCAAGGGATGATGAAAACGACTCCCGAGCTTTTCATGATGATGAAATCGATGAAGGTAGAAATCAAGAAAGAGCATCAAGTGTTGATGGTTGACAAGATCACAAGTTTCAAGAAAAGGGCAAAGGAAAAAAGGGGAAATTCAAGAAGAACAACAAGCAAGTTGCTGCTCAAGTGAAGAAGCCCAAGTCTGGTCCTAAGCCTGAGACTAAGTGCTTCTACTGCAAAGGGACTGGTCACTGGAAGCGGAACTACCCCAAGTGATTGGCGGATAAGAAAGGATGGCAAAGTAAACAAAGGTATATTTGATATACATGTGATTGATGTGTAATTTACTAGTGTTCATAGCAACCCCTCAGTATTTGGTACTAGTTCAGTTGCTAAGATTAGTAACTCGAAACGGGAGTTGCGGAATGAACAGAGACTAGTTAAGGGTGAAGTGACGATGTTTGTTGGAAGTAGTTCCAAGATTGATATGATCATCATCACACACTCCCTATACTTTCGGGATTAGTGTTGAACCTAAATAAGTGTTATTTGGTGTTTGCGTTGAGCATGAATATGATTTGATCATGTTTATTGCAATACGGATATTCATTTAAATTAGAGAACAATTGTTGTTCTGTTTACATGAATAAAACCTTATATGGTTACACACCCAATGAAAATGGTTCGTTGGGTCTCGATCGTAGTGATACACATATTCATAATATTGAAGCCAAAAGATGCAAAGTTAATAATGATAGTGCAACTTATCTGTGGCACTGCCGTTTAGGTCATATCAGTGTAAAACGCATGAAGAAACTCCATACTGATGGACTTTTGGAGCCACTTGATTATGAATCACTTGGCACTTGCGAATCGTGCCTCATGGGCAAGATGACCAAAACACTGTTCTCCGGTACTATGGAGAGAGCAACAGATTTATTGGAGATCATACATACAGATGTATGTGGTCCGATGAATGTTGAGGCTCGTGGCGGATATCGTTATTTTCTCACCTTCACAGATGATTTAAGCAGATATGGTTATGTCTACTTAATGAAACACAAGTCTGAAACATTTGAAAAGTTCAAAGAATTTTAGAGTGAAGTTGAAAATCATCGTAACAAGAAAATAAAGTTTCTATGATCTGATCGTGGAGGAGAATATTTGAGTTACGAGTTTGGTCTACATTTGAAACAATACGGAATAGTTTCTCAACTCACGCCACCCGAAACACCACAACGCAATGGTGTGTACGAACATCGTAATCGTACTTTACTAGATATGGTGCGATCTATGATGTCTCTTACAGATTTACCGCTATCGATTTGGGGTTATGCTTTAGAGACGGCCGCATTCACGTTAAATAGGACACCGTCGAAATCCGTTGAGACGACGCCTTATGAACTATGGTTTAGCAAGAAACCGAAGTTGTCGTTTCTTAAAGTTTGGGGCAGCGATGCTTATGTGAAAAAGCTTCAACCTGATAAGCTCAAACCCAAATCGGAAAAATGTGTCTTCATAGGATATCCAAAAGAAACTGTTGGATACACCTTCTATCACAGATCCGAAGGCAAGACTTTTGTTGTTAATTCGGAGTCTTTCTAGAAAAAGAGTTTCTCTCGAAAGAAGTGAGCAGGAGGAAAGTAGAACTTGATGAGGTAACTGTACCTGCTCCCTTATTGGAAAGTAGTACATCACAGAAATCTGTTTCTGGAGCACCTACACCAATTAGTGAGGAAGCTGATGATATTGATCATGAAACTTCAGATCAAGTTACTACAGAACCTCGTAGATCAACCAGAGTAAGATCCACACCAGAGTGGTACGGCAATCCCGTTCTGGAAGTCATGCTACTAGATCATGACGAACCTACAAACTATGAAGAAGCGATGGTGAGCCCAGATTCCGCAAAATGGCTAGAAGCCATGAAATCTGAGGTGGGATCCATGTATGACAACAAAGTATGGACTTTGGTTGACTTGCCCGAGGGTCGGCAAGCAATAGAGAATAAGTGGATCTTTAAGAAGAAGACTGACGCTGACGGTAATGTTAGTGTCTACAAAGCTCGACTTGTCGCGAAAGGTTTTCGACAAGTTCAAGTGATTGACTACGATGAGACCTTCTCACCCGTAGCGATGCTTAAGTCTGTCCGAATCATGTTAGCAATTGCCGCATTTTATGATTATGAAATTTGGCAAATGGATGTAAAGACTGTATTCCTGAATGGATTTCTGGAAGAAGAGTTGTATATGATGCAACCAGAAGATTTTATCGATCCAAAGGGAGCTAACAAAGTGTGCAAGCTCCAGCGATCCATTTATGGACTGGTGCAAGCATCTCGGAGTTGGAATAAACGCTTTGACAGTGTGATCAAAGCATTTGGGTTTATACAGACTTTTGGAGAAGCCTGTATTTACAAGAAAGTGAGTGGGAGCTCTGTAGCATTTCTGATATTATATGTAGATGACATATTACTGATTGGAAATGATATTTCTGGATAGCATAAAGGGATACTTGAATAAGAGTTTTTCAATGAAAGACCTTGGTGAAGCTGCTTACATATTGGGCATTAAGATCTATAGAGATAGATCAAGACGCTTAATTGGACTTTCACAAAGCACATACCTTGACAAAGTTTTGAAGAAGTTCAAAATGGATCAAGCAAAGAAAGGGTTCTTGCCTGTGTTACAAGGTGTGAAGTTGAGTAAGACTCAGTGCCCGACCACTGCAGAAGATAGAGAGAAGATGAAAGATGTTCCCTATGCTTCAGCCATAGGCTCTATCATGTATGCAATGTTGTGTACCAGACCTGATGTGTGCCTTGCTATAAGTTTAGCAGGGAGGTACCAAAGTAATCCAGGAGTGGATTACTAGACAGCGGTCAAGAATATCCTGAAGTACCTGAAAAGGACTAAGGAAATGTTTCTCGTATATGGAGGTGACAAAGAGCTCGTCGTAAACGGCTACGTTGATGCAAGCTTTGACACTGATCCGGACAATTCTAAATCGCAAACCGGATACGTATTTATATTAAACGGTGGAGCTGTCAGTTGGTGCAGTCCTAAACAAAGCGTCGTGGCGGGATCTACATGTGAAGCGGAGTACATCGCTGCTTCGGAAGCAGCAAATGAAGGAGTCTGAATGAAGGATTTCATATCCGATCTAGGTGTCATACCTAGTGCATCGGGTCCAATGAAAATCTTTTGTGACAATACTGGTGCAATTGCCTTGGCAAAGGAATCCAGATTTCACAAGAGAACCAAGCACATCAAGAGACGCTTCAATTCCATCCGGGATTTGGTCCAGGTGGGAGACATAGAGATTTGCAAGATACATACGGATCAGAATGTAGCAGACCCGTTGACTAAGCCTCTTCCACGAGCAAAAACATGATCAGCACCAAGACTCCATGGGTGTTAGAATCATTACTGTGTAATCTAGATTATTGACTCTAGTGCAAGTGGGAGACTGAAGGAAATATGCCCTAGAGGCAATAATAAAGTTATTATTTATTTCCTTATATATCATGATAAATGTTTATTATTCATGCTAGAATTGTATTAACCGGAAGCATAATACATGTGTGGATACATAGACAAACAGAGTGTCACTAGTACGCCTCTACTTGACTAGCTTGTTAATCAAAGATGGTTAAGTTTCCTAAACATAGACAAAGGAGTTGTCATTTGATTAACAAGGTCACATCATTAGTTGAATGATCTGATTGACATGACCCATTCCATTAGCTTAGCACCCGATCGTTTAGTATGTTGCTATTGCTTTCTCCATGACTTATACATGTTCCTTTGACTATGATATTATGCAACTCCCGTTTACCGTAGGAACACTTTGTGTGCTACCAAACGTCACAACGTAACTGAGTGATTATAAAGGAGCTCTACAGGTGTCTCCGAAAGTATTTGTTGGGTTGGCGTATTTCGAGATTAGGATTTGTCACTCCGAATGTCGGAGAGGTATCTCAGGGCCTTCTCGGTAATGCACATCACATAAGCCTTGCAAGCATTGCAACCAATTAGATAGTTGCAAGATGATGTATTATGGAATGAGTAAAGAGACTTGCCGGTAACGAGATTGAACTAGGTATTGGATACCGACGATCGAATCTCGGGCAAGTAACATACCGATGACAAAGGGAACAACGTATGTTGTTATGCGGTCTGACCGATAAAGATCTTCGTAGAATGTGTAGGAGCCAATATGGGCATCCAGGTCCCGCTATTGGTTATTGACCAGAGATTTGTCTCAGTCATGTCAACATTGTTCTCGAACCGTAGGGTCCGCACGCTTAAGGTTATGATGACAGTTATTATGAGTTTATGCATTTTGATGTACCGAAGTTAGTTCGGAGTCCTAGATGAGATCACGGACATGACGCGGAGTCTCGGAATGGTCGAGACATAAAGATTGATATATTGGACGACTATATTCGGACATCGGAATGGTTCCGAGTGGTTTCGGATAAAACTGGAGTGCCGGAGGGGTTACCGGAACCCCCCGGGGAAGTAATGGGCCTTATTGGGCCCGAGGGGAGAGAGAGGGCTGCGGCCGGGAGGTGGCGCGCCCCCCCCATGGGGAGTCCGAATTGGACAAGGAGGGGGGACGCGGCCCCCCTTTCCCTCTCCCTCTCCCTCTCTTTCCTTCCCCCTCTCTCTTCCTAGTTGGACTAGGAAAGGGGAGTCCTACTCCCACTAGGAGGAGGACTCCCCCTCCCTTTGGCGCGCCCCATAGGGCCGGCCAGTCTCCCCCCTTGCTCCTTTATATACGGGGGCAGGGGGGCACCCTAGGACACACAAGTTGATCTTCGTGATCGTTCCTTAGCCGTGTGCGGTGCCCCCCTCCACCATATTCCACCTCGCTCATATCGTTGCGGTGCTTAGGCGAAGCCCTACGTCGGTAGAACATCAAGATTGTCACCACGCCGTCGTGCTGACGAAACTCCTCCCCGAAGCTTTGCTGGATCGGATCCCGGGGTGCGTCATCGAGCTGAACGTGTGCCAAGAACTCGGAGGTGCCGGAGTAACGGTGCTTGGATCGGTCAGATCGGGAAGACGTACGACTACTTCCTCTACGTTGTGTCAACGCTTCCGCTTCGGTCTACAAGGGTACGTAGACAACACTCTCCCCTCTCGTTGCTATGCATCACCATGATCTTGCGTGTGCGTAGGAAATTTTTTGAAATTACTACGTTTCCCAACAATAGCTTCATCATGCAAACATGCCACGGAGGATAGATGTGGTTAGCTCCGTCTCGACAAGCCACAACGTCTCTTGTTTTAGGCGATTCTTCTATTTTCCATGCTTTTTTTAGTTGTAATAACACCACGGCAAGCTAGCGCCGCTCTTCGTGTGTGCCCGTGCAAAGGTTAGACGATGGAGAGAAGAGAGATTGAGATCGCAGACCTGGGACCCACCAGTAAATGAGACAACGATCATGCACGTGTTGACGAGGCACTCCCTCTACTCTACTCAACGAAAGTACTGTATAAATAAAATCAAGTTATGGGACAAAGCCAACAACCGTTCGTTTTTTCAGGCTATCGACTTACGCTTTGTAGTCCAGGTTGCCAGTTCGAATCTCGTCTTTCAGATTTGTTGGTTTTAGGTCCAAATTTGATTAATGACAAGTGGGACCCCCGTGTGTTGTTCCGATATTTCAGTGTAGGATGGTTTTTTGAACAAACACTTTGCGCGGTTAGACAAGTAATGGCACGAGTTACACGTATTTTGCAAGTTTAGGAACAAAAATGACAGCGGCATAGAATATCACATCCACCCCGCAGCTTAGATACTATGGTGATACGAGTTTTTACACCGTTGGAAGTGAGATCCAATGGCTTGGGAGTAGTCTTTGTAATTATGCGCAATTTCCAAACTCTCCAAAGGTTTTTTTGCAAATAAAACATTCAGGCCTCGTGTGTGCCGTTGCATCTTCGATCCAACGGCTCCCCGGTGCTCAAATTAGGTGCTCCCCTTAGCTTAATTACCCGCTACGGTGATATGAGCATCTAGGTCGTATGATCAGTGATCAGATGGCACATGCGTAGTACTTGTACTTTCTGCGCATTTCCCAAACTCTATCAGCCGTATATTGCAAAAACATTCAAACCTCCTATTGTGGGCCGTTAGATCTCAGTGAACTCGTATCACCATAGAATCTACGGTGCGGGAGCACCTCATACTCTCCCGTGCGAGAAAACATAAGGTGCTATCGCAGCTTGGATGCTACGGTGATACGAGCTTGGATGTCGTTTGATCTGAGATCCAATGGCATGTGAGCAGTCTTTGTGCTTGTAAGCAGTGGCCGAACTCTTTTGGGGCTTTTCTGCAAAAAACCATTCGAACCACCGAGGAGGTGTTGGATCACAAATCCAACGCCTCCGAAGAGCATGTATCACCAAAGCATCTAAGGTGTGGTAGCACATGATATTCTTACATACAGGAGAATATGATGTCCTCCTTCATCTTAGATGCTACGGTGATACGAGCTTCGAGGTCGTTGGATATGGGATCAAAGGGCATCTAAGTAGTTTTTGTACAAATTGTGTGCAATTCTCAAACTCATCAAGGTTTCCTGCAGAAATGTTAAGACACATCATGTGAGCTGCTATATCTAAGATCTACAAGCTCCAAGCAACTCGTATCGGCATATAGCATCTAAGGTATGGGGGCACATGATATTCTCTCGGGGAGGAGGGGTGGGGGTGCACAACCAATCGGTGGTTGGGAGGGTGGGGACAAATATAATCTAAACAACCCTAAACAGAGCTCCACAATTTTATCTAAGGTCGAGGGGTTGACCCCCTACAATCATAGCTCCGCCTAAACAGAACATTTGCATGTACTGTAGTAATAGACTTAATATTCATGTTTCAGTTTCATGTTCATTTTAAATATTGAACTGAGGATCATGGATGTCTTACATTTTACTCCCTTCGTTACCAAATATTAGTCTTTTTAGAGGCTTCAAATGGACTGGCACATACGGATGTATATAGACATATTTTAGAGTCTAGATTCACTCATTTTGCTCCATATGTAGTCACTTGTTGAACTCTATAAAACACTAATATTTAGGAATAGAAGGAGTATTTTTGAATTCGTGTCATACATGCATGGTTTGGAAAAATAGATGCACTATACTTATTAGATTGTTGTTGTGTTCGTGCGTGTGTGTCTGTGTATGTGTGTGTGTGTGTGCGTGTGTGTGGTCATATGCTTGACACATACAAAGTTTTCTCACCTCCATGTTGTTCATCTTTTAAATTTGAATTTGCATTGGTAAAGTTACTAGGGATACCATGAAATGTGAAATCCACGTTGAGATCACTATATCACAAACTCACTCTTATTCAACAACTCGTCATAAATAAATTACCACATTGAGATTAGTATTTGCAAGGAAAATACGGGTATTGTAATACACATAGATTCGTTCGGCAATTTAAAAGGTTCCTTTCGTATTCTCGAATGGTAGGACCCAAAGGCGTACCAGCCAGACCTTGGCTCGTGTTGATCCTAAAAAAAGCGGGCTTGTGTCCTTTGGTGGCGTGCGTGGTACGCATGTTAGGCAACCCCATTACCCCAACCAGTCGAGCCTCAGCGTTTCAAGTCGAAATATCTGGCGGCCAGAATTCCAGCCCTAGGCAATTCCCCTCATGTCCCCGGTCCATAATGACTACCGATGAACAACGGAGGGATGCTTTAGTAACTAGACAACCTTACCTACCGTGCCGAGCACGGTTCAATTCCCTCGGTCGCCGCTCGTCAAGGTCACCCGTCAACTGCATTGCCTAGTACTACTACTACTACTACACCAGGATGAGCACAGAATTGAGCCCATTTGTTCGTGCCTAGTACTTGAGTTAATATATCAGGCAATGCACTGGTACAGAGGGATTATCCTTTTACTCTGCATATATAACTTGTCTGAAGTCTAACTAAGCAAAATGTTTGACCAAATCCTTTCTTAAGAAATACAACATGACAGATGTACGGCTCGAAAATTTATTGCATGATGTAGGTTATGATATTGTTTCAAATCCTGGATCTTAAATTTCAGAAAATCCAAAAGTGAGCATAAATTCTTGAAACTAAGCATGGTCACGTGATATGGCACAAATATTACTTCGTAAGTTTTTTTCTTCAATTTGAGACAAGCTGCTTATGACAAGTTGCACAAATGAAGAGCCAAGGTATTTTGGAAGAAAGACCTGTCACGTTAAGGCGAACGCTTTCACTATTGAAACCGTGGGCGTTTACGTGCCGCCACGAGTCCCCGCTTCTCATCGGCAATCGGCAGGTGCCGTCCGAGAAAGCGTGTGAGTCGACGGGAGGCGTGCGAGCAGACCGCTGCGCTGGCTGTCAGGGAGGCGTGCGAGCAGACCGCTGTGCAGGCTCACCGGGAGGCGAGCCCTTTGACCAGGCTCCGCCGCCCAACATCGTCCCAACTGCTCCCACTTTTATTGTCGCCGTCGCCGCAATTTAAAATCAACCCCGCACTACCCAGTTTGAATTGAGCCTTATAAACCGGAAAGGAGGGAGTATCGCTACAATCCTGTCTCTTCCTCTCTGATTCTCCTGTCGTCTACCTCCAACTAGCCTCACCTAAACATACGCCATGCCGCATCACGATGGTCTGCCCTTAGTGTTCTAGTTTCCTGAGGAAGACACCCAGCCGGAGTCTCAAGAACATAAGGTGCTTTGGGACGAGCTTGAACTGGCCTTGCGGGAAGACGCCGCGCCTGTCCCCGCTCCCGTTCCGGCTCCCGTCGCCCCGACTGCGCCAGCGCCCATCCCCGTGGCATTGATGGGCTGGGAGCCGCACATTGTCGCCGAGCTTGATCCCACGGGGTTCCACGAGGTGCCCGCCGACTTTCACGCGCCCGTGCACCGGCCAGCGCATGCGCCTGCGCGTGCGCTGACGCGCACGCCCGTGCCGGTGCCCGTGCACCTGCCAGCGCCTGCACCTGCGTGTGCACTGACGTGCGCGCCCGTGCCGGTGCCCGTGCACCCGAATGTCTCCGCCGCGCCGTTGACAGCGCCTGTCCCCGCGTGGGTGCCAGTGCCCCCCTCAGTGGAATGGATGGCCGTCGTCGACCGCTTCCTTGCACAAACGCCAGTCGCCTCCTCCCGCCAGTCGACTCGCTCCGAAGTCCGGAACATTTTGGCCTTCCATGAAGCTAGGCCAACGTCCAGGAGTACGCCAACAACGGCGCAAGACGCCGCCGCCGCCGTCGGTCAGTGGCCCGATGACACACAGAGCACGACAGAGGAGCCGCTTCCCACCGCAAGACGCCCCGCCGCTGCCGCGTAATCTAAATTTGCCATGAAAAACGTTCGGACTGCCATGCTTAAAATCCGAACGTTTATCATTTCCGTTTATTTTATATCGATCGTCGTATAATTTAAAGTCGAAGTCAGACTGAACGAATTGTATGGTTTGATCGATTGAATGTTCCGCTAGAGCCGTATCAAATTAAATATAAAACATCATCAAGCCACATGTATTCCTTGTCATCCAACGACCTAGATTGCTTCAATGTCGAGCGCTCAACACATTTAGCGTGCAGTTAATTTCATGCCAAAAATAGTGCTAATCACATGACAACAGGCAAATAATATCCTAGTAGTTAATATCTGCATGCACTTAATATACATCCAAATTAACGTGCATTGCACGTACACACTGACTAGTGATGCTAGTACGTGAAACTTGTGCCATGACTTGTGAACGTGTCCAGATATGGTCAACGACAAAATTGCCCGCGAGTTCTTCCTGTTTGCCCGTGCGTCTAAACGCAGAAGGGGAGGAGAGAGAGAGAGCACACATGGAACCCACTAGTAAGTGAAGACGTGTAGATATATTTTGTGCGTGGGAGGAAGCAAGGTCAACCGTGCGTTCGAAAGAGTGAGACGGGTTGGAGAGAGTGACCTAGATAGACGATGTGCGTGAGAGAGTATACAATGTGAATAGGTCGAATTGGGCTCAAACATGGTGATATATCGTTTTTGTCCGAGAAAGAGCAAGGTCAATCGAGACATACGGAGAGAGAGAGAGAGAGAGAGAGAGAGAGAGATTGAGTGAGCGTGGCCCACCATGAGGTCGAAAGAGTGGTGGCCGCTTGGATGGACTGACCTAGATAGACAATCTGCGTGAGAGAGTATAGAGTGTGTCGATCGAGGCCCGAACAGGGAGATATATCATTTGTGTGTGAAAGAAAACAAGGTTAAACGAGACTCGGGTAAAGAGAGAGAGATTGAGCGAGTGTGGCCCGCCGTGCGGAATAAAGAGTGAGACAGTCTCGAGGGAGTGACCTAGATATACAACGTGCGTGCGTGCGCATGCACGAGAGGTTGGGGGGCTAGATAGGCAATGCATGTATTTAGCGCGAGAGGGTGAGAGGGAGAGGGGGGAGGGAGAGCTCGGCATGGGGTGCAATGGCGGGTGTGTGAGGTAAATACATTTGGTAACAGAGTGGAAAAAGGGGTTGTGTAGTTGAGAGAATTAGAGATCGAAACATGGAGAGAAAGAATGAACGTGTGTTGGAAACCGATAGCTTCCTAAGGTGGTTAGGAGAGGAAGATTGACCGATACAGGAAGTATGTAGCGTTTGTGTGTGTGTGTGTGGGGGGGGGGGCTAAAAACAACATTTGAATGTACATAGTACGAGACTTAATATCGATGTTTCAATCCGGTGTACATTCTAAGATTTGAACTGAGGAGCAGTCATACGGGTAATTATTTCGAATTCGTGCCATACTAAGTTTCGAAAAGTTGACATTGACTCAGTTTGTTGTGCTATTTTGTAGGTCATATGTTTGAATCCATCCAAAAGTTTTCTCACTACCATGGTGTTCATCATATACATATGCATTTGTATTAAAAAGTAGCGTGGATACAGTGAAATGCAAAATCCACGTTAGAATTGGAGATCGCTACGTGACACACACTCTAATTCAAATAACTAACTACGTGACACACACTCTAATTCAAATAACTAATTATGTGAGACACATTCTAATCCACGTTAGCGTGGGTACCGTTTTGATTATTTTTCAAATAACTCCTCATTAATTAATTTATAGTACTCCCTCTGTTCACTTTTGTAAGACCTTGAAGACATTTCAGACAATGTGCAAAACAGTTCATTTTAAGTTGTTTGAAACGACTTACAAAAGTGAACGGATGGAGTATCTCGTTTCGAATGACTAATTATTGCAAGGAAAACATGGGCATGGTAATACATACAGATTCGTTTGCAAATGAAAGAAGATTCATTTGCATTATCAAATGTAGGCGCACTAGGCAAACCAGGGTCGTGTCGTTGTGGACGCTGCTTCGGTGCCTTAAAGGCAACTGCCTTTGCGTCACTGACATGTGGGCCAACCACCTGTTGGGCCCATATGTCATGGACACAAAGGCAGGTTCCTTAAGGCACCAAAGCATAGTCCTGTCGGGGTGGTCGCGTGTGTTGGACGGACGCGTAGCAACCAGCCACCCACCCCCTCCCCCCCAAAAAAAGGACGACGACAATATAAGTTCGCGCTTCCACATTTCGGATTGAAATATCTGGCGGCCTCTTCCAGCCCTGAAAAATCTCTCTTCTCCACCGTCCCCTTCCGCACCCAGATTGCTCAAATCCCTAATTCGCCGCCAACCCTCGAATCGCCCCTCGTCTCGTATCTTTCCCCACCGTTCCCCATCTCTATGCCGGACGATGACGACGAAGACGACGGTCGCGCTTCACCACCACACCGGATCTACCTCATCTACGCCCTCGTCCACCGCACCAGGTGGTCCACCGACAACGTCGGCCGCCGCAACCGACGTGCCTCAGAGACACCGAGTTCCACCGCATCAGGTGCGCTTCACCGACGCCGTCTCCCAGCTCACCGGGGCTACTTCATCGAGCACATCGTCGCACCTCCACCCCCCGAGGCCGTTGGGGCTTCACCAACGGTCTCGTCCACCGCATCGTAGCGCTCCGCTGCCACTCAAGATCTGCATCCATGCACGGCCAGCCAACGCCAGCGCATCACACTCAACGGCTTTGAAGTGACCCACACTCTAGCTAGGCGAGCATGCCCAAACGCCGGCCCGAACTAGGTATCCACACATCACTCCCTTGTGCACTGTTCCGACGATGTTTGGATATCCTTTCACCGCTCTCTTAGCTTACACACCTATGCAACTCTGACCTTAACTCTTATTTCTTCTGGAGATATCATCTGAAACAAGCAAATCCATATTTTAGCGAAGCATGACGGCGCTACAGGATCTGGTACACATCTTGCACACCCGTATAACCTTGTAAGTATCTGTCCTCCGGTACAACATCAAGGTCGATTCCTCTTTTTTGATCAACCATTCGCCGTGTCAAAAATGCAGAGGGGGATGCAAGGAGCACAAGGCCTGCACATCCAAGCAAGTGGTAACATGGACTTGTACATGGAACATCCCAAGCGCAAGCAGAGCTGCAGCGAGCCTGTACAACGAGCTAGCATAAGTCCCTGCATTTCATTTAATTCGTACTGGCATTCGTGTATGATTTGTGTGTAGTGGCTAATCCATGAATTCAAGTTACCAGGGGCGAACATTTAACTTAACAAATACGAAGGCACTTGCACTCCGGAAATCAACATAACTTGAGAAATGTGAAGCTACATGCACTTTGAAAACCAGCTACTATTCCAAAGTAGTTCAGATTATAAACACTAAATGATGCAAGCACCAAAAAACACAAAAATGCAACTTGGTCTACAAGGACTACAAACATGGTCTGTACCTTATTGAATTATTCGTTCTCTGGCTGAAAATATCAAAGTTTAATTGCACGTATAACCAGTGCGCAAACTGCATATCAATATATCTATCCTGCACAAGTATGCCAATAGTTTCAAACAACATATTAGAAAATTATTTATGCTATGTTGTCATGATACGGGGACTTTCTGGTAGATGGCCTCGACGTTTCCTCAAGCTATGAAAATGCACTATAATTTGCTTGTCATCAATGCCTGCAAATCTCTGTCTCTCTCAACATAGTAGATCATCATTAGACACTAAATCCTTCAATGAGTTTGCAAAATGCTTGCATTAGATCCCTCATTAGACACTATATGTTCATCACCAGGAGCATGTGAAATGTTTGCATAAAATCGTTCATTAGCAGTCTGTTCATTAGACACTTCAGGCTCAAGAACAACATGAGCTTGTATGTTTGCACCGGAAACTTGATTAGATACATCAGATTCAGTCAGTTCAGTATTGATTGGGGGAGTTACTCATAGATTCCCTACATACAAGCAGTTTTACAACACCGTCAGGTTTAACTATTCGCCAGAAATTGAAGAGTTGAATTAGATATAATCAGGGATGTGATGTACCTACTCGTTGCGCATGCTACTCTTGCAATTAGCGATTGTCCGTTTGCGCAAGCTCGAAGCCATGCCCGTGCTGCCGCCGCTGCTTCCCACGCAGGCTACACCTAGGGTTGGATCTTCATCTTCTTGTCCTTCTGTTCGCTTGAAGCCCGGCGACCGCCCTCCAACGAGGGCGCGAGGAAGTGCTGTGTCGGTCTGTCCAGCGGCGGCTAGGTTAGGAGCGAACCATACTTGAGGCTGGAGCGAATGAATTGGGATTTTTCCTGCTGTCGATTGATATGGGAGGCGCTCGTTTGGGCCGCGAGCCTGCTATAGGGCCTGCCTTGCACTTATGTTATTGGCCCATCCAAATTGAAACATTTTTCTTCATTTTTTACATTGCCTGCTCGTGCGTTGGGACGAACAAAACTAGCGTGGGCCAACATGGACGGCTCAAACAAGGTGCACACTTTCCACCCACCTGAGGCGGCCGCCCATACCAGCCCCTATGGTGGTGTCGCCCCTTTTTGCGTGTATGATTGGATAGTGAAAAATATTCCAATGGCGCTTTTGATTTACCCACAGAATGGTTGAATTGCTTGTTTCGATGAACTGAGTTTGCTAATAATGTGAAGGATGCCAGTCTTTTCATCCTACTGTAGATTGCTTAGATCTCAATATGCCAAAAGTAATCGCATGAAATATATAGTAAAAGCCAATGTGATGTATTTGGCTACAACTAGTCTGACTACACGTCCTCATATAACATATCAAGGATGCACCATCTTACCAGATTAACCATTCGACTTACCCATGCAGTGTGGGAAGAAAGAAGTATTGGGACTGCGTATCCAAGCAATTGATGCCATGGACTCCTTCGTACAACCATGTAAGAGAAAAAGAAGTTGCAGTGTGCCTGTACAAAGAACTAGCATAAGTTCAGTTACCTGCTTCTCGGAATTTTAGTTAGCCACTTATTGCAAAATTGTTCAATTACGTTGCTTGGCTTAATTTAGTTTGCTACTGATTACATAATGGCACAGCCTGTTAATCATATTGTAGACTGCGCCTATCTATGTGTTTGGTACTTAATGTTAAGAATTACCTGTTTGCCCTAACTTAAATATCTACTTGTTTCTTTAACTGCTTTGTTGCTGCAACAGCGGGTTACAATGATGTTAATAACTACTTTTCAGCTTCCAATTGAAACTCTTTAATTCCTTGTTTGTTTAACTGGTTTGCTGTTATAACTCCCAGTTGAGATGTTTTGCTAACTTCAACTTTTCTGAAACCAATCGGAACTTTAATGTCAAAATAGGTTAGCCCAAGATCAAAGAGCGAGGTCCCCATGGATGTTGCATCATCCCACAGCAGTGGCACCGGCCCAATCGTGCATTATGAATTGCCAACTGCTAATGCTCTAGAGGCTAAACTAGTGGTAGAAAGAGATTTTGCTTCTGCACTTAGAGATGAAGTTGACATGTTGAGGAAGCAAACAACACAATCACAAGCAGTACTCAAGACAACCATTAAATATTTGGTGGATTTCAAAACGAAGCAAGCTGAGACTGACCAGATTGTTAAGGTCCTGAAGGAAAAAAGGAAATTAAATTCCTACTTGGTAAATCATAGGTGAAATGTTCTTTCCATAGTTGAATAACCTTTGTGTTGTCTGTACATGTAATCAATCAAACCATTTGTTTTAGAATCATGTAATAATTGTTTTTTTGTTTGTAATTTTATTTGAGCACAAGTCTGTATTAATTGATAAGACTCGGAGACATTTCATTTGGATTGCTGTGCCAGACCTACAAATATGCCAATCGGGCTGAATGTGCATTCAGCAATACTAGTATAGATGGACCATAAGTGGCACGCATCGGAAAGGGCCAAGATGCTGGATAAAAAAGGATGCTGTTGTAGCCAAAAAAAAGTACAGCGGCCTGGCTTACGTATGTTATTGATATTATTGATCCATATACTCTATAAGTGTTTATATGTCTGTTAGTTCCGTACATTCTTGGTTGATTGACTCGGTATTTGAATCTTGATACATCGCTTGTGTACATATCTAAATGGGAGTACACATTATGCTGCGTGTGACATTTGAGTTGGACAAGAAGTGTTCCAAATATTCGAATTCACCTTAAACTGGATTCTAGTTTCTGAATTTGAGTATCGGCATTTGTAAACCATATTCATATATGACAGTGGAATACATCTTTGTTGTCCTTTTGAAGATATATAAAAACACATAGAATGATTTATAAAGATTCATATACGAATACAAAATGGATTGAAATTTAGTTGCCAAGATAAACGTGGATGCTTATTGTCCCAAAATTCTAAAGAAACAGCAAAATGTCCACTCCCACATCGGCTGCCCGAAGCCAATTGTTTGGGAGATGGAAATTACTGTCTACCCATTACACGGACAATCCATCGGCCCGATTTCCACTGCTCTAAATAGGGGTAGGTTAGTAACTTCAATTAGACGTGACACGACCACCTCTGAGCCCATTCCGACACGGTGGGCATCAAACATGGGCGGCAAAACTCATTTGATTCTAGCTCGTCTGAAAGACCTCTGTTTCTCCCTCCATTCCCCATTCATACACGGTGGGCGGCAAAACAAACTCTCCTCGTACAAAATAGATTTAGGCTAATATTTTAAATAGGGGCAGATGTGTAACTTCCATCAGACGTGACACAACCGCCCTACCTGTCAGCCCCGTTCATACACCATGGGCGCCAAACGTGGGTGGCAAAACACCCTCTTCTCGCCCGAAATAGTTACCGGCAAATATTTGGGAGATGCGAGATTACCGTCCTATCCCCAACCGACGAGACGTCCAAATTTGAAACGGGGGATAAGTTCGTAACTTTCCCATATTTCAGACAGGCGCGTCCCAAAACATGGTTCCCGGTACCTCTCTCTGCATTTTCCCATTCATACACCGTCCGCGCTAGAACACCCCATTCCCACACCAGCCTTTGTCCGCCACCCCATCCATCACCGCCGTCCTCCACCACATCCATCGCCACCGTCCTCCACCATGCCGGAGCGCCTACCAAGACCGCGTCGTCCACTGCTAGAGATGGACGTTTCTCATCCACGGCGACAGACCAATAGCCTTGCATCGCGTCCTCTCGCTTCATCGGCGTCGTCGTCCTCTTTGCCGGGGCCGCTCACACGACCTTCTCTTCCACCGCAACGGGACTTATCCCCCGATGCACCCATCTACCATCGCAGATTTGCTTCACCGCCACCGACATCCATCACACCCCCTATGCCTACACGACGCCGCAAGAGAGGTGGTACTTCATATCTCCTCAACTTTTTGATCTCAACCAGAAAATAGATCTTAACTTGGTTACTCTACTTTCTTTTCAGCTCATAGAATTTAGTTCTTAGTTCGAAGCAAACAATGGATGCTAAATATCATTTCTCCGGTTTGCAGCTTCAAATCTGCCATGGCACAACCATAATACGGTTTAATTGATCATGCTTAGGGTTTAATTGATCATGTTGGTTCCGTGGTGGTTTCTTTAATAGAAATCAGAGGGGAAACCCTCTTTTGCTAAACAAATATATGCTTAGAGTTTCCCCCTTTTATGATCACTATACGATCAGAAACGTGATTCGTTTCATAATAACACGGCTCCACCCATCAAGCTAAGCAAGCTTAGTTGTTCAAATACGAATCTGATATTATTAAAATAGAGTTGTTTAATTGGTCAGCTAAATGTTCCTAAATTAGTTTCGAAAATGCATGTTCACCGCTCGGGTGTGTACCTCTGTGTGTGGTCTGGTCAGCACGGTTGGGGAGGTGAACTTTGCATATGCAGGGGTTTATAGGGAGACACTCTCCGAGTTGAAACAGCAATGCATTCCATAGATAATCTGACTACTTTTTATGTTTTCATGAATCTCAGATTCTGAACAGCATCATAATGATTATGAGCTTGCGCGCATGAAAAGAATAAAGCAGAACAATGCCATGGCTGTCAAACTTGGCATTAAGGGAATGAAATCAAGTCTGGATGCAATGCAATGCAAACACTCTCCACCTACAGATTAATGCTCAGAATATGATCCTAACAGTGATTCTGTGCTAGAGGGAGACCTAAGTCAATGTAGCTCCCTAGTGGAGGAGTCAGAGGAAGATGCCCTATCTTATTCACCCATCAAGGTACTTGCTCTAACTTTCCAAGGTTAAATTGCTCGCACATATCTTGCAACTGATGCTTTGCATTGCTTCTACTTTGTTGAACTGCCATTAGCTTAGTTTACACATCTTGTATGTGAATACGCCCTGCCTATCCATTTTCCGTACATATTCCATCTGTCATCACACCATATTTATCCATTCAAATGTTGTTCTTGTGTATCAGACATTCAAAAGGAAGAGGGTGATTGCTGATCATGGAGGAGCACAAGCAAAGTATTTGGAAAAGGTAGTGGCACCTGATAAATCAAATAGCCCATTAGGTGTAGTTGCAATATCACCTGACCCACAAAATAACCCAACTCTAGCAGACTCTAGCCCTAATACACTGGTCATTTCTGATGCCCCAACTCAGCAGACCCCAACTGCAGCAAACAGTATGATTATGCCAGTTGACATAGCACCAGCTGTACGACGCAAAACCCCCATTCCAGCAAAGAGTACACCAAATCCAGTTGCCAAATCCCTTTTCGAACCAGAGAGAGCCCCAATTGCAGCAAATAGGACCCCCTGTTCCATTTCTTCCCAGTTTAGAAGACGAAGCTTATGTTGTTGTTAGGAACTTTGTGCGCATCTTTCCTTCATGGAAAGATTATACCACAGACACAGAACAATTTCCAGTCTTCCTCCGCAACTTACGCGTAAGTAATGTACTAATGTTATTCATGGTAATTACTGCATATGTTTCTGCTCACAGAAGACACAAGATTTCATTCTTTTAAATAGGCGAGGCGCAAACTGGATTGTGATGACGAGCAAGGGTTGGTTGCGCTTTTCAAGCACTCGTTGATGAAGTATCGTTCCTACCTGAGGCAAGCGCACTTCAATGGCAAGCCTCTGAATGAAATTTCTGTAAATCTCCGGTGCTACATTTATCCGACGGTGACTGGAATAATCTTGTTACACATTGGTCTCGGCTGCAGCGTAAGGTACTGTCTATGATATCACATCACAATTTGAACTACGTTTTTGCATTTGCCTTAATGTCTCACTTGTACGAAAACTGTTAGTAGAAGAACATTCGTTCTCAAGGGACCACATAATCTCGCAACTATACTGCACACTGCATTGCTCTTGTGAGTACCTCTTGCCCTGTATGACTATACTTACTTTCATAGTTGTTTGAGTATGTAGCATCACTGCACATGTTAGCCTCGTAATCGTCCATTTGGTGGACATTATAAGATCCGTATGGACTCTTACATAAATTTAGAATCAACCCAATGCTTTTGAAGAGGTTTAGCTCTGCGGTGCTCTTGTAAGGACTGAACGTGGTCTATCACTGTACTTACATTAACAGCTACTCCCTCCGTCCCATAATATAAGAACGTTTTGTACAGTACACCAGTGTTCAAAACACTCTTGTATTATGGGAAGAGGGATTGCTTCATTTTGTAGCATTCTGCATCTTATCTCCCTCGCCCACCATTTACTAAAAAAGATCAGATCTATATTTAATCTTACCAACAAGTAGAATACACAGACAATGCCAGTGCAGAAGTGTAGCCCATTGCTCTTGTCAGTACATTTTGTCCTGTAATGCTTGTACTTCTAGGGATTGGTAGTTGATTATGTAGCATCAATCTGCATCTTATCTTCATTATCCTCTACCCCTTCCAGTATTATCATATCTATAATTACTCTCTACAAGATGTAGAGTACAGGCAATGCTTATGAAGAAGATTCTGTGTTGAAATTCTTGAGTTATCCTTCCCTTGACATGGAGAAGGGCATTATAAAGCCGGTGTTAACTGTTAATGTAAGTCAGTCCTTCTAAAGCCTTTATCCTCAACTGCTGTTTAATTTGCTCATACTCCCTATCGTTTACTACTGTTTAGTTTGCTGTTTCTACCAAAATGCATGTTCGTAAGAACCGTAAGTTCTAAGTTTTACTTGTAAAACCAAATTCCTTATTCATACCATGCACATTACTTAATACTCCCTATATGTATGCTTGTTTTTGTGGATCTATAATCCAGTGTGTGGTGAAGCAGCCCACGTTTGCACCTTGTCATCTCCTGTTTTATCTTACTGATGTGGCTGATGATATGAACAACATGCCATGCACATTATCCAAAGTAGACACAATGATTTTCTTTGCCCTTCATCTATGCTTGTTATGTTGACATGGTAATCCAGTATTGTGGTGAAGCTCCCCGCATTATGAACAATGCCAAATTATGCTATTGATATTTTGAACATACTCTTTAGTTTCTAATTTGAAATTGGATAGAATTGACAAAACAGTTATCATCTTTGTTTATACACGTGGAAAACCTGTCATCTCTCTGCTTTGTTTCAGGGTGATATGCCTGATGGCATGCACAAGTTTGCTAAAGGCTGTGAGACAAACCCAACATATATTGCATCAAAGAAGGCAAAACATCTTGAAGATAGCGAGACAACCCCAAAGTCTTGTCTAGATGCAGTGTTCAAGTTACTTGACACTAACAGTCAGACAAGCTCACATAATTCGTTGTCTGAATCACTTCGACTTCTTATGTCCCAAGTTCTAGCAGAAAGGCATTCTGCAACTCAACTTCGACTTGAAGTCCTATCTCTAAGAAAGATCGCGGAGAACACCAATGAGAACCTCATCGCTAAACAGCTACACCTGAAAGCTATGACCGACATGCTAGGCCGGTTTCACAGCCTTGCTCAGCAGCTTGCGCACCAGTTCCCCCGCAAGGCTAACCTTTCTTGAACTGTCTTGGAAGTGGTCTCGGTTCAGTATTATTTTGTTACGCTGCAATGGTGCCCAATTTTTGTAATCTGCTTCTAAGTTGCGCATTATGATCACTGGTGGCGAACTTCGACGCCCAATGGATGTAATATACCTTAAACCCTTTATTGTATAGTGTAGGTTTATTCTAAGTTACTATGTCGTAATTTCTTTATTGTATAGAGTAGCTTTGTTCTTAATTCATACTAGTTACGCAGCAGCCCGAAATGAACCCCAGCCCATGATTGTGCGAATCAAATCACGGGCTTTTAACTGGCCAAAATTGTCTCGGTCCTTGTTCGGCCCAATCAGATATCGGCTGCGAGCAGGCCGGATGCAAACAGGGCCGTAGTTAGGCCAACTATATGACGGGCTTTTAACAGGCCGAAATTAATATAGGCCGAAATGTTAAACGGGCCCTTAACAGGCCAAAACTAATATCAGGACGAATTACTAAGTGGGCCTTTAGCAAGTGGGCCCAAAAGCATAGTGTCCAGTTGACGGGCCGAATCTAATATGGGCCATAATTGAGCCCAAAGCCTCTTAAAGGGCCGGACCTGATCTGGGCCGTAATTTGGCCCACAACGTGGTAGGCTTTTAACGAGCCGGATCTCATATGGGCCACTATTAGGCCCGGAGCGTGGCAGGCCATTAATGGACCGGATCAAATATGGGCCGGCATTTGGCCCAAAACATGGCAGCCAGTTAATGGGCCGGCCTACTAGGGTCCTCAAAATCTTGTGGGCCTACAGCTGGGCCGGCCCATTAATGTCGGCGAAATCTCGTGGGCCTTTAGATGGGCCGGCCCATTATGACCTGCAAGAATCTTGTGGGCTTTACCTGGGCCGGCCCATTATGGCACACAAAAATCTTGTGGGCCTTTACCTGGGCCGGCTCATTATGGCCCGCAAAATCTTGTGGGCCTTTAGCTGGGTCAGCCCACAACGGTCCGCAAAATCTCGTGGGCCTTTAGTTGGGCCGGCCCATTATGGTCCGCAAAATCTTGTGGGCCTTCAGCTGGGCCGGCCCATTTAAACTTGATGGGCCGGTCCACGTGTCAACATATCATAGGCGCGTCTCGCCCATTGGATGAGTTGACACGTGTCTTCTCCAGCCAATGATGATTTTACACGTGGAAAATCCCCATTGGTCGGGGCTGTTAATGGGTTATAGGATCCAAAACCCGACCTGATAGCTTAACAGCGTTCCGTTACAGTGGATGCCACGTGTCGGTCACCCTTGACGAAAGCACTTCTGTGACGCGCGATTTATTGTCATGGAATTGGACACTTCCGTGATGATAATTTTGGTAATGTCATGGAACACTTCTACGACAACACAGGTATGACTATCTTGATTATGTCATAAATTTGTCATGGATGTACATGCATGACAAAAAAGCGACCTACTCTGACAAACACGTATCATCACGGAAGTGTATTTTTTTGTAGTGATATCAACGAAGCTATTTAGATGGGTAGCGACATCTTCACTAGGAAGGCCGGCGAATTGATCTTTCATGACAAGATTCAACAAGGCAGCATTAATTTCACAAGATTCAGTATCGATAAGAGGAGCAATCGGAGTTCTAAGAAAATCATTGTTGTTGGTAGTGGTAAAGCCAAACAATTTAGTATTATCTTTAGCCATCGTGACAAGTAAGCAATCCAACACACGAGCAAACAAGAAGTGAGCGAAAAAGAGGCAAACGGAAAGAGAGGGCGAATAAAACGACAAGGGTGAAGTGGGGGAGAGGAAAACGAGAGGCAAATGGCAAATAATGTAATGCGGGAGATAAGGGTTTGTGATGGGTACTTGGTATGTTGACTTTTGCGTAGACTCCCCGGCAACGGCGCCAGAAATGGCTCGTTTTCGGGAAATCAAATCTTGACTTGACTTGGTGCACACCGCCCCGGCAACGGTGCCAGAAATCCTTCTTGCTACCTCTTGAGCACTGTGTTGGTTTTCCCTTGAAGAGGAAAGGGCGATGCAGTAAAGTAGCGTAAGTATTTCCCTCAGTTTTTGAGAACCAAGGTATCAATCCAGTAGGAGGCCACGCACGAGTCCCTCGCACCTACACAAACAAATAAAAACCTCGCAACCAACACAATAAAGGGGTTGTCAATCCCTTCACGATCACTTACGAAAGTGAGATCTGATAGATATGATAAGATAATATTTTTGGTATTTTTATAATAAAGATGCAAAGTAAAATAAAAGGCAATAAAAATAGCTAAGTGTTGGAAGATTAATATGATGGAAAATAGACCCGGTGGCCATAGGCTTCACTAGTGGCTTCTCTCAAGAGCATAAGTATTACGGTGGGTGAACAAATTACTGTTGAGCAATTGATAGAATTTAGCATAGTTATGAGAATATCTAGGTATGATCATGTATATAGGCATCACGTCCATGACAAGTAGATGGACTCCTGCCTACATCTACTACTATTACTCCACACATCGACCGCTATCCAGCATGCATCTAGAATAATAAGTTCATAAGAACATAGTAACGCTTTAAGTAAGATGACATGATGTAGAGGGATAAACTCATGCAATATGATCTAAACCCCATCTTGTTATCCTCGATTGCAACAATACAATACGTGCCTTGCTGCCCCTGCTGTCACTGGGAAAGGACACCGCAAGATTGAACCTAGAGCTAAGCACTTCTCTCATTGCAAGAAAGATCAATCTAGTAGGCCAAACCAAACTGATAATTCGAAGAGACTTGCAAAGATAACCAATCATACATAAAAGAATTCAGAAGATTCAAATATTGTTCATAGATAAACTTGATCATAAACCCACAATTCATCGGTCTCAACAAACATACCGCAAAAGAAGATTACATCGAATAGATCTCCACGAGAATCGTGGGGAACTCTGTATTGAGATCCAAAGAGAGAGAAGAAGCCATCTAGCTAATAACTATGGACCTGAAGGTCTGAGGTAAACTACTCACACATCATCGGAGAGGCTATGGTGTTGATGTAGAAGCCCTCCATGGTCAATGGCCCCTCCGGCAGGACGACGGAAAATGCCCCAAGATGGGATCTCACGGGTACAGAAGGTTGTGGCGGTGGAATTAGGTTTTCGTGCATGCTTTTGTTGGTTTGGGGGTACGTAGGTATATATAGGAGGAAGAAGTACGTCGGTGGAGCAACATGGGCCCCACGAGGGTGGAGGGCGCGCCCAGGGGGGTAGGCGCGCCCCCTGCCTCGTGCTCTCCTGGTTGCTTTCTTGACGTAGGGTCCAAGTCCTCTGGATCACGTTTGTTCCAAAAATCACTATCGGGGGAAATCTGCCTCCACGAACACCTATGCGGACCGAGCCCCTTTCTGGTTCGGCGGGGGGCGGAGGTCGCGCGAAGAGCGGATCGAGGCGGTGCACACATGGGGTTTACCCAGCTTCGGGCCGCACGGATGCGTAAAACCCTACTGCTGCTTTGTGGTTTGTATTGTGTTCTTGTTCGGGAGCGCTGAGTGCTACAGTACACTCAGGCAACTAATCAGACCGAGCGTGAGTGGCCTCCTTCCTCCCCATTGCGCATGGGGCCTCCTTTTATATGCGCAAGGGGTTACCCACAGGTGGCAACGTAGGCGGGGGTAAAAATGGAAAACACTATCTTGGGTACAGCTGTTTGCACAGTGCTATCATACCTAACTCTCACGGCAGGGGACAAGGGCATTAAATGCCCGTCTAGGTCACCCAAACAGTGCAGAAAAGGGACCGTCAGGGGCGCCACCGTTTGCCACGACGGCTATCCTGTCAGCGTTGCTTCGCCACCGCATGCCCCTGGCTGCGCAGCCTCTCGCCATGTATGCCTGGAATGGCCCCAGAGCGACACGTGGGTGGATGAGCTGGAACGCAGGTGCGGGGTGGTGACTTGCCGCGGCAAGCGCCTTGCCACGGTTGATACATTATCGCGCTCGGGAGCTTGTCGCTCACCGGCCCTTGCCGGGACGCGTGGCATGTCGCAGCGAGTCTCTTGTCGTGCCCTGGTCGGCCTTCCCGGCAAGCTCCTCTTGCCGGGGCCTTGTGCTTCGAGCGGCCGTCCCGGCAAGCTCCTCTTGCCGGGACCTTGCTCTCTTCGGGTGGCCTTCCCGGCAAGCTCCTCCTGTCGGGGCCTTGGCTCAAATACTTTGTTCTTGGATGGCCCAAGAAGGGACCACGGAGAGTTTTGGCGATCACCTGGCAAGCCTTGCCGCGGGGTGCTACGACTGCCCGTGCACAAGTTCGGGGTACTAAGGTACCCCTACTTTAGTACACCGACAGGAGCCCCCGGGCCTGGGCCATACAAGGTGCCGAGCGCTGTTGGGCGAGGCCCAAAACAGTGCACGGGCACGCGCGGCCTGGGTCACGCTGCATCTTCTTCTGCATCCACCACGTCCTCCCCGAACGGCATGCGTTGAACGCGGCATCGTGGGGAGAGGTGTGCGTGACGTGGGCGGCGTGCGCGGGGCTGAGCCCCGCAGGCATGTGTCACGTCGCAATAAAGGGGGGGTGGTTCGCACCATCTCCATAAGTGGAGGGAGGCGTGTAGGCGTGGCTCGTTTGATGGACGGGGCCGAGGCACGGTTTCCGAGGCATCCGCTCCCCATGATCATGGGGTGGGGGGAGGTCGCCTCAGCCGTCGCCTCGGTCCTGCACGCCAGCCACGCGGCCTCCATGCACCTGGAGTTGCGGACGGTGGAGGCAGGAAACCGGGCCGTCGCGGGTCGAGGCAGTAGGCCGGTCCCAGTCGCCTGCTCTTCCTGCGTCTTGATTGGCTGAGCGGGGCGGCCGAGCCCCCACCCTGCTCCTTTATAAAGAGCAAGAGGGGGCGATGGAAATCCACACTCCTTCATCTTTTCTTCCCTTCAGCTTCTGATCCCCTCTCTCCATTCGCCATGGAGAAAGGGAACCCTGGTCCTTCATCGGTGGCGGCGAGGGTCGCCGCTAGGCAACGCTCCCCTCCTCCCCTTGCACCTGCGGTGGCAGAGGCAACCATAAGGGGAAGGGGGAGGGGGCGAGGTCATGGACGAGGTCGTGGACGAGGCCGAGGCGCTCGGGGACGAGGTGGACGGGGTGACGCGCCGGCCTCGCCTCCGCCAGCGGCTCCTCTTCTCACGGCGGTCCACATCGGGGACGACCCTTGCGAGTTCTTCGTCAGGCTGCGCCGGGTGCCTCGTCGTCGCCTCCGTCTCCCGGCTCCCTTTGCAAGCGTGATGGATATGGAACAACCCGAGACGCTAAGACTGTGTATGAGGGGCTGCGGGATCAGCGGCACGCAGGTCCACGTTGAGTCCCCAGCCCCCGGCGCGATGTATCTTGGTCGAGGGTGGAAGACGTTCGCCCGTATCCACAGCTTGATGGAGGGGTTCACCCTCCATTTTAAGTTGATGGAGGGCGATCTCCTCTCCGTCAAGGTCTTCGGGTGCTATGGGACCCGGGCCCGGTGCTGCGTGGGTAGCTCCTCCGACAGCGAAGGCTCCTCCTCAAGCGAGAGCGACGAGGAGGGGAGCGACAGCGACGACGGGGGTAGCGGTCATCGGGATGACGGGTCCGACTAGGCGCCGGTCGCGGCTCCGTGTGGCACCGGCGACCCCATCATCCGTGTCGCCGGCTCCTTGAGCTTCTCGGGGTCGTCTCCTTGGCGGCTGGCGTAGGGAGGCTGCGGAAGAGGAAGAGGGCGGGCGGCAAGGCCGTCAACTCGGAGTACGGGGGCACAGCGCCCTCGACAGCGTGCTGACGTCCTGCCGCCTCGTCGAGCCCTGCTTCCGACGCCGCCATCACCGTCCAGCTTTCAGACGGCCCCCGGGGTGTTCTCTTGGTGTCTTCTGCCACCCATAGCTCGCCTAGGCGCCCCTTTTGCCCTTTTCGCCTCCTTGTCCTACCTCCTGAGGAGAGAGACAAGAAAGGGATTACAGGCACCTTATCTCTTTTTAACTTGTAAGCCCTCGGGCTTTAGTTGCATTTAAAGCTTGTAATCCCATCTCTCATGTTTTTCATTCTCTCTAAACTGTACGTGAGCGGAATGTTTTTTTAATGAAAAGGGGATGTTTGCCGGGCCATTTGTCCCGCGGGTAAAACCCACGCCAAGGAGCGAATCCTTTATATCGTTAAGATAGACACTTCTTTGCCCGGCAACAGGCCCTGCCGTCTTCCCGCGCCACTCGACCTTTCTCACGCCTTTGGCGGAGGCAGGGATGAGGCGGGTTCGGGCTCCCCATTCCGTCCCTTTGCCGCCGCGGCTACTACCAAAACTGGCCCCAGGAACGCGCTCTGGGGCCCGGAGTTAAGGGAGCACGGTAGCTTTTTTAGGAAGAAACAAGGTTTTCGCATTCCTCTGTCCATAAGAGAATACATGACAAGGGATGAAAAACTTATCTGGGATTGCAGCCCCCGGCAACTTTGGCTTGCCGCGGGCGAACCTTTGTACTTGCAGCCCCCAGCAACACTGGTTTGCCGGGGACCAGATGCTGGTCCGCCCTTCTTCTCTTCTTCGTCCTTAAGCGGTCTGGCCAGGATATGCAAAACCCTGCGAACCAAGGGAAACGAAAGAACAGGAAAAAAGGACGCAGACCTGACCTCTAAGCTAGGGGTTAGCAGCTGTTAGGCACTATCAACCCTAACCAAGGACGAGACTCGACTCAGCATGCATGCTAAAACTTAGGGCGCCAGCGCTTCATTTACTGCTGCTCAGGGTCTGCGCCTGGCTTTGTACAAAGGATTACATGCAACAGCGGCAAGACTTGTACAAAAGGGTGGTTGCCGGACGGGGTCCGACAACCGCGCCTTACGGTAAAACTTACGAAGATGCTCAATATTCCAGGAGTTGCTCACCGGAGTGCCATCTTCGGTCTCAAGGCAGACAGCGCCGGGCCTCGTGACTCGTCTCACCCGGTAAGGTCCTTCCCACTTCGGCGTCAACTTGTTGTGATTCTTGGCGGACGGAGCGCGCCGAAGAACAAGGTCGCCTTCCTCGAAGCTTCTAGCTTTAACTTTGCGGCTGTGGTAGCGACGCAAAGCTTGCTGGTAGCGAGCGGCTCGCATAATAGCCTAAAGACGATCTTCCTCGAGGAGCAGCGCATCATCTTCACGCAGCCGCTCTTGCTCAAGCTCATCATAAGCGAGAACTCGAGGTGACCCGTATACGAGTTCCGTGGGGGTAACTGCTTCTGCTCCATATACTAGAGCAAATGGTGTCTGGCCAGTGGCTCGATTTGGCGTCGTTCTGATCGACCAAAGAGCCACCGGCAGCTCCTCGATCCAGTTTCTTCCACGCTTGTGCAGCCTGTCGAAAGTTCTGGTCTTGAGCCCACGCAGCACTTCGGCATTGGCCCTTTCCGCTTGACCGTTGCTCCGGGGATGAGCAACAGAAGCGAAGCAGACCTTGGCGCCGAGATCTTGGACGTATTACATGAAGGCGCGGCTCGTGAATTGCGTACCGTTGTCGGTGATGATCCTGTTGGGGATCCCGAAGCGGCAAACAATCGACCTGAAGAACTTGACTGCTGACTGTGCTGTCACCTTCCTCACTGGTTCCACTTCCGGCCACTTTGTGAACTTGTCGATTGCGACGTACAAGTACTCAAATCCCCCGACAGCTCGGGGGAAGGGGCCGAGGATGTCGAGCCCCCAGACCGAAAATGGCCAGGATAAAGGGATCGTCTGGAGAGCTTGAGCTGGCTGGTGTATCTGCTTGGAATGGAACTGGCACGCTTCACACTTGGTTACTTGTGCAGTTGCATCCTGGAGGGCTGTCGGCCAGAAGAAACCTTGCTGGAACGCTTTGCCGGCAAGTGCTCTTGCGCCAATGTGGCGACCACATATGCCTCCATGTATCTCTGCCAACAGCTTTTGTCCGTCTTCCCGGGGAATACACTTCAATTTCACACCGTTGCGCCCTCTTCTGTACAGTGTGTTGTCGACGAACTGGTACATACTTGAGCGCCGGGCTACTCTTTCCGCTTCTTCTTGTTCTTCGGGAAGTTCTCCGTTCTGGAGGAAACGGACAGTCAGCTGCGCCCATGCTGGAGCCTGTGGCTCGACAACAAGGACTGAAGGCACATCTGCTGCTGCGGGAACGTCCGCTTCTACGGCAAGGATCTGGGGCTTAGCCGGAGCTTGATGTTCCCCGGCAAGCTTGCTGGAGCAAAACTTGCCGGGAGCGCCTGCTTCTACGGAACAAACCCTGGGGTTTGCCGGAGCAGACGGCTCCTCAGCGCTATTGGCGTCGATCTTGGGGACCTTCTTGGCGGCGGCTCCGGGGAGCTCTACCGGAAGATAGTCGCCGGAGACCAACTTCCTCTTCTTGCTCTGTCCGGTTGATGGTGTTACGGATGGCTGAGTTAGCTTGAGCACAAAGGTTCCTGGCTCCACAGGTAAATTAAGTGCTGCGCACTTTGACAAGCCATCAGCAATGTCGTTCTCAGCTCTTGGAATGCGTTCCATTTGCAGGCCGTCAAAGTGCTCTTCTAGCTTCCTCACTTCATCAACGTACGCTTCCATCAACGGACTCTGGTAATCCTTGTTCACTTGGCGGACGACAAGCTGCGAGTCACCCCTGACAAAAAGCTTCTTGATCCCAAGTTCTGCCGCGATCCTGAGACCGGCGAGCAAACCTTCATACTCTGCAGTATTGTTGGTTGCTTGCTCCTTGGGGAAGTGCATCTGGACTATGTACTTGAGATGCTCTCCGGTGGGCGCGATAAGCAACGCGCCAGCACCGGCGCCTTGCAGCGAGAAGGCACCATCAAAATACACCAGCCACTCTTTGCTTGCTTCTTTGATGGGGATGCTCGTCACTGGGATCTCTTCGTCTGGTGTCGGTGTCCACTCTGCTATGAACTCCGCCAATGCTCTGCTTTGGATAGTTGAAGTGCTCTCGAATTTGAGACCGAAGCTTGACAGTTCCAGTGCCCACTCGACAATCCTGCCTGTTGCTTCTGGATTCTGCAGTATCCTCTTCAGCGGAAAGCGGGTGACAACTGTAATCTCATGTGCTTGGAAGTAATGGCGCAGCTTTCTCGAGGCCATGAGAAGGCCGAAAAGCAATTTCTGCACACCAGAGTACCTTGACCTAGCCTCCTGCAGAAGGGAGCTGACAAAAGTAAACTGGGCGCTACACCATTCTCTTCTTCAGCACCTCCACTCGCTCCTGCGCAGATTCATCCTTGTCGGGGCCAGAGCTTGTCGGGGAAGCCTCCTGCTTGTCGCTGGATGCGCTTGCCGCGGTCGCTGGCTCATCATCTGCCTCCCTCTCCGCTACTAACGCATCACTAACCACTTGATTGGTTGTCGCCAGGTACAGCAGCAACTTCTCTTGTGGTTTAGGCGCGACAAGTATTGGAGCGGAGGACAGGTATTTCTTCAACTCCTGCAGCGCAGCCTCCGCTTCCGGAGTCCATTTCACTGGACCCGCCTTTTTCAAAACTTTGAAAAATGGCAGGGCGCATTCTGCAGACTTGGAAATAAACCTGCTGAGAGCCGCGACGCAGCCGGCAAGCCTTCGTACATCCTTGACGCGTGTTGGTGCTTCAATCTGTTCGATGGCCTTGATTTTGTCTGGATTGGCTTCGATTCCTCGCTGAGACACGAAGAACCCGAGAAGCTTGCCGGAAGGGACTCCAAACACGCACTTCTCGGGGTTGAGCTTGAGGCTGATCCTGCGCAGGTTCATAAAGGTCTCTTCTAAATCTTGAATCAGGGATGCCCTGTTCCTGCTTTTGACCACTATGTCATCCATGTAGGCTTCCACATTTCTGTGGATTTGTGGCTCAAAAGCGGTATGGACAACCCTCGCAAACGTCGAACCAGCATTCTTCAAACTGAAAGGCATCCGTACGAAACAGTACGTGCCACATGGAGTGATGAATGCGGTCTTTTCCTCATCTTCTTCAGCCATGAAGATCTAATGGTATCCTGAGTATGCGTCAAGAAATGAAAGCAGGTCACATCCGGCCGTGGAGTCAACAATCTGGTCAATGCGCGGGAAGGGAAAGGGATCTTTGGGACAAGCTTTGTTAACATCAGTAAAGTCGATGCAAAGCCTCCATTTCCCATTTGCTTTGCGCACGACAACAGGATTGGCCAACCACGTCGGATGGAGCACGCCTCTGACAAGGCATGCCGCTTCCAACTTCTTGATCTCTTATACGATGAACTCTTGGCGCTCCACCGCTTGCTTCCTGACTTTCTGCTTGACGGGCCGCGCATGAGGACAGACGGCGAGGTGGTGCTCAATCACTTTCCTGGGAACGCCGGGGATGTCAGATGGTTGCCAGGCAAACACATCGACATTCGCCCGCAGGAAAGCAATGAGCGCGCTTTCCTATTTGGGGTCGAGAGTGGCATTGATGGTGAAGGTACCACCAGTGCCGTCCTCCTTGGCGGACACCTTTTTGGTTGTTGGCGGGGCTGCCATTGACTTCTTACTCTTGCCGGCGGAGCTCGATGGCGCATCCTTGACGGTAGCGCAGCACTCCGAAGAGGTGCGCATGCCGGAGTGGGCACCAGAGCACTTGTCGGGCTTGGTCTTCTTCTTCCCTCCGGGAGCTTCAGCGGCAAGTGGCTCGTGATCCGTTGCGGCTGCTGCTTCCCCGTAGATCTTGTCGGCACAGATAAGGTATCCTTCTTGTCGCCGGGGACAGAGATGACGCTTATCGGGCCTGGCATCTTGAGCACGTTGTATGCGTAGTGAGAGGCCGCCATGAACTTGGCGAGCGCTGGTTGGCCGAGAATTCCATTGTAGGGCAATGGAAAATCGGCAACGTCAAAAGTGATCCTCTCTGTCCTGAAATTCAGCTCGCTGCCAAATGTCACTGGCAACGTTATCTTCCCCTTCGGCTTGCTCCTTCCCGGGTTGATTCGTTGGAACGTGCCGGTCTCTTCGAGCTCGCTGTCGGGGACTTGGAGTTTCTGGAGCACAGCGGAGGAGATCAGGTTCAAGCCGGCCCCGCCGTCGACTAGCATCTTAGTGACCTTGAGGTTGCGGACTGTTGGTGAGACCAACATCGGCAAGCACCCGATCGCAGTTGTGCAGTCAGGGTGGTCCTCAATATCGAAGATGATAGGCGTGCTGGACCATTTCAGAGGCTTGCGTGACTCAACGGGCGGTTCCGCTGCATTGACTTCCTGCGCCAACTGCTTGAGCTGGCGGTGGGAAGTATGCAGAGAAGCACCGCCGTCTACGCACAAGACCTCCGTGGCTTTCTGAAACTCCTGCTCACTGGTCTCGACATCATCCATGTCTTCGTCTTCGTCGTCGTCTTCGTCCTTGTCGCGGCCGCGGGGAGGTCTGTCTGCTTGCCGCTGCTTGTCCTTGTCGCGGCGTCCTCCCTGGCCGGGGCGCTTCGTGCCGGATCCTCCGCCACCTCCCCGGGCTTTCTCCTTGTCGCGTCGCTCGTACTCGGCCTTTTGCAGCTCGACGAGCCGCTCGACCTGCTTGCAGCTCTGGAGGTCATGGCCCTTGGTGCGGTGGATCTTGCAGTATTGTTTGTTGGTGCCGCCCCGCTTGTCGACTACCGCCACAGCCTGGCAGTTGGGGAATCCGGCAACCTCCTTGCCGGAGCTACCAGCCTGGGCCTTCTTGGCGGCACCTTCATCGCCGGACTGCTCAACAACCAGTACTTCTTGCCTCTTCTTCTTCCTGTTGCTCCGCCGCCGGTTCTTCCTTGCCGGGGCGGTATCCTCACTGTCAGATTCTCCTGCTCCAGTGTTCTCTCCGGGGAGTTTCCTTCCTTCCTCGGCACGCGCACACTTGTCGGCCAGGGCATATAGCTCGCTGACGTCTTTGATCTTGCACATCGCCATCTCCTCCCGCATCCTGCGGTTACGCACGTTCTGATGGAACGCGCTGATGACCGCGGCAGGGTGGACGTCTGGGATGTTGTAGTGTACGCGGCTGAATCTCTGGATGAACTTGCGCAAGGGTTCCCCTTCCTTCTGGACAAGCAGATGAAGGTCGCTCGCTTGGCCATGGGGTTTGTGGCCGCCTGTAAAGGCGCCAACAAACTGATGGCACAAGTCTGTCCAGGAGGTTATGGAGTTATCCGGCAAGTGCATGAGCCAGGATCTGACGTTGGATTTGAGTACCAGCGGGAAGTAGTTGGCAAGGATCTTATCGTCTCGCCCTCCAGCAGCCTGCACCGCAATGGTGTAGATGCTGAGGAACTCCGACGGATGCGACTTGCCGTCGTACTTCTCCGGTACGTCTGGCTTGAAATTCTTCGAGCTGGGCCACTGGACTTGCCGCAGCTCACGGGTGAACGCAGGGCAGCCTACCGCGTACGGCAGGTCGCCTGGTCCCCCCGGCGCATGCATGTCGACAGAGGGCCCAGCGCGCTGGTCTGATTGACGCCGCGCTTCTGTTCGACGCTCGGTGCGAGTACGAGCGTCCTCTTGCTCTCGTTCGTGAAGAACTTGGCGTTGATCGCGACGAGTTCGCGGATTTGACGACGCGGTGGATTCGTTGTCGTGATGGCTCCGGCGAGTCGGCGATCTTGGCCTTTGGGGCGGGGAATGCACGGTGGTCGCACCCCCACCAGTCTTGGCGCCATCGGTTCTCGCCTGGCCGACCTACTGCGGCTGCGACGCACTATGCTGTCGCAGGGTGTCGCCGTTAGCGAAGCCGATGAGACTCTGTATCGTGGCCCTCCAGTCGTCGAGCTTGTCCGCCGTTGGAGGGTAGTCTAGGAGCAGTTGAGCTCGCGCTAGAGCTTCTGCTGAAGTGGCGGGCAGCGGTGGCGAACGGCGCGTGGAGCGGGATGTGCTCGAACTTCTAACGATGTTAGAAGAAGCAACACCCGGTCCAGGCAGTCGCGCCACGCTCGCGCCAGCACGTTGGTGTGTATGCTTGCATTGAGCACCCTGGGATCCGCCAGCTCGATCCGGGTCCAGCGAGCGTATGGTACCCTGAGTGCCAAGACGATGCTGGTCCCGCGCCTCCTGGGAGGGGCACGACGCATGTTCGGACACCGTGGCACCATGAGCTGGCTCGGCGACGCCCGTTCCGCCGCCGGTGCTGTCCCCACCACCCGTTTGCTCCAGGGGCGGTGGGTTCGACGCGGACGGACTAGCCACCTCCGGAGCCTTCTTCTTCGGTGGCATGTCGATGAAGACGATGGAGATCTAGCCTGTGTAGACGCCGGATCAGGTTCACACAACCTCGACGCCCCCTACCTGGCGCGCCAAAGATGTCAGGGGAAATCTGCCTCCACAAACACCTATGGGGACCGAGCCCCTTTCTGGTTCGGCGAGGGGCGGAGGTCGCGCGAAGAGCGGATCGTGGCGGTGCACACAAGGGGTTTACCTAGCTTCGGGCCGCACGGATGCGTAAAACCCTACTGCTGCTTTGTGGTTTGTACTGTGTTCTTGTTCGGGAGCGCTGAGTGCTACAGTACACTCAGGCAACTAATCAGACCGAGCGTGAGTGGCCTCCTTCCTCCCCCTTGCGCATGGGGCCTCCTTTTATATGCGCAAGGGGTTACCCACAGGTGGCAACGTAGGCGGGGGTAAAACTGGAAAACACTGTCTTGGGTACAACTGTTTGCACAGTGCTATCATACCTAACTCTGACGGCAGGGGACAAGGGCATTAAATGCCTGTCTAGGTCACCCAAACAGTGCAGAAAAGGGACCGTCAGGGGCGCCACCGTTTCCCACGCGGCTATCCTGTCAGCGTTGCTTCGCCACCGCATGCCCCTGGCTGTGTAGCCTCTCGCCACGTACGCCTGGAATGGCCCCAGAGCGACACGTGGGTGGATGAGCTGGAACGCAGGCGCGGGGTGGTGACTTGCCGCAGCAAGCGCCTTGCCGCGGTTGATGCCTTGTCGCGCCCGGGAGCTTGTCGCTCACCAGCCCTTGCCGGGACGCGTGGCGCGTCGCAGCGAGTCTCTTGTCGTGCCCTGGTCGGCCTTCCCGGCAAGCTCCTCTTGCCGGGGCCTTGTGCTTCGAGCGGCCGTCCCGCAAGCTCCTCTTGCCGGGGCCTTGCTCTCTTCGGGTGGCCTTCCCGGCAAGCTCCTCCTGCCGGGGCCTTGGGTCAAATACTTTGTTCTTGGATGGCCCAAAAAGGGACCGTGGAGAGTTTTGGCGATCACCTGGCAAGCCTTGCCGCGGGGTGCTACGACTGACCGTGCACAAGTTCGGGGTACTAAGGTACCCCTACTTTAGTACACCGACAATCACGTTCCCGAAGGTTTCATTTCGTTTGGACTTCTTTTGATATTCTTTTTCTGCGAAACTCTGAAATAGGTAAAAAACAGCAATTCTGGGCTGGGCCTACGGTTAATAGGTTAGTCCCAAAAATAATATAAAAGTGTATAATAAAGCCCATTAAACATCCAAAACAGAGTATAATATAGCGTGGAACAATAAAAAATTATAGATACGTTGGAGACGTATCAAGCATCCCCAAGCTTAATTCCTACTCGTCCTTGAGTAGGTAAATGATAAAAACAGAATTTTTGATGTGGAATGCTACTTAGCATAATTTCAATGTAATTCTTCTTATTGTGGCATGAATGTTCAGTTTTGATATGATTCAAGATAAAAGTTTGATGTTGACATAAAAACAATAATACTTCAAGCATGCTAACCAAGCAATTATGTCTTATCAAAATAACATAGCCAAAGCAAGTTATCCCTACAAAATCATATAGTCTGGCTATGCTCCATCTTCCCCACCCAAAATATTCATATCATGTACAACCCCGGTTTTAGCCAAGAAATTGGTTCATACTTTTTAACGCGCTTCAGCCTTTTCAATTCTTACGCAATACAAGAGCGCAAGCCATGGATATAGCACTATGGTGGAATAAGGTATAATGATAGGGGTTATGTGGGAAGACAAAAAAAGTAAGAGAAATTCTCACATCAACGAGGCTAATCAACGGGCTATGGAGATGCCCATCAATTGATGTTAATGCAAGGAGTAGAGATTGCCATGCAACGGATGCACTTAGAGCTATATGTGTATTAAAGCTCAAACAAAAGAAACTAAGTGGGTGTGCATCCAACTTGCTTGCTCACGAAGACCTCGGGCATTTGAGGAAGCCCATCATTGGAATATACAAGCCAAGTTCTATAATGAAATTTCACACTATTATATGGAAGTGACAAAATGAGAGACTCTCTATCATGAAGATCAAGGTGCTACTTTGAAGCACATGTGTTGTAAAAGGATAGTAACATTGTCCCTCCTCTATTTTTCTCTCATTGTTTTTTTATTTGGGCCTTTTCTCCCCTTTTTTATGGCTTCTGTTGGTTTGGGGGTACGTAGGTATATATAGGAGGAAGAAGTACGTCAGTGGAGCAACATGGGCCCCACGAGGGTTGAGGGCGCGCCCAGGGGGTAGGCGCGCCCCCCTGCCCCGTGCTCTCCTGGTTGCTTTCTTGACGTAGAGTCCAAGTCCTCTGGATCACGTTTGTTCCAAAAATCACGTTCCCAAAGGTTTTATTCAGTTTGGACTCCGTTTGATATTCCTTTTCCGCGGAACTCTGAAATAGGCAAAAAACAGCAATTCTGGGCTAGGCCTCCTGTTAATAGGTTAGTCCCAAAAATAATATAAAAGTGTATAATGAAGCCCATTAAACATCCAAAACAGAATATAATATAGCATGGAACAGTAAAAAATTATAGATACGTTGGAGACGTATCAGTTGACTCGGGTGTAAAAGGCATAGGTTTTTAACCCACTGTTCTCTTTCTTTATCGTGTGTCCTAGCCATGAAGTCTCTTTTATCATACCTTTTATTCTTAGGTTGTAGGTTATCAAGATCAACAGGTGGTTCTATCTCAACATCATTGTCTGGTTCTTTATCATTATTTGTTTGAGTGTCTTCATGAACCTCGTCATTATCTTTTTCATTATCACTAGGTGAGTGTTCATTACCAGATTGAGTTTCAGCATCAGAGATAGAAGTTTCATTTACATTATCAGGAGGTTTTTCTATTTCAGGTTCACTAGAAGTGTGCAAAGTCCTATTATTTTTCTTTTTCCTTTTCTTTTTAGAAGGACTAGGTGCACTAGTGTTAGCACTTTGTGAATCTAGTTTAATTCTTTTTGGATGTCCCTCAGGATAAAGTGGTTCCTGAGTCATTTGACCTCCTGTAGTTGCAACTCTAACATCAAAGTCATGCATATTATGATTCATTTCATCAAGCAATTATCTTTGTGATTTAGCAACTTATTCTAGTTGAATTTGAACCATAGAAGCATGTTTTCCAACACCTCTAACATCATTTGAAATTCTACATAATAAGTCACTCAAGCGAGCGATCATATCAGAATTATATTTCAATTGTTTCACAACATTTGCATTGAAGTGATCTTGTTTTCTAATGTAGTTTTCAAACTCATAAAGGCATTGACTAGGATGCATATTGCGAGGATTATCATTTTCATGGAACTTCATAAGAGAATTTACCTCTACCACCTTAGGAAGTGGTGGCGTATTAAGCCCATGTATTTCTTCAATAGGAGGTAAATTTTTAATATCCTTAGCTATAATACCTTCTCCTTCATAGATTTCTTTGCCTCTTGCATATCTTCAGGACTGAGATATAATATACCCCTCTTCTTCGGAGTGGGTTTAGCCGGTGGTTCAGGGATACTCCAATCATCGTAATTTTCTAATATGTTATTCAATAATTCTTCAGCTTGAGCAATAGTTCGTTCCGTGAAAACACAACCACCACAACTATCTAGGAAGTCCCTAGAAGCATGTAACATCCCAAATTTTCAATTTGGAATGTTATACATTAGATCATCATGCATATCATATTTTCTTGCATTTTGGTCGACCCTAGAAAATTTCACGCAACTCAAGGACCCTCGGAGAGAGTTGGAGATTTCGTTATTTTCATATTTGAGTTTTCTCAAATTTTGAAAAGAGGATCATTTGATTTTATTTATTTCATCTTCAATTATTTTTCCAATATCAAAACATAAGAGAGGAATGATATGACTTTCCCAAATTTAGGAAAAATGAAGATTTAATAAATAAATCAAATTTTGGATTTTTCCGGAGTTTATTTGCATTTTATTTGGATTAGGGAAAAATGCGTGTTTTCAAAATATTGCATTTAGGCCCCGAGTAAAAGTTCATTTTGTTCGACTCATTTTTAGGAGTCGGGGAAAATTAACTTCGGGATTTTTGGAGTTCGTTTAGATTTTCTTTTATTTGTTTTTCTGCGCACGTATCTATTTTAAAAAAATCCGCAGCGCCCGACTGGGCCAAGGGCCCAGCCGAGCCGGCCCACGCCGCCGCCCCTCCCGCACGCGGGCCCGCGCGCTGCCGCGCCGCCGCTGCTGGCCGAATCCGAGGAGGATTCCTCCCCCCCTTGCCTTGCCCCCTCCCCCAAGCCACCTCCCCTCCCCCTCATAAATACCCCCCCTCTCTCCTCTCCTCCCCACACCGCGCCCCGCCCCGCCGCCCGCAGCAGCAGCAGCGCCCGCCGCCGCCCGCCGCCAGCGCCGCGCCGCCGCCCCGTGCCTCGCCTCGCTGCCCCGCCGCCCCGCCGGAGCCCCTCACCGAGGTAGCCGCCGCGCCGCGCCACCCCCCCTCGGTTCGGTTTTTTTTTATAAAAACCGTTCCGGTTTCTTTTTGTTTCGTTGTTTCGGTTTTTTTCGAAACCCTAGATCGGTTTTCGTTTTTTTCGGTTTAGTTGCGAGCGTTCGCCGGACCATTCGTCTAAACGAACGTGATCACCGGTTATTCTCGGTTAACAAACGCCCGTTCGTTTAACCGTTCGTCGTTTTCTTTTTCGTCGGATTTATTCCGCGATTTTCTGATCGCGATTTCAGATCCGATCTTCTTTCTAGTTTATCTCCTCGTTCGTTTATCGGAATCAGGTGATTCAAGCGCCTGGAGTTTCGTTTCGAAACCGCCGTTCCGACTAATCAACTTACACAAGTTTTTCCTACTGTAAAATTTGACCTAGTTTCAACTTGCTAGAACCGAGTTGTTTTCTTCCGCCGTTTGTTTTCCGTTACTTTGCTCGGTTCGTTTTCTCTTTGCAACCGGAGTTCTTAAGTTGAACTTTCTGGTTCGATCTTTTGTTCGAGTTTTACCTATGCATTAGATGAGTACTTGTTTTATGCTTGTTGTTTGTCTGTGATAGATCACCCGGAGTGCGCCGCCTGTTACTTCGAATCTCTAGGTTTCGCGGATCCTCAGCAAGGCAAGTAACACTTTGATCATACCCTTTTCTACTACCCAGTTTTATTGCATTAGATCAATCCTCAAACATTGCATGATTGGGATCTAATTAAATTGTGGGATGGGAAGTAGTTGAGGTAGTACCTATTACCTGTTTTACTTATGAAACCTTTGGGAGTACTTCTACGTTTCCTTATTATGCCATGCTATGCTAGTAGACGTGGATTGGGTGAGTGATATCCATGACAGATGTGAGTATTGTTAATTAATGGTTTATCTAAGGTGGCAACTTAAACACACATCTGGGTGGATTGAGGCACCTGGTTTATATCAGGACTTGCCTGTTTTTCTTTGGACCGCCACTCAGGCTCAAAGGGATCATAAGATCATTCATGCTAGTAACTTCCGTGTGCAGCCACAAGCCATTATGGGCTCTGGCATAGTTGATTAAGTCGTGCGAACTCTTACAGGGTAGACTAGCAGATGTAGGGTAAAGTAGGTGTACCGGTCTATCCAACGTAAGGTGCTAGCACTTCTGAAAGACTATGTCTCGGTCATCCGTTTCTCAAACACCATGTAGTGCGGGAAATCAAACGGAGGCGATCGAGTCTTGTGGGGAAAAGTGCGCAAACCTCTGCAGAGTGTACAAACTAATCATGATTAGCCGTGTCCCCGGTTATGGACAACTTGAGTATCTAGTACTTGAATATCATGTGAATCTCATCATGTTACTTCTAATTAATATTGTTGGGTTTTTAATTGTTCATTTAATTGGGATCGGAATGCTGTCAACCATTCTCGATGTTTAACAACCACCATGATAGTTAAATAAATTTATTCCTTTGCAGTAGGGAAAAATTGGCTTTACACAAAACTGTAACCAAAGAGCTTTCCATCAGCCATATATGCATGTAGTATAGGCTTATCATTCAATATTCTCTATGTGTTACATTGCCAGCATATTCCATGTGCTGACCCGTTTTCGGGCTGCAACTTTCATGTTGCAGACTTTTTAGACGACGAGTAAGGTGCTTTTAGGTCGTGGTTCTATACTCAGTGATGCCGTTGGAGTTGATGGACTCACTTATCTTCCAAGTCTTCCGCTGTTATTGTTATTAGGTGGCCTTAAGCCATATTTATTGTAATAAGTTCTCTTTGAGACACCGATGTAATAAGTGTGTGATTGCTAATCTGTTATAAATCCTTCGAAGTACTGTGTGTTGTCACCATTACTGATCCAGGGATGACACCGGAGCACAGAGACTTGACCATCTGAGGTCGGGTCGCTACAGAGATGGTATCAGAGCACATGCTGACTGTAGGACACGACCACTAAGTTAAAGCCATAGATCACTATTCTCCTCTCATTTTCTAACTCCTCATCTTTTCTACTCTTTTAGGATGACGGACGCGAGGATCAAGTACGCTCAACCGGATGAAGGCACACCTTTTGGATTTCACTTGAAGGAAGTCACCAAGTACTTGAACATTGGACTACCAAGCTTCACCGGGACCTTCAACGCCTCTCTGCCTGAAGAGGAGCGCTGGAAGATTCAAGCTCACGTTCCGGGAAGGACATTCGTGCCAATCACGAAGCCCATAGATAGTGTTTTCAGTGCACCAACCTGGAGTCTGGGAAAGAGCATGGCAGCTCATATCACCATGGGACGCATTGGAGAAGTTTATCAAGAAGACCTCAAGGACACTATCTACCAGATTTGCGGACGTCGAGATGAACAATGGGAGATAGTCAGCACCAAGAACGATAGATCCATTGCAGCTTTCATCCAGGAGTTAAACCAGCACATTCGACGCCACGAGAACTGGATGTGCAATGACATGATAGAGTTGAAGAATGCGAAGGCAAGGATCATCGAGCTAGAAGGAGAACTGAAGGGTACACGCAAGGACTACATGGACGAGATAGTAGCTCTAGCAAGGCACAATCGCGATCTTAAGCTGGAGATTGGATAACTCAAGGGGAGATTAGCCTCCAAGAAGGAAGACAAGTACGCCGCATGTCCGGACAACTACGTCATCATCGACGACACCGATTCGGATCCAAGTGAACCCGACTTTGAAGACGAAGCTGGAGCAGACATCATGGAGTCTTCCACCGATTCAAATTTCTAGATGACCACCAAATATTAGTAGTATTTCCCCCATGTATACATTATAGTTCGAGCACTTTTGCGATAGTTCTAGACCGTTTGTAAGCCCTTGTTTGAGTTGAATGAAGTGATTTTGTGTGCATTTGTCTCATGTGCATTTGGGTAGTGTTTTCTCTTTAGACCTCACTCTATTCTTAATTCTCATCTTTTCTAAACCCTCAGATGTCCCCGAGACGTGACAATGGATTTCCACCGGAACTCACTCAGTTGATCCAGCAGCAGAACCAATTGATGCAGTTGTTAGTCTAGAATCAGCAGAACAACAACAACAACAACCCTCCACCGCTACCACCTGTTGATCACCTAACCCGTTTCCTTAGGCTGAATCCGCCGGTGTTTTCCAGTAGCAACGAGCCAATAGTAGCAGACGATTGGCTCCGCAAGACAGGAAGGGAGTTGACCACTGCAGGATGCACAGATGATGAGAAAGTGAAGTTTGCCGCACATCAGCTTGACGGACCCGCGACAGCATGGTGGGAGAATTTCACAGCCACTTACCCAGTTGACACTGTCACATGGGATCAGTTTCAGCAAGCTTTCCGCACTGCCCACGTTTCAGCAGGAGCTATGGCCATAAAGAAGCGTGAGTTTCGTAACTTACGCCAAGGAGGAAGGACAGTTGGCCAGTACATTGACGACTTCAGCAAGTTAGCACGTTATGCCCCAAATGACGTTGCTACGGATGCATCTAAGCAGGAGAAGTTTCTAGAAGGATTGAATGATGAGCTAAGCATGCAGTTGATGGTAGCAAGTTTCAACAACTACCAGGAGTTGGTAGATCGTGCCATCATGATTGAAGGGAAGCAACAACAGATTGAGAACCGCAAGAGGAAGTATGGACAGGGGAAGTATAACTCTGGAGCCCAGCAGAAGCCCCATTTTACCCCTAAACCGGGAGTTCAGTTTCAGCATACCCATGGAGGAGGTAGTTCGCACAACCATAATGGCCACAAGAATGGTAATGGGAATGGAGGAACCAACGGCCAGAACCGTACCACCCCATCAACCCCAGCCAAGAGAGATCTGAGTCAAGTCACCTGTTTCAAGTGTTCCAAGACCGGACATTATGCCAATGAATGTCCTGAAGGCCAGAATGGCAATGGAAGCTCTGGAAAGAAGCCAAACCCTTTCAATAGGGGACAAGTGAACCACGTTAGCGTGGAGGAGGTTGAAGCTCAGCCTGATGCAGTAATCGGTAAGTTTTTGGTTAAGTCATTTACTGCACTAGTTCTTTTCGATACTGGTGCATCGCATTCATAATCAAGGGGATTTGTGGAAAAGTATAGCCTGCCCACTAGGGTTCTTAAAACACCTATGCTAGTAAGCTCGCCAGGAGCAGAGTACATGGCCAGACAAGGATGTTTTCAAGTGCCATTAAGTATAGGAAGGCATGTTTTCCCAACGGATTTAATCATTCTGGAATCCCAAGGTCTGGATGTAATTCTCGGTATGGATTGGTTGTCGATGTATGGAGGAAACATCGATTGCGCCAGTAAGACAATTTTGCTTACAACGCCCGAAGGAAGAAGGATCAAGTATGTATCTCGACATGTGCCAAACAGGACACAAGTAAATTCTTTATCAGGAGTACTGCAGGAAGAAGTACCAGTGGTAAAGCATTTCCCTGATGTATTTCCTGAAGAATTGCCAGGAATGCCACCTGATAGAGATATCGAGTTCTTAATTGAGCTTTTGCCAGGCACTGGGCCAATATCGAAGAGACCGTATAGGATGCCCGCACAGGATTTGGCGGAAATTAAGAAGCAGATTAAGGAGTTATTGGATAAAGGTTAAATTCGCCCAAGTTCTTCGCCTTGGGGATCACCCGTACTTCTAGTGGAGAAGAAGGATGGATCGTTAAGAATGGTTGTTGATTACCATGGATTGAATGAAGTAACCATCAAGAACAAGTACCCACTGCCAATGATAAATGATCTGTTTGATCGTTTGCAAGGAGCTAAAGTGTTTTCCAAGATCGATTTGCGATCAGGGTACCATCAGTTGAAGATTCGACAGCAGGACATACCTAAGACAGCTTTTACCACGAGATACGGATTGTATGAGTATACCGTTATGTCATTTGGACTGACTAACGCACCTGCCTATTTTATGAACCTGATGAACAAGGTATTTATGGAGTTTTTGGATAAGTTCGTCGTAGTGTTCATTGATGACATTCTGATTTTGTCAAAGAATGAAGAAGAGCATAAGGAACATTTGCGTTTGGTTTTGGAAAAACTAAGGGAACATCAGTTATATGCCAAGTTCAGCAAATGTGAGTTTTGGTTAAAGGAAGTTGGATTTCTTGGACATGTTATATCCGGAGAAGGGATAGCAGTTGACCCCAAAAAGGTTGAGACCGTAACCGAATGGGAAGCACCAGTGACAGTTGGAGAGATCCGGAGTTTTCTTGGACTCGCAGGATACTACCGGAGATTCATTGAGAATTTCTCAAGGATTGCAAAGCCTATGATGGAATTGTTGAAGAAGGATACCAAGTTCAATTGGACTGAGGAATGTGCGGCCAGTTTACAGGAGTTGAAGAAACGATTGGTTTCCTCACCAGTGTTGATTCTGCCAGATCAGAACAAGAATTATGAGGTGTATTGCGACGCTTCACGTCGAGGACTTGGAGCAGTGCTTATGCAGGAGGTAAGAGTTGTTTCGTATGCCTCACGACAACTGAAACCTCATGAATTAAATTATGCTACGCATGATTTGGAGTTAGCAGCCGTAGTGCATGCATTGAAGACATGGAGACATTTCCTCATTGGAAATCATTGTGAGGTGTACACGGATCACAAGAGTTTGAAGTACATTTTCACGCAGAAGGAGTTGAACCTCAGACAAAGGAGATGGTTGGATCTCATCAAGGATTATGATATGAGATTGCATTACCATCCCGGAAAGGCTAATGTAGTAGCTGACGCATTGAGCCGTAAGAGCCATGTCAATACACTAATGACGGGAGAAATACCAAGGGAGTTAGCAGAAGATCTTCATGAACTATGTTTGGAGATAGTTTCGAGAGGCTATGTAGCAGCATTGGAGATTCAGTCAACATTGATGGATAAAATCAGAGAGGCTCAGAAAACTGACAAGGAGATTGCAGATATAAAAGACAAAATCAGCGAAGGAAAAGCAAAGGGATTTCGTGAGGATGAGCACGACACCCTATGGTTTGAAGACCGTGTCTATGTACCAAATGACCCCGAGATCAGGAAGTTGATTCTGCAAGAGGCACATGATTCACCCTATTCGATCCACCCCGGAAATACCAAGATGTATTTGTATTTGAAGGAAACATTCTGGTGGACCGGAATGAAGAAGGATATCGCAGCATATGTAGCAGTTTGTGATGTGTGTCATGGAGTGAAGGCAGAACATCAGAAGCCAGCCGGATTGTTACAACCATTGCCGATACCCGAATGGAAGTGGGATAAGATAGGCATGGATTTTATCACAGGATTACCCAGGACGAAGGCAGGCTATGACTCGATATGGGTAGTAGTTGATCGTTTGACGAAGGTAGCACATTTCATCCCAGTTAAGACCACTTACACCAGTGCTAAGTTGGCCAAGGTATACATGACTAGGATCATTTGTTTGCATGGAGTTCCGAGGAGTATCGTATCAGATAGAGGAACCCAATTTACCTCAAAGTTTTGGAATCAGTTGCATGAAACTTTAGGAACCAGACTAGAGTTCATCACAGCTTTTCACCCACAGACAGATGGACAGACTGAGAGAGTCAATCAGATTTTGGAAGATATGCTGAGAGCCTGTGCACTAGATTATGGATCTAGTTGGGACGATAACTTGCCATATGCGGAGTTTTCTTATAACAACAGTTACCAAACCAGTTTGAAGATGGCACCTTTCGAAGCCTTATACGGAAGGAAGTGCAGGACACCGTTGTCATGGGACGAAGTTGGAGACCGTCAGTTCTTTGGACCTGATTTGATTAAAGAGTATGAACAGAAGGTGAAGTTGATTCGCGATAGGCTCAAGGTAGCCCAATCCAGGCAGAAGAGTTACGCAGATTCTAAACGCAAGGAGACAGTTTACGAAGTCGGAGACAGAGTTTATCTTCGAGTATCCCCACGAGGAGTTAAGCGCTTTGGAGTTAAGGGAAAATTAGCACCGCGTTTTGTTGGACCGTGTAAGATCTTGCAACGTATGGGAGAAGTCGCTTATAAGTTGGAATTACCAGAGGGACTGTCAGGAGTTCATGATGTATTCCATGTTTCTCAGCTGAAGAAATGTCACGCCGAAATGGCGGAGGTAACGCTAAGAGATACAGTGCCGCTTGAAGCGATACAGTTGAAGAATGACTTAACTTATGAAGAGAAACCAGTCAAGATTCTCGATTATGCTAGCAGAGTTACCCGCAGCAAGGTTATCAAGTTTTGCAAAGTTCAGTGGAACCACCATTCAGAGGATAAAGCCACCTGGGAGAGAGAAGAAGATTTGCTCAAGGACCACCCTCACCTATTTTCTAGGCAACCCGAATATCGAGGGCGAGATTCATCTTAAGGGGGGTAGGTTTGTAACATTCCAAATTTTCAATTTGGAATGTTATACATTAGATCATCATGCATATCATATTTTCTTGCATTTTGGTCGATCCTACAAAATTTCACACAACTCAAGGACCCTCGGAGAGAGTTGGAGATTTCGTTATTTTCATATTTGAGTTTTCTCAAATTTTGAAAAGAGGATCATTTGATTTTATTTATTTCATCTTCAATTATTTTTCCAATATCAAAACATAAGAGAGGAATAATATGACTTTCCCAAATTTAGAAAAAATGAAGATTTAATAAATAAATCAAATTTTGGATTTTTCTGGAGTTTACTTGCATTTTATTTGGATTAGGGAAAAATGCGTGTTTTCAAAATATTGCATTTAGGCCCCGAGTAAAAGTTCATTTTGTTCGACTCATTTTTAGGAGTCGGGGAAAATTAACTTCGGGATTTTTGGAGTTTGTTTAGATTTTCTTTTATTTGTTTTTCTGCGCGCGTATCTATTTTAAAAAATCCGCAGCGCCGGACTGGGCCAAGGGCCCAGCCGAGCCGGCCCACGCCGCCGCTCCTCCCGCGCGCGCGCCCGCGCGCTGCCGCGCCGCCGCTGCCGGCCGAATCCGAGGAGGATTCCTCCTCCTCCTCTCCCCCCCCCTTGCCTTGCCGCCTCCCCCAAGCCACCTCCCCTCCCCCTCATAAATACCCCCCCTCTCTCCTCTTCTCCCCACACCGCGCCCCGCCCTGCCGCCCGCAGCAGCAGCAGCAGCGCCCGCCGCCGCCCGCCGCCAGCGCCGTGCCGCCGCCTCCTGCCGCCGCCGCCCCGCGCCTTGCCTCCTTGCCCCGCCGGAGCCTCTCGCCGAGGGAGCCGCCGCGCCGCGCCACCCCCCCTCGGTTCGTTTTTTTATAAAAACCGTTCCGGTTTCTTTCCGTTTCGTTGTTTCGTTTTTTTTCGAAACCCTAGATCGGTTTTCGTTTTTTTCGGTTTAGTTGCGAGCGTTCGCCGGACCGTTCGTCTAAACGAACGTGATCACCGGTTATTCTCGGTTAACGAACGTCCGTTCGTTTAACCGTTCGTCGTTTTCTTTTTTGTCGGATTTATTCCGCGATTTTCTGATCGTGATTTCAGATCCGATCTTCTTTCTAGTTTATCTCCTCGCTCGTTTATCGGAATCAGGTGATTCAAGCGCCTGGAGTTTCGTTTTGAAACCGCCGTTCCGACTAATCAACTTACACAAGTTTTTGCTACTGTAAAATTTGACCTAGTTTCAACTTGCTAGAACCGAGTTGTTTTCTTCCGCCGTTTGTTTTCCGTTACTTTGTTCGGTTTGTTTTCTCTTTGCAACCGGAGTTCTTAAGTTGAACTTTCTGGTTCGATCTTTTGTTCGAGTTTTCCCTGTGCATTAGATGAGTACTTATTGTATGCTTGTTGTTTGTCCGCGATAGATCACCCGGAGTGCGCCGCCTGTTACTTTGAATCTCTAGGTTTCGCCGATCCTCAGCAAGGCAAGTAACACTTTGATCATACCCTTTTCTACTACCCAGTTTTATTGCATTAGATCAATCCTCAAACATTGCATGATTAGGATCTAATTAAATTGTGGGATGGGAAGTAGTTGAGGTAGTACCTATTACCTGTTTTACTTATGAAACCTTTGGGAGTACTTCTACGTTTGCTTATTATGCCATGCTATGCTAGTAGACGTGGATTGGGTGAGTGATATCCATGACAGATGTGAGTATTGTTAATTAATGGTTTATCTAAGGTGGTAACTTAAACACACATCTGGGTGGATTGAGGCACCTGGTTTCTATCAGGACTTGCCTGTTTTTCTTTGGACCGCCACCCAAGCTCAAAGGGATCATAAGATCATTCATGCTAGTAACTTCCGTGTGCAGCCACAAGCCATTATGGGCTCTGGCATAGTTGATTAAGTCGTGCGAACTCTTACAGGGTAGACTAGCAGATGTAGGGGAAAGTAGGTGTACCGGTCTATCCAACGTAAGGTGCTAGCGCTTCTGAAAGACTATGTCTCGGTCATCCGTTTCTCAAATACCATGTAGTGCGGGAAATCAAACGGAGGCGATCGAGTCTTGTGGGGAAAAGTGCGCAAACCTCTGCAGAGTGTACAAACTAATCATGATTAGCCGTGTCCCCGGTTATGGACAACTTGAGTATCTTGTACTTGAATATCATGTGAATCTCATCATGTTACTTCTAATTAATATTGTTGGGTTTTTAATTGTTCATTTAATTGGGATCAGAATGCTGTCAACCATTCTCAATGTTTAACAACCACCATGATAGTTAAATAAATTTATTCCTTTGCAGTAGGGAAAAATTGGCTTTACGCAAAACTGTAACCATAGAGCTTTCCACCAGCCATATATGCATGTAGTATAGGCTTATCATTCAATATTCTCTATGTGTTACATTGCCAGCATATTCCATGTGCTGACCCGTTTTCGGGCTGCAACTTTCATGTTGCAGACTTTTCAGACGACGAGTAAGGTGCTTTTAGGTCGTGGTTCTATACTCAGTGATGCCGTTGGAGTTGATGGACTCACTTATCTTCCCAGTCTTCCGCTGTTATCGTTATTAGATGGCCTTAAGCCATATTTATTGTAATAAGTTCTCTTTGAGACACCGATGTAATAAGTGTGTGATTGCTACTCTGTTATAAATCCTTCGAAGTACTGTGTGGTGTCAGCATTACTGATCCAGGGATGACACCGGAGCACAGAGACTTGACCATCTGAGGTCGGGTCGCTACAAAGCATCATTTAGTGCATTATAGAAGATATCTAGTATTTCATTTTTCTTAAGAGGATGATCAGGCAAAGCATTAAGTAACTGGCAAAGCCTCCCCCAAGCTTGTGGGAGAATCTCTTCTTTAATTTGCACAAAGTTAAATATTTCCTGTAAGGCAGCTTGTTTCTTATGAACAGGAAAATATTTTTTAGATAAGTAATAAATCATATCCTGGGGACTACGCACACAACCAGGAGCAAGAGTATTGTACCAAGTTTTAGCATCACCCTGTAATGAGAAAGGAAATAATTTGAGAATAAAGTAATAGAGGGTTTTCTCATCATTAGTAAAAAGGGTAGCTATATCATTCAACTTAGTAAGATGTGCCACAACAGTTTTAGTTTCATAACCATGGAAAGGATCAGAGTCAACCAAAGTAATTAACTCTGGGTCGACAGAGAATTCATAATCCTAATCATCAATAAAAATAGGTGAAGTAGCAAACTTATGATCACATTTCATTCTAGCATTCAGAAATTTTTCTTTATACTTGCATAATAGTTTCTCTGGATTATCTCTATCATTGCAAGCAAGAATATCTCTAGTTGTTTCTTCACTCATAACATAACCTTCCGGTACCTTAGGCAATTCGTATCTAGGAAGGCCAGTTCTAGCAGGTGTTTCAGGAGTTTTATTTCAAGCTCATCACCAGATTCAACAACATCATGTTGTACAACTCTAGCAATTTGTTCATCAAGAAAATCACCAAGTGGCACATCATCATTATCAAGCAAGGTACTAGCATCATCATAAGCATCATTAATTGTAGAAGTAGCATCATGAATAACTTGTGACATATTCGAATTCATAGCATGTGGTAGTGTTGCAAGTTTACTCAAAACGGAAGGTGAATCTAAAGTAGAATTGGATGGCAGTTCCTAACCTCCCCTTGTCTTTGAGGGAAATATCTTAGTATTTTGATCCTTCAGATTCTTCGTAGTGATAAATTGATAATAATTCCAAGTGACTCAACAAATATAGTTATGCTCCCCGACAACGGCCCTAGAAAAAGGTCATGATAACCCACAAGTATAGGGGATCGCGACAGTTTTCGAGGGTAGAGTATTCAACCCAAATTTATAGATTCGACACAAGAGGAGCCAAAGAATATTTGAAGGTATTAGCAGCTGAGTTGTCAATTCAACCACACCTGGAGATTAATTATCTGCAGCAAGTAATCAGTAGAACAGTAATAATAGTTTTCGAGGGTAGAGTTTTGATAGTAGTGACATCAGCAACGGTAACAGTAACAGTGATAGCAGTAGTTTTGTAGCAAGTGTAACAGTGATGATAGCAATAGTAACTTACCAGAAATAATATAAGATAAGTTCGTAGGCATTGGATCGGTGACTTGTTGGATGATATTCATCATGTGACAGTAATAACCTAGGGCGATACGACACTAGCACTAGTTCATCGATATAATGTAGGCATGTATTCCATAAATAGTCATATGTGCTTTATTAAAAGAACTTGCATGACATCTTTTGTCCTACCTTCCCGTGGCAGCGGGGTCCATATTGCAAACTAAGGGATATTAAGGCCTCCTTTTAATAGAGAACCGGAACAAAGCATTAACACATAGTGAATACACGAACTCCTCAAACCACGATCATCACCGAGAGTGGGCCTGGTTGTTGTCACTCCGGGGTTGTCAGATCACAACACGTAGTAGGTGACTATAACTTGCAAGATCGGATCTAAAACATGGACATAATGATGCATTCATAAACGGTTCAGATCTGAGTTCATGGCACCCAGGCCCAAAGTGACAAGCATTAAGCATGGCAAAGTCACTGCAACATAAATCTAAGAACATAGTGGATACTAGGCATCAGGCCCTAACAAAACTAACTCGATTACATGATGAATCTCATCCAACTCCTCAACGACCAGCGAGCCTACGAAGGAATCACTCACTCCCAGTGGGGAGCATCAAGGAATTGGCGATGGAGAAGGGTTCCTGATGACGAAGAATGAGGATCCCCCTCTCCGGAGCCCCAAACGGACTCCAGATCTGCCCTCCCGAGGAAGAACAGGGCTTGGCAGCGACTTCGTCTCGTGGATTGTTATAATTCTTTCTCCCTGTTTTTTCTCCGAAAATAGGAATTCATAGTGTCAGGGTTGAGGTCTGCGGGGCCACCAGGTGGGTACAACCCACCTGGGCGCGCCAGGAGAGGGGGCGCGCCCTGGTGGGTTGTGCCCAGGGGGGGCTCTCTTGTGGGTCTTGGCCCCAATAATTCTCTTTTATTCCATAAAAAATCCTTGCAAAGTTTCGTTCCATTCTGAGAACTTTTATTTCTACACAAAAACAACACCATGGTAGTTCTGCTGAAAACAGCGTCAGTCTGGGGTTAGTTTCATACAAATCATGCAAATTAGTGTCCAAAACAAGAGTAAAAGCATGATAAAAAGTAGATACATTGGAGACGTATCATAATCAACACTACTAGTCACCCACAGATACCAATCTAAGGTTCCGGTACAAAGATAGAACACAAGAGATGAACTAGAGTTTGAGCGGAGATGGTGCTGTTGAAGATGTTGATGAAGATTGGGCCTCCCATAGATGAGAGGGTTGTTGGTGATGAGGATGGCCCCGATTTCCCCCTTCGGGGGGAAAGTTCCCCCGGCGGAATCGCTCCGCCGGAGAGCAAAAGTTCTCCTACCCAAGTTTTGCCTCGAGACGGCGGCGCTCCGTCCCGAAAGTCCTCTCTTCATTTTTTGTAGGTCAAAATGACTTATACACCAGAAAATGGGCACCTTGGTGTCTTGTGGTCACCAGGTGGCCCTCCCTCTGGTAGTTATTTGCTCCAGTATTTTTTTTATTCCAAAATAATTCTTCGTAAATTTTCAGCTCATTTGGAGATGTGTAGAATAGGTAACTCTGACATAGCTTTTTCAGGTCCAGAATTCTAGCTGCCGGCATTCTCCCTATTTCTGTAAACCTTGCATATTATGAGAGAAAATGCATAAAAATTACTCCATAACATGTCCTCGGGAGCGGTTTTCTCTATATAAGCGTTTGTCCAGGCTTGTCCTTTGCTACAAAAAGGATTGGGCCATCTTGCTGCACTTTATTTACACTTGTTATTTGTTACCCGTAACAAATTACCTTATCACAAAACTATCTGTTACCGATAATTTCAGTGCTTGCAGAGAATACCTTGCTGAAAACCGCTTATCATTTCCTTCTGCTCCTCGTTGTTTTCGACACTCTTACTTATCGTAAGGACTACGATAGATCCCTATACTTGTGGGTCATCACATACCGTCTGTTTCCTCCGGACAGGGGAACTTCCTGAGGAGCAGGAAGAAGCGGAAAAAGTAGCCCGTCGGTCTGCCTTGTACCAGTTCGTCGATGACGTCCTGTACAGAAAAAGACCGAACGGTGTGAAATTGATGTGCATCCTCTGGGAGGAAGGACTGGAGCTGTTGGCAAAAATACATGGAGGCATATGTGGCTCCCACATAGGGTCGAGGGCCCTTGCAGGCAAGGCATTCCGGCAAGGCTTCTTCTGGCCCACCGCCCTCCAGGATGCAACGGCACTAGTAACCAGGTGTGAAGCGTGCCAGTTCCATTCGAAGAAGCTTCATCAACCAGCTCAATCCCTTCAAACAAACCAGGTGTGAAGCGTGCCATTTTCGGTCTGGGGGCTCGACATACTGGGCCCTTTCCTTCGCACTGTCGGGGGCTTTGAATACTTGTAGGTTGCAATCGACAAGTTCACAAAGTGGCCGGAGGTGGAGGCAGTGAGGAAGGTTACAACACAGTCAGCCGTCAAGTTCTTCAAAGGGCTAGTCTGCCGTTTTGGTGTACCAAACAAAGTCATCACCGACAACGGCATGCAGTTCACAAGCCACACCTTCATGCAATACATCCAAGACCTCAGCGGCAAGGTCTATTTTGCTTCTGTGGCACACCACCGGAGCAACGGCCAGGCAGAGAGGGCAAATCCTGAAGTGTTACGAGGCCTGATACGTCTCCCACATATATATAATTTTTGATTGCTCCATGCTATATTATCTACTATTTTGGACCATATTGGGCTTTATTTTCCACTTTTATATTATTTTTGGGACTAACCTATTAATCGGATGCCCATCCCAAAATTGTTGTTTTTTGCCTATTTCAGAGTTTCAAAGAAACGGGATATCAAACGGATTCCAAACGGAATGAAACCTTCGGGAACGTGATTTTATCACCGAATATGACCCAGGAGACTTGGACCCTACGCCAAGGAAGCTTCGAGGTGGGCACGAGGTAGGGGCGCGCCTACCCCCCTAGGGCGGGCCCCCACCCTCGTGGGGCCCATGAAGCTCGACCGATGTACTTCTTCCTCCTATATATACCTACGCACCCTCAAACTATTAGATACGGAGCCAGAAACCTAATTCCACCACCGCAACCTTCTGTACCCACAAGATTCCATCTTGGGGCATGTTCCGGAGCTCCGCTGGAGGGGGCATCCATCACGGAGGGCTTCTACATCATCATCATAGCCCCTCCGATGAAGTGTGAGTAGTTTACCTTAGACCTTCGGGTCCATAGTTAGTAGCTAGATGGCTTCTTCTCTCTTTTTGGATCTCAATACAATGTTCTCCCCCTCTCTCGTGAAGATCTATTCGATGTAATCTTCTTTTTGCGGTGTGTTTGTTGAGACCGATGAATTGTGGGTTTATGATCAAGATTATCTATGAACAATATTTGAATCTTCTCTGAATTATTTTATGTATGATTGGTTATCTTTGCAAGTCTCATCGAATTATCAGTTTGGTTTGGCCTACTAGATTGGTTTTTCTTGCATTGGGAGAAGTGCTTAGCTTTGGGTTCAATCTTGCGGGGTCCATTCCCAGTGACAGTAGGGGCAGCAAGGCACGTATTATATTGTTGCCATCGAGGATAACAAGATGGGGTTTTTATCATATTGCATGAATTTATCCCTCTACATCATGTTATCTTGCTTAAGGCGTTACTCTGTTTTCTTGAACTTAATACTCTAGATGCATGCTGGATAGCGGTCGATGAGTGGAGTAATAGTAGTAGATGCAGGCAGGAGTCGGTCTACTTGTCTCGGACGTGATGCCTATATACATGATCATACCTAGATATTCTCATAACTATGCTCAATGCTGCCAGTTGCTCAACAGTAATTCGTTCACCCACCGTAGAAATACTTATGTTCTTGAGAGAAGCCACTAGTGAAATCTATGGCCCCCGGATCTATCTCCATCATATTAATCTTCCATCACTTTATTATTTCTTTGCTTTTTACTTTGCTTTTTATTTTACTTTGCATCTTTATAACAAAAATACCTAAAATATTATCTATCATCTCTATCAGGTCTCACTCTCGTAAGTGACCGTGAAGGGATTGACAACCCCTATTCGCGTTGGTTGTGAGGAGTTATTTGCTTTGTGTAGGTACGAGGGACTCGCGCGTGGCCTCCTACTGGATTGATACCTTGGTTCTCAAAAACTGACGGAAATACTTACGCTACTTTGCTGCATCATCCTTTCCTCTTCAAGGAAATCCAACGCAGTGCTCAAGAGGTAGCAAGAAGAATTTCTAGTGCCGTTGCCGGGGAGTCTACGCAAAAGTCAACATACCAAGTCCCATCACAATCCCTTATCTCTCACATTACATTATTTGCCATTTGCCTCTCGTTTTCCTCTCCCCCACTTCACCCTTGCCGTTTTATCCGCCCTCTCTTTTCCGTTTGCCTCTTTCTCGCTTGCTTGTCGTTATGGCTAGTCTTATATCTTCTCCGTTGTCTCCCGAGAATGAAGTTCTAAATTTTAAGCAAAGGGAGGGAGAAAATCTAAAAGACGCTTGGTATAGAATTTGCAATGCTCAAAATAGGTCTAACAGGAAGCAATCTACTTCAGTTCTTCTCCGTAATTTTTATGTAGGTGCCAATCCTTGGTATAGATATGTCGTTGATACCATTACCGGAGGGAATTTCTTGGGTAGCCATACTTTTGACTCTTATAATGCTATGATATATTTATTTGGCTCACCACCTGTTTTGGTTAATGGAACTATGTTAACTTTGGAGCATGTAATGCAAAGACTTGACATTATTGAAAATAAAGTTGCTACCGTTGAGTTAATTGAAAATCTAGATAAAAAGATCCACAACCAAATTACCCAATAAGGATCTAAGGTAGGAGTAACTTTGAAAAATATTAAGGAGAAGGAACCCATAGTTAACGAGAGAATAAATCAAGATTCCACTAGAATCGATAAACTTGAGAGTATCATTACCAACTTGGGAAGCGCTTTTTCTTCCTTAAAGAATACTCCAAGTCCTCCTACTAAAATTGCCAAGTTTATGTATGTTCCTAAAAATAAGGTGAATCCTCTAGTAAGGAAACTGCGGATCTTAAATTTATAAGTATTCATCCCAATCTTTTTGCTATCATTAAGGAACCATTTGCTTCGAATGAATTTTTCGATCTTGTGCCTAAAAGTTTGATAATTACTAGAAAGAAAGAAATTTCTAAGGAAGGTAGATGCCTCATTGAAGAATTGCCTACCAAAGATGGCAATACCTAGATCTATCCTTGCTTTTATGCCTAGCTAGGGGCGTTAAACGATAGCGCTTGTTGGGAGGCAACCCAATTTTATTTTTAGTTTTTTGCTTTTGCTTATGTTTAGGAATAAATATTTGATCTAGCCTCTGGTTATATATGTTTTTAAGTTTTAATTAGTGTTTGTGTCAAGTTAAACCTATAGGATCTTCTTGTATGATAGTTATTTGATCTGCCTATAATTTCCAGAAACTTTCTGTTCACGAAAATAATTGTTAAAAATCACCAAAACATGATAAAATAGTGATTTCAATTTCTTCTGATCAATAAACAAATTTCCTAGGTCGTCCTATTTTGGCTGATTTTTTGGAGTCCCAGAAGTTTGTGTTAGTTACAGATTACTACAGATTGTTCTGTTTTTGACAGATTCTGTTTTTCGTGTGTTGTTTGCTTATTTTTATGAATCTATGGCTAGTAAAATAGTTTATAAACCATAGAGAATTTGGAATACAGTAGGTTTAACACAAATATAAATAAATAATGAGTTCATTACAGTACCTTGAAGTGGTCTTTTGTGTTCTTTCGCTAACGGAGCTCACGAGATTTCTGTTGAGTTTTGTGTTGTGAAGTTTTCAAATTTTGGGTGAAATCTTTTGATGGATTATGGAACAAGGAGTGGTAAGAGCCTAAGCTTGGGGATGCCCATGGCACCCCCAATATAATCTAAGGACACCAAAAAGTCAAAGCTTGGGGATGCCCCGGAAGGCATCCCCTCCTTCGTCTACTTCCACCGGTAACTTTACTTGGAGCTATATTTTTATTCACCACATGATATGTGTTTTGCTTGGAGCGTCTTGTATGATTTGAGTCTTTGCTTTTTAGTTTACCACTTTCATCCTTCCTGTACACACCTTTTGATAGAGCCATACATGAATTGGAATTTAATAGAATACTCTATGTGCTTCACTTATATCTTTTGAGCTATATAGTTTTGCTCTAGTGCTTCACTTATATCTTTTAGAGCACGGTGGTGGATTTGTTCTGTAGAAACTATTGGTCTCTCATGCTTCACTTAGATTATTTTTATTATCTTAAATAGCATGGTAATTTGCTTAATAATCTTAATATGCTTGGTATTCAAGATTTGTAAAACTTTCTTTTGAGTGTGTTGAATGCTAAGAAAAGTTTGATGCTTGATGATTGTTTTGAGATATAGAGGTAATAATATCAAATTTGTGCTAGTTGAGTTGTTGTGAATTTGAGAAATGCTTGTGTTGAAGTTTGCAAGTCCCGTAGCATGCACGTATGGTAAACGTTATGTAGCAAATTTGAAACATGAGGTGTTCTTTGATTGTCCTCCTTATGAGTGGCGGTCGGGGACGAGCGATGGTCTTTTCCTACCAATCTATCCCCCAAGGAGCATGCGCGTAATGCTTGGTTTTTGATGGCTTGTAGATTTTTGCAATAAGTATGTGAGTTCTTTATGACTAATGTTGAGTCCATGGATTATACGCACTCTCACCCTTCCATCATTGCTAGCCTCTTCGGTACCGTGCATTGCCCTTTCTCACATTGAGAGTTGTGGCAAACTTCGCCGGTGCATCCAAACCCCGTGATATGATACGCTCTTTCACACATAAACCTCTTTATATCTTCCTCAAAACAGCCTCCATACCTACCTATTATGGCATTTCCATACCCATTCCGAGATATATTGCCATGCAACTTCCCACCATTCCGTTTATCATGACACATTCATCATTGTCATATTGCTTAGCACGATCATGTAGTTGATATAGTATTTGTGGCAAAGACACCGTTCTTAATTCTTTCATACATGTCACTCTTGATTCATTGCATATCCCGGTATACCGCCAAAGGCATTCATATAGAGTCATACTATGTTCTAGTATCGAGTTGTAATCATTGAGTTGTGAATAAATAGAAGTGTGATGATCATCATTTAATAGAGCATTGTACCAATAAAAAAAGAGAAAGGCCAAAAAAAGAAGGCCCAAAAAAAGAAATAAATAGGGGCAATGCTACTATCCTTTTTCCCACACTTGTGCTTCAAAGTAGCACCATAATCTTTATGATAGAGAGTCTCTTGTTTTGTCACATTCATATACTAGTAGGAATTTTTCATTATAGAACTTGGCTTGTATATTCCAACAATGGGCCTCCTCAAGTGCCCTAGGTCTTCGTGAGCAAGCAAGTTGGATGCACACCCACTTAGTTTCTTTTGTTGAGCTTTCATACATTTATAGTTCTAGTGCATCCGTTGCATGGCAATCCCTACTCCTTGCATTAACATCAATCGATGGGCATCTCCATAGCCCATTGATTAGCCTCGTTGATGTGAGACCTTCTCCTTTTTTTGTCTTCTCCACATAACCCCCATCATCATATTCTATTCCACCCATAGTGCTATATCCATGGCTCACGCTCATGTATTGCGTGAAGGTTTATAAAGTTTGAGATTACTAAAGTATGAAACAATTGCTTGGCTTGTCATTGGGGTTGTGCATGGTGAGAGCATTCTTGTGTGACGAAAATGGAGCATGACTAAACTATATGATTTTGTAGGGATGAACTTTCTTTGGCCATGTTATTTTGAGAAGACATAATTGCTTAGCTAGTATGCTTGAAGTATTATTATTTTTTATTTTAATATGAACTTTTGTCTTGAATCTTTTGGATCTAAATATTCATACCACAATTAAGAAGAATTACATTGAAATTATGCCAAGTAGCACTCCGCATCAAAAATTCTTTTTTATCATTTACCTACTCGGGGACGAGCAGGAATTAAGCTTAGGGATGCCTGATACGTCTCCAACATATCTATAATTTTTTATTGCTCCATGCTATATTATCTACTGTTTTGGACCATATTGGGCATTATTTTCCACTTTGATATTATTTTAGGGACTAACCTATTAACCGGAGGCCCAACCCAGAATTGTTGTTTTTTTTCCTATTTCAGAGTTTCAAAGAAACGGAATATCAAACGGAGTCCAAACGGAATGAAACCTTCGGGAACGTGATTTTCTCACCGAATATGACCCAGGAGACTTGGACCCTACGCCAAGGAAGCTTCGAGGTGGGCACGAGGTAGGGGGCCGTGCCTAACCTCGTGGGACCCACGAAGGTCCACCGACGTACTTCTTACCCCTATATATACCTACGTACCACCAAACTATCAGATACGGAGCCAAAAACATAATTCCACCGCCGCAACCTTCTATACCCACGAGATCCCATCTTGGGGCCTGTTCCGGAGGTCCACCGGAGGGGGCATCCATCACGGAGGGCTTCTACATCATCATGATAGCCCCACCAATGAAGTGTGAGTAGTTTATCTTAGACCTTCGGGTCCATAGTTAGTAGCTAGATGGCTTGTTCTCTCTTTTTGGATCTCAATACAATGTTCTCCCCCTCTCTCGTGGAGATCTATTTGATGTAATCCTCTTTTTGCGGTGTGTTTGTTGAGACCGATGAATTGTGGGTTTATGATCAAGATTATCTATGAACAATATTTTAATCTTCTCTGAATTATTTTATGTATGATTGGTTATCTTTGCAAGTCTCTTCGAATTATCAGTTTGGTTTGGCCTACTAGATTGGTTTTTCTTGCAATGGGAGAAGTGCTTAGCTTTGGGTTCAATCTTGCGGTGTCCTTTCCCGGTGACAGTAGGGGCAGCAAGGCACGTATTGTATTGTTGCCATCGAGGATAACAAGATGGGGTTTTTATCATATGGCATGAATTTATCCCTATACATCATGTCATCTTGCTTAAGGCATTACTCTGTTTTCTTGAACTTAATACTCTAGATGCATGCTGGATAGCGGTCGATGAGTGGAGTAATAGTAGTAGATGCAGGCAGGAGTCGGTCTACTTGTCTCGGATGTGATGCCTATATACATGATCATACCTAGATATTCTCATAACTATGCTCAATTCTGACAATTGCTCAACAGTAATTCGTTCACCCACCGTAGAAATACTTATGTTCTTGAGAGAAGCCACTAGTGAAATCTATGGCCCCCGGGTCTATCTCCATCATATTAATCTTCCATCACTTTATTATTTCTTTGCTTTTTTACTTTGCTTTTTATTTTACTTTGCATCTTTATAACAAAAATACCAAATATATTATCTATCATCTCTATCAGATCTCACTTCCGTAAGTGACCGTGAAGGGATTGACAACCCCTATTCGCGTTGGTTGTGAGGAGTTAATTGCTTTGTGTAGGTACGAGGGACTCGCGCGTAGCGGGGCTGTGCGGGGGCTGTGGCCCGTCTAGCCAGGGTTTTATTTATGTTTACCACATCATGAGCCCAGTTGTGTGTTTTTTATTGCTGAAAATGGCTAGCCCAGTTCTATTTTTTTAAAGAAATACCCAAACAAGGCCTACTTGCTTTATCGGCCCTGCTGGGCTGCAAATCTTTCAAGACGAGGAGAGTTTCATTCTGTTTGCCCAAAAATGGGCTGTCCTCCTACTGGATTGATACCTTGGTTCTCAAAAACTGAGGGAAATACTTACGCTACTTTGCTGCATCATCCTTTCCTCTTCAAGGAAATCCAACGCAGTGCTCAGGAGGTAGCAAGGCCTGAGAACGAAGACTTTTGACAGGCTGCACAAGAGCGGAAGGTGCTGGATTGATGAGTTGCCGGTGATTCTTTGGTCGATCAGGACGACGCCAAATCGAGCCACCGGCCAGACACCCTTTTCCCTAGTATATGGGGCAAAAGCAGTTCTCCCCACGGAACTCATATACGGGTCACCTCGAGTTCTCGCTTATGACGAATTTGAGCAAGAGTAGTTGCGGCTAGATGACACAACGCTCCTTGAGGAAGATCGTCTTTGGGCGGCTGTAAGAGCAGCATGCTACTAGCAAGCCTTGCGTTGCTACCATACCCGCAAGGTTCATGCCCGAAGCTTTGAGGAAGCTGACCTTGTTCTTCGGCGCGTTCACTCGGCCAAGAATTCCTACAAGTTGACGCTGAAGTGGGAAGGCCCTTATTGGGTAATACGAGTCACCAGGCCCAGCGCAGTCCGCCTGGAGACCGAAGATGCTGTCCCAGTGAGCAACTCATGGAACATTGAGCAACTTCGCAAGTTTTACCCATAAGGCGCGGCTTGCTGGGCTTCCCGGCGAGCCACCTTTTGTACAAGCTTTGCCGGCAATGCATGTAACCCTCTCTACAAAGCCAGGCGCAGACCCTGATCGTAAATAAATGAAGCGCTGGTGCCCTAAGTTATAGCATGCATGCTAGGTTAACTCTCTCCCTCGGTAAGGTTGATAGAGCTTAGCGGCGACTAACCCCTAGCCTAGAGGTCGAGTGTGCGTCTTTCTGCTCTCTTTGGTTCGCAGGGCACGCGGACACTTCTGCTGGGCCGCTTGGGAAAAGAGAACGAACCGGTGCTCCGGCCCCGGCAGGCCAAGACTGCCGGGGGCTGAAGATACAAGGATCCAACCATGGCAAGCCAAGGTTGCCGGGGGCGGCGGATTCAGATAAGTCTTTCATCCCCCTGTTATGCGTTTCTGTATAGAACTGGGACATGTGAAACCTTGTTCATGTTCTTAAAACCACCATGCTCCCCTTTTTCTGTACCCAAGAGCTACCTCCTAGATCGGAATTTGGTAGTAGTCGTGGTGGCGGGGAGATGAATGAGGGGCCTAACTCTACTTCGCTCCTGCCTCCGCCGAGAGCGCAAGAATGGTCGACTGAAGTGGGGAGACGGCAAGGCCTGTTGCCGGGCAACAATGTTTATCTTAAAAATAACAAGGATTCGTCCTTGGTGTGGGCCTCGCTCACGCGCAGAGAACCCGGTGAGCCCCCTTTTTCATTAAAAACATCCCAAACAAGTACAGTTCATACGGAATTAAAAACATGAGCAAGGGGATTACAAGTCTTAAAATTAACAAGTGCCCGCAGGCTTACAAACTAAAAAGAGATAAGGTGCCCATAATCCCTTTCTTGTCCCTCTCCTCAGAAGGTAGAACAAGGAAGCGGGAGAGCAAAAAGAGCGCCTAGGCAAGGTACAAGGAGCAGAAGGCACCAAGAGAACATCTTGCTGCTGAGAAAGGAGCTGGAAGACGAGGCAGCGGGCCGGCAATACGCGACAAAGGCGTCGGTGCCCGCGTACTCCTGCTTGACGGCCGCCACCCGCCTTCTTCGCCTTCTCCGGCCCTCCTATGCCAACCGCCCAAGGAGACGATGGGGAGCGCCCCGATGGAGAGCTTGGCGAGCAAGGCCCTCGGCAGGGCGCGTGGCCGAGGAAGGGCGGCGAGGTCAGTCAAAGTCGGAGTCGGCATACTGCCGCTCGACTCCCTCGTCGTCGCTGTCGCTGTCCTCCTCGTCACTCCCGCTTGAGGAGGAATCTTCATCGTCAGAGGAGCTCTCTGTCGGTGTCAAAACCGGCGGATCTCGGGTAGGGGGTCCCGAACTGTGCGTCTAAGGCAGATGGTAACAGGAGGTGGGGGACACAATGTTGACCCAGGTTCGGGCCCTCTCGATGGTGGTAATACCCTACTTCCTGCTTGATTGATCTTGATGATATGAGTGTTACAAGAGTTGATCTACCACGAGATAGTAGAGGCTAAATTAAACCCTAGAAGCTAGCCTATGATTACGATTGTTGTTGTCCTACGGACTAAACCCTCCAGTTTATATAGACACCGGAGGGGGCTAGGGTTACACAGAGTCGGTTACAAGGGAGGAGATCTACATATCCAAATTGCCAAGCTTGCCTTCCACGCAAAGGAGAGTCCCACTCAGACACGGGAGGAAGTCTTCAATTTTGTATCTTCATAGTCCAGCAGTCCGGCCAAGGTACATAGTCCGGCTGTCGAGGACCCCCTAATCCAGGACTCTCTCAATAGCCCCTGAACCAGGCTTCAATGACGACAAGTCCGGCGCTCAGATTGTCTTCGACATTGCAAGGCGGGTTCTTCCTCCGAATACTCCATAGAAGATTTTGAACACAAGGATCGTGCCCGTCTCTTCAAAAAAAATTCCACATACTACCGTAGAGAGTACAATATCCCACAAATCTAATCTGCTAACAAATTTCGTAGTGTGACATCACGCCACGGCCCGGTCATTATTTGAACCGTTTTTCTCAACCAGCTACTGCACATATTGCGAGGCGGTTTTCTTGGCACATCTTGTCGAAGCAGAGATCGTGTCCCCTTATCATGGGATTCTCATCAATACTGGTGTGGGTAACCCAACCGTGCCATCAATCATGGCGCTGGAAAATAAGCGAGTTTACCAGGCAAGTGGGGAGGCGCAGAATCCCTGCTGCCTTCATAAGGGTATAAGGACTCCCTTTTGCACCCACGCCTTCTTATTCCTCATCCATTCCCCTTCACTCGAGCTCTAGCGCCCGAGCTTCGTCTTCTCCGCCCACAAAGGTATTCCAAAAATGTCCGGATCCGAAGCAGGAGGCAAGTGGATGGCCTCTACCGTCGGGGAGAAGGATATCAAAAAGCTTCGGGAGGCCGGGTACCTGGCCAAGAAAATCAGCCACCGTCTCCCGACGGCGGGACAGATCGTCCCTACTCCGGAACCCCAGAAGAGGGTTGTATTCCTCCCTCATTTTGTCTGCGGGCTAGGGTTTCCCCTCCACCCGTTCGTACGCTGCATCATGTATTATTACGGGATCGATTTTCATGATCTATCCCCCAATTCCTTCCTCAACATCTTGACATTCATCGTCGTGTGCAAGGCTTTTCTCCGCATCTCGCCACACTTCGGCTTATGGCTGAAGATCTTTAATGTGAAGCCCAAGGTAGTGAGCGGCGAGCACGCCGAGTGCGAGGCCGCTATGGTGAGCAATATGCCCAACGTCACATGGCCAACAGGTACTTTTAATGATTCCGTCAAAGAGTGGCAACAACAGTGGTTTTACATCACTGAGCCGCGCGGCATGGAATGGGCCACTGCTCCTGAGTTCCGATCCGGAGCCCCTCTACGGCTTACGTCCTGGCCCAAGAAGGTCCTGAACTGGTCTTCGTCCGACGAACCTTCGGTGCTCCAGACGCACATTAAGGATATGGAAGACAAGAACATCGAACTTGTCAATGTAGTCCAGGTGATGTTGGTTCGCTGGATCCTGCCTTGTCAACACCGGACTTGCAATCTATGTGAATTCGATCCGGCCAAGCACTAGACCCTGCGAGAGCTCTTTGGCTCCTCGCACAAAGACATCTGGAAGGTGCTTTTCAAGTGTGGCAAATAATGGCCGGACTCAGCCGAGGACCGCGGGTACCAACTGTCCCGCCCTGCAAGCTCGGTGAGTCATTATACGTTTTATCCGCATAACCCAAGGGAAATGCTTAATGTGTTTTCCACAACTCTTCTAGGGCTGGACAAAGAAGGCGGAGCGGATCCACTGTCCGGCCCCGCTGCCCGAAGAACCGGCCGGCCCTCTTCTGACGAAGATGTTGGTCCCGGTGCCTTACAAGGTGTCGGTGTCAAAACCGGCGGATCTCGGGTAGGGGGTCCCGAACTGTGCGTCAAGGTCGGATGGTAATAGGAGACAAGGGACACTTTATTTTACCCAGGTTCGGGCCCTCTCGATGGAGGTAAAACCCTACTCCTGCTAGATTAATATTGATGATATGGGTAGTACAAGAGTAGATCTACCACGAGATCAAGGAGGCTAAACCCTAGAAGCTAGCCTATGGTATGATTGTGTATGATGATGGTTGTCCTACGGACTACAACCCTCCGGTTTATATAGACACCGGATAGGGTTAGGGTTATACAGAGTCGGTTACAATGGTAGGAGATCTTGAATATCCGCACGCCTAGCTTGCCTTCCACGCCAAGGAAAGATCCTTCCGGACACGGGACGAAGTCTTCAATCTTGTATCTTCACGGTCCTAGAGTCCGGCTGAAGGTATAGTCCGGCTATCCGAACACCCCCTAATCCAGGACTCCCTCAGTAGCCCCCGAACCAGGCTTCAATGACGATGAGTCCGGCGCGCAGATTGTCTTCGGCATTGCAAGGCCGGTTCTCCTTCAAACTTTGTGCACCTGCGGGTATAACGTCCGATTTTTATAATATAGTGCTCCTCGGCTTTCACGCCCAATAATGGCCGCCTTCCACGTGTCAAACGAATGCGAAAAGCCGGGGAAGTTTTACATCCAAGCCCCTAGCCGTATAAACGAGCCGCCTATCTAACAGGATGAGGATTCAGATCCAAACCACACCTTCCCCTTCTGCGAGAAATCATCAGAGCGTCTCCAACAAAGATCCATTCCAACATGGCCAGCCGCCGTAGCTCCTCCTCTCGCCCTTCCAGTCCTACCCCTGGAGACTGGGAGAGTTGTTCCATACCGCATAGCGAATTAGTGTCGCTCCAAGCCAAGGGATTTCTCCCTCAAGCCTATATGGTCTCGGTCCGAGCCGGACTCGCCACTTATCAAGGTGGAAAACAAGCGGAGAACTCACCTAGTCCCTCTAAAGGGGAGCGGGTGTGTCTGGTCCCTTATCTAATAAGGGGACTGGGATTTCCAATTCATCCCTTTCTCCGCGGGCTTCTGGAGTTCTATGGCCTCCAGCTGCACCACCTTACGCCCGGCTCCGTGTTACACATCGCGGGCTTCGTTGCTCTTTGCGAGCTATTTTTAGGCGTCGAGGCTCACTTCGCGCTGTGGAAGAAGATATTCTGCCTGGTGCCCCGTTCCCAAGAGGGGTCCATATATCAAGTGGGAGGAGCCGAAGTATGGCGCATCGCCGGGACCGGATACCCGTCCGGAACCCCGAAGAAGGCATCCGAGGATTGGCCTTCAGAATGGTTTTACATAGATGACGTCCCCCTGCCGGACCCTCTACGGGCCGGTCTCCCTGAGTTCAACAATGCTCCCCTGAAGAAACGCCTGAGCTGGCGCCCTCGGAGCTCTCAGAGAGGGAATGACGGAGATGTCCTTCACTTAATGGGCCGGATTAAGCTACTGGCTCCTTCCGGACTAACCATGATTAAAGTCATGGCCATATGCATTATGCGGGGGGTGCAGCCGCTCCAATACAGAAGCCACCCCACGTGGGATTTCAACGGGGAAGATGACGCCACCCGTCACGGCCGTAAGGGGCCGGACTCGCCTGCCACTCTAATGAAGATCTTATCCTCTTTGTACAAGGGAGAAGAAGAGGAATTCCTCCGCGTCGACCTGCAGGGCGGATTTTCCATGTATAGTACTCCGAATTGGGTAAGCGGACAGTCGTGCTTCCCTGTTCATTTTATATTCCCATGATTAAATAGGCAGTCTAATGACTTCAACGCAGGACCTGCGTCAGGAGGTAAAAACATAAACATCCGTCCTCCACAGCCAGAGGACCCAGAACGGTCCCTTGATCCAGACTCCGAATAGGATCCGGACTTAGCAGTGGAGCTCATCGACGGAGTGCTTTATCAGCTAAGCAAGGACGATACCTTGGTAGCTATTATAGCTGATTACCCAGGGTTAATCCCGGCCTCCCAGGTGACAAATACCGGAGCTTTACCCCTTTAAGAGGGGTTCCGTTTTCACGGGTTTGGTTGTTCTGACAGCAACCGTGCTTTGTAGGGGAGATTCCCGAGGCGGGAAGCCGACCCCGCTGCAGCTAGCCGGCGAGGGGCCGCAGGGCCCCGTGGGGCAAAAAGGAACGTAGTCCGGACTGAGGTGCCAAAGCAAAGGTATGGCGTACCCTCTCTTTTTCCCTGGTGTTTTACTCCTTCAGGGTATATTAACATTCGTGCTATCTTCAGGACGAAGAGACCTCGCCGGACTATATCCGGAGAGGTTGCCAATCGCGCCTCCAGCAGCCAGACTCCAATGCCCGGCCCGGAAGCGGAGGCCTGCACAAGGCACGCACCGGATGCTCCTCCATCAGAGGATGTGGACAGGCTGTCTGTCACCCCTTCCGAGGTGGAGAGTGCCATGAACCACAGGCGTCGCCGAACAGTCCTTCGCGACGCTTGTTTCTCCAAGGAGGCTTTAGATGCCTTCAATTCGGGAGACGCGTACCTCCGTGCCGCTCAAAATGGTTTAGCCAGAGCCACGGAGCAGTATGTAAGAGACATACGGGTAAGAAATTTTTAGTAAATATAGATATGCCAGTAGCCCCCGAGACTTGAAGCAGTGGAAATAACTGATTCGAGAATCATATAACATGCAGTTTCTTACCGAGAAGAACACCGTGTTGTCCCAGGAGCTGGAAAGGTGCAGGGCCCAACTAGAGGCCGCACTAACGGCAGCAGGGGGTCTCAAGAGACCCTTGCAGGTAAACAATACCCCAGAATATTTAGTATTGTGCGGATTTAAGTGCCAATCTGACAAATGGTATTGCAGATGGCACCGGACTCGATCCAGACAGGCAACAGCTTCTACGCTGGTTAAAGGCTGGTGAAAGCGTGCTAACAAAGGTGAGGCGGGAGAAGAATGATCTCCAGGATGCCAACACCAGGCTGGATGTTGAACTAAAAGATGTTCGTGGCCAGCTGTCGGACTCCAATAAGGAGAATCAGCGATTTCGACGCGGCATTTTTAGTAAGTGCTTAAGCGAACTCTTGAAACAGGAGTTCGGCGAGGAAGACGACTAACAGAGTTATGTCTGTAGGTATGCTGACAGGTCGTCCTGCAGAGGAGATGCCCGGTTCAACGGGTGATCTTCTTCCCGAACTCTCGCAACTGCACGAACGAGTTAGGCAGGCGATGCGAAGTATTGCCCAAGCCTTGTGGCCTGCCCACTCCATACCTGAGGGCCTTGGAGAACTTGCGGAGAAGTTGAAGGGAGCTCGGCGGTGCTTCCGGTTGTGGAAGATATCAGCCTGCCGGCAGGGCGCTCGGGAGGCCTGGGCCATGGTGAAGACCCGCTTTACGAAGTCTGACCCTAATCACATGGCCGAGGTCGGACCGGTGGGGCCTGACGGGAAGGAGATCCCTGTGAGCTTAGTGTATGGCCAGGTAGAATTGGCCACAAAGTATTCCCAACAGGACTGCAATTTAGACAGCCTGTTAAATGGTATAGAGGAGGAATACAATTAGTCAGGATGACTATGTAATTTATAATTGACATGTGTAATGCCTTCTAGCCAGATTGTAGATCGTTTGTCGTTGCCGACCTTTTCGCTTCGACCTCGGGACCTGACGGTCCGGAGTGTGTCCGAATACCATAACTGTTATATAAGAACCGAGGTATGCATGGAGACCAGGCGTAGGGGTCATTAGTGCTTTATCAGACAAGTGCCCAACTAGTTATGTTATATTACATGGTTAGTAAGAAACATCTTCCAGAGAGAATAGTTCCGTTAAGGGTTCCTTTCGCTGGGGTGGCGTGCCCTGAAGTGCACGTCCGGACTGCAAATGCAGGAAAACATCTGGGGGCATGTATAAGTAAAAAAGGTTCATCTTTACTTCACCGACCGAATATTCCCTTAAGAACGCTAGCTTTCGGCTTCACCCAGTCTGAGGTACACATCCGGCTTATCCGGCAGTAGCAATCGCAAAGGTGCTCCCTTTACCGCCTAGCCGAACAATCGGGAACGTAGGGGTAAGCACAGGAGCCAGGCAACCCAGCTTGGCCAAAACTTAAGTCATATCGATGCATATAATAGTGAAGAAAAGGTGCATGCGGAAGTCTGACGCATGCGTTGGGCGTAAAACCCATATAAATAAGCTTCTGTTAAAGAAGCCCCCAGGTTTAAGGAGCGCGGGTAGCGCGTCACATGATGAGCCTTTAAGGGCTATAAAAGGAAAGAGTGGGAGGAGACAAATAAAAACAAAAAAAATATATAAAAATGGACAGAGGAAGGAGACAAACCCAGAGTCCGGCGCTAGGCGTAGAATCTCCGGAGACGTGCGGCGTTCTATGGGTTCGGCTCGAGTCGGTTATTCGACGCATCTCGCAGGCGGTACGCTCCACCAGTCAGGACTTGGTCAATTATGAAGGGACCTTCCCATTTGGGCTTGAGTTTGTCCTTTTTCTTATCCGGCAGGCATTGAACTAGTTCGCCAACATTGTAATTTTTGGCCCGTACTTCTCTGCTTTGATATCTTCGAGCCTGCTGTTGATAAAATGTGGAACGGGCTTTAGCCACGTCGCGCTCCTCCTCTAAGGCGTCCAGGTTGCCCTGCCGATCAAGCTCGGCTTCTCTTTCTTCGTACATGCGCACTCCAGGTGAGTCATGAATTATGTCGCAGGGCAGAACTGCCTCTGCGCCGTACACCATAAACAATGGTGTGAATCCGGTGGTACGGTTCGGCGTGGTTCGCAGCCCCTAGAGTACGGAGTCGAGCTCCTCCACCCAGTGCGTATTAGATTCCTTGAGGGACCGCACTAGTCTGGGTTTAATGCCGCTCATGATGAGACCATTTGCACGTTTGACCTGACCGTTAGTTTGTGGGTGATAGACAGAAGCATAGTCGAGCTTAATGCCCATATTTTTGCACCACAGCTTTACTTCGTCGGAGGTGAAGTTTGTGCCGTTATCGGTGATGATGTTGTGTGTCGGAGTAATGGGCCACGGGTAGGTAAACCCGAGGCCCAGAACCTTCCAAGACATCGGGGCCGGCTTCGCCCCTCGAAGGATCCCAAGACAAAGGGCCGACTCTGAGAGTCGGCTGTAGCATCGCCGACTACCCACTCATGGCCGAATCTCGAAGACGGCTACGACATAAGCCGACTCCCAGTTGGCGACTCCAGGAATGCCGACTATGGGGAGTCGGCCCACGACTTCGCCACCTTCAGCCTTCTAGAAGAAGGACAGGACTGGGGATGGCCAGAGTACGGCCCTCCCCTACCCTGATTACCAAGGGCGGGTATGGCTACAGTGCGACGTACCGGAGGAGACCTTTGGTACGGCGCGGCACTGTGGCCATACCGGCCCTGACGTCCGCCCCAACGGCGGAACCCTGTTCCCACGTTGGCCCGCCAGTACGGCCTGGAGATGGCGGGCCCCGCCAGTCAGCGGGGGAGATAGAAGACGGCGAGAGCGCCCAAAGACAGACCCCGTGGGAGTCGGCCTCCAGGAGTCGGCCCGTTCCTCCCATGGGCCCCGCACGCCATTAACCAGATAAGACGGGGAGTGGCCACAATGATCGCCCGCCGGACGGCGGCACTGTTGCCACGACCCCATGACCAAGACGACGTCATCAGAAGCGCGACTACAGTGACCAGGTCAGCCGGCGGGGCCCACCAGCAGCGGGCCCCAGGAGTCGGCGGAGAAGACGGCCACTTGAGAGACAGGCAGTTGGGACCCGCGCCCAGTCGGATTACCATTGTACCCCCGGGGGGTAGGCCTATATAAACCCCCCGGAACACCCATGCAAAGGGTTGGATCCTTTGACCACTAGACAGAAGCACAAAAGGGAGAGAGCTAGCCTTGCCCTCTCCTACCTCTCGAACACAGCTCGAGGAGCAACTTTGTACACATATCACCATAGTGACCATGCGGAGACCCCGCAGAGCAGCACTAGGGGTATTATCTCCTCGGAGAGCCCCGAAGCTGGGTAAGATCCGCCGGCGTGCATGTCTACGCCTCATCCCGCTTCCAAGCACCGGCGACGTTCTACTCGCCCCCACCATGATAAGCCATCCGTTGGCATATGTCGTACCCAACCCCCGACACTGTGAGGGACGCCATAACGGTGTATGACCCCGGATATGAAGTTTATCACAGGTCTGGATTCGGCCGTCTTAACAGGCTTGGCTTCTATCCATTTGGTGAATTTATCCACCATAACCAATAAGTATTTTTTTCTTGTGGGCTCCACCTTTAAGGGGTCCCACCATGTCAAGTCCCCAGACTGCAAAAGGCCAAGTGATGGGGATAGTTCGGAGGGCGTTGGGCGGCATATGGCTTTGGTTTGCAAAGAGCTGGCAACTGACGCATCGTTTGACTAAGTCATGAGCGTCTGCTCGGGCCGTCGGCCAATAAAAGCCCGTACGGAAAGCCTTGCTTATAAGGGACCGAGCTGCGGCGTGGTGGCCACCGAGTCCGGCATGAATTTCAGCCAACAGACTCCGCCCTTCCTCTTCGGAGATACATCTTTGAAGGACTTCAGTAGTGCTTTTCCTATAGAGCTCTCCCTCGTGGACTTTATAGTCTTTAGATCGCCGCACTATGCAGCGTGCCTCGTTTTGGTCCTCTGGGAGTTCCTGCCTAGTAAGGTAGGCTAGGAATGGTTCTGTCCATGGGGCGATGACCGCCAGTATTACGTGGGTTGAAGGTGTGATTTCGGTGGCAGGGCCTCCGATTATGTCAGATTGTTCGGCGTCGGGTTGTGCGGTTGTGTCCGGACTGTTATCCGAGGGTTCCCCCTCCCATGCTACAGATGGCTTGAATAATCTTTCTAAGAAGATGTTGGGGGGACTGCATCTCGTTTTGCTCCGATGCGTGCCAGGACGTCCGCTGCCTGATTATTTTCTCGGGCTATATGGTGAAACTCTAGTCCCTCGAACCGTACTGACATTTTTAGAACGGCATTGCGATAAGCTGCCATTTTTGGGTCTTTGGCGTCGAAGTCGCCATTTATTTGGGATATCGCGAGGTTTGAGTCCCCGCGTACTTCCAGGCGTTGAATGCCCATGGATACTGCCATCCGGAGACCATGTAGAAGGGCCTCGTATTCGGCTGCGTTGTTGGAGTCCGTGTACATAATTTGGAGTACATATTGGACTATGTCTCCTGTAGGCGACGTCAAAACAACGCCAGCCCCTAGTCCGGCCAACATTTTGGAGCCATCGAAATGCATGATCCAGTTTGAATATGTGTCGTACTCTTTAGGGAGTTCGGCCTCTGTCCATTCGGCGACGAAGTCGGCTAGGACTTGCGATTTAATGGCTCGCCGTGGTTTGTAGGTTATGTCGAACGGGAGGATCTCTATGGCCCATTTTGCTATCCGGCCCGTTGCATCGAGGTTGTTGATAATATCGTTGAGTGGTACTTCCGAGGCTACTGTTATAGAACACTCTTGAAAGTAGTGTAGTAGCTTCCGGGATGCCATAAACACCGCGTATGCAATCTTTTGGTAATGTGGGTACCGTGATTTGCATGGTGTGAGGACAGTGGACACGTAGTAAACCGGCCTTTGAAGGGGGAGTTTTGTCCGTTCGTTGCCTGCTCGACGACGAGTACTGCGCTAACAACTTGATGAGTTGCGTCAGTGTACAATAGCATGGGTTTGCCAGTGTTCGGCGCGGCCAGGACTGGGTTTGTTGCCAAGATGGCCTTTATTTCCTCGAGTCCGGCCGTGGCAGCGTCTGTCCACTCGAAGTGTTCGGTGTGCCTAAGGAGGCGGTAAAGGGGCAATGCCTTTTCTCCCAGGCGGGAGATAAAGCGGCTTAACGCCGCCACGCATCCGGTGAGTTTCTGTATTTGTTTGAGGTCTTTTGGGACATCCAATTGTGACAAAGCTCGGATTTTAGCTGGATTTGCTTCAATTCCTCTACCAGATACAATGAAGCCCAGGAGCTTTCCGGCTGGAACGCCGAAAATGCATTTTTCCGGATTGAGCTTAATGTCGTATTTTCGGAGGTTGTCGAATGTAAGCCTCTAGTCGTCTACTAGAGATTCGACATGTCTTGATTTAACGACCACATCGTCCACATACGCCTCCACTATTTTGCCGATCTGGGCCAGGCATGTTTGAATCATGCGCTGATATGTTGCGCCGGCGTTTTTTAGCACAAAGGGCATTGTGTTGAAGCAGAATGGGTCGTATGGTGTGATGAATGCTGTTGCGGCTTGGTCTGATTCTGCCATCTTGATTTGATGGTAACCGGAGTATGCGTCGAGAAGCACAGCGAATCGTGTCCTGCAGTGGCATCGATGATTTGATCTATTCGAGGGAGGGGGAAAGGATCCTTTGGGAAAGCCTTATTAAGGTCTTTGAAATCGACACACAGGCGCCAGGATTTGTCCTTCTTTGGTACCATCACCAGGTTTTCTAGCCAGTCCGGGTGTTTTATGTCTCTAATGAATCCGGCCTCCAATAACTTGGCTAGCTCCTCTCCCATAGCCTGTCTCTTTGGTTCGGAGAAACGTCGAAGGGCTTGTTTGACAGGTTTGAATCCTTTCTGGATATTTAGGCTGTGTTCGGCCAACCTGCGTGGGATTCCTGGCATGTCTGAAGGGTGCCAAGCGAAAATGTCCGAGTTCTCTCGTAGGAACTCTCGCAGTGCGGCGCATACATCAGGGTTCAGTCTTGCCCCGATGGAGGCTGTTTTATTGGGGTCCGTTGGGTGGACCTGATTTGACTATTTCGTCCGCTGGTTTGAAGGATGTGAATTTGGATCTCTTATCGAGTATCACATCATCCCTATTGACCGTGGATCGTAGCGCAGTCAGTTCTTTGGCCGCTAAGGTTTCGGATAGTGCCTCGAGGGCCAATGCGGCTGTCTTGTTCTCGGCGCGGAGTGCTATGTCCGGATCACTAGCGAGAGTGATAATTCCGTTTGGCCCAGGCATTTTAAGCTTCATGTATCCGTAATGGGGTATAGCTTGGAAAACTGTGAAAGCCTCCCGTCCTAGTATAGCGTGATATCCGCTTTTGAACGGGGCCACCTGGAACGTGATCTGTTCGGACCTGTAATTATCTGGCGTGCCGAATACCACATCTAGAGTGATCTTTCCGGTGCAGCGCACTTCCTGACTGGGGATTATTCCTATAAAGGTTGTGCTGCTTCGCTCAATGCGGCTCCAGTCTATTTCCATCTTTTGGAGGGTTTCCTCATAAATGACGTTCAATCCGCTGCCTCCGTCCATGAGTACCTTTGCAAGGCGACAGCCGTCCACTATGGGACTGAGGACCAATGCGGCTGGTGCTCGGGCTGTTTGAAATTTAGGTTCGTCACTCGCGTTGAACGTGATAGCAGTATTACTCCATGGGTTTATTGTCGCTAATTGATAGACTTCGGTGAGGCTGCAGAGTGTTCTTTTTCGCATGTTATTTGATGCGAAAGTCTCAAAGACTGTGAGAACGGAACTGAAATTCTCGGGCTGGTTTCCTTCGACCTCTGGAATTAGGAGGTCCTCGCCAATTTTGGCCACCTGCCAGAGTATCCAACATGCCCTGAGGCTGTGAGTTGGGGTGGCGTCCTCTGCACTGTGAATCTTGCAGGGTCCATCTAGCCACTTTTCCAGGACGGTTCCATGCCCTCTAAAGGGTTTTGATTTTTTGGTATTTAGTCCAGGTGCCTTACTGTGGCGCACCCTCTTAGTTCGGACGGGATTGCTATTCAAGGTCGGATTATCCCAAAATTTTATTTCGGTTTTCCAAGCACTTTCCATCGCACAGTACTTTTGTACTATGGACGCCAAGTCAGCAAAGCGTGTAATATTACGACGACTTACGGCGTTGAGTATTCCCTTGTCCGTGCAGTTACTGCAAAAGATTGAAATTGCGTCTCCCTCGCGGCAGTCCTTTATCCTGTTCATAACCAGGAGGAATCTGGCCCAGTAATGATGTACTGTTTCTTCGGGCATTTGCCTGATTTGGGAAAGATTGCTTAAGATCGGGTGGGCGGGTGTCGTTGAATCTGAGACCTCGCCCAGTTTGCTGTTCGGAGGCCGAAGAACTTCCGAATTCTGAGATCCGGAGTCTTTGATGTTATCCGATTTGCCTGATTTTAAGCTCATGTCTTGGATTGTATCCTCCCCTCCGCGGATATCCGGCATGGAGGGTTCGGGAATTCGGACGTAGCTAGTCCTTAAGATAGATGAAGGGTCGCCGCATTGTGTCTCCACCACAGCAACGTGGTGGGTGACTTGGGGAGAGTTAATTTCTCTTAGATCGGGTTTAAGCCCAACCTGGTCATAATTTGTAGCGACGCCCAGTGCGGCGATGCGATCCAGGAGCTCGTTTACAGAAGAGAGCTCCATCGGATCCAATTGCTCAGCGAGTTCTGAGCCGACGTGGAGGTTGCTTTCGATGACCCGGGAGGTCACCGTCGGTGCAACAGCCGAACAGGCGGTTGCGAGAAAACCACCTAGCCGGAGAGTTTGGCCGACAGCCAAGGATCCTTTTTTAATGGCGCCGTCTTTAAAGACAGGAAGAGGCATCCTTCCTGATCGTGACGGCACAGAGGAACTCTCATTGAAAGCACCAATGTCGGTGTCAAAACCGGCGGATCTCGGGTAGGGGGTCCCGAACTGTGCATCTCAGGCGGATGGTAACAGGAGGCGGGGGACACAATGTTGAACCTGCTGAGACCAGGGGGAAGAAGCTGTGTGCGGATCCGGAGTATAGTCGGATGGTCATTGCGGGGAATATCTAAGGATTCCCTTGCGCGTTCGAGCTTCTTCCATATCGCCAGTCCTGGTCTGCGCAAAGGTGAACCTGCAAAGAAAATGTAAGAAATGTTTGTGTGCCGCAGAGCGGTTGAGCCGCGATATGTGGCCTGTCCTGGCCTTCGCCGGAGTGCTTAATTGAGCTCTGGACGAGCCGGGCTATTCTGCCGCGAAGTAGTTCAGAGTCCTTTGGCGGTGTCCGGGAGCCTAGCCGTCGACTCGAGGTTTGATTGAAAGGTGCCACTCGTTGCTTCTGTAGTTAAAGCAGCGGTATACTCTTTGGTACCGAGGGTAAGGTCGGCCTTGCCATTAACCGTGATGACGCCGCGCGGACCAGGCATCTTGAGCTTGCGGTAGGCATAATGTGGCACCCCATTGAATCGAGCGAACACGGTTCGTCCGTGCAGTGCCTGATAATCACTGCGAAAGGGGGCGATGTCAAAGATTAACTCTTCGGCACGGTAATTGTCTGGTGATCCGAAGACTACCTCAAGGGCGATGGAGCCTGTACAGCTGGCCTCCACACCTGGTATAATACCTCTAAAGGTGGCTTTAGTGGGCTTGATCACCGAATGATCGATGCCCATCTTGCGCACTGTGTCCTGGTAAAGCAGGTTTAGACTGCTGCCTCTATCCATAAGGACTCGTGTGAGGTGGAACCCATCAATTATTGGGTCAAGGACTAGTGCGGCTGAATTACCCTGATTGGTGTTTACCGAACGATCCGTGCGGTTGAAGGTGATCGGCCCTGATTTGTATTGTGGGACGACTGGTTCCGTTAAGTCGACATCTCTGAGGGTGCGCCTCTGGTCTGGGTTGGTGCTGTGGGTGGCGTTTACCACGTTCACCGTTTGTATTTGCGGGGGAAATTTCTTTTGCCCTCCTGTATTCGGTGATCTTGGGCTCCTCATCGCCATTATTGCTTTGAGGCCCCTTATCTTTGTTTTTGGCGCCTGACCTGTCGGCCTGTTTAAAGACCCAACATTCTCTGTTGGTACGATTGGCTGGTGTTCTTGGGGTGCCATGAATTTGGCATGGACGGTCGAGTATGCGGTCCAGACTGGACGAACCCGAATTGTCATTTTTAATGGCCCTTTCCGCTGATCAGACTTAGAGCCACTGAATCCGGCATTGACTGCCGTAGCTTCGGCGTTTTCACCATTTTTGCAGCGCTTGTGTTTGTTGCGTCGGGGTTTGTCGTTGCTATCTCTGGCCTCTGATGTGCCAGGGTTGCTTGTTGTGTTGTTGCTACGGGCCAACCAGCTATCCTTTCCCGTGCAAAAGCGGGTCATGAGTGTCGTGAGGGCTACCATGGATTTTGACTTCTGTTGGCCGAGATGTCGGGCTAGCCACTCGTCACGGATGTTATGTTTAAAGGCCGCTACGGCTTCGGCATCCGGACAGTCGACAATTTGGTTCTTTTTAGTTAGTAACCGAGTCCAAAATTTCCTGGCCGACTCTCCGGGCTGTTGTGTTATGTGACTTAAATCATCAGCATCTGGTGGTCGCACATAAGTGCCCTGGAAGTTGTCCAGGAATGCGTCTGCCAGGTTCTCCCAACTTTCGATGGAGTTTGCCGGCAAGCTATTCAGCCAATGCCGAGCCGGACCTTTGAGTTTTAGCGGGAGATACTTGATGGCGTGTAGATCATCCCCGCGGGCCATGTGAATGTGGAGGAAGAAATCCTCTATCCATACCGCGGGGTCTGTAGTACCATCATATGATTCAATGTTCACGGGTTTAAACCCTTCCGGGAATTCATGATCCATTACTTCATCAGTGAAGCATAGGGGGTGTGCGGCGCCTCTGTGCCGGGCAATATCACGACGCAGTTCATACGAGTCTTGTCTGCTGTATTTGGCCCGGCCGTATTTGCTTTTAGTGTATCCGGCGTGACGGTCGTCGTCACGCGTTGGGGCGCGCCCCCGTGATCCGTAGACCGATCTTTTATGTCCTGCTTTGTTTTCCAATACGTCTCGCAGGTCCTGCGTGTTGCCCCGGGCGTTGGTGTTTTTGTTTGACTGGCGGCGGGGTGCGGGCTGGACTTCGGGCTGATATGCTGCTTTGTCTCGGCCACGGGGCGGCCGGTCAGCCGCATCATACGCTGGTAGTCTATGCTTTAATGCTTCCTCTTCGAGTTGGGGTAGCAACCTGCACTTTGGGTAACTTTTGGTTGGGCGTTCGAGTTCGTATTCCTCGGCTGCCAGGACCTCGGTCCATCTATCCGCTAGCAGATCTTGATCAGCCTGAAGCTGCTGCTGCTTTTTCTTCAGGCTTTTTGTTGTGGCTATAAGCCGGCGCTTGAAGCGCTCCTGCTCGACGGGATCCTAAGGCACGATAAATTCTGCGTCGTCGAGGCTCACCTCGTCTTCGGAGAGAGGCATGGTAATTGTCATCCTTTGATTCTCTGTCCGCTGCCTGTTCCTTAGGGCTAGCTTGCCCATCCTCCCACTCGAAGCCTGGCTGGAGGGGATTGTCTTCGTCTTCGGCACTATCCGCAGCGTTATTGTCTCTAGTGCCGGTATCGCTGCTTTTGCTATGGCGGGGCTTAGAGCGGCGCCGATGACGCCGGTGCTTAGATTGCCTCTCAAGGGGATTATCCCCCGTTGCCTTATTGCCATCACTTTCTTTGGGGGTGTCCACCATGTATATATCATATGATGAGGTGGCAGTCCAGCACCCTATGGGCGGTGGTTCCTGTTCTTCTCCTGCATCGTCGTCCATACCGTTGATGTCTTCGGAGCCGAAATCGAGCATGTCGGTTAAGTCGTCGACAGTGGCTATTAAGTGGGTGGTGGGTGGGGAACGAATTTCTTCGTCGTCCGCTTCCCACTCGAGCCGGACATAGTTCGGCCAAGGGCCTCCAGAAAAGGAGAGAGACCTTAGTGAATTCAGCACGTCGCCCAGGGGAGAGTGCTCAAAGATATCCGCGGAGGAAAACTCCATGTTCGGTGCCCAATCAGATTAGATAGGCACGGACACAAGCGGTTCAGAGTACGTGGCCGAGGACGAATCCAAGGGTCCGACGACACAGTTCTCATAGGAGGTGAAGTCAGTATTCGCCTTTATCGCCACTGAGTGTGCGGCCTCCGTGGCGGGGTCCATCCACCCGTCCTCGGACAGCGCAATCTGCTCCGGATTGAGGGCCGGAGTAGCCACAGGTGTGATCTCCCGAACACCGTCCGACAGCAGAGCTAAGTCATGCTCGTCGTGACTGTGCGACGCACCTGACATGGGCTCGAATCAATTGAAGATCAAGTCTCCGTGGATGTGGGCAGTATAGTTTAAGTTTCCAAACCTCACCTGACGGCCAGGGGCGTAGCTCTCGATCTGCTCCAGATGGCCAAGCGAGTTGGCCCGCAGTACGAAGCCACCGAATACGAAGATCTGTCCGAGGAGAAAAACCTCACCCTGGATCGCATCGTTGCCGATGATCGAAGGAGCCATCAAGCTTTTATCGTGACGGCACAGTGGAACTCTCAATGAAAACACCAATGTCGGTGTCAAAACCGGCAGATCTCGGGTAGGGGGTCCCGAACTGTGCATCTCAGGCGGATGGTAACAGGAGGCGGGGGACACAATGTTTACCCAGGTTCGCGCCCTCTTGACGGAGGTAATACCCTACTTCTTGCTTGATTGATCTTGATGATATGAGTGTTACAAGAGTTGATCTACCACGAGATCATAGAGGTTAAACCCTAGAAGCTAGCCTATGATTATGATTGTTGTTCTCCTACGGACTAAACCCTCCGGTTTATATAGACACTGGAGGGGGCTAGGGCTACACAGAGTCAGATACAAGGGAGGAGATCTACATATCCGAATTGCCAAGCTTGCCTTCCACGCAAAGGACAGTCTCGCCCGGACACGGGACGAAGTCTTCAATCTTGTATCTTCATAGTCCAACAGTCCGGCCAAGGTACATAGTCCGGCTGTCCGAGGACCCCCTAATCCAGGACTCCCTCGCTCTCCACGAGCACTTCAGGCGAGTTCCAAGGTTTCGTGGGAAGGAGGGACGCGCTGACGAGCAGCGACCCTCGCCGCCACCGTCCAAGGCCCGACACCTCCTCTCGCCATGGGAGGTGGAAGAAAGGAGCGAAGGTGAAGGAGGATGAATACTGAAGGAATGTGGGATGACGCCCCCTCCCCCTCCTTATAAAGGGGCGGGGTCAAGGCTCGGCGGCCCCACTCAGCCATGGCATGCATCGGAGGCGCAGGGAATCAGGACCGACCCGCTGCCCCAATCAAAGACGGTCCGGTTTCCCGCCTCCACCACCTGCCACTTGCATGGAGGACGCGCGGCGAGCGAGCAGGATCGAAAGTCGGGTGAGGCGACCGTTCCCCGCCTCGTGACCATGGGGCGTGGGCGCCTTGAAGGCTGCGACCCGAGTCCACCCAGTAAATGAGTCGCGCCTCCACGCCTCCATCTTTTTATGGGGAAGGCATGAGACGCCTCTTTACCATGATGTGACGCATGCATGCGGAAACCGCCCACACATGACCCCCACGTCACCCACAACCCTCCACGTCGCGCGCAGGTCGTGGGGAAGCGCAGCGGATGAAGAGTTACTGCGGTAAAAATCCGCCCCGCCTGCCCGCGCACCGTTTTGGCCCTGGCCTAAGAACGTGTCACGCTTATGTGTGGCCTGGGCCCGGGGGCTCCTGTCGGTGTACAAAAGTAGGGGCACTCCTTTGTACCCCTTTACTTGTGCACGGGCAGTCGGAGCCGCGCGCCGCGGCCACACTAAGCAGGGCAGAGGAGGGGAGCCGGAGAGGAGCCAAAGCACAAGATGGCCAAGGCAACGCCAAGACCAGAAACACAAAGAGCAAAGGGGGCAAGGTGGACTCCCCCCCCCCCCGGCACGACCCTTGCCGGGGCAGCCTCCGCGGCACCGGCAAGAGCCTTGCCGGGGCAACTTGCCCAACACTCGCAGAACGAGCCACCCTTGAGCCCAAAGGTTCCGAACGCCGTCAGCAACTACGTTGGGACCAGGGCTCGGGAGGCACCTCCGTTGTGGCATGCAGATCTTTGTCAAGACCATAGATATATGAGATCAGATGAAAACCAGAAGACGGCGACCCTCAGCGGGATCCTTGCCGAGGAGATCCACAAGACCCCCGGCAAGCGCCTTGCCGGGGACAACTGCAACGCCATGGCAAGACCCTTGCTGATCCCCTGGCAAGGCCCTTACCGAGGGCGTCAGCGGGGCCACAGCCAGGCCCACGTCGACCAAGACTCCACTGCTGTCCCCAAGCAGCTGATAGCTCAACCAGCTGGGCAGGCACCTGCATGGCGACGGGCGGCCTTTACGCCAACTCAGCAAGCACCTGCGTGGTGGCATGCAGATCTTCGTGAAGACCCTACCACTACGCCACCTCAGCTGCCTGCCTGCCTACATGGCGCCGCATGCATCGCTGGCCTGGGCGCTTGTCGTAGCAAGGTGAGGCGGCAATGGACGGGGCCTCGCTCCCGTCCCCGATAAAGCTAAGGGACACCTAAGCGACGCATTAAATGAGTCTTGTCTTGTAATACGTGTGATAAGCTCGCACACTATAGACCTTTCCACCTCCTGTGTGCCACTATGGCAACCCCTTTTGCCTATAAAAGGAGGCCCGAGGCGACCAGGAGAGGGATTCGGCTTTTTGGAACTACGCAGCCACCATAGCTAGTTCAGAAGCTCAAGAACACTCAATACATCCACTAAAGCAGGACTAGGGTTTTACGCATCCTCGCGGCCCGAACCTGGGTAAACGATCCTTGTGCTGGCTCCTGGACCCGCTCTCCTCACAACCCCGCGCCCGCCAACCATAGAAGGGATTCCAGTGATCCCATAGGTATCGTTCTCACCGACACCGTTGCCGGGGAGCAATTGTGTGGGGTGAATATTCTCGTGTGTGCTTGTTTGCTTTATCACTAAGTAATTTTATTTTGTGCTCTTATTTTCTATCTTTAGTTATGGGTAGGAAACGCAAAATACCAAAAATAATACTTGTACCTCCTAAACCAATGGTTGAAGAACCACCCAAAATCTATCATACTGCTGAAGCTTTCTACTTGGATCATCTCCGATCCCTATGTGCTCGTGCTGAAAACCCAACTAGCTTAGTTGAGGGAAAATCATTAAATGAGCATGCTTATTTTGTGCGACACCACTTATCTCGAAAAGGGATACTTTTACTGAATCAAATTAATACTATGCAATGTTATGCTTGGAATTTATGTGAATTATATGATTTTACTTGTTGTTCTGAAGACCCTAAGAAACACATTCCCTACCAATGTGAGTTTAGTGATAATGGAATCTTTTCTACTTATGTGAAGGGTGTTTATAATTACCATGATGTTGAACAAATTGAAGAATTTACTGCTTTTAAGGGTGCTTATGAAATTTCTTCTTTGATTGAAAAGTATGATGCTACTCTCTACAAATCTGAAAATTTTGCCATACTTAAATATTTTTATGAAAATTATTCTTCTAATGCTTATATTAATCCATATATTGAGGACTTCTCCACTGTCCAAGAAGAGACTAATATTTTGCAGGAGTCTATGGAAGAAGAAATTGATGAAAGTATGAGCTCATTGGACGAAAAAGATGATGAGGAGAGCGAAGAACAAAAGGAGGAAGAGCGGATTAGCTACCCATGCCCACCTCCTAATGAGAGTAACTCTTAAACTCATACATTGTTTAATGCCCCTTCGTGCTTACCAAAGGATGAGTGCTATGATAATTGTCATGATCTCTTTTGTTCATTGTTTAATGCCCCTTTGTTGCTCTATTTCTAGTAAACATAATACCTTAGGCGAATCAGGTTCGCGACTAAGCCCCCGAGTGGGAGGATTGCTCTCCACTCAGAGTAGTTTTGTACCTTAGGCGAGTACGGGGTCGCAGATAAGCCCCCGAGTGGGAGGATTGCTCTCCACTCGAAGTAGTTTTGTAACATAGGCGAGTACGGGGTCGCAGCTAAGTCCCCGAGTGGGAGGATTGCTCTCCACTCGGAGTAGTTTTTGAAACTTAGGTGAATCAGGTTCGCGGCTAAGCCCCTGAGTGGGAGGATTGCTCTCCACTCGGAGTAGTTTTGTAACTTACGCGAGTAGGGGGGTCGCAGCTAAGCCCCTGAGTGAGAGGATTGCTCTCCACTCGGAGTTGTTTTTGAAACTTAGGCGAACCGGGTTCATGGCTAAGCCACACACCGGGGGATTTGAACACATGTGCTTGTGGGATAAGAATCTGAAGGATAAGGAAACTGAAGGATTCTTATTACAACTCGTCGATCCGAGTGTTTAGGTATTAAAATGGCAGAGCAGCTCCGCATTCCACGAGCGTGGCTCGTCTACTTTCTTGGCTATGTTGTAGAGGTGATATGCCCCATTGTGGAGCACCTTGGTGATGATGAAGGGACCTTCCAAGGCTGGAGCGAGCTCGTGAGGTCGTTTCTGATGCACTCGGAGCACAAGGTCTCCTTGGAAGACTCGACCTCTGACATTACGGGCATGGAATCGACGCAAGTCTTGCTGATAGATGATCGACCTGATCAGAGCCATCTCACGTGTTTCCTCCAAAAGATCAACTGCGTCTTGGCGTGCTTGTTCAGCTTAAGCTTTTGAGAAAATTTCCACTCGGGGAGCCTTGTGTAGTAAATCACTACAGTAAATCACTCGGAAGCACAGCTTTAGTGCCATATACCATGAAGAAGGGGGTTCAGTCAGTCAACCGGTTTGGAGTTGTTCTCAGTCCCCACAAGACAGATGGCAATTCAGTCACCCAAGCTCCAGCAACATACTTGAGATCACGCATTAGTCGGGGTTTCAGCCCTTGAAGGATCAAACCATTCGCCCTTTCTGCCTGTCCGTTTGATTGTGGGTACACAACAGATGCGTAATCGACCCGACTACCCTGGGAAGCACAGAATGCTCTGAACCCATCAGAATCAAAGTTGGATCCATTATGTGTGATGATACTGTGAGGAACTCCATATCTGAATACCAGCTCTCTGATGAAACTGATGGTAGTGCTTGATTCAAGATTCTTGATATTCTTGGCCTAGATCCATTTAGTGAATTTGTCGACTACTACAAGCAAATGAGTGAAACCACTTTTGCAGGTCTTGAAGGGTCCAACCATATCCAACCCCCAAACAACAAACGGCCAGACGAGTGGAATAGACCTCAAGGCAGATGCAGGCTTGTGAGACATGTTTGAGTAGAACTGGCAGGCTTCGCACTTGTCGACTCTATCTTTTGCCATCTCATTTGCAGGCGGCCAGTAGAATCCCGCTCGGCATGCTTTGGCCACGATGGTCCGAGAGGACGCATGGTGACCACAGGTCCCCGAGTGGATATCATTCAGAATCATTCGACCTTCTTCTGGTGTGATACATCACTGAGCGACCCCTGTGACACTTTCTCTGTAAAGCTGATCACCTATCACCGTGAAGGCTTTGGATCCACGGACAATCTGACGGGCCTTGTCTTCATCCTCCGGAAGCTCCTTCCTAAGTAGGTATGCAATGTACGGCACCGTCCAGTCAGGAGTGACTTCCAAAACTTCCATGATTAGGTTGACTACGGCCGGGATATCAATCTCAGTCGGATCGGTAGGACTTTTCGATTGTGGGCGCTATTTTGTGAAAGGATCCTCTTGGAATGACGGGCAATGGAGATGCTCCAAGAACACATTGCTGGGTATAGGCTTCCGAGTGGAACCTAACTTCGCCAGGTCATCTGCTGCTTGATTCTTGATTCGTGGTATGTGGTGGAGCTCTAACCCCACAAACTTCTTTTCCAACTTTCTTACTGCATTGCAATAACCGGTCATAGCGGGGCTCCTGATATCCCACTCCTTAATCACTTGATTGACCACTAAATCTGAGTCGCCGTAACCCATCAGGCGTCGTACGCCGAGTGAAATGGCCATACACAACCCATACAGAAGTGCCTCATATTCAGCTTCGTTGTTTGAAAAATCAAAGTGAATCTGGAGAACATAACTGAGTTTGTCGCCTCTTGGGGATACCAGGACTACACCAGCACCAAAGCCATTCAACATCTTGGACCCATCAAAGAACATAGTCCAATGTTCCGAGTGAATCCGAGTCGGTTGCTGTTGTTCAATCCACTCGGCGAGGAAATCTGCTATCGCTTGGGACTTGATTGCTTTCTTTGCCTCAAACTTGATATCCAACAGAAGGAGTTCAATCGCCCACTTTGCCACTCGACCAGTTGCATCTCTGTTGTTCAGAATTTCTTGTAATGGAGCATCGCTGACAACTGAAACAGAGTGGTCAGAGAAGTAGTGTGCAACTTTCTTCGTGGTCAAGTAAAATCCATAAACAAGCTTCTGATCATGTGGATATCTCTGCTTGGACAGAATCAAGACTTCAGAAATATAGTACACTGGCATTGAACTTTGTAGGCTTTGCCTTCTTCTTCCCACTCGACCGTGAGCACTGTGCTGACAACCTGTCCAGTGGCTGCTATATACAGTAATAGAGGCTCTTTACTGACTGGGGCAGCAAGCACCGGCTGGGTGGAAAGCAGGGCTTTGAGCTCTACAAACGCTGCTTCAGCTTCAGGAGTCCACTCGAACTTGTTAGACTACTTCATCAGTCGGTAAAGAGGCAATGCCTTTTCACCGAGACGAGAAATGAATCGACTCAAAGTGGCCAAACAACCAGTAAGCTTCTGAACGTTGTGCACACGCACGAGACGTTTCATTCGGAGGATTGCGCCAACTTTCTCTGGGTTTGTACCGATCCCTCGTTCGAAAACAAGGAAACCGAGTAACTTTCCACCTGGGACTCCGAATGTGCATTTTGACAGGTTAAGCTTGATATCATATCTTCTCAAGTTGGCAAAGGTTTCAGCGAGGTTAGTCAGTTGGTCGGAACCTTTACGTGACTTGACCATGATGTCATCCATGTATGCTTCCACATTCCGACTGATATGAGTGAGCAGGCACTTCGAAATCATGCACATGAATGTGGCGCCAGCATTCTTGAGACCAAAAGGCATGGTAACAAAGCAAAAACACCCGAATGGGGTGATGAAAGCCGTATTTATTTCGTCGGGTCCATAGAGTCGGATCTGATAGTACCCGAAATATGTGTCAAAAAAGGACAAACGCTCACATCCCGCAGTCGAGTCGACAATTTGATCGATGCGTGGTAGAGGGAAATGATCTTTCGGGCAGGCCTGATTGATATGTTTGAAGTCGATGCACATACGAAGTGAATCATCTTTTTTGGGGACCATGACAACATTGGCGAGCCACTAGGAGTGGTATATCTCGTGGATGAACTCAGCTGCCAAAAGCCAAGCCGCCTCTTCGCCAATTGCCTTCATCTTCTCCATGGCAGACTGACGGAGATGCTCTTTAACAGGTTTTCTTTTGGGTCGACTTGCAAACGGTGCTTAGGCAATTCCCTGGGTACACCTGGCATGTCAGACGGTTTCCATGTGAAGATCTCCCAGTTCTCACAGAGGAACTGGATGAGTGCTTCTTCCTATTTGCTATCGAGTGTTGTTGAGATATGACTCGGAGCAGCATTGGGGTCGGTCGGGTGAATGTGAACTTGCTTTGTTTCCCCGGACGATTGAAATGCAGACTCTGAAGCAGGCTTCTTAGCACGCAATAAATCACTCGGATCTGCATTCTTCTGGTACTCTTGCATCTCTACTGTTGCCATCTGTTCATCGGCAATCTTTGAGCCCTTCTGGAGGCACTCTTCTGCTCTCTGCCAGTTTCCAGTGACTGTAATCACACCTCTGGGACCAGGCATCTTCAATTTGAGGTACACGTAACATGGTCGAGCCATGAAACGATCGTATGCACGCCTGCCCAGAATAGCATGGTAGGCACTGTGAAAGTCTACGACCTCAAATGTCGACTTTTCCTTGCGGTATTTCTTGGAATCACCGAAAACCACATCAAGAGTGATCTGACCGATTGAATTGGCTTCTTCCCCGGAATGACTCCGTGGAACCGCATGTTGCTCTCACTGAGCTTGGTCATCGAAATGCCCATCCCTCGGAGGGTCTCCGCGTACGAAATGTTCAAGCCACTGCCACCATCCATCAGAACCTTGGTCAGTCGAGTGCCCCCAACGATTTGGTCGACCACCAATGCTTGTCGCCCAGGGGAAGCAACGTGCGCTGGGTGATCGGACTGGTTGAATGTAATGGGAGTTTTTGACCACTTCAGATATGTCGTTGTTGCCGGAGCAACCATGTTCACTTCTCTATTCATAACTTTCAGTTGACTTTTGCTCTTGATGTGAGCAAAAATCACTAAAGTGGCATTGACATTGGGGTAACCGTCATCCTCCTCTTTGTCCTCATCTTTATCAGATTCCTTTTCTTTCTCACTGGGCTGACCCTCTCGGAAGCTCTGAATTAGGAGTCGAGACTGTCGAGTGGTATGCTTGGGATAAATCAGGTTCCCCTCCTCATCCTTCTTGGTGTGTACATGACACGGCAAATCTAGCACATCATTTCCCGCTTGATCTTTCACCTTCTTGGGGATCCATGGACCCTTAGGTTTTCCTTTGAATTTTCCTTGGGTCACAACTGCAGCCTCACCATGACCTGTGGGTTCGGCTTTGCGCTTATGCTTCCAACTGGAATTCCCTCCTCCGGTGTCCTAGGCGACTGGTTTGTTCTTGCCACTATGGAGCCGGTCCTCTTCTTCGCCGTTAGCGTACCGAGTGGCAATCTCCATCATTCGAGCCAGGGTCATATCTCCTGTCCGACCAAATTTCAGGTTAATCTCTCTGTACCTAACACCCTCCTTGAAGGCGCAAACAGCTTGATGTTTTGACACATTTTCCACTCTGTGATGAAGAGTGGTCCATCTCTGGATGTAATCCCTCAAGGTTTCATTCGGTTTCTAAACACAATGCTGTAATTTAGTCAGCCCTGCAGGCCGTTTGCAAGTCCCTTCAAATGTCGTGACAAACACTCGGGCCAATTCTTCCCAACTGAAGCTACTTCCAGGAGCCAACTGATTCAACCAAGCTCTGGCCGAACCCTCCAGCATCAAGGGGAGGTACTTCATGGCTACATCGTCATTACCACCACCAATCTGCACAGCCACTCGGTAATCCTCTAGCCAAGTGTCAGGCTTCGACTCACCGGTGAACTTGCTCACTCTCGTTGCCAACCTGAAGTTGGGCAGGATCTCAGCAGCTCTGATGGCTCTGCTGAAACACTCAGGCCTTCAAACATGAACTCTACTACCAGTCGGGAGATCTCTGTCTAGTCCTTCCCTGTGTGCTCGGTTTCTGTCGACCAGACCTTGCACAAGAATTGACCTTGCATCAAACCCTGGCTCTCTTGGATCAACTGGGACCCTTCGCTCATCGCCATACGAGCGGCTGTCATCATACTGCCGGGGTACGTACGATCCATCCCTCGGAGGGGGCGTAGGCACTCGACGGCGGTCATCACGGCCGAGTCGATGATCATACTGCTCATGGTTCCGACCCAAGTACTGCTCCTGGCGATGCCCACGGCCCTCATGCCACAGAGGCGATCTTGGGCTATGGGTCGACTGGACTGTGTCTGCCACCACGGACCTGCTGTGGATCCTATTGCGCGACTGAGAAACGACTGTGTTATGCTCATCTGCTGCCTGGAGCAGCGCTCGGATCAGCATCAAACCTCTTCCAGCCTCTGATTGGGACGGCTGAATCGAATCTACTCTACGGGCTGCAGATGTAAGATTCTGGATCAGAGTGTGGTATACCTAAGGTTCAGGCGGAAACAATTGTCGGTGTCATCGACTGGATTCGGGGATCTATGGTCAAACACGTTCATCGAGTGAATGTTGAAGGTTCTCCAGCCGCGCGCGCTCAGCCAAGGTGGCCAGGCATGCAGCCTCCAAGACCCGAGCCTCAGAGGTATCTCCGATGATGGGGGTGTGGAGAGCCTCCATGTTACGCCGACGCGACTCATCCCTCTACTGCGAAGTGAGGGCCTCGGGACGATATTCCTCGTGACCATGCGACGAGCCGCCATCGCCATCATCGAAGCCAGCGCGATGGAAACCCAGAGGGCTGCACGGCGTGTCGACCATCAAGACTTCTGTCGCAGGGTCACGGCTGTCGCACTCGGACAGAGTCTCGGCGGAACCAGTCGATAGGTCGAATAGTCCATAGAGAGATTCGTTGGGCTCGATTGCCGCAACTTGAGGGGTGGCCGACTGACGGGCCACTGCATGCTTTACCCACCGTGGAAGCCGTGATCAACCAGATCGCTTGCGGCGGTGAGCGGCGGGGAGCGATGATGCAATGGGAGCCTACCGATACTGGGTCGACGGCTGCCGCAAAAGGACGTCGCGGACACATGCACGAAAGTGCGTTGCCCCGCGGACGGGGAGCGTCTCGACATTGAGGGGGGCCTCCTGGAGCCAGGCGGAGACCTCGGCGATGAAAACGAGCGCGCTGAGACGGATCTCGCGGTCCTCGGCCAAAACGCCGCTAGAAACCATGATGATGGAGATCGGAAAAAATTGCAACCTCACCAGAAGTCGCTAAGACACCTGCCTCAAGGTGGGCGCCAACTGTCATGGGAGTAAGTCTGAGAGTAGAATAGGTTGTACGTAGGAGGAGGCAAGATCCTAGCTATGGTGAGATTGTGCACGCAAGGTTTATGAGTTACGGCCCTTCTCGGAGGAAGTGACAGCCCTACGTCTCGGTGCCCGGAGGCTTGGTCGACTGGATTATGCGTGAAAGTTACAGGGGGTGCGAACCCTTGTGCCAGTGGAGGGGTGGCTTATATAGAGTGCGCCAGTACCCCAGCCAGCCCATGTTACAAAGGGTTCAATGTACATTAAGGCAGGTTGTTACTGGTAACGCCAATAATAAAGAGGTATAAATGATCTTCAAGACTACAGAGTGAATGCCCAACCGTTGAGATCCTGAGTGATGTTAGGTCTTCTACTTTCCGAGTGGTTTCTTGTATCGTCGAGTGACTTCATCTTAGTCGAATGGAATTGGGGTATCCGAGTGAGGTTGAAGATCGAGTGGATTGCACTCCTCGATCAGTTTAGTTGGTTTCTCTTCTTGTGCTTTGAATGTTTTTGACTCTAGTGTAGTGTCCTTGGGTAGGGTGTCTAGGTCAGGCCTATGACCCTACCCTAGGTACATGTCATCGTCAGGTTGACAACCCTCTTGTTGTGTTGGGTGCAAATATTTTATTTTGTTTGTGTGCGTATGCTATTTATCTTGGCAATCTAGAAGCTCCTACTGGTTCGATAAACCTTGGTTCTAAATTGAGGGGAAACTTTGCTGCTACCTACTTCACCCTTCCACTTTGGGGAAACCCAACGGCTCCCGCGAGAATAGAAGATACATGTATAGAAAACAACCTAAATTGTGGAGAGACACGTGGATAAACAGTCTTAAGATTGAATCTAAGTACTTCTATAAAAAAAGGGATCCCTATCCCTTCGCGAGTAGGGATGGCAACACTACAAAAAAAGACACATCCATGACATTTTGGGTCGAACGAAATTTTTTTCTATCATACATATGACACTTCTATGACGATAATTGTGACAAAACACGGTATCATCATAGATGTGGTGGGCTCCTACTTCTATGACAAAAAAATGATAGAAAATGGGCTTTTCATCCTGGGCGGGCCGGAGACGCAGCTGCATGACATTCTTTGGGCCGTCCATGACAGAAAAAACCATGGTAGAAGCGAGCGGGAGGAAAATTTCAGGGAGTTCCCGGTTACGGTGGGAGGTCGGGGGCTGAGCGATGTGTGTTTCTCTCGTACACGTACGCGCGTGTGTGCGAGGCGTTGGCTCTAACTGAACCCGAGCAAGGCGTTGGGCTCTAACTGAACCCGAGCGATTGCTCTGCAGGCTACGTGTTACTGAACCCGAGCGATCAATCAATGGTTGTTAACTGAACCCGATCAGGTGATTCCTTCGCTACTGCTGCTAACTGAAGCCGATCGATGGGATGAACAGTGAGTGTTGCGGGGGGTTTGGATGAACAGTGAGCGGTGGCGTTACCACTGGATGAACAGGTCCCCGTGGTGTGGTGGAGGGCTGGATGAACAGTAGACGGTGGAGGGGTGCCCGTGGAGGGGTGGATGAACAGGACCCTGTGGTGTGGAGGGCTGGATGAACAGTAGACGGTGGAGGGCAGGATGAACAGTAGCCCGTGGAGGGGTGGTTGAACAGGAGCCCGTGGAGAGGGCTGGTTGGACAGTAGCCGGTGGAGTAGCTCGCGGTGGAGGCTGGATGAACAGGAGCCCGTGGATGAAGAGTCGCAGGTGGAGGCTGGAGGAGGTCGACGGTGGATGAACAGTAGCTCGTGGAGGCTGGAGGGGGTCGACGGTGGAGATGAACAGTGTCCCGTGGAGTCCCGTTTTGCGGTACGCCACACCCCTCCCGATGAACAGGACCCCCGTTTCGATCGTAGCGCTCCAACACAAGTCCGTTTCCTCTGTTTTGCGGTACGCCACACCCCTCCCGATCAATAGGACCCCCGTTTCGACCGTAGGAGGTCCGTTTCCTCCGTTTTGCGGTACGCCAGACCCCTCCTGATGAACAGGATCCCATTTTGAACGTGGCCAGTCGAACACAAGGCCCTTTCCCCCGTTCTGCGCTACGCCAGGCCTCGTTTCCATCTCCTGTTCTGTCCAAGCCCTCCCAATGAACATGACGCACTCCGTTGCCTCCCCATGAACACGACGCATTCCGTTGCCTCCCCATGAATACGACGCATTCCATTGCCTCCCCATGAACACGACGACGACGCTATTTCTCCATTCCGACCCAGCCATGTACACGAGCCCTGGCCGTACATATGCGCGAGTAGGCGTTCGAGACCCTGCCCATATGTACGTATGTGGCTGTATTTTCTTCCTTGCACCCTGGCCGATGTATGTACGTGTACATGCTACGTGTGCGCCTCTACTACGACACGTACGCGCCTCTACTACGACACGTGAGCGCCTCTGCATCGACCAGTATATATGTATGTACACGTTCGCAACCAGAATGACAACGCTACATACGCTTCGACCAGGTGGGTCCCAACTGTCAGGCACTTCCTTGCGTGCAAAGATGTAGCTGGTGGGTCCCAGCAGTCAGGGGGGCGAAATACGGTGGCCCGTCCGGTGGGTCCCCGCTGTCAGGTGGAGGAATAATTATTTTGCACATAATAATTAGGCACTTCCTTGCTGCAGCCATGGACCCAGCTGTCAGCCTCTCCGTGTAAAGTCCACATCCGATGGAAGCCGTTCCTTGACCACATTGACCACGCCGCGCCGAGAGCACCAGGGCGATGGACTACGGCGAGGCCTAGGAAGGGGACGACGTGGAGCCGGGGAAGATGCTGCAGTGGATGCCCATGCGTAGAGGAGTACGAGGGCACTGCTTCGCTGTGGTGTGAGGTTGCCGTCGCCGCAGAGTAACAGAGGGTTTGGGTGAGTCGAGGGATGGCCTGGCCAGCGGTGGGAGTAGTAGGGGGTGGTGAGGCCTCCGCGGCATCACAGCCCGCCACAAGAGGCAGGAGCACGAGGCACGACCGGCGCTGCTTTGGGCGGTTGGAGCAAGAAGACCAGAGGTTGAAGAAGTACTACGGCCGTTGGATGGACATCGTACGGTCACTGGAGCTAGAATCGTGCATATTGACTAAGTTGACAAAGCCCTCCGTCCGCGTCAACTTAGTAGGCCCACAAGTCAGCCTGCCACTATACTGGGTCCCAGCTAATAGGGGGAGTATTCTTTTTTTTTGTGTGCGTAATAAGGAGGCACTTCCTTGCGTGCGAAGATATAGCTGGTGGGTCTGAGCCGTCAGCGGCGGTAACGTTTTTTTTCGCGAAATACAGAGCCCCTTTCGGTGGGTCGCTGATGTCAGGTGGAGGAATCATTATTTTGCGCGTAATAAGGAGGCATTTCCTTGCGTGCGGCCGTGGACCCAGCTGTCAGCCTCTCCACGTACAGGCCACTTCAGATGCATGTCCGTCATTGACCACGTTGACCAGGCCACGCCGAGAGCACCAGGGCGGTGGACGACGGTGAGGCCTAGGAAGGGAACGACACGGAGGCAGGGAAGACTCGGCAGTTGTTTCCCACACGGAGGGGAGGACGACTGTACAAGGGTTTACTGGTTCGTCTGTCGTCACCGGAGAATAACAGCAGGTGTGGGTGAGTAGAGGGATGGCTAGGCCAGCGATGGGAGTATGGTGGGGCGGTGAGGCCTGCGCGACAGCACAGCCGGCCGCGGGGAGGAGGGAGCAGGCAGTCCCGCTGGCGCTTGTTTGAGCGGCTGGAGCAGGAAGAGCAGAGATTGAAGAAGCACGACGGCCGTTGGATGGACATCCAACAGTCACTGCATGTGCGTCAACCTTTTTTAGGAAAGCCTCAAATCTGTGGAAAACAACATACAGCCCTTCTACCATTATTTCTAATAATTTACAGCCCATTTGCTAATTCTTAAGGTTTTTTTCGGAGTCCATATTCTTTTTGTTAGCATTACAGCCCATATTGTGGCAACGTTTAAAAAATTATACGAAATTTTGCATATTTCGGTGTGGTCCGAACTGTTTTTAATCCCGAAATTTTGACTCACATTCAAACTGATTTTAAAAATAAATGTATATCAATATAAAATCCAACAAACTCTCCACGCATAAAAATTAATGTAATTTAAAATCTTGAAATGAAAAAAAAAGATATTTGAAACTAATTGCTGGTTTGATGTGTTTTAAAAATGTACAACCCATTTATCATTACTGATGGGCCATTTTCTCGGCGAGCCGAATGAAAGCTCTCCTCGTCTTCAAAGATTTGCAGCCCAACAGGCCTGGCAAAGCGACTTACTTGGCAAATCACAAAAAAACTGGGATGTGGCCGTGGACCTAGCTGTCAGCCTCTCCACGTACAGTACTCTTCCGATGGAAGTCGTTCCTTGACCACGTTGACCATGCCGCGCGGAGAGCAGCACGACGGTGGACGACGGCGAGGCCTAGGAAGGGGACGACATGGCAGTGGAAGCCCGCGCGGAGAGGACTACGAGGGTTCACTGGTTTGGCTGCGGTGTGAGGCTGCCGTCGCCGCAGGGCCTGGCCAGTGGTTGGAATAGTAGGGGGCGGTGAGGCCTCTGTGGCAGCACAGCCGGCCACGGGAGGCAGGAGCATGCGGCACGACCGGCGCTGCTTTGGGCGGTTGGAGCAAAAACACCAGAAGTTGAAGAAGCACTACGGCAGTTGGATGGACATCGTAGAGTCACTGGAGCTAGAATCGTGCATATTGACTAAGTTGACAAAGCCCTTCGTCCCCGTCAACTTAGTAAGCCCACAAGTCAGACTCCCACCAAGGTGGGTCCCAGCTAGCAGGGGGTATTCATTTTTTGAGCGTAATAAGGAGGCACTTCCTTGCGTGCGAAGATATAGCTGGTGGGTCCGAGTTGTAAACGGCGGTAACATTTTTTTCGCGAAATACAGAGGCCCTTTCGGTGGGTCCTTGATGCCAGGTGGAGGAATCATTATTTTGCGCGTAATAAGGAGGCATTTCCTTGCGTGCGTTCGTGGACCCAGCTATCGGCCTCTCCACGTACAGTCCACTTCAGATGCATGTCGGTCGTTGACCACGTTGAACAGGCCGCGCCGAGAGCACCAGGGCGGTGGACGAAGGCGAGGCCTAGGAAGGGAACGACACGGAGGCACGGAAGACTCGGCAGTTGTTTCCCACGCGGAGGGGAGTACGACTGTACGAGGGTTTATTGGTTCGTCTGCCGTCGCCGGAGAATAACAGCAGGTGTGGGTGAGTAGAGGGATGGCTAGGCCAGCGATGGGAGTACGGTGGGGCAGTGAGGCTTGCGCGGCAGCACAGCCAGCCACGGGGAGGACGGAGCAGGCAGTCCCATTGGCGCTTGTTTGAGCGGCTGGAGCAGGAAGAGCAGAGATTAAAGAAGCACGACGGCCGTGATGGACATCCAACAGTCACTGCTTGTGCGTCAACCTTTTTTAGGAAAGCCTCAAATCTGTGGAAAACAGCTTACAGCCCATCTGCCATTATTTCTAATAATTTACAGCGCATTTGCTAATTAGTAAGGTTTTTTTGGAGCCCATATTCTTTTTGTTAGCATTACAGCCCATATTGTGGCCACGGTTAAAAAATTAACGAATTTTGCATATTTCGGTGCGGTCCGAACTGTTTTTAATCCCGAAATTTCGACTCACATTCAAACTGATTTTAAAAATAAATGTATATCAATATAAAATCCAACAAATTCTCCACGCATGAAAATTAATGTAATTTAAAATCTCGAAATGAAAAAAAGATATTTTAAACTAATTGCCGGTTTGATGTGTTTGAAAAATGTACAGCCCATTTCTCATTACTGATGGGCCCTTTTCTCGGCCAGCTAAATGAAGCTCTCCTCGTCTTGAAAGATTTGCACCCCAACAGGCCTGACAAAGCGACTTATTTGGTAAATCACAAAAAAACTAGGTTGTGGCCGTGGACCCAGCTATCAGCCTCTCCACGTACAGTACTCTTCCGATGGAAGTCGGTCGTTGACCACATTGACCAGGCCGCGCCGAGAGCACCAAGGTGGTGGACGACGACGAGGCCTAGGAAGGGGACGACGCGGAGCCGGGGAAGACGCGGCAGTGGATGCCTGAGGGAGTCCTGGATTAGGGGGTGTTCAGGTAGCCGGACTATACCTTCAACCGGACTCCAGGACTATGAAGATACAAGATTGAAGACTTCGTCCCGTGTCCGGAAGGGACTTTCCTTGGCGTGGAAGGCAAGCTTGGCGATGCGGATATTCAAGATCTCCTACCATTGTAACTGACTTTGTGTAACCCTAATCCTATCCGGTGTCTATATAAACCGGAGGGTTTTAGTCCGTAGGACAACTTCATCATACAACAACCATACCATAGGCTAGCTTCTAGGGTTTAGCCTCCTTGATCTCGTGGTAGATCTACTCTTGTACTACCCATATCATCAATATTAATCAAGCAGGAAGTAGGGTTTTACCTCCATCGAGAGGGCCAGAACCTGGGTAAAACTTCATGTCCCTTGTCTCCTGTTACCATCCGGCCAAGACGCACAGTTCGGGACCCCCTACCCGTGATCCGCCGGTTTTAACACCGACACTGGTGCTTTCATTGAGAGTTCCTCTGTGTCATCACTTTTAGGCCCGATGGCTCCTTTGATCATCAATGACGATGCGGTCCAGGATGAGACTTTTCTCCCTGGACAGATCTTCGTCTTTGGCGGCTCCGCACTGCGGGCCAACTCGCTTAGCCACCTGGAGCAGATCGAAAGCTACGCCCCTGGCCATCAGGTCAGGTTTGGAAGCTTAAAGTACACGACAGACATCCGCGGGGATTTGATCTTCGACGGATTCGAGCCACAGCCAAGCGCGCCGCACTGTCTCGAGGGGCATGATCTAGCTCTGCCGCCGAACAGTGCCCTGGAGGCCTCACACGCACGGATCCCGACCCTTAATTCAGATCCTATTGCGCCAATCGAGGATGAGCGGTTGGACGTCACCTCAGGACCTGCGTTCTCAAAGGCGTTCGAGCCGAACGCCAGCCCCGTACTCTACATGACCCGTGACTCCGAGGATCCGGATTTCTCTCCGGACTCCGAACCCCCCGTGCCCCTGCCGATCGAATCCGATTGGGCGCCGATAACGGAGTTCACCGCCCCGGACAACTTTCAGCACTCGCCCTTTGGCGACATCCTGAATTCTCTAAAGTCTCTCTCTTTATCAGGAGAGCCCTGGCCGGACTACGGTCAGCGAGGATGGGATACGGACGATGAAGAATTTCAAAGCCCACCCACCACCCACTTGGTAGCCACTGTCGACAGTTTAAACGACGTGCTCAACTTCGACTCCGCAGACATCGACAGCATGGACGACGATGCAGGAGATACAGATGAACCAATGCCCATAGGGCATTGGTCAGCCACCTCATCTCACGATGTGTACATGGTGGATACCCCTAAAGGAAGCGACAACTAGGAAAAAAGGAATGGAACGAGGGACCGATCCCTCGAAAAGCAATCAAAGCGTCGGCATAAACGCCGACCCAAGCCCCGCCTCGATAAAGACCCAGCCATAGAGCAGGATGAGCCAGTAGACGATGAGCAGGCCTTAGAGCAACCGTCCGAACAGGGCAACACAGATAGAGAAACCGAACATCCCTCCCCCGGCGAAAATGGCACTCCGGACGACCTTACGCCGGACAAACCCACGAAGCAGAAGAATCTCCACAAGAGGCTCGTTGCAACAGCACACAGCCTGAAAAAGCAGAAGCGGAAGCTAAAAACGGCGGAAGATGCACTCAGGATCAGATGCAGCAAAGTAATCAATACCGCAGATAAATACGGCAACAGTCGCCGCACTAAAAGCTATCCAAAGAAAAAGCTACTACCTGAATTTGATGAAGAGGCCTTAGAGCCCTCGCATTCAAGAAATAAGAAAGCCACATGGTCGGATAGACGACCCCATGGCCAGCATAAAGTGGCAAGAGGCGCCGCACTTAAGCTGGCATGCGACCCCCTTAAGGATTCGCATCACAGCCCAGCCAGGTCCATTTATGGGCCAAGAAAGCAAGCTCTCGTAAGCAATGCAATAAAGCCATTATCAGAATTCGGCACACCCAAATACAGGGGCGCCGCACACCCCCTATGTTTCACCGATGAGGTCCTGGACTATGAATTTCCAGAGGGATTCAAACCCGTAAACATAGAGGCATATGATGGAACAACAGACCCTGGAGTCTGGATCGAGGATTATATCCTCCACATACATATGGCTAGAGGAGATGACCTCCACGCCATAAAATACTTACCCCTTAAGCTTAAAGGGCCAGCCCGGCATTGGCTTAAAAGCCTTCCTGAAAACACAATCGGAAGTTGGGAAGAGCTTGAGGACGCGTTCCGAGCAAATTTTCAAGGGACCTATGTCCGCCCTCCGGATGCAGACGATCTTAGTCACATAACTCAACAGCCCGGGGAATCAGCTCGGCAATTCTGGAATAGATTCCTCACTAAAAAGAATCAGATAGTCGACTGTCCGGACGCCGAAGCCTTAGCAGCTTTCAGGCATAACGTCAGAGACGAATGGCTCGCCAGACACCTCGGCCAAGAAAAGCCAAGAACAATGGCCGCACTGACAAGCCTCATGACCCGCTTTTGTGCAGGAGAGGACAGCTGGTTGGCAAGATGCAGCACCAGCGACCCAAGTACATCCGAAACTAGGGATGGAAACGGAAAACCGCGACGCAATAAGGACCGTCGCCGGACTAAGGAAAAAAGTCCGAAGAGCACGGCAGTGAACACCGGATTCAAAAGCTCACGACAGAATCAAACAAAGCCGCCCCTCTAGGATAACAGGGATGATCCATCCAACCTAAACAAAATCCTGGACAGGATATGTCAAATACACAGTACTCCCGGGAAGCCTGCTAACCATACCCACAGAGATTGTTGGGTTTTCAAACAATCCGACAGACTCAACGCTGAACACAAGGGGCTCGACACACCAAGCGAAGACGAGGACGAACCCCAAAAGCAGAGCACCAGGAAACAAAAGAACTTCCCACAAGAAGTAAAAATAGGAAACTTGCTTCACATAATAAAACGTGCGACGCCCATAAAGGTACGCACCACACGACCTATCCCAAAGGGGTCCCGCCACTGGTTGTCAAAACCAATCATCTTCGATCAGCTGGATTATTCTAGAACTATCAGGAACGTAGGCTGGACTGCCTTGGTACTTGATCCAATAATTGGCGGACTCCAGTTTTCATATGTCCTTATGGACGGCGGCAGTGGACTAAACCTGATATATCGGGACACAATCCGTCACATGGGGATAGACCCAACAAGAATCCGCCATAGCAAAACCGCCTTTCAAGGGGTAACGCCTGACCCGAACACCCATTGCACGGGTTTCCTCCAGCTCAAAGTTATATTCGGCTTTACCGATAACTTCCGCCGCGAAAAGCTGACTTTCCACATCGTCCCATTCTCAAGTCGCTATCAAGCACTGCAGGGACGCGAAGCTTTCGCCCGCTTTAACGCGATACCGCATTACGCATCTCTTACGCTTAAAATGCCCGGTCCACGAGGCATCATCTCCTTGAAGGGGAAGCATTAAGTGCGCCTCCCCCGAGCGGAGGATTGTGCGCCCGCTTTAAACAGTCCCACAATACAATGGCTTCACCAGCCAGAACATCCGAACAGGTCATTAAAACCACATACACGAATGGACGAGTCCGGCACAAAAAGTATCGTTGATTAAGGCTTAGTGGCCATATACCCCCGCACTAGGGGCTCCGCACATATACAATAAGAGAAAATAAAGCTCAATTTTACATATTTTACTTTATACCTTGTTTACTTCAAACTTTTGTTTGGCACGACCCATTTTCAACTCAGTTCCTCTCTTTTACAGATGAACGTCGTGAGACGCCCGTCCAGGATACGGCACAACGGAGACACAGGCGCAGACGTGCAGTACGGACCCGTTCTAAGGATTCTTTTTAGATTAAGACCCTGTGTAAACCTTTTTTACTGTCTCTTGTTGCTACATATCCCCTCGTTTTCTCTGATATAACCAACGAGAAGGCTGGCGTCTTGGCATGTGGCCACGTCAGAATTTTTGCGCGTACCTGGACACTAGGGGCTTTTTAATAAAGAGTGTTGTTTTGCCCGCACTCATAAAGACCGAACACCTTAGGGAGTGTTCGGCGTTGCGAGTTTTGGCATTATATGCATCAGCTCCGAATCATGTCTTTGGTCAAATTTTGGGTTGCCCGGCTCCTGTGTTCGGCTACCTTACGTTCCGCTTTATCGGCTAAGGTAGCACCAGGAGAACTACTGCGATTGTGCCCCGGTTAGGCCGGGCGAGCACCTCAGTAGAGAAAGCCGAAAACTGACTGTCATGATGTAGCGTGAGACTGGTCAGCCACTCGATGACCTACCGGAATCTATATGATTCCTTCGCTTTAACGAAGGGCCGTTTCCCGGCCAGGCACATACGCGCCCCGAACTCGGGCGAGCGCAGTCGCCACCAGGGGCTACCTAAATAGTCCCATTGTCAAGCTCCTATGGCTAAGTGAAAGTGTTAAAGCATTATAGTCCGGTTGCCTAGCCCGCTGCGCTATCACCTCCTTTGTAGGACCAAGACGTTGGATTAAGTGTGAAAATGCGTTTTCTGCGAGCACCCCCGCACTATGTGCGTGGGGGCTGAAGCCAACGACTGCCATCTTTCAGATTTTGTATATAAAACGGCCGCACAGGAGGTGTTCCCAATACTTGAAAGCACAAGCATAAAAGGCTACTCCAATTTATCAAAATATTATTACATATGCTATCATAACATAGCATCCTTCGAGCACTGCGTCTCAATTACACAAGCGCCTTCAAGGACTTCCTGAAAATAGTGCTCGAAGGGTACTCGGCTTTTGTCTGAATCTCGGGATGCAACAACGGTGGTCTCCATCTCTGCCTAGTATGTCTTGACACGGGCAAGAGCCATCCGTGCGCCCTCTATGCATGCTGACCTCTTCATCGCATTGATACGCGGCACCGCGTCAAGGAATTGCTGCACCAAGCTGAAATAACTCTTCGGCTCCGATCTCCCCGGCCATAGATGACCCATGACGTAATTCATGGCGAGTCCGGACAACCTATTCAGTTCAAACCATTGAGCCAGATGATCGTCCATTGCCAGTGGACGCTCTGGATTGTGGAACTGCAACCAGAAAAGCTTTTCCACTTCACGATCTTTTTGATCTCGAAAGTGTTCGGTCGCATCAGTAGCACTTGCTGCCAAATCCAGATAGGTGTCCTCCACACTCCACATCAGGTCCAACGGAGCAAACTTCGGATCGCAAAACTTCCTCCGCAGCATAAAGGGCTTTCCAGCCGCAATCTGTTTGGCCTGACGCAGCTCCTCCTTCGCAGCTCTCATCGCAGAGCGAGCGTCCTTGGCATCGGCAACGGCCTTCTCTAAGTCCATCTGTCTCGCCCGGTCTTCTTTCTCAAGAAGTTTGCAACGGTCTGCAGCGCTCTTTAATTTCATGGGCATTTCGGCCATCTCCTCCTTGCTTCGGCAGTGAGCAGCCTGTTCGGCTCTCAGCTCTTCAAGGGCTTTCTCGGCAGCCGCATCGCTTTTTCTGGCTTGTTCCTTAGCTCGGGCAAGTTCTGCCCTAAGACTCTCCACGGTAGCCGCCCCATCTGCGTCAAGCATACACATTGTAAGACACTGGCATGAAGCTCCTCTTACCTGATGCCACCCGAGGAATTACATACCTTGAGCCTCATCAAGCCGCTGGTGGACAAGCGCGATGTCGGCATCTGCCACGTCCAGTTGCCGCTTTAGTTCAGCAAAATCATCAGTTCGGCTCGATTCCGGACACCTCGCCACCTACATTCAAAGGCGACACCTTAGACCTGGGATTATGATCCTCTGCGCGCCGTCATTTCTTGACGACGCATAGAGTCTCAGGGGCTACTATCTACACAGGGCGCATCTTACTTATGCGCAACTGACAAAAGTGTACACTATCTAACGTACCTCAAAACCCGTCAGTAAACTTCTGACGGCCTCATGCAACCCGCTTTCTGCGGATGAAACCCTTTCAATCACCGTGCCCATCAATGCATGCTGCTCCTCTGAGATGGAAGCTCGCCCCAGCAGAATCTTTAGCTCCTTCGGTCGAGCACCAGATGGTGCCGGACTTGTCCTATGGCTTCTTTCGAAGGCCGGACGCGGAGAACCTTGGGGGGCCACAGAGCTATCTTCTGAACCTGCCGGATTCGGAGAAACACTCCGCGACGACACCTCAGGGTCGCCCGCCTTGCTAGGCGGTACGACAGTAGGAGGCGTTCCGCTCTCCATCATCTCCGGAAGACGATCCCCCGAAGACGAGCTCTGCTGAGAAGGGCTGAGGTCCGAGCTACAAGGTAAAATTTCGGTTATTCTTCTCAGATATGAAGCAAGGATTTCTCGCATCCCTCAAAAGGAAAATCTTTCTCTACTTGTCGGGGGTTGGGTACGACATATGCCAACGGATGGCTTATCATGGTGGGGGCGAGTAGAACGTCGCCGGTGCCTGGAAGCGGGATGAGGCGTAGACATGCACGCCGGCGGATCTTACCCAGCTTCGGGGCTCTCCGAGGAGATAATACCCCTACTGCTTCTCTGCGGGGTCTCCGCATGGTCACTATGGTGATATGTGTACAAAGTTGCTCCTCGAGCTGTGTTCGAGAGGTAGGAGAGGGCAAGGCTAGCTCTCTCCCTTCTGTGCTTCTGTCTAGTGGTCAAAGGATCCAACCCTTTGCATGGGTGTTCCGGGGGGTTTATATAGGCCTACCCCCCCGGGGGTCCAATGGTAATCCGACTGGGCACGGGTCCCAGCTGCCTGTCTCTCAAGTGGTCGTCTTCTCCGCCGACTCCTGGGGCCCGCCGCTGGTGGGCCCCGCCGGCTGACCTGGTCACTGTAGCCGCGCTTCTGATGACGTCGTCTTGGTCACGGGGTCGTGGCAACAGTGCCGCCGTCCGGCGGGCGATCACTGTGGCCACTCCCCGTCTTATCTGGTTAATGGCGTGCGGGGCCCATGGGAGGAACGGGCCGACTCCTGGAGGCCGACTCCCACGGGGTCCGTCTTTGGGCACTCTCGCCGTCTTCTATCTCCCCCGCTGACTGGCGGGGCCCGCCGTCTCCAGGCCGTACTGGCGGGCCAACATGGGAACAGGGTTCCGCCGCTGGGGCGGACGTCAGGGCCGGTATGGCCATAGTGCCGCGCCGTACCGAAGGTCTCCTCCGGTACGTCGCACTGTAGCCATACCCGCCCTTGGTAATCAGGGTAGGGGAGGGCCGTACTCCGGCCATCCCCAGTCCTGTCCTTCTTCTAGAAGGCTGAAGGTGGCGAAGTCGTGGGCCGACTCCCCATAGTCGGCATTCCTGGAGTCGCCAACTGGGAGTCGGCTTATGTCGTAGCCGTCTTCGAGATTCGGCCGTGAGTGGGTAGTCGGCGATGCTACAGCCGACTCTCAGAGTCGGCCCTTTGTCTTGGGATCCTTCGAGGGGCGAAGCCGGCCCCGATGTCTTGGAAGGTTCTGGGCCTCGGGTTTGCCTACCCGTGGCCCATTACTCCGACAGTAGTCCCCGAAGCTGGTGAGGCGCCGAGGGATGCGCCGAGGGGCCTCAACAGTTTCTTCCTTCGAGGAGTTGGTGCCGTAGCTCGCCTGCCGTCTCCCTTCATGCCGATTATCAGGAGGCGATTCTGCCCCGTCCGTCTTCGTCGAGCCGTCTCTCAGAGGTCGGACTTGCCTTCAAGTCGCCTTGCTCTTCTTTAGGTAGTTTGAAGATCGTGGCGGACGCAAACGGCGTGCTTGAGAAGCTACACAGCCGCCACGTGGCCGGGCAAGCCGGCCAGCCCACGCGCGCGACGGGACAGGCCCGCGGGCGGGGCCCGCCACTACCGCGCCTCGGCACTCGAGCGGATCCGCTGCGGCCGCGCGGGCGGTTGGGCTTCTGGCGCAGTAAATGCGCGTGGTAACTCCGCGTGGTAAATCGTGGGGGTCGTGGGGGCGTGGGCGCAGTTAATCCCACGACGCCCCCTCGGCTCATCAGCCCGTAAGCCTATAAGTAGGTAGAGGGAGCGGGGCGGCGAAGCACGCGCGCCCGCTCTCCTCTGCTTCCTCCCGTTCCTTCTTCTTCTCACTGCTGTCGCGCCGGACCACGCCCTGCTCCCGGTGATGAGCTCTTCTTCCGCCGCCGCGCCCGCCGCCGTCCGCTCCGGCGTGTGGGACGGCTCTGAAGTTGACGACGACACCATCGAGTTTCTTCGCAGGACGCGCCGCATCCCCAGCGCAAACCTCGTGCAGGCCCGCGCCCCGCCGCCGGAGGAGGTGTCGCCGGCGCCTGCGGAGGGTGAGCGCGTCGTGTTCCGCTCCCACCTGACGCACGGCCTGGGGCTGCCGGCGAGCGGATTCTTCCGCTCGTTCTTGGAGTTTCACGGCCTCCAACCGCACCACCTTACTCCAAACATGGTGGTGCTGTTGGCGGCCTTCACCTCGCTCTGCGAGGGATTCCTCGGTGTTCTCCCCACCATCGAGCTGTGGGGGGAGTTCTTCCATTCTAAGCTCGGTACGCACGTCGTCGGCGTGCCAGCCCAATGCGGCGCCTTCATCGCGCTGCGGAGGTCGACTGCCGACAACCCATTCCCCGCCATTCAGCTGATCAAGTCGGTGAAGATGTGGCAGCGTTCTTACTTCTATGTAAAGAACGTCGCCGCAGACGGCGACTGGGTCAACCTGCCGGCCTTCGAAGCCGGCGCGCCGGCTGGGAGGCAGCCCAGCTGGTCCTACCGCGCCAAGACGCTGACTCCGGCTGGAGCCGCCGCCGTGCAGCGACTTCGGGTGTTGACGCAGTCAGCTGGCCTGACTGGGGCCGACTTGCTGGCCGCCTTCGTGGCGCGCCGAGTTCTGCCGCTCCAAAGCCGGCCTCATCTGATCTGTCAGATGAGCGGCCACCGGGACCCCAGTCGGACATGCAACAAAGATCTTCCTCACGCGGAGGTTGCGGACACGGTGAACTTCATCGCGAACTACGGCCTCTCGGGGGACTGGCAGTTTGGCATGGAGCCATACTCGCGCGCCAACCCCCCGCCGGTGGTAAGTTGCTCTTTTCTTCTCTTTCTCTTTTTCAGCCGAATCCGGCTTCTGCTCTTTATTTCTCTAAACCTTTGAACCAGAACTCTCTTCTCCAGCCCTCATCTGGCGCCACGGGGCCGCCTCGCCAGTTCGCCTCTGATCGAGCAGAGAGCGATGTCAACGACCCCGACTTGGGGGCGGCGGCATTGGAGGCCGATGCCGAAGGGGGCGGCAAAGGAGAAGAAGGCGGCCTGAGGCCCTCGGCCACCTTCGCCGACTGGCCCGTCGGCGAAGAAGGGGAAGTCGCCCCGCACCACCAGCCGAGACAAGACGGCGCGAGGAAGCGCCGGGCCGGGCCGAGTTCCCTCGGAGGCCGGGAGAAGAAGTTTAAGGGGGCAGCCGCCGCGACCAAACGGGAAGAGGCGGCCGCGAAGGCCCGGCGCTTCCGTAAGGAAGTGAAGAAGCCGCCGCTGTCCTCTGCGTGAGTGCCCCTACTTCTCTGTCTTGTTTTTGTCTTCTGGTGGGTTTAGTCTGAGTTTTTACATGTGCTCCTCGCTTCAGAGCTCCTCTCACCCTAGGGAGGGTCGCCGCCGCCTCCATCAGGGGGTCGGTGGAGTCGTCCGCCACGACTCGGCGCATCGACCCAGCCGCCGACCTCCGGGAGGCGACGGAGCGGAACGCGCAGGAGAAACGCGACGAGGATGAAGCCGCCCGTCGGAAGAAGGCGGAGGCCGAGAAGACAGCCGCCCCCGCCTAGCAGGGTCTCGAGGGAGCCGGAGCCGCCGCCGCGGCCCAAGAGCGGGCCGAAGAAGCCGCGCGCCGCCAATCGGCGCTGCTCGCCGTTCCGTTGAACTCGGCGCCGCCTCCGGTTTATATGGAGCGGTCTGGAGAAGCCGACGGGGTGTACGCCATTGCGGAGAGGGAGGGCGGCGAGATCCCCAGGCGAGACCCGGTGGTGCCGCCACCACCGCCCCCGCCGTCATTGGGGGGCGCAAAGGATAAACAGTCGGCGGAACCGCCGGTACCGCCGACTACAGACGAAGCCACGGCGAACTTGCTTCTTCAAGTCGCCCTGCCAACTCGCCGCCGGCTGGAGAAGGCGACTTCGGCGCCACGCCCTCTGGAGACCGGAGCGGCCAGCTCGGCCACGCCGGAGGTCGAGGTGATGAGCTCCGCGCCCGTCGGGTGGGCGCGAGGAGGTGGCACGGGCCCGCTGAACCAGGCGCTCCTGGACGTCCAGGCAAAGCTGCGAGCTGAAAGCAACGCCATCCAGCACTGCACAAAGGCGCACCTAGCGACACGAGCGGTCGTCCGGGTATGTTCCTTCTGACTTGTTTTTTCTTGTTCTTCTCTGTGGGGGCGCGCCAGCGCACCCACTGGGTGTAGTCCCCGAGTTCCAGGTCGGCTGCTGAGCAGGCGGGTTGGAACTCTAACGGCGAATTCCAAACGCTTATTCTTTTTGAAATGCTCACTGTACGACTACCACAACCTCCGAGCCACCGTCTTCAACCGAAATGTTGAAGAGCTGGGCAAGCGGACTGCCGACTTGTCGGAGAGCCGGAGTAAGTTTGCTTCTTCGCGGGGGCGCGCTGGCACACCCGCGGGCTGTAGTCCCCGAGATTCGGGCCGACTGCTGCGCAGTCGGGCCGGATCTTCTTGGCGACCTTTTCTGATGACTTGTGTCCTTTTTCTTTTTTCTTCAGAGAGCAACGCCGTCCTTCAGGAGCAGCTGGGCGCTGCTAACACCGCCTTGTGTGCCAAAGAGGCGGACTGCATCAAGCTTGTCACAGAGCGTGACCGGCTGGCCACGCAGCTGGCGGAGCAGAAGGAGCTGCTCAAGAAGGTGCAGGAGGGGGCGAAGGACAAGGAGGCTGAGCTCCAGGCTGAGTTCGAGGTCGAACGCTCCTCCTGGACTAATAAGGAGGCGATGTTGAATTCCGGCTTCCACGAGATTGAAGATATCGTCGATGGTAAGTTTTCTTTGCTTGCTTTCTTTGAGCGGCCGACTGTGGGTCGGGCCGACTCTTGCTTTTTCTGACTTGCTTCTTTTTTCGTCTTTGGCAGACTTCTTCCCGGGTTACGCACAAACTGCCGTTCAAGCCATCGAGGCTGACTGTGAGGCGCAAAGGGCGGCCGGCGAGGAGGTTGCTGTCAACGCCCCCCGGACTCTTGCCGAACAGCTTCTGAGCATTAAGGATCGTCTACGGCCGGCTCACCGGATGCTGCGCCGGCTTCAACGAGTCGGCACCCAGGCGATTGCTGCCTTGTGGCCGGAGATGCCGGTTCTGCGCACTCCCAGTCGGACTGCCGACTGGCTGGAGGTCGCAGCAGGCCGTCTGGAAGCTTGGAAGGGCTCCTCGGCACGTGCCGGGGCACGTTGTGCCTTGGAGTTTGTCAAGGCGTGGTATCCAGACCTGAGTCTGGACCAGCTGGCCACGCTCCGAGCTGAGGCCCAGCCGGAACTGGCAGCCATGGAGGATGACTTCGTCAAGCGCGCCGCGGCGATCGCCGAGTACGTCGACACCAGCGTCTTCGTTCCTGAGCGTGCTGACAACGGCGAGGAGGCGCCGCCGGAGTGGTTTGGGATGAACCCGAACTACGGCGAGGACTCGGCGGAGGTGATTGGCTCCAGCGTCGAGGAAGAAGACGAGGTGGAAGCCGGCGGCGAGACGGAGGCGCCAGAAGCCGGAGCGGGAGACCAGCCTCAGCTCGACCGAGCCTCCAACAACGAGCCGCGCCCAACTACGCCAACTGCTGCTGGAGGTGATCAAGCCGAGTCTGCCCAACCGGCTGCCCCGACGTCCGACACCGCCATCTCCGCCGAGCCCGCAAACCCGTCTGCCGCTTCATAAGCCGCCGTCTTGCTTTACTTATCTGCTTAGTAGTTTCTCGAAGACTTTGTTAATTTGCACATTTCCACCCACTGGGTGTATTTTGAACATCTGTTCATGGATTCGGCCAATGGCCTTTGTGGTGTAAATATTTGTCTAGATTCTATCGTTTCTTGCTTGTTGCTCTTTAGGCTTTTTTCCTTTTGCCGCCTTCCCTTGGGTGCCGTGTTTGCCAGTCGGACAGCCGCTCCGCGGACTACCGCTGGACCAAATACCTGGCCGCCTTGGGAAGGCAAGTACTTAGCCGTTCGAGAGTTTTTGTAGCAAGTCAGATAGAAAGACAGCAAGCCGACTACTCAGAGTCGGTTTTGCGAGGATCAGCTGAAAAGCCGGCTCGGGCTATGTTTTTACGCTTTGAATCCTTAGCCTTTTTTCGCGCGGGCGCCTATTCTACCTTACTCCGGCCCACCAGTCAGTCGCTCTGCGAGCTGTGGCTTTGGCGGCAGTCGGCTTAGGCGCCGCGCACTACTTGTCTGACCACAGGAAGCGTTTTCATAGCGCGAGACGGCAAGTCCTCGGGCCGACTGGTCGAGCCCGGGGTCAAGCGGCATAAAGAGTGTCGTACTCGGAAGCATAATTCTTATCATACAGATAACAAAAGGGGCAGTCCCCGAGTCCGTCTCGGGGGCCCCAGAGTATTGGTACTTAAAATAAAAAGGGGGGCGTGATACATACTGCATCAGCTGTAAAATCTTCGAAGAATATTCACGTTCCATGGTCGCTCCGTCTCTTTGCCGGAGTCGTCCCTCTTGCGTGCTCGGGGCTTCTGAGCGTCGATCAGGTAGTAGGAGTCGTTGCCCAACACCTTGCTGATGATGAAGGGGCCTTCCCAAGGTGCAGACAACTTGTGCTGGCCGGCTGTTCGCTGGATCAGCCGGAGCACAAGGTCGCCTTCTTGGAAGGATCTCGGCCTGACCTTCCTGTTGTAGTAGCGACGTAGGCTCTGCTGGTAGATGCTGGACCGGCTGAGTGCCAACAGCCGGCCCTCTTCCAGTAGATCGACGCCGTCTTGTCGTGCTTCTTCTGCTTCCTCCGCGGTGTACATCGTGACTCGTGGGGAGTCGAACTCTATGTCCGTTGGGATGACGGCTTCAGCACCGTAAACGATGAAGAAGGGCGTGAAGCCGGTTGACTTGTTTGGAGTCGTACGCAGACTCCAGAGGACGGCCGGCAACTTGTCAAGCCAACAGCCGGCCGAACGTTCCAACGGTTCGACCAACCGAGGCTTGATGCCGGACAGGATGAGGCCATTCGCTCGCTCCACCTGGCCGTTTGACTGCGGGTGGGCAACGGACGCTAGGTCCAGTCGGATGCCTTGTGTTGCGCAGAAACGGGCCAAGGCGCCTTTGGCAAAGTTGGTGCCATTGTCGGTGATGATGCTGTGTGGTAGGCCATACCGAATTGTGATGTCTGAGAGGAAAGTCACGGCAGTCGGACCATTCAACTTGTTGATGGGCTTCACCTCTATCCACTTGGTGAACTTGTCCACCGCGACAAGTAGATGAGTCAGGCCGCCTTGTGCCGTTTTGAAGGATCCCACCATATCCAGGCCCCACACTGCAAAGGGCCATGCGATGGGGATAGTCTTGAGTGCTGAAGCCGGCTGGAGCGGCTTGGAGCGGAACTTCTGGCACCCCTTGCATTTCTGGACCAACTCTTTGGCCTCTTCCAGGGCAGTTGGGCAGAAAAAACCGTGTCTGAAAGCTTTGGCGACGAGTGCCCTCGAGGCCACATGGTGGCCGCACTCGCCCTGGTGGATATCTTTGAGAATTGCTTGGCCTTGATCCGACTCAACGCAGCGTTGATGAACACCGGTGACGCTGCGCCTAACTAGCTCTCTGTTGATTATGGTGTATGCTGCTGCTCGGCGTTGTATTTGCCGAGCTAAGGTTTCGTCAGGCGAGCAGCTCCTTGTTCACCAGGAATTGGAGGATGGGTTGGGCCCATGAGGGTGCTGCTATCTCTTCTACTATCAAAACTGCGACTTGGACGCGACCGGCTGGGCTGGGAGTCGGCGGGTTGGAGTCCGCAGCCGCTTGCTGGATTAACGAAGTCCCCGGGCCGACTGGAGCAGTCCCCGGTCCGAGTTCTGGAGTCTTCTCTCTGGCTGCCGCAGTCCCCGGGCCGAGTTCCCGAAGTCCCCGGGTTGGCTGCAACTGCGACACTCTTGAGATCATCTGCAACGGGTCTTGTGCTGTTTGCTTGGGCTCTCAGGCCGGATCCGGCTTCTTCAGGGGGAGTCGGCACAAAAATTGAATCTGACTCTGGAGAGGGCTTGATGGACGGCTTGAGCAGGCACTGGAGGGCGACGCCTGAAGGTATTGCTTGGCGGGTGGAGCCGATTCGTGCCAAAGTATCTGCTTGGTTATTGTCGTTCCTCGGCACGTGGAGGAACTCGCACCCCTCGAAATACCCACTGAGTTGCTGCACGAGAAAACGGTAGCTTGCCATGTTTGCATCCTTGGCGTCCCAGTCGCCTGACGACTGCTGTACCACCAAGTCGTAGTCGCCGTAACACAGGATCCGGCGGATGCCAAGCTCTTTGGCAAGCCGGAGCCCGTGAACGAGCGCCTCGTACTCGGCGACGTTGTTGGAGGCGGCGAAGTGAATCTGCAGTGCGTACTTGAGCATGTCGCCCTTGGGAGAAGTGAGGACGACGCCGGCTCCCAAGCCGGTGCGCATCTTGGAGCCATCGAAATGCATCCGCCAATGGGTGGAGTCGGGCGCCGGTGGCAGGTACTGGGTCTCGGCCCAGTCGACGAGGAAGTCGGCCAGTGCTTGCGACTTGATGGCGGTGCGGGGTTGATAGTAGATCGTGTAGGGCGCCAACTCTATGGCCCATTTGGCCACTCGTCCAGATGCATCTCGGCTTCCGATGATCTCAGCCAATGGGGCTGTGCAGACCACTGTGATTGGATGTTCCTGGAAGTAAGGCTTCAGCTTCTTGGCGGTGAAGTGCATGCCGTAACACATCTTCTGGTAGTGGGGGTAGTTCTGCTTGGAGGTCGACAGTACTTCACTCAGGTAGTATACCGGTCTTTGGACCGGCAGTGCCTTGCCTTCCTCCTTGCGCTCGACTACGATAACCGTGCTGACTACTCGGCTGGTGGCGGCGATGTACAGGAGCATGGGCTCTTTGGGAGTCGGAGCCGCCAACACAGGGGGAGTAACCAACATCTTCTTCAGCAGCAGAAAGGCCTCATCCGCCTTGTGGTTCATCTCGAAAAAATTGGTCTTCTTCATGAGTTGGTACAACGGGAGAGCTTTCTCGCCCAACCGACTGATGAAACGGCTGATGGATGCCAAGCAGCCAGTTAACTTCTGCACATCCAACAGTCGGCTGGGTACCTCCATCCTCTCGATGGCCTTGATCTTCACAGGGTTGCACTCTATGCCGCGTTCGGAGACCAGGAAGCCGAGTAGCTGGCCGGCTGGTACTCCGAAAACGCACTTCTCGGGGTTCAGCTTGATCCGGAATCGGCGCAGGTTCTCAAAGGTTTCTTTGAGGTCTTCCAGCAAAGTTCTGCGCTTTTCCGTCTTCACCACCACATCATCCACGTAAACGTGGGCATTTCTGCCGAGTTGCTTGAGGAGGCACTTCTGCATGCAACACTGAAAGGTGGCGCCGGCATTCCTCAAGCCGAACGTCATGGTCAGGTAGCAGAAGGCTCCGAACGGCGTGATGAAGGCGGTCTTCAGTTTGTCTGCCGGGTTCAGCTTGATCTGGTGATATCCTGAATAGGCATCTAAGAAGCTCAACAGCTCGCATCCGGCTGTGGATTCTATCACCTGATCAATTCTCGGCAAAGCAAACGGGTCCTTGGGGCAGGCTTTGTTAAGGCTCGTGTAGTCAATACACATTCGCCACTGCTTGTTCTTCTTCAGTACTAAGACTGGGTTTGCTAGCCACTCTGGGAAAAATACTTCCATGATGAAGCCGGCTGCAAGCAGCCGGGCTATCTATTCACCAACAACTCTTCTCTTCTCTTCTGACAGGCGGCGCAGGGGCTGCCTGACGGGCTTTGCATCGGACCGGACATGTAACTTGTGCTCGGCGAATTCCGTCGGCACACCTGGCATGTCTTTGGGGGACCATGCGAAGATGTCCCGATTCTCACGGAGGATATCGACGAGCTCGCCTTCCTATTTGCTGTCAAGGTTTGCACTTATGACTGCGTACCTCTCCGGGTGCCCTGGGTCCAAAGGTATCTTCTTCGTTTCCTTCGCCGGCTTGAACGAGCCCTCAGCTTCCGACTCCTTGGGGTTGGGCGACAACTTAGGCTGCTTGCCGACCATCGCCACAACCCGGTCAAGAAGCCGCTTCTCCGCTGCAATAACCAGGGACTCGGCCAGCCGACTACTCTCGGCCGCACAAGCGGACGACTTCCTGTAGTCGCCGACTACAGTCAGGATTCCCTTGGAACTCGGCATCTTCATCTTGAGGTAGGCGTAGTGGGGGACCGCCATGAACTTGGCCAAGGCAGGTCGGCCAAGTAGTGCATGGTACGGGCTCCGGAGGTCCACCACTTCAAACCAGACTGGCTCTCGGCGGAAGTGATCCTTATCTCCGAAAAGGACATCTATCAAAATCTTGCCGATTGGGGAGCAGGAAAGGCCAGGGACGATCCCATGGAATACAGTCCGGCTGTTCTGGAGTTGTCTTTGCTTGATTCCTAACTTCTCCATAGTATCCTTGTACAGGATGTTGATACTGCTGCCTCCATCTATCAAAACTCGCGAGAAGCGAGCTGCCCGCCTATCAGTGGCAAATGTGGCCTCCAGAACCAAGGCGTAGGAACCTGGATTTGGCATCACCTCTGGGTGATCTGCTCTGCTCCAACTGATAGGTTTCTTGGACCAGTGCATGAACTCTGGAGCGTCTGATGCTACTGCGTTGACTTTTTGCTGCTGCAGCCGCCTGCTGCGTCTGTCATCTGCCACACTGGTGAACACCATGTAGGCTCCATGCTCTTCTGGGTACTCGTCTTGCACTGCGCCGACTGGCCTAGCAGCCGGCTGCTGGGGCGGAGGCGGAGGCGGCTGTCCAGCAGGTGGAGGAGGCACCAAGCCGTCTCCCTTGGCAATCCTAGTCAGCCAGTGGCACTTTCTGGTGGTGTGGTTTGATGGCTTCGCGCCACTGTGAAACTTGCAGGGGCCATCCAGAGCCTGCTCGTAGGAGAAAGCCGGCAGCCAATTGGGCTTGCCGCCCTTCTGCCGCTTGGGTGGAGGCTGCCCTTCTGGTTGCTGATCATCGACCGTTGCGACCTGGCGGCTATTGGGAGCCGGCTGCGGGGCCTTGTGCTTGTGATCGTTCTGCTGCTGCCACCGGCTGGCGTCTCCAGCCGGGGTTCTGGGAGCCTGAGGGGTGACTTTGCCTGTCATGCCGACTTGGATCTCCGTCTTCATAGAAGAGTCGGCTGTGGCGTATTTGTCTGCTATGATCAGCAGCTCATCCAGGGTCTCCGGCTCGTCGCAGAGAAGCTTGTGCTTGAGGAGGGTGCCTTCTCTGCACCCGGCGGTGAAGTACTCGATGGCCTGCACCTCGTGCACGCCCTCGCAGGAGTTTCGGAGCTCGGCCCACCGCGTGAGGTAGTCGCGAGTGGATTCGTCGGGGCCTTGCACGCACAAGGAGAGCTGGCGAGGCTTGGGAGGTCGCTTGTACGTGCTCGTGAAGTTGCGGACGAAAGCCTCGGTGAAGTCGACCCAACTGTTGATGCTGCGGGGCTTCAGGCTGTTCATCCATGTCCGGGCCGTGCCCTGGAGCATGAGCGGAACGTACTTGACGGCGACGCGCTTGTTGCCGCTTGCTATGTCGACGGCGGTGGCGTAGTCGACTAGCCAATCCTCCGGCTTCACGGAGCCGGTGTACTTGGGGGTATCTCTGGGGAGAGTGAACCCTTTGGGGAAGGGCTCATCTCGGATGCGGGGACCAAAACACGGCGGCCCCAGCTCATCCTCTTCTTCCAGCACCAGAGATCGATGGAGTCGGTCGATCCGGAGGCGGGCATCGTTCTCTCCGAATCCCTCTCGGCGGCCTAGGCGACCTCCGAGAGTCGGATGTTCAACGGGCGATGGAGAGACTCGCCTTTCTCTGTGGGGTGGCGGAGGCACATAGTTGTCCCGCCGCTCTACCACTTTCGGGCGGCCGTCCTGGTCGCGCTCGATGGTGATATGAGTCCGACTGCGGCTTGCAGTCAGCTCCTTGTCTTTTCTTCCACGGACGCCGCCAGTCGGCGCCCGAGATGTTGCGCCTTGATCTCGGCGGGGTGGCAGGTCATCTTTCTGCTGCTGCGGTCCTTCGGTGCGGCAGCCGGCCGCGTTCTGCGCGCCGGCCGCGTCGAGGAGTCGCTGGACTCGCTCCGTCATCAGTCAGCGCTCTTCGCCTTCAAGGTTACCAGCTCGTCTGCCGCCGCTTGGGCGGCTCGAATGTTTTCCGCGGGCGTGGCGTATACGGGGCGGTTGGCCCCGAACATGCTGGCGATGTCCGCGCCGCACTGGCGGATCGCGCCCAGGCGGCTTGGCCCCACTGGGGCCGGCGAGCCGCCCACGGCGCGATCCATCTCGCGCTGGTAGGCCTCTGACAAGCGTCTCATGCTCGCCAGCTTCTTCGCGCCTTCGACGAGCTGGAGGCGGCGCCCCTCCAGTGTCTCGGCGTCAGCGTCCTCTGGAATGGGCGCATCCAGGTCTTGCAGTGCCGCGTCAAGCGGGTCGCGAGCTCTCCCATCGGAGTGCTCGCCATGGTCGATGACGAGCACCTCAGTGACGGTGCTCCCGCCGCTCTCCGTGCGAGGGAGCGGTTCGTCGTAGATCACCACATCGGTGGGAAAGGCGTCGACCGACGCGGTGTCGGAATCGACCAGCATCGGGTCGGTGGAGCCTACGGACTCCAGGTCAGTGGCAGGCTCGCCAGCAACATGGAGGTCGTCGAGGAGGCCCGCGAGAAGGTTCACGGGGCCGCCGGCGCCTGCGTCGGATGCAGGCTCGTCGGAGAGGCTAACCTCGCCGACAAGATTGCCGAGGCAGCTGGCCGCGCAAACGGTCTCAACATCGCGCAGCGCGTCGGCGCAGATTCCCTCTGGCGTGCCGGGCTGGCTACGCTCGCCGGGGAGAAAAGGGGTTCCCGTCCAGAACAGATCTCCGGACGACGGTGCACCTAGCCCCACGGTGGGCGCCAAATGTCGGGGGTTGGGTACGACATATGCCAACGGATGGCTTATCATGGTGGGGGCGAGTAGAACGTCGCCGGTGCCTGGAAGTGGGATGAGGTGTAGACATGCAGGCCGGCGGATCTTACCCAGCTTCGGGGCTCTCCGAGGAGATAATACCCCTACTGCTGCTCTGCGGGGTCTCCGCATGGTCACTATGGTGATATGTGTACAAAGTTGCTCCTCGAGCTGTGTTCTAGAGGTAGGAGAGGGCAAGGCTAGCTCTCTCCCTTCTGTGCTTCTGTCTAGTGGTCAAAGGATGCAACCCTTTGCATGGGTGTTCCGGGGGGTTTATATAGGCCTACCCCCCGGGGGTACAATGGTAATCCGACTAGGCGCGGGTCCCAGCTGCCTGTCTCTCAAGTGGCCGTCTTCTCCGCCGACTCCTGGGGCCCGCCGCTGGTGGGCCCTGCCGGCTGACCTGGTCACTGTAGCCGCGCTTCTGATGACGTCGTCTTGGTCACGGGGTCGTGGCAACAGTGCCGCCGTCCGGCGGGCGATCACTGTGGCCACTCCCCGTCTTATCTGGTTAATGGCGTGCGGGGCCCATGGGAGGAACGGGCCGACTCCTGGAGGCCGACTCCCACGGGGTCCGTCTTTGGGCGCTCTCGCCGTCTTCTATCTCCCCCGCTGACTGGCGGGGCCCGCCGTCTCCAGGCCGTACTGGCGGGCCAACGTGGGAACAGGGTTCCGCCGCTGGGGTGGACGTCAGGGCCAGTATGGCCACAGTGCCGCGCCATACCGAAGGTCTCCTCCGGTACGTCGCACTATAGCCATACCCGCCCTTGGTAATCAGGGTAGGGGAGGGCCGTACTCCGGCCATCCCCAGTCATGTCCTTCTTCTAGAAGGCTGAAGGTGGCGAAGTCGTGGGCCGACTCCCCATAGTCGGCATTCCTGGAGTCGCCAACTGGGAGTCGGCTTATGTCGTAGCCGTCTTCGAGATTCGGCCGTGAGTGGGTAGTCGGCGATGCTACAGCCGACTCTCAGAGTCGGCCCTTTGTCTTGGGATCCTTCGAGGGGCGAAGCCGGCCCCGATGTCTTGGAAGGTTCTGGGCCTCGGGTTTGCCTACCCGTGGCCCATTACTCCGACACTACTTATGGCTCGCTGGAGGGCTGATCCCTTTGAGGGCGTAGTTCGGCCGAGGAACTCCCCGGCGTCGGACCCTCTGACGAGGTTTTCCCCCCGATTCGAGGCCATGGTCTCCGGGTCGTCAGAGGCGGCCCTCTTCTTCCCCTTAGGAGAGGAATCATCGGTTCCTCCCTTCCAAACAGCCTCCTTCGAGGAGGCCATAGTTTCCGTGTCCTCCCCCTCACTTCCCTCCAAAGGCATTATCTTCAACATCCTGACAAGCACGGGATCCGGCCTGGTTTCGGGAAGGGGAGCCAGACACCTGATCAGCTTTGCCTTCGCTATCCACTCATGTTTAGAAGAACAACTCTTTTAGGGGCAAGTTCATGACAATTATACGGATAGAAGGTCTAGGCACAAGGTTACTTACTTGAGTATCCGGGCGATGGCAGCTTAGACCCGCTTCCTCGGTCAAATCCGGACACATTGCTTGTGATCCAAAGAACAGTTTATACATCTCCGCGGGCGTTGCGCCCATGAAATGCTGGAGAGCTCGCGGTCCCTCTGGATTAAACTCCCACAGGCAGAGAGGGCGACGTTTGCCGGGCAATATTCGATGAATCAGCATAACCTGCGTCACCTTGACTAGGATGAGGTATCTTTCTAAGAGATCCCTAATGCGGCCCTGCAACCAGGGCACGTCTTTGGATAACCCCCAATCTAATCCTTTGTTGACCCATGACGCTAGCCGTGGCGGGGGACCCGAGCGAAAGGCAGGAAGCGCCACCCACTTGGTGCCCCTGGGAGCGGTGATATAGAACCACTCTCATTGCCACAAGCCAAGCTCCTCTTGAAAAGAGCCCTCGGGCCATGGAGCATCAGCATTCTTGCTTATAACAGCGCCTCCGCACTCTACGTGCCGTCCCTCGATCATCTGCGGCTCCACTTTAAAAGTCTTGAGCCACAATCCGAAGTGAGGGGTAACACGGAGGAACGCTTCACACACGACGATGAATGAGGAAATATGGAGGATGGACTCCGGAGCTAAGTCATGGGAGTCCAACCCGTAATAAAACAGCAGCCCCCTCACAAAGGGATCCATTGGGAAGCCCAACCCCCGAAGGAAGTGAGATATGAACACCACGCTCTCACCAGGCTGGGGACTGGGAATGGCCTGCCCTTGAGCAGGCAACCTATGCGAAATTTCGTCGGTCAAGAACTTAGCCTCTCTCAACTTTAGCACGTCCTCCTCCGTAGCGGAGGAGGGCATCCATCGGCCTTGAAGGTCGAAACCGGACACTGTCGAAGGTCCGAAGCGCCTGGAATCTGGAGCCTAGGGTGTTGGAACTCGAGGCGACGGGCGAACTCGTTTGAGATTGGAGAAAGATGTAAGGCCTTGGTCTCTTTATAAGAGGTTGAATACCAAGAGCCCTCCCTGTAACCGTTTGGGACTCGCGTTTAATCGAGGAAACGTGCTAACAGGCACGATTGGGTTACCCACGTCCGTATTGATGAGAATCCCGTAAAAGGGGGACACGATCTCTGCTTCAACAAGACGTGCCAAGGAATCCGCCTCGCAAAACATGCTGAGGTAGAAAATTAAAAACAATTTGAGTAAAGGACTTGGCCGTAGTGTGATGTCATGCTGCGGAATACGTCAGCAGATTAGATTTGTGTTAATATTATTCTCTCTATGGCAATATGTGGAAACTTATTTTGCAGAGCCAGACACTATCCATGGTGTTTAAAATCTTTTTGAAGAACTTGGAGGAGGAACCCGCCTTGCAATGCCGAAGACAATCTGCGCGCCGGACTCGTCGTCATTGAAGCCTGGTTCAGGGGCTACTGAGGGAGTCCTGGATTAGGGGGTGTTCGGGTAGCCGGACTATACCTTCAGCCGGACTCCAGGACTATGAAGATACAAGATTGAAGACTTCGTCCTGTGTCCGGAAGGGACTTTCCTTGGTGTGGAAGGCAAGCTTGGCGATGCGGATATTCACGATCTCCTACCATTGTAACCGACTTTGTGTAACCCTAATCCTATCCGGTGTCTATATAAACCGGAGGGTTTTAGTTCGTAGGACAACTTCATCATACAACAATCATACCATAGGCTAGCTTCTAGGGTTTAGCCTCCTTGATCTCGTGGTAGATCTACTCTTGTACTACCCATATCATCAATATTAATCAAGCAGGAAGTAGGGTTTTACCTCCATCCAGAGGGCCCGAACCTTGGTAAAACTTCGTGTCCCTTGTCTCCTGTTACCATCCGGCCTAGACGCATAGTTCGGGACCCCCTACTCGAGATCCGCCGGTTTTGACACCGACAATGCCCACGCGGGGAGGAGTACGAGGGTTCACTGGTTCGGCTGCGGCGTGAGGCTGCCGTCGCCGCAGAATAACAGGGGGTGTGGGTGAGTAGAGGGATAGCATGGGCCAGTGGTGGGAGTAGTAGGGGCAGTGAGGCCTCCGCGGCATCACAGCCGGCCACGAGAGGCAGGAGCACGCGACACGATCGACGCAGCTTTGGGCGGCTGGAGCAAGAAGACCAGAGGTTGAAGAAGCACTATGGCCGTTGGATGGACATCGTAGGGTCACTGGAGCTAGAATCATTCATATTGACTAAGTTGACAAAGCCCTCCGTCCTCGTCAACTTAGTAGGCCCACAAGTCAGCCACCCACTATGGTGGGTCCCAGCTAGGAGGGGGTATTCATTTTTTGGTGCGTAATAAGGAGGCACTTCCTTGCGTGCGAAGATATAGCTGGTGGGTCCGACCTGTCAGCGGGGGGAACGTTTTTTAGTCCATTTTGGTGGGCTGGGTGAAACAATGATGTAGCATCTATGCAGCCCTTTAAATCCCGTTTGCATTTTTCTTGAAATCCACGGACTTGCTGGGCTGGGTGAAAATATCATGTTGGGATAGACGGAGAAATGTTATAAAAACATAAACACATGATTCCACGTCAGTAAAATCTTTGCAAGCTTATGTACGCAATCACTAGGAGTTTACTTGCCAAGTTATATATAAACAATTATTATTATTATTTTGTAAGAACTTTCAACTTACGAAATAAAATATCATTTTAATTTCATGAGTTAATAGAACATGGGGTATTATTATTTTTTAGGCTAGACATGGGACAGTTGAGTTGGTTCTAGGGGAAAGTAGTGGGAGAAAACTCAGTTTACATCGAAAAAGAAAGTGGGAGAAAATTCAGAGACCTGCTGGGTCCACCCGAGGAGGGGAATATGTTGGGAGGAAGGAGATTCAAAGCAAGGCAGTCGAGTGAACTAGTTTTTTTTTACGGACAAGTGAACTAGTTTACATACATAAGCAAATAGCCACTAAAAAAGCAATCAAGTTAATGGGTTCTTAAAAGAAATATTTTAGACAAAATAGATAATTATGACACATAGGCTAATGCATGAAACACTCAGATGATAAAGGTGCTTATAAACAGATAAAGTACAACATCTAGACCTTCCTGGCACGCTTGATCATGACGCTGCGGCTGTCCGTGTACTCGTCGGTTACGGGAAGCAGACACGCCCTCATGTCCAAGATCTGCCTGTACATGTCGTAGCATCCTTGGCCGCGTAGGTTATGTAGGCTAGATTCAGAGGTACCTCCCACGTGTTCAGGTCGTCTTCTTTCATGTTGGCGTATCAGCGGTCGATGATGGTCTCCGCGAGGTCAACCACCGAGTCCTTCTCCTACCCATGGCTGATGATCTTGTATTGCTTCTAGATGTCGACAAGCTTGTTGCACCAGATGGCCTGATCGTCGCGTTCTTCCTTCTCTCCACCGTAGCGAAGGTGCAGTCGGCGCTGCCGATGAAACGGGCGAATGCTCCAGAACCTGGTCAGCCATAGGACTGAGGCGAGGCAGAGCTTCACCGAGTCCGTATCGTTGGTGTACATCACATTCAACTTGGTGCAGCCATAGGACTGAATAGCAAACTCAAATGGGAACTCCTTGCTGAAGCCCATATCCAGCAGGCTCACCCCTCGGATCGCCATTGGAGTCTCTTTGAGTGAACGAGTGTGTAGGCGACGACAGCAGTTCGTTTTTCATCTCCTGGGGAACTAGATTCAACAGTAAGCTGAGTGTGTACAGGCGAAAATAGTTACTACCCCTCCCTCGTCCGCTGCACGCCCGACAAAAGATGCACCCTCGGCCACATGTCGGTTCACGAGCGGGTCTGTATTGGTACTGTAATAACAGGAGTTAGTGGTCACTTCACTTAAATTTAATTAGCTTTAATAGAAATTTATACTTAAAACAAGCAATGCATTCGCTCGTTCTATCAGTGCCACAGGATCAACATGCACAACAATAAGAATTATTATTCTCAGGACGCACACGATCAGCACATTTGTCGCACTTTCACAAAGATAATACTACCAAGTTTGAACTGTTTGTTATGGTTGTTGTCCTCTGCATCATCATGCCGTGTTTCCCAGCTTGCAAGATTCAGAACCAACAAATAAGATCCAAATAATAAGTACAACAAAGATGCCTACACATCTCATTGATTCCCAGCTTGCAAGATTCAGAACCAGCAAATAAGATTCAAATAATAAGTACAACAAAGATGCCTACACATCTCACTGATTCCCAGCTTGCAAGATTCAGAACTAACCCATTAGAGCCTTTTGATAAAGTGAATATCGGGATTAAATCCATCTTGGCTAGCCATGTCATACAATCGAAGAACTTGGCGACTGCTCTTGACAGTCACAACATCTGTAGTTGAGTATTCCTGTTTGCATAGCACAAACCAGGAGAGCATGATTTCACTTTAATAGTGGCCTCCTTTACTCAACCTGCACCTCCACTCGGATGAAGCCTACCTTGAGTTCCATGATTCAGTTCATGCGCCTTTTTCTGCAGTTCACCTGAAATGAAGCAAAGATTGCATCATTCAGCTAGCAAGAAGTACTTGCTCTCGTGAGCTGGCAGGTTCTTCTTTAGTAGTTGCACTAAAATTGAGGAACATTAAGGTTGATTGTCTGGCTCATGTAAGGTGCAACTATAATTTTGTTATCCTTTTGTGCAGTTCCATTAAAATAAAGTGCCATTGTGGTGACAGTGACGGCTCATCTTGCAAAGGTTAATAAAATGTTGCACGAGATTACCAGCAGAACTTGACGGAGATTTTGGAAACTCCAATCACCATTTTGTGCAGTTCCACCAAAATTGAGAGATGTTGCCCACGTGACATTTTAGTTGAACTGCACAAGACACTCATTCCAAAAAAAGTGTTTTGTGCAGTTCACCAAAAGGTCACAATAGCAACAAGGTGAAACTGATATCCCTATCTGCACAAAAAGATAGAAAGTAAATAGTTGCTGGTCAATAAGAATATACGAAACATATACAAATTGAAAAGAAGCATCTTAATTATGTTCATGGCAATACGCAAGGACAGTAGAAATTTTAATACGTCAGCAATGCTTCATGTTACCACAAGCATTACGATCAACAATGAGATTCCTCAAATATGGGATTACTTTAATGGTGGCATTGCTTGTTTACCAGACACAGTAAATCAACAACAGCTAAAGAGTTGGTTTAAGGGCATGGGACCGTGGGGACACTAGGACACTCAGCTGCGTAAAGGAGCAACTTACTTATCATACTGGGGAAAACAGAAGGAGTGCCATTTGTAACATAGTTTAATTGCATCTTATCACTGGAGGCATTAGATTAACAATAACACTGGTTAGACATGCCCCTAAGGTAACAATGTGATCGCTTCATTTTACATGCGCCCTTACATTAACAACAGCAAAAGGTTGGTATAAGGACATGCGACAGTGGACGCATCAGCACAATGTACCTACAAGGAGGCATAAAGTGGTGATGCCGAGTTTTTTCATGCTATGTGAGGGCAGCAAACCTAATCCTGGAGACCTTGTACTATGTGAGGGCAGCAAATCTAATCTTGGAGACCTTTTACTATGTGAGGGCAGCAAATCCAATCCTGGAGACCTTTTACTATGTGAGGGCAGAAAATCTAATCCTGAGACCTTTTACTATGTGAGGGCAGCAAATCTAATCCTGAGACCTTTTACTATGTGAGAGCAGCAAATCTAATCCTGGAGACCTTTTACTATGTGATGGACAGCAAATCTAATCCTGGACATACTCTGAGGCCACTTTCGAAGAACTTATACCTGAGGGTCGCCGGGATGTCGGCGGCGGCAGGTCGGATCTGCGGACAATACGGCGGGGAGGAAGAAGGGTCGGAGGACCTCCCGAGCCGGTGCTGTGTCGGGGAGAATGGCACGGGCAGAGGATCGGGCACCTCCGGCAGCTGTGGGTTTCCTCCCTCGGCGGCGATGACCGCGTGAACGATGCACCTTTCAGTCCTCTACACACACCGGCCGAAGGGATCCGGCCGGATCTGTGACCAGCGGTGAGCAGAGAGAAAATGTCGCTACCGCTGTCTTGTTTATATCTGGAGAGGATGAGAGAATGAAGAGAGCAACCCTAGTAAAGCAAGCGCTCAGGCCCCTGCGTCCATATATAGTGGAGTGATTATCTATTTTCTCTCCACAACAAGCGTTTCAATTTGTGTACGTGGCATTAAAGAAAAGAAACTCTCTATTTAAGGTGACTAATGTACGACTCCTACTTACTACTAGTAGTACTACAGTATTGTTCACTTGTGCTCCCCTCCCCTCCATTCATTGAACAACCCTATGGGTGAATGAACATACAGTAATTATTGTATTTATATAGAACGAACAAGCTCGAACTATTTTCGCGTAGTTAAAAGTTGAGGGCGGGGCTTTTCCCGGGCTGTACGCACGGTAGTTTTCGGGTAGGCGGTTTGACAGAGAGGCGAGGAGGGTGAGGCAGTGGGGTTGTGCGATTTGACGGCGTGTTACTGCTGGAAAGACTTGTGATATGACCACTCACTATAGTCATGAATTACTGGCGCTCCGACCGGGGTGATGCCCCCCTTCCGTTCCGCGCTCTAATCTGGTGCATGACACGTCGACCCGGATGCTGGCTCTCCCACATGACGGAGTAGTAAGAAGGAGCAAAGAATGATGCGTATATACTAGAACTATACTGCTCCCTCTGTTCCTAAATATAAGTCTTTCGAGAGATTTCATTATGGACCACATACGGAGAAAAATGAGTGAATCTACACATAAAATGCATCTATATACATCCGTATGTGGTCCACAGTGAAATATGTACGAAGACTTATATTTAGGAACGGAGGGAGTACTACTCAGGTCGGAGGAGTGCGAACCACGCAGCCCAGTGAACCAGCAGTAGAAAACAATGTGGTCATATGGCCATAAAAAACAATGTGCTACGGTCCACACTGTAGCAAGTACAGTATCACTCCTCTTTGTTTGGATCCCTGAGTTAGAGAGCTAGTTTGGGTTGAAATAGCCTCAAATTATCGAAACAAGAGGGGTTAGTTTGAGCTAGTTTGCTCTAACCCAGCTAAAAAAACTAGCCCGATGGAGAGGTTCTAATTGGGTTAGTTATCCTCGGTCCCACTAGAAGAGAACTAAAAAAATCTCCCCTGCCCGCACCAGATCGTCCCCCCCCCACCTATCACACGACTCCTCTCTGTTCCCCATAGGGTCGCTTGCCCTCTCTCTCCTCCGGCCGCCCTCTCTCCTCCGGCCGCCCTCTCCCTCCAGCCTTTGAAGGTCGCCCCGCTCCCCCTTCACTAGTCGTTTTTCTCCCTCTTTCATGCGCGGCGGCGGTGCATCTACCAGGGAGGTCGCGAGAGGGGTGAGTTTGTTCGTTCCTTCTCTATCTCACGGCCATATCAGTGATCTTGCTTGCTCTAGCGCTAATTCTGACTTGGAAAAGTAGATCCTGATCAAACATGGTATAGATTTGTGGTGCACGCAGGGAATTGTTTGATGCTGCTTGAGGAGGTAATAAATCTTTCTAGAGGCCCAAAGATTCAGGTCACCTTTCTAGGTATTTCAATTTCAGGCTTGCATTATTTCTAGAGGCCCAAAGATTTAGTTCACCTTTCTAGGTATTTCAATTTTAGGCTTGCATTATTTCTAGAGGCCCAAAGATTCAGTTCACCTTTCTAGGTATTTAAGTTTCAGGCTTGCATTATTTCTAGAGGCCCAAAGATTCAGTTCACCTTCCTAGGTATTTTAGTTACAGGCTTGCATTATTTCTAGAGGCCCAAAGATTAAGTTCCCAGTCGGCCGCAAGCGGCCCTGCTACCCATGCTGGTGTCAACCTCAACTCACAAGGGGCGGCGTTGGAGGGGTTCCCGGGGCTTGGACTCTATAGATCCTTCCTCCAGAGCGACAATGGAGAGCTCCTCCCTTGGTGCGTGAGGGGCTCCGGGCTCCCTCCCTATCATGAATGACTTCTGTGATGAGTGAGCTCATTCTTTGTTTCATGAAGTGTTTTTTTATTTTGTGAAGCTTGATTGACGACTTGTATGTTTAAGTGGGATATCTCATTTGTATGGACAAAGTAAAAATTATCATGTTTTGCATGCTTGATTTGTATAGCTGGTTCGTTTATGTCAATTGTGAGCGGGAGGAGGCCACAGAAGAGCCGGCCACACCAAGAGGGTGCTTGGATCCAAGGGACTTATTTTAGTCTGACTAAAAATAGTCTCTTTAAGAGGCTAAAAGTTCCAAGCACCCCTGACTAAAGAGGGGCTAAAACTAGTCTTGAGACTAAAAAAAATTAGTCAGGGGTACCCCTACTAAAATGTGGATTAGTCATCCCTCTCCTCATTTAACTCCTCTCCTTTAACACAGGTGAGTTCTGGATTGGAGGGTTTGGAGGATAATAAATGCTCATTAACTTGATTTTAGTCTCTTTAGTATTTGGATCCAAGCATGGGTGAGGCTAGCAAGTTTTAGTCTCACTACTTTTAGTCATGGAACTAAAACGTATCAGAGCACCCTCCAAATCCGGTAGGAAATAGGGTCCAAAGTAGTCAAATGATTGAGATAGAGCATTTATTGTCAATCAAACCCTGCCATCCATACACCTCTTTGGTTTAGAGTTAGTTCAGGATTACAATCTAACTCTAACCTCTAACTGAGTTAGAGTTCTCCTCTTCTCGGTTCATCGCCATCATATTTTCCCCATTCCTGTGTTTTCAGTATCCTGCAAATCAAACAGGCCCTTTTTTGCGGGAAAAATCAAAGAGGCCCTTAGACTGATTTCGGTCCGGTCATTTTTTATAAACGTGTTATGACCAAAATTTAATGAACGTGCTCCGGTTTCTACGAGAATAATCCGATTTCATGTAGTAATTCATTCATTTATTTATTCTTCTGCGGGGGGTTTGCATGAAATTCGTGAGGTCTGAAATGTAAAGTACCCCGGCATATGCTCCGAGTTGTGCATGCACTACGACCCAGATGCTCTATGTCCCACATGTTGGCGAATGGGAGCACGTGGAAATGTCCTAGGAGTACATATAGGAGGATAAATGCGTCAAATAATATGTACTGTGAAGCGTAGCCATGGTTCGAAAAGGAGACCTAAAGTGATGACAGCTATAGGTGGCACGCAACCAACTAGTGGTACTAAACACGAGTCCCATCTGACAACAGCGTCCGTGCTACAGCTAGCTCTCCTCCCTCGTTTCTCTCTTCTAATTCTAAACTCGGCCGACGCCCGGTGGGCGGGGTGGGTTTGCTCAACTGCGGCCCCACCTCACAGTGAAAACGTTACGACTGGAATAAAAATGCCATATGCTCCCTCCGTTCATAATATAAGCCTTTTTAGATACTATTTCAAATGGAATACATCATACAGATGTATGTAGACATAGTTTAGAGTGTAGATTCGCTCATTTTCCTCCGTATGTAGTAGTCACTTGCTGGAATCTTTAGAAAGACTTATATTTGGGAACGAAGGGAGTACTATACTAATAAAACATTAAGGCCACGAGGCGATGTAGTGTTGGTTACAGGAGGCAAGAACAAAGAGATGCACCATCGACGACGTCCACCTCCTCGACTCAGGGCGCCGGCCCATTGAACGGCGCCTAAGTAGCAGCGGCTTTCGTGGCCAGGTCGACGTGCTTCTGAACAATGGCGTCCAAAGATTCCAGCCACTAGAAGAAGGCCAACGTCTTTCTATCCTCGCTTGCCTTGTAGTGGCCTATGTAGACGATTTCCTCGTAGACGTGGATGTGCAGGTCGACGGTTTCTTGCATGGCGAGGCGCTGCGTGGCGAGCGCGGCCTCGAGGTGCACATTCTTCGTCGCGACCTCCGGCACCTGTAGGGCCACCAAGGCTTGAAAGAGTTCGTCACCATGGAGGCCGATGAGGGTGGCAGGCAATGAAGAGCCTGGGAGCGCGGGCTGGAGCAGTACGGCAAGGTCGTCCGCGTGCTTCTTTACGGCGGTGAACTTGCGGATGGAGTTGACCATCATGTCGTCCATGCGAGAGGCGAAGCCGGCGTCGGCGAGGGCTACGATGCCTGCGGTCGCCAGCACCGTCTGGAAACGCTGCACGGTGCGGGGCCGCACGCCGGCACCTTGGATGATTTGGCACAGCCGACTGCCGCTCGCGTCCATCGCCTCCATAGGTGCTTGTGGCTTCTAGTCACTTGGTCTTGGATTGGAGTGAGCAGTGTTGCACAGAGACTTGGGAGTAGATGGATTGGAGTGGTGGGGCGCCTTTATTATATGAGAGTCCAAACTCTGTTGCATTCACATCGTGCTGGCTCTATTCTGCTTCTCCAATTAATTCCCTCTGCATGTAATTGAGGATGCATCATCGACCGTTCAACGTCTCGGGAACTGCTACCCTCTCCCACCTTGGCATTCAAGCACCTATGGACCCGTCGACGACGAGGTTCCTATGGTGACTTCATAAATTTCAAGATGATAGTGCCGTGCGTGTGTGCGTTCATAGGGGTGAGTGTATGCGCGTATATATGAGCGCTTGCGTCTGTACTGTGTAAAGAATTTAAATGCGTGTCAAAAAGAGACTAGTCAGTATACTCAATATTGTGCACCTCGGAGAGGAAAACTATAGAACTAGTACATATTTATTTATGGTGCAGATTCACTCACTACAAAAAAATACACTTCCGTGATGATACGTGTTTGTCACGGTAGGTCGCTTTTTTGTCATGCATGTACATCCATGACAAATTTATGACAGAATCAAGATAGTCATACCTGTGCTGTCGTACAAGTGTTCCATGACATTACCAAAATTATCATCACGGAAGTGTCCACTTCCATGATGATATATCGCGCGTCACAGAAGTGCTTTCGTCAAGGGTGACCGTCACATGGCATCCACCGTAACGGAACGCCGTTAAGCTATCGGGTCAGGTTTTGGATCCGATAACCCGTTAACAACCCCGACCAATGGAGATTTTCCACGTGTAAAATCATCATTGGCTGGAGGAAACACGTGTCGGCTCATCGTCGGGACAGATGTCATTCACTCACTGGACAGAAGGCGCCGATTATACGTAGACACATGGCACGGCCCAACAAGTTTAAATGGGCTGGCCCAACTAAAGGCCCACAAGATTTTGCGGACCATAATGAGCCGGCCCAGCTAAAGGCCCACGAGATTTTGCGGACCATAATGGGCTGGCCCATCTAAAGGCCCACAAGATTTTGCGGGCCATAATGGGCCGGCCCAGGTAAAGGCCCATAGGATTTTTGTGTGCCATAATGGGACGGCCCAGGTAAAGGCCCACAAGATTCTTGCGGGTCATAATGGGCCGGCCCAGCTAAAGGCCCATGAGATTTCGCCAACATTAATGGGCCGGCCCAACTGTAGGCCCACAAGATTTTGAGGACCCTAGTAGGCCGGCCCATTTATTGGCTGCCATGTTTTGGGCCAAATGTCGGGCCATATTTGATCTGGTCCATTAATGGCCTGCCACGCTCCGGGCCTAATAGTGGCCCATATGAGATCTGGCCCGTTAAAAGCCTACCACGTTCTGGGCCAAATTAGGGCCCAGATCAGGTCCGGCCCTTTGAGAGGCTTTGGGCTCAATTATGGCCCATATGAAATTCGGCCCGTCAACTGGACACTATGCTTTTGGCCCCACTTGCTAAAGGCCCACTTAGTAATTCGGCTTGATATTAGTTTTGGCCTGTTAAGGGCACGTTTAACATTTCGGCCCTATATTAATTTTGGCCAGTTAAAAGCCCGTCATATAGTTGGGCCTAACTACGGCCCGGTTTGCATCCGGCCTGCTCGCAGCCGATATTTGATTGGGCCAAACAAGGACCCAGACAATTTTGGCCTGTTAAAAGCCCGTGATTTGATTCGCACAATCATGGGCCGAGGTTCATTTCGGGCTGCTGCGTAACTAGTAGGAATTAAGAACAAACCTAATCTATACAATAAAGAAATTATGGTAGAGTAACTAAGAATAAACCTACACTACACAATAAAGGATTTAAGGTATATTACATCCACTGGGCATCGAAGTTCGCCACCAGTGATCATAAAGCACAACGAAGAAGCATATTACAAAAACTGGGCACCATTGCAGCGTAAAAAAATAATACTGAACCAAGACCACTTCCAAGATAGTTCAAGAAAGGTTAGGCTTGCGGGGGAACTGCTGCGCAAGCTGGTGAGCAAGGCTGCGAGACCGGCCTAGCATGTCGGTCATAGCTTCCAGGTGTAGCTGTTTAGCGATGAGGTTCTCATTGGTGTTCTCCGCAATCTTTCTTGGAGATAGGACTTCAAGTCGAAGTTGAGTTGCAGAATGCCTTTCTGCTAGAACTTGGGACTGAAGAAGTCGAGCTGATTCAGACAACGAATTATGTGAGCTTGTCTGACTGTTAGTCTCAAGTAACTTGAACACTGCATCAAGACAAGACTTTGGGGTTGTCTCGCTATCTTCAAGATGTTTTGCCTTCTTTGCTGCAATATATGTTGGGTTTGTCTCACAGCCTTCAGCGGAGTTGTGCATGCCATCAGGCATATCACCCTGAAACAAAGCAGAGAGATGACAGGTTTTGCACGTGTATAAACAAAGATGATAATTGTTCTGTCAATTCTATCCGATTTCAAATTAGAAAATAAAGAGTATGTTCAAAATATCAATAGCATAATTTGGCATTGTTCATAATGCGGGGAACTTCACCACACTACTGGATTACCATGTCAACATAACAAGCATAGATGAAGGGCAAAGAAAATCATTGTATCTATTTTGGATAATGTGCATGGCGTGTGGTTCATATCATCAGCCACATCAGTAAGATAAAACAGGAGATGACAAGGTGCAAACGTGGGCTGCTTCACCACACACTGGATTATAGATCCACAAAAACAAGCATACATATAGGGAGTATTAAGTAATGTGCATGGTATGAATAAGGAATTTGGTTTTACAAGTAAAACTTAGAACTTACGGTTCTTACGAACATGGATTTTGGTAGAAACAGCAAACTAAACAGCAGTAAACGATAGGGAGTATGAGCAAATTAAACAGCAGTTGAGGATAAAGGCTTTAGAAGGATGACTTACGTTAACAGTTAACACCGGCTTTATAATGCCCTTCTCCATGGCAAGGGAAGGATAACTCAAGAATTTCAGCACAGAATCTTCTTCATAAGCATTGCCTGTACTCTACATTTTGTAGAGAGTAATTATAGATATGATAATACTGGAAGGGATAGAGGATAATTAAGATAAGATGCAGATTGATGCTACATAATCAACTACCAATCCCTGGAAGTACAAGTGCTACAGGACAAAATGTACTGACAAGAGCAATGGGCTACACTTCTACACTGGCATTGCATGTGTATTCTACTTGTTGGTAAGATTAAATATAGATCTGATCTTTTTTAGTAAATGGTGGGCGAGGGAGATAAGATGCAGAATGCTACAAAATGAACCAATACCTCTTCCCATAATACAAGAGTATTTTGAACACTGGTGTACAGTACAAAACATTCTTATATTATAGGACGGAGGGAGTAGATGTTAATGTAAGTACAGTGACAGACCACGTTCAGTCCTTACAAGAGGACTGCAGAGCTAAACCTCTTCAAAAGCATTGGGTTGATTCTAAATTTATGTAAGAGTCCATACGGATCTTATAATGTCCACCAAATGGACGATTACGAGGCTAACATGTGTAGTGATGCTACATAATCAAACAGCTATGAAAGTAAGTATGGTCATACAGGGCAAGAGGTACTCACAAGAGCAATGCAGTGTGCAGTATAGTTGCGAGATTCTGTGGTCCCTTGAGAACGAATGTTCTTCTGCTAACAGTTTTCGTACAAGTGAGACATTAAGGCAAATGCAGAAATGTAGTTCAAATTGTGATGTGATATCATAGACAGTACCTTACGCTGCAGCCGAGACCAATGTGTAACAAGATTATTCCAGTCACCGTCGAATAAATGTAGCACCGGAGACTTTACAGAAATTTTGTTCATAGGCTTGCCATCGAAGTGCACTTGCCTCAGGTAGGAACGATACTTCATCAACGAGTGCTTGAAAAGCGCAACCAACCCTTGCTCGTCATCACAATCCAGTTTGCGCCTCGCCTATTTAAAAGAATGAAATCTTGTGTCTTCCGTCAGCAGAAACATATGCAGTAATGACCATGAATAACATTAGTACATTACTTACGCGTAAGTTGCGGAGGAAGACTGGAAATTGTTATGTGTCTGCGGTATAATCTTTCCATGAAGGAAAGATGCGAACAATGTTCCTGACAACAACATAAGCTTCGTCTTCTAAACTGGGAAGAAATGGAACAGGGGTCTATTTGCTGCAATTGGGGCTCTCTCTGGTTCGAAAAGGGATTTGGCAACTGGATTTGGTGTACTCTTTGCTAGAATGGGGGTTTTGCGTCGTACAGCTGTTGGGGAACGTAGTAATTTCAAAAATTTCCTACGCACACGCAAGATCATGGTGATGCATAGCAACGAGATGAGAGTATTGTCTACGTACCCTCGTAGACCAGGAGCGGAAGCGTTGACGCAATGTAGAGGAAGTAGTCGTACTTCTTCACGATCCAACCGATCCAAGTACCGAACGTACGGCACCTCCGAGTTCTGCACACGTTCAGCTCGATGACGTCCCTCGAACTCCGATCCAGCCGAGTGTTGAGGGAGAGTTTCGTCAGCACGACGGCGTGGTGACGATGATGATGTTCCACCGACGCAGGGCTTCGCCTAAGCTTCGCAACGGTATAATCGAGGTGTAATTTGGTGGAAGGGGGCACCGCACACGGCTAAGGAAAGATCTCAAGGATCAACTTGTGTCCCATGGGGTGCCCCCTGCCCCTGTATATAAAGGAGGGAAGGGGAGGGGCTGGCCGGCCAACAAGGGGCGCGCCAGGGGGTCCTACTCCTACTAGGAGTAGGATTCCTCCCCCCAATCCTAGTCCAACTAGGGTTTGACCAAGGGGGAAGGGAGAGAGAGGGGGGCGCCCCCTTCTCCTAATCCTAATAGGACTAGGGAAGGGGGGAAGGTGCGGCCAGCACTTGGGCCCCTTTCTCTCCTTTCCACTAAGGCCCATCAAGGCCCATTGACCCCCCCGGGGGGTTCCGGTAACCCCCCGGTACTCCGGTAAAATTCCCAATTTCACCCGGAGTGATTCCGGAGTCCAAACATAGGCTTCCAATATATCAATCTTTATGTCTCGACCATTTCGAGACTCCTCGTCACGTCCGTGATCTCATCCGGGACTCCGAACAACCTTCGGTACATCAACATCATAAAACTCATAGTAACTGTCATCGAAACGTTAAGCGTGCGGACCCTACGGGTTCGAGAACTATGTAGACATGACCAAGACACCTCTCCGGTCAATAACCAATAGCGGGACCTGGATGCCCATATTGGCTCCTACATATTCTACGAAGATCTTTATCGGTCAGACCGCATAACAACATACGTTGTTCCCTTTGTCATCGGTATGTTACTTGCCCGAGATTCGATCGTCGGTATCCAATACCTAGTTCAATCTCGTTACCGGCAAGTCTCTTTACTCGTTCCGTAATACATCATCTCACAACTAACACATTAGTTGCAGTGCTTGCAAGGCTTATGTGATGTGCATTACCGAGAGGGCCCAGAGATACCTCTCCGACAATCGGAGTGACAAATCCTAATCTCGAAATACGCCAACCCAACATGTACCTTCGGAGACACCTGTAATGTACCTTTATAATCACCCAGTTACGTTGTGACGTTTGGTAGCACCCAAAGTGTTCCTCAGGCAAACGGGAGTTGCATAATCTCATAGTCATAGGAACATGTATAAGTCATGAAGAAAAGCACTTAGCAACAAACTATACGATCAGGTGCTATGCTAATGGAATGGGTCATGTCAATCAGATCATTCAACTAATGATGTGACCTCGTTAATCAAATAACAACTCTTTGTTTATGGTTAGGAAACATGACCATCTTTGATTAACGAGCTAGTCAAGTAGAGGCATACTAGTGACACTCTGTTTGTCTATGTATTCACACATGTATTATGTTTCCAGTTAATACAATTCTAGCATGAATAATAAACATTTATCATGATATAAGGAAATAAATAATAACTTTATTATTGCCTCTAGGGTATATTTCCTTCAGTCTCCCACTTGCACTAGAGTCAATAATCTAGATCACATCACCATGTGATTAACATCAATAGTTCACATCATCATGTGATTAACTCCCATAGTTTCACATCGATATGTGACCAACACCCAAAGGGTTTACTAGATTCAGTAATCTAGTTCACATCGCTATGTGTTTAATACCCAAAGAGTACTACGGTGTGATCATGTTTTGCTTGTGAGAGAAATTTAGTCAACGGGTCTGCCACATTCAGATCCGTTATGTATTTTGCAATTTTCTATGTCTACAATGCTCTGCACGGAGCTACTTTAGCTAATTGCTCCCACTTTCAATATGTATCTAGATTGAGACTTAGAGTCATCCAGATTAGTGTCAAAACTTGCATCGATGTAACCTTTTACGACGAACCTTTTTGTCACCTCCATAATCGAGAAACATATCCTTATTTCACTAAGGATAATTTTGACCGCCGTCCAGTGATCTACTCCTAGATCACTATTGTACTCCCGTGCCAATCTCAGGGTAGGGTATACAATAGGTCTGGTACACAGCATGGCATACTTTATAGAACCTATGGCCAAAGCATAGTGAATGACTTTCATTCTCTTTCTATCTTCTGCCGTGGTCGTGCTTTGAGTCTTACTCTATTTCATACTTTGTAACACAGGCAAGAACTCTTTCTTTGACTGTTCCATTTTGAACTACTTCAAAATCTTTTCAAGGTATGTACTTATTGAAAAACTTATCAAGCGTCTTGATCTATCTCTATAGATCTTGATGCTCAATATGTAAGCAGCTTCACCGAGGTCCTTCTTCGAAAAAACTCCTTTCAAATACTCCTTTATGCTTCACAGAATAATTCTACATTATTTCCGATCAATAATATGTCATTTACATATACTTATCAGAAATGTTGTAGTGCTCCCACTCACTTTCTTGTAAATACAGGCTTCACCGCAAGTCTGTATAAAACTATATGCTTTGATTAACTTATCAAAGCGTATATTCCAACTCCGAGATGCTTGCACCAGTCCATAGATGGATCGCTGGAGCTTGCATATTTTGTTAACACCTTCAGGATTGACAAAACCTTCTAGTTGCATCATATACACCTCTCCATTAAGGAATGCAGTTTTGTTTATCCATTTGCCAGATTTCATAAAATGTGGCAATTGCTAACATGATTCGGACAGACTTTAAGCATCGCTACGGGTGAGAAAGTCTCATCGTAGTCAATCCCTTGAACTTGTCGAAAACCTTTTGCAACAAGTCGAGCTTTATAGATAGTAACATTACCATCAGCGTCAGTCTTCTTCTTGAAAATCCATTTATTCTCAATTGCTTGCCGATCATCGGGCAAGTCAACCAAAGTCCACACTTTGTTCTCATACATGGATCCCATCTCAGATTTCATGGCCTCAAGCCATTTTGTGGAATCTGGGCTCACCATCGCTTCTTCATAGTTCATAGGTTCATCATGTTCCAGTAACATGACTTCCAGAATAGGATTACCGTACCACTCTGGTGCGGATCTTGCTCTGGTTGATCTACGAAGTTCTGTAGAAACTTGATCTGAAGTTTCATGATCATGATCATTAGCTTCCTCCCTATTTGGTGTAGGTGTCATAGAAACTGATTTCTGCGATGTACTACTTCTCAATAAGGGAGTAGATACAGTTATCTCATCAAGTTCTACTTTCCTCCCACTCACTTCTTTCGAGAGAAACTCCTTCTCTAGAAAGTTTCCGAATTTAGCAACAAATATCTTGCCTTCGGATTTGTGATAGAAGGTGTATCCAACAGTTTCCTTTGGATATCCTATGAAGACACATTTCTCCGATTTGGGTTCGAGCTTATCAGGTTGAAGCTTTTTCACATAAGCATCGCAGCCCCAAACTTTAAGAAACGACAACTTTGGTTTCTTGCTAAACCACAGTTCATATTGTGTCGTCTCAACGGACTTAGATGGTGCCCCTTTTAACGTGAATGCAGCTATCTCTAATGCATGATCCCAAAATGATATTGGTAAATCGGTAAGAAACATCATAGATTGTACTATATCCAATAAAGTACGGTTATGACGTTCGGACACACCATTATGCTGTGGTGTTCCAGGTGGCATGAATTTGTGAAACTATTCCACATTGTTTTAATTGAAGACCAAACTCGTAACTCAAATATTTGTCTCCGCGATCAGATCGTAGAAACCTTATTTTCTTGTCACGATGATTTTCACTTCACTCTAAAATTCTTTGAACTTTTCAAACGTTTCAGACTTATGTTTCATCAAGTAGATATACCATTATCTGCTCAAATCATCTGTGAAGGTTAGAAAATAATGATACTTGTCGCGAGCCTTAATATTCATCGGACCATATACATCAGTATGTATGATTTCCAACAAATCTGTTGCTTGCTCCATTGTTCCGGAGAACGGCGTTTTAGTCATCTTGCCCAAGAGGCATGGTTCGCAAGCATCAAGTGATTCATAATCAAGTGATTCCAAAATCCCATCAGCATGGAGTTTCTTCATGCGCTTTACACCAATATGACCTAAACGGCAGTGCCACAAATAGGTTGCACTATCATTATTAACTTCGCATCTTTTGGTTTCAATATTATGAATATGTGTATCACTACGATCGAGATCCAAATGAACTATTTTCATTGGTGTGTATGACCATAGAAGGTTTTATTCATGTAAACAGAACAACAATTGTTCTCTAACTTAAATGAATAACTGTATTGCAATTAACATGATCAAATCATATTCATGCTCAACGCAAACACCAAATAACACTTATTTAGTTTCAACACTAATCCCGAAAGTATAGGGAGTGTGTGATGATGATCATATCAATCTTGGAACCACTTCCAACACACATCGTCACCTTGCCCTTTAACTAGTCTTTGTTCATTCTGCAACTCCCGTTTCGAGTTACTAATCTTAGCAACTTGAACTAGTACCAAATACTGAGGGGTTGCTATGAACACTAGTAAAGTACACATCAATAACATGTATATCAAATATACTTATATTCACTTTGCCATCCTTCTTATCCGCCAATCACTTGGGGTAGTTCCGCTTCCAGTGACCAGTCCCTTTGCAGTAGAAGCACTTAGTCTCAGGCTTAGGACCAGACTTGGGCTTTTTCACTTGAGCAGCAACTTGCTTGCCGTTCTTCTTGAAGTTCCCCTTCTTTCCTTTTGCCCTTTTCTTGAAACTAGTGATCTTGTCAACCATCAACACTTGATGTTTTTCTTTGATTTCTACCTTCGCCGAATTTAGCATCGCGAAGAGCTTGGGAATATTTTCCGTTATCCCTTGCATATTATAGTTCATCACGAAGTTCTACTAACTTGGTGATGGTGACTAGAGAATTCTGTCAATCACTATCTTATCTGGAAGATTAACTCCCACTTGATTCAAGCGATTGTAGTACCCAGACAATCTGAGCACATGCTCACTAATTGAGCGATTCTCCTCCATATTTTAGCTATAGAACTTTGTTGGAGACTTCATATCTCTCAACTCGGGTATTTGTTTGAAATATTAACTTCAACTCCTGGAACATCTCATATGGTCCATGACGTTCAAAACGTCTTTGAAGTCCCGATTCTAAGCCGTTAAGCATGGTGCACTAAACTATTAAGTAGTCATCATATTGAGCTAGCAAACGTTCATAACGTCTGCATCTGCTCCTGCAATAGGTCCGTCACCTAGCGGTGCATCAAGGACATAATTCTTCTGTGCAGCAATGAGGATAAACCTCAGATCACGGATCCAATCCGCATCATTGCTACTAACATTTTTCAACACAATTTTCTCTAGGAACATATCAAAATAAACACATGAAAGCAACAACGCGAGCTATTGATCTACAACATAGATATGCTAATACTACCAGGACTAAGTTCATGATAAATTTTAGTTCAATTAATCATATTACTTAAGAACTCCCACTTAGATAGACATCCCTCTAATCTTCTAAGTGATCACGTGATCCAAATCAACTAAACCATGTCCGATCATCACGTGAGATGGAGTAGTTTCAATGGTGAACATCACTATGTTGATCATATCTACTATATGATTCACGCTCGACCTTTCGGTCTCCGTGTTCCGAGGTCATATCTTATATGCATAGCTCGTCAAGTATAACCTGAGTATTCCGCGTGTGCAACTGTTTTGCACCCGTTGTATTTGAACGTAGAGCCTATCACACCCGATCATCACGTGGTGTCTCAGCACGAAGAACTTTCGCAACGGTGCATACTCAGGGAGAACACTTCTTGATAATTTAGTGAGAGATCATCTTATAATGCTACCGTCAATCAAAGCAAGATAAGATGCATAAAAAGATAAACATCACATGCAATCAATATAAGTGATATGATATGGTCATCATCATCTTGTGCTTGTGATCTCCATCTCCGAAGCACCGTCATGATCACCATCGTCACCGGCGCGACACCTTGATCTCCATCGTAGCATCGTTGTCGTCTCGCCAATCTTATGCTTCCACGACTATCACTACCGCTTAGTAATAAAGTAAAGCATTACATCGCGATTGCATTGCATACAATAAAGCGACAACCATATGGCTCCTGCCAGTTGCCGATAACTCAGTTACAAAACATGATCATCTCATACAATAAAATTTAGCATCATGTCTTGACCATATCACATCACAACATGCCCTGCAAAAACAAGTTAGACGTCCTCTACTTTGTTGTTGCAAGTTTTACGTGGCTGCTACGGGCTTAAGCAAGAACTCATCTTACCTACGCATCAAAACCACAACGATAGTTTGTCAAATAGACTCCGTTTTAACCTTCTCAAGGACCGGGCGTAGCCACACTCGGTTCAACTAAAGTTGGAGAGACAGTCTTCCGCAAGCCATCTATGTGCAAAGCACGTCGAGGGAACCGGTCTCGCGTAAGCGTACGCGTAAGGTTGGTCCGGATCGTCTCGTCCAACAATACCGCTGAACCAAAGTATGACATGCTGGTAGGCAGTATGACTTGTATCGTCCACAACTTACTTGTGTTCTACTCGTGCAAATAACATCAAACCATAAAAACCTAGGCTCGGATGCCACTGTTGGGGAACGTAGTAATTTCAAAAATTTCCTACGCACACGCAAGATCATGGTGATGCATAGCAACGAGATGAGAGTATTGTCTACGTACCCTCGTAGACCAGGAGCGGAAGCGTTGACGCAATGTAGAGGAAGTAGTCGTACTTCTTCACGATCCAACCGATCCAAGTACCGAACGTACGGCACCTCCGAGTTCTGCACACGTTCAGCTCGATGACGTCCCTCGAACTCCGATCCAGCCGAGTGTTGAGGGAGAGTTTCGTCAGCACGACGGCGTGGTGACGATGATGATGTTCCACCGACGCAGGGCTTCGCCTAAGCTTCGCAACGGTATAATCGAGGTGTAATTTGGTGGAAGGGGGCACCGCACACGGCTAAGGAAAGATCTCAAGGATCAACTTGTGTCCCATGGGGTGCCCCCTGCCCCTGTATATAAAGGAGGGAAGGGGAGGGGCTGGCCGGCCAACAAGGGGCGCGCCAGGGGGTCCTACTCCTACTAGGAGTAGGATTCCTCCCCCCAATCCTAGTCCAACTAGGGTTTGACCAAGGGGGAAGGGAGAGAGAGGGGGGCGCCCCCTTCTCCTAATCCTAATAGGACTAGGGAAGGGGGGAAGGTGCGGCCAGCACTTGGGCCCCTTTCTCTCCTTTCCACTAAGGCCCATCAAGGCCCATTGACCCCCCCGGGGGGTTCCGGTAACCCCCCGGTACTCCGGTAAAATTCCCAATTTCACCCGGAGTGATTCCGGAGTCCAAACATAGGCTTCCAATATATCAATCTTTATGTCTCGACCATTTCGAGACTCCTCGTCACGTCCGTGATCTCATCCGGGACTCCGAACAACCTTCGGTACATCAACATCATAAAACTCATAGTAACTGTCATCGAAACGTTAAGCGTGCGGACCCTACGGGTTCGAGAACTATGTAGACATGACCAAGACACCTCTCCGGTCAATAACCAATAGCGGGACCTGGATGCCCATATTGGCTCCTACATATTCTACGAAGATCTTTATCGGTCAGACCGCATAACAACATACGTTGTTCCCTTTGTCATCGGTATGTTACTTGCCCGAGATTCGATCGTCGGTATCCAATACCTAGTTCAATCTCGTTACCGGCAAGTCTCTTTACTCGTTCCGTAATACATCATCTCACAACTAACACATTAGTTGCAGTGCTTGCAAGGCTTATGTGATGTGCATTACCGAGAGGGCCCAGAGATACCTCTCCGACAATCGGAGTGACAAATCCTAATCTCGAAATACGCCAACCCAACATGTACCTTCGGAGACACCTGTAATGTACCTTTATAATCACCCAGTTACGTTGTGACGTTTGGTAGCACCCAAAGTGTTCCTCAGGCAAACGGGAGTTGCATAATCTCATAGTCATAGGAACATGTATAAGTCATGAAGAAAAGCACTTAGCAACAAACTATACGATCAGGTGCTATGCTAATGGAATGGGTCATGTCAATCAGATCATTCAACTAATGATGTGACCTCGTTAATCAAATAACAACTCTTTGTTTATGGTTAGGAAACATGACCATCTTTGATTAACGAGCTAGTCAAGTAGAGGCATACTAGTGACACTCTGTTTGTCTATGTATTCACACATGTATTATGTTTCCAGTTAATACAATTCTAGCATGAATAATAAACATTTATCATGATATAAGGAAATAAATAATAACTTTATTATTGCCTCTAGGGTATATTTCCTTCAACAGCTGGTGCTATGTCAACTGGCATAATCATACTGTTTGCTGCAGTTGGGGTCTGCTGAGTTGGGGCATCAGAAATGACCAGTGTAGTAGGGCTAGAGTCTGCTAGAGTTGGGGTATTTTGTGGGTTAGGTGATATTGCAACTACACCTAATGGGCTATTTGATTTATCAGGTGCCACTACCTTTTACAAATACTTTGCTTGTGCTCCTCCACGATCAGCAATCACCCTCTTCTTTTTGAACGTCTGATACATAAGAACATCATTTGAATGGATAAATATGGTATGATGACAGATGGAATATGTACTGAAAATGGATAGGCAGGGCGTATTCACATACACGATGTGTAAACTAAGCTAATAGCAGTTCAACAAAGTAGAAGCAATGCAAAGCATCAGTTGCAAGATCTGTGCGAGCAATGTAACCTTGGAAAGTTAGAGCAAGTACCTTGATGGGTGAATAAGATAGGGCATCGTCCTCTGACTCCTCCACTAGCGAGCTACATTCACTTAGGTCTCCCTCTAGATCAGAATCACTGTTAGGATCATATTCTGAGCATGAATCTGTAGGTGGAGAGTGTTTGCATTGCATTGCATCCAGACTTGATTTCAGTCCCTTAATGCCAAGTTTGACAGCCATGGCATTGTTCTGCTTTATTCTTTTCATGCGCGCAAGCTCATAATCATTATGATGCTGTTCAGAATCTGAGATTCATGAAAACATAAAAAATAGTCAGATTATCTATGGAATGCATTGCGGTTTCAACTCGAAGAGTGTCTCCCTATAAACCCCTGCATATGCAAAGTTCACCTCCCCAACCGTGCTGACCAGACCACACACAAAGATACAAACCCGAGCGGTGAACATGCATTTTCGAAACTAATTTAGGAACATTTAGCTGACCAATTAAACAACTCTGCTTTAATAATATCAGATTCGTATTTGAACAACTAAGCTTGTTTAGCTTGATGGGTGGAGCGGTGTTATTATGACACAAAGCACGTATTCTGATAGTATAGTGATCATAAAAGGGGGAAACTCTAAGCATATATTTTTTTAGCAAAAGAGGGTTTCCCCTCTGATTTCTATTAAAGAAACCACCACGGAACCAACATGATCAATTAAACCCTAAGCATTAAACCGTATTATGGCTGTGCCATGGCAGATTTGAAGCTGCAAACCGGAGAAATGATATTTAGCATCCATTGTTTGCTTCGAACTAAGAACTAAATTCTAAGAGCTGAAAAGAAAGTAGATTAACCAAGTTAAGATCTATTTTCTGGTTGAGATCAAAAAGTTGAGGAGATATGAAGTACCACCTCTCCTGCGGTGCCGTGTAGGCATCGGGGGTGCGATGGCTGTCGGTGGCATTGAAGCAGATCTGCGACGGTAGACGGGTGCATCGGGGGATAAGTCCCGTTGCGGTGGAAGAGAAGGTCATGTGAGCGGCCCCGGCAAAGAGAACGACGGCGCCGATGAAGCGAGATTACGCGATGCAAGGCTATTGGTCCGTCGCCATGGATGAGAAACGTCCATCTCTAGCAGTGGACGACACGGTCTTGGTAGGCGCTCCGGCATGGTGGAGGACGGTGGCGATGCATGTGGTGGAGGACGACGGCGATGGTTGGGGTGGCGAACAGAGGCTGGTGTGGGAATGGGGTGTTCTAGCGCGGACGGTGTATGAATGGGAAAATGGAGAGAGAGGTACAGGGAACCATGTTTTTGGGACGCGCCTGTCTGAAATATGGGGAAGTTATGAACTTATCCCCCGTTTCAAATTTGGACGTCTCGTCGGTTGGGGATAGGACGGTAATCTCGCATCTCCCAAATATTTGCCGGTAACTATTTCGGGCGAGGAGAGGGTGTTTTCCCGCCCACGGTTGGCGCCCACGGTGTATGAACGGGGCTGACAGGTAGGGCGGTTGTGTCACGTCTGATGGAAGTTACACATCTACCCCTATTTAAAATATTAGCCTACATCTATTTCGGACGAGGAGAGTTTGTTTTGCCGCCCACGGTTGGCACCCACGGTGTATGAATGGGGAATGGAGGGAGAAACAGAGGTCTTTCGGACGAGCTTGAATCAAATGAGTTTTGCCGCCCATGTTTGATGCCCACTGTGTCGGAATGGGCTCAGAGGCGGTCGTGTCACGTCTAATTGAAGTTACTAACCTACCCCTATTTAGAGCAGTGGAAATCGGGCCGATGGATTGTCCGTGTAATGGGTAGACAGTAATTTCCATCTCCCAAACACTTGGCTTCGGGCAGCCGATGTGGGAGTGGACATTTTGCTGTTTCTTTCGAATTTTGGGACAATAAGAATCCACGTTTACCCTGGCAACTAAATTCGAATCCATTTTGTATTCCTATATGAATCTTTATAAATTATTCTATGTGTTTTTATATATCTTCAAAAGGACGTCAAAGATGTATTCCACTTTCATATATGAATATTGTTTACAAATGCCGATACTCAAATTCAGAAACAAGAATCCAGTTTAAGGTGAATTCGAATATTTGGAACACTTTATGTCCAACTCAAATGTCACATGCAGCATAATGTGTACTCCCATTTAGATATGTACACAAGCGATGTATCAAGATTGAAATACCGAGTCAATCAACCAAGAATGTATGGAACTAACAGACATATAAACACTTATAGAGTATATGGATCAATAATATCAACTAACATACATAAGCCAGGCCGCTGTACTTTTGTTTGCTACAACAACATCCATTTTTTAGCCAGCATCTTGGCCCTTTCCGATGCGTCCCACTTATGGTCCATCTATACTACTATTGTTGAACGCACATTCAGCCCGATTGGCATATTTGTAGGTCTGGCACAGCAATCCAAATGAAATGTCTCCGAGTCTTATCAATTAATAGACTTGTGCTCAAATAAAATTACAAACAAAAAAACAATTATTACATGATCTCTAAAACAAATGGTTTGATTGATTACATGAACAGACAACACAAAGGTTATTCAACTATGGAAAGAACATTTCACCTATGATTTACCAATTAGGAATTTAATTTCCTTTTTTCCTTTAGGACCTTAACAATCTAGTCAGTCTCAGCTTGCTTCGTTTTGAAATCCACCAAATATTTAATGGTTGTCTTGAGTACTGCTTGTGATTGTGTTGTTTGCTTCCTCAACATGTCAACTTCATCTCTAAGAGCAGAAGCAGAATCTCTTTCTACCACTAGTTTAGCCTCTAGAGCATCAGATGTTGACAATTCATAACGCACGATTGGGCCGGCGCCACTACTGTGGGATGATGCAACGTCCATGGGGACCTCGCTCTTTGATCTTGGGCTAACCTGTTTTGCCATTAAAGTTCCGATTGGATTCAGAAAAGTTGAAGTTAGCAAAACATCTCAACTGGGAGTTATAACAGCAAACCAGTTAAACAAACAAGGAATTAAAGAGTTTCAATTGGATGCTGAAAACTAGTTATTAACATCATTGTAACCCGCTGTTGCAGCAACAAAGCAGTTAAACAAACAAGTAGATATTTAAGTTAAGGCAAACAGGTAATTCTTAACAGTAAGTATCAAACACATAGATAGGCGCAATCTACAATATGATTAACAGGTTGTGCCATTATGTAATCAGTGGCAAACTAAATTAAGCCAAGCAACATAATTGAACAATTTTGCAATAAGTGGCTAACTAAAATTCCGAGAAGCAGGTAACTGAACTTACACTAGTTCTTTGTACACGCACACTGCACCTTCTTTTTCGCTTACAAGGTTGTACGAAGGAGTCCATGGCATCAATTGCTTGGATACGCAGTCCCAATACTTCTTTCTTCCCACACTGCATGGGTAAGTCGATTGGTTAATCTGGTAAGATGGTGCGTCCTTGATATGTTATATGAGGACGTGTAGTCAGACTAGTTGTAGCCAAACACATCACACTGGCTTTTACTGTATATTTCATGCGATTACTTTTGGCATATCGAGATCTAAGCAATCTACAATAGGATGAAAAGAGTGGCATCCTTCACATTATTGGCGAACTCAGTTCATAGAAACAAGCAATTCAACCATTCTGTGGGTAAATCAAAAGCGCAACTGGAATATTTTTCACTATCCAATCATACACGCAAAAAGGGGCGACGCCACCATAGGGGCTGGTATGGGCGGCCGCCTCAGGTGGCTGGAAAGTGTGCACCTAGTTTGAGTCGTCCAGGTTGGCCCACGCTAGTTTTGTTCGTCCCAACACAAGAGCAGGCAATGTAAAAATGAATAAAAATGTTTGAATTTGGATGGGCCAATAACATAAGTGCAAGGCAGGCCCTATAGCAGGCTCGCGGCCCAAACGAGCGCCTCCCATATCGATCGACAGCAGGAAAAATCCCAATTCATTCGCTCCAGCCTCCAGTCTGGTTTGCTCCTAACCTAGCCGCCGCTGGACAGACCGACACAGCACTTCCTCGAGCCCTCGTTGGAGGGTGGTCATCGGGATTCAAGCAAACAGAAGGACAAGAAGATGAAGATCCAACCCTGGGTGTAGCCTGCGTGGGAGGCAGTGGCGGCAGCACAGGCATGGCATCGAGCTTGCGCAAACGGACAGTCGCAGCTTGCAAGAGTAGCATGCGCAACGAGCAGGTACATCACATCCCTGATTATATCTAATTCAACTCTTTAATTTCTGGCCAATAGTTAAACCTGACGGTGTTGTAAAACTGCTTGTATGTAGGCAATCTATGCTAAAATGAAACCAATTTCTACTTATTTTATAACTCCCCCAATCAATACTGAACTGACTGAATCTGATGTATCTAATCAAGTTTCCGGTGCAAACATACAAGCTCATGTTGTTCTTGAGCCTGAAGTGTCTAATGAACAGACTGCTAATGAAGGATTTGATGCAAACATTTTACATGCTCCTGGTGATGAACATATAGTGTCTAATGAGGGATCTAATGCAAGCATTTTGCAAGCTCATTGAAGGATTTAGTGTCTAATGATGATCTACTATGTTGAGAGAGACAGAGATTTGCAGGCATTGATGACAAGCAAATTATAGTGCATTTTCATAGCTTGAGGAAACGTCGAGGCCATCTACCAGAAAGTCCCGTATCACGACAACATAGCATAAATACTTTTCTAATATGTTGTTTGAAACTATTGGCATACTTGTGCAGGATAGATATATTGGTATGCAGTTTGCGCACTGGTTATACGTGCAATTACACTTCGATATTTTCAGCCAGAGAACGAATAATTCAAGCAGGTACAGACCATGTTTGTAGTCCTTGTACACCATGTTGCATTTTGTGTTTTTTGGTGCTTGCATCATTTAGTGTTTATAATCTGAACTACTTTGGATCATTAGCTGGTTTTCAAAGTGCATGTAGCTTCACATTTCTCAAGTTATGTTGATTTCCGGAGTGCAAGTGCCTTCGTATTTTTTAAGTTAAATGTTCGCCCCTGGTAACTTGAATTCCTGGATCAGCCACTTCACACAAATCATACACGAATGCCAGTACGAATTAAATGAAATGTAGGGACTTACGCTAGCTCGTTGTACAGGCTCACTGCAGCTCTGCTTGCGCTTGGGATGTTCCATGTACAAGTCCATGTTACCACTTGATTGGATGTGCAGGCCTTGTGCTCCTTGCATCCCCCTCTGCATTTTTGACACGGCGAATGGTTGATCAAATAAGAGGAATCGACCTTGATGTTGTACCGGAGGACAGATACTTACAAGATTATACGGGTGTGCAGGATGTGTACCAGATCCCGTAGCGCCGTCATGCTTCGCTAAAATATGGATTTGCTTGTTTCAGATGATATCTCCAGAAGAAATAAGAGTTAAGGTCAGAGTTGCATAGGCGTGTAAGCTAAGAGAGCAGTGAAAGGATATCCAAACATCGTCGGAACAGTGCACAAGGGAGTGATGTGTGGATACCTAGTTCGCGTCGGCATATGGGCATGCTCGCCTAGCTAGAGTGCGGGTCACTTCAGAGCCGTTGAGGGTGATGCGCTGGCGTTGGCTGGCCGCGCACGGATGCAGATCTTGAGTGGCAGCGGAGCGCTACGATGTGGTGGACGAGACCGTTGGTGAAGCCCCAACGGCCTCGGGGGGCGGAGGTGCGATGATGTGCTCGGTGAAGTAGCCCCGGTGAGCTGGCAGACGGCGTCGGTGAAGCACACTTGATGCGGTGGAACTCGGTGTCTGTGAGGCACGTCGGTTGCGGCGGCCGACGTTGTCGGTGGACCACCCGGTGCGTGGACGAGGGCGTAAATGAGCTAGCTCCGGTTCGGTGGTGAAGCGCGACCATCATCTTCGTCGTCGTCGTCCGGCACAGAGGTGGGGAACGGTGGGGAAAGAGACGAGACGAGGGGCGATTCGAGGGTTGGCGGCGAATTAGGGATTTGAGCAATCTGGGCGCGGAAGGGGATGGTGGAGAAGAGAGATTTTGCAGGGCTGGAATTGGGGCCGCCGGATATTTCAATCCGAAACATGGAAGCGCAAAATTATATTGTCGTCGTCTTTTGGGGGGGAGGGGGGTGGGTGGCTGGGTGCTACGCGTCCGTCCGACACACGCGACCACCCCGACAGGACTATGCTTCGGTGCCTTAAGGCACCTGCCTTTGTGTCGATGACATATGGGCCCAACAGGGGGCTGGCCCACATGTCAGTGACCCAAAGGCAGCTGCCTTTAAGGCAACGAAGCAACGTCCACCCCGACACGACCCTGGTTTGCCTGGTGCGCCTACATTTGAGAATGCAAACGAATCTTCTTTCATTTGCAAACGAATCTGTATGTATTACCATGCCCGTGTTTTCCTTGCAATCATTAGTCATTCGAAACGAGATACTCCATCCGTTCACTTTTGTAAGTCGTTTCAGACAACTTAAAATGAACTGTTTTGCACATTGTTTGAAATGTCTTCAAGGTCTTATAAAAGTGAACAGAGGGAGTACTATAAATTAATTCCTGAGGAGTTATTTGAAAAAAATTGAAACGGTACCCACGCTAACGTGGATTAGACTGTGTGTCACATAATTAGTTATTTGAATTAGAGTGTGTGTCACGTAGTTACTTATTTGAATTAGAGTGTGTGTCACGTACCGATCTCCAATTCTAACGTGGATTTCGCATTTCACTGTATCCACGCTACTTTTTTAATACAAACTCATATGTATATGATGAACACCATGGTAGTGAGAAAACGTTTGGATGGATTCAAACATATGACCTACAAAATAGCACAACAAACTGAGTTAACGTTAACTTTTCGAAACTTAGTATGGCACGAATTCGAAATAATTACCCGTATGCCTGGTCCTCCGTTCAAATCTTACAATGTACACCGAATTGAAACATCGATATTAAGTCACACACTATGTACATTCAAATGTTGTTTTTAGGCCCCCCCCCCCCCGCACAAACGCTACATACTTCCTGTATCGGTCAATCTTCCTCTCCTAACCACCTTAGGAAGCTATCGGTTTCCAACACACGTTCATTCTTTCTCTCCATGTTTCGATCTCTAAGTCTCTCAACTAGACAACCCCTTTTTCCACTCTTTTACCAAATGTATTTACCTCACACACCCGCCATTGCACCCCCATGCCGAGCTCTCTCTCTCTCCCCCCTCTCCCTCTCACCCTCTCGCGCTGAATACATGCATTGCCTATCTAGCCCCCCAACCTCTCGTGCATGCGCACGCACGCACGTTGTATATCTAGGTCACTCCCTCGAGACTATCTCGCTCTTTCTTCCGCACGGCGGGCCACACTCGCTCAATCTCGCTCTCTTTATGTGAGTCTCGTTTAACCACGTTTTCTTTCACACACAAATGATATATCTCCCTGTTTGGGCCTCGATCGACACACACTATACTCTCTCACGCAGATTGTCTATCTAGGTCAGTCCATCCAAGCCGCCACCACTCTTTCGACCTCATGGTGGGCCACGCTCACTCAATCTCTCTCTCTCTCTCTCTCTCTCTCTCCGTTTGTCTCGATTGACCTCGCTCTTTCTCGGACAAAAACGATATATCCCCATGTTTGAGCCCAATTCGACCTATTCACATTGTATACTCTCTCACGCACATCGTCTATCTAGGTCACTCTCTCCAACCCGTCTCACTCTTTCGATCGCACGACGACCCGATGTGATCGGTTGACCTTGCTTCCTCCCACGTACAAAATATATCTACACGTCTTTGACTGGATTATCTGTCAAGCTCTATCTTACAGCCCTCACCCTTGCCAAAAAGCTCAATCGGACAATATCTCTCCAGAGCATATATATTTGTTCCATGAATGTCGGACCACACTCACTTTGTCTCTCTATCTATATGTCTCTTGATTGACCTCGCTTTCTCACACCGTATCTTCCACGCGTTGAAGCTACTACCTCTCCATCCCTCGCAAAGCCGGACCTATTTACATTGCGAGGGGCACTCCAACCTTGGATTAATTTGTGTAGGCATTTATTCCGGTCGGTTTAGATTATATTTTCGTAGCATTCGACCCACAACTACTCCAAACACCGTTGCAACCCACGCAACTGCCCTAGTTGATTTCCCTCTGGCACGGTCATCGCTCTCTCGCACGTCCTTTCTCGCCTTCAACGTCGCACCATGGTATTATTGAAAAAACTATGTTGTTCTCTTTAATTATTATAAATAAGCTACAAAACTACACACCGATAGTCCACTTGGAATGGAACAAATTTCAACCCACAAATTAAAGTGGTACAAACTACACACTGAGGGGCCCACATGTCATGAAACAAATTTGGACCCATATACAAATTAAAAAATAAAGGACGAGGATCGAACATGCGACCAGGCCTTCAAGCCGCACGTCAAGAGTAGGCAACATACGTAGAATAGCAATGTTTGTTGTACCCCCTTTGTTCGCATAATGTTTTTATATTACCACAGCCTAATTAATGGATAACATGTAATATTATTTTTAGTACTATTCGCCTTCACTTACTGGTGGGTTCCATGTGTGCTCTCTCTCTCTCTCCTCCCCTTCTGCGTTTAGACGCACGGGAAAACGGGAAGAACTCGCGGGCGATGTTGCCGTTGACCATATCTAGACGCGTTCACAAGTCACGGCACCAGTTTCACGTACTAGCAGCACTAGTCAGTGTGTACATGCAATGCACGGTAATTTAGAAGTATATTAAGTGCATGTGGATATTAAGTACTAGGATATTATTTGCGTGTTGTCATGTGATTAGCACTATTTTTGGCATGAAATTAGCTGCACGCTAAACGTGTTGAGCGCTCGACATTGAAGCAGTCTAGGTCGTTGGATGATAAGGAATACATGTGGCTTGATGATGTTTTATATTTAATTTGATACGTCTCTAGCAGAACATTCAATCTATCAAATCATACATTTCGTTCAGTCTGACTCCGACTTTAAATTATACGACGATTGATATAAAATAAACGGAAATGATAAACGTTCGGATTTTAAGCATGGCAATCCAAACGTTTTTCATGGAAAATTTAGATTACGCGGCGGTGGCGGCGACGTCTCGCGGTGGGAAGCGGCTCCTCTACCGTGCTCTGTGTGTCGTCGGGCCACTAACCGACGGCGACGGCGGCGTCTTGCGTCGTTGTTGGCATACTCCTAGACGTTGGCCTAGCTTCAAGGAAGGCCAAAATGTTCTGGACTTCGGAGCGAGTCGACTGGCGGGAGGAGGCAACTGGCGTTGGTGCAAGGAAGCGGTCGACGGCGCCATCCATGCCGCTGAGGGGGGCACTGGCACCCACGCGGGGACAGGCGATGTCAATGGCGCGGTGGAGACATTCGTGTGCACGGGCACCAGCACGGGCGCGCACGTCAGTGCACGCGCAGGCGCATGCGCTGCCAGGTGCACGGGCGCGTGAAAGTCGGTGGGGACCTCATGGAACCCTGTGGGATCAAGCTCGGCGACAATGTGTGGCTCCCAACCCATCAATGCCACGGGGATGGGCACTGGCGCAGTCGGGGTGACGGGAGCCGGAACGGGAGTGGGGACAGGCGCGGCGTCTTCCCGCAAGGCCACTTCAAGCTCGTCCCAAAGCGCCTTATGTTCTTTAGACTCCGGCTAGGTGTCTTCCTCAGGAAACTGGAACACTAAGCGCAGACCATCATGATGTGGCATGGCGTACGTTTAGGTCAGGCTAGTTGGAGGTAGACGACAGGAGAATCGAGGAGGAAGAGAGAGGATTGTAGCGATACCGGGTACTGCGGGGTTGATTTTAAACTGCGGCGTCGGCGATATTAAAAGTGGGAGCAGTTGGGACGACGGTGAGCGGCGGAGCCTGGTCAAAGGGCTCGCCTCCCGGTGAGCCTGCACAGTGGTCTGCTGGCACGCCTCCCTGACAGCCAGCGCAGCGGTCTGCTCGCACGCCTCCGTCGACTCATACGCTTGCTCGAACGGCACCTGCCGATGAGAAGCGAGGACACGTGACGGCACGTAAACGCCCACGGTTTCAATAGTGAAAGTGTTCGCCTTAACGTGATAGGTCTTTGTTCCAAAATACCTTGGCTCTTCATTTCTGCAACTTGTCATAAGCAGTTTGTCTCAAATTGAAGAAAAAACATATAAAGTAATATTTGTGCCATATCACGTGACCATGCTTAGTTTGAAGAATTTATGCTCACTTTTGGATTTTCTGAAATTTAAGATCCAGGATTCGAATCAATATCATAACCTGCATCATGCAATAAATTTTCAAGCCATACATCTGTCCTGTTGTATTTCTTAAGAAAGGATTTGGTCAAACATTTTGCTTAGTTAGACTTCAGACAAGTTATATATGCAGAGTAAAAGGATAATCCTGGTGTAGTAGTAAGTTGACGGGTGACCTTGATGAGCGGCGACTGAGGGAATTGAGCCGTGCTTGGCACGGTAGGTAACGTTGTCTAGTTACTAAAGCATCCCTCCGTTGTTCATCGGTAGTCATTATGGACCGGGGACATGAGGGGAATTTCCTAGGGCTGGAATTCTGGCCGCCAGATATTTCGACTTGAAACGCTGAGGCTCGACTAGTTGGGGGTGCCTAATGTGCATACCACGCATGCCATCGAAGGACACCAGCCCGGTTTTCTTTAGGATCAACATGAGCTAAGGTCTGGCTGGTACGCCGTTGGGTCCTACCATTCGAGAATACGAAAGGAACCTTTTAAATTGCCGAACGAATCTATGTGTATTACAATACCCATATTTTCCTTGCAAATACTAATCTCAACGTGGTAATTGATTTATGACGAGTTGTTGAATTAGAGTGAGTTTGTGATATAGTGATCTCAACGTGGATTTCCCATTTCATGGTATCCCTAGTAAGTTTTCCAATGCAAATTCAAATTTAAAAGATGAACAATATGGAGGTGAGAAAAGTTTGTATGTATCAAGCATATGACCACACACACACACACACACACACACAGAGGAACACACGCACGAACACAACAATAATCCAATAAGTGCAGTGCATCTATTTTTCCAAACCATGCATGTATGACACGAATTCAAAAATACTCCTTCTATTCCTAAATATTAGTCTTTTAGAGAGTTCAACAAGTGACTACATACGGAGCAAAATGAGTGAATCTAGACTCTAAAATATGTCTATATACATCTGTATGTGCCAGTCCATTCGAAGCCTCTAAAAAGACTAATATTTAGGAACGAAGGGAGTAAAATGTAAGACATCCATGGTTCTCAGTTCAATATTTAAAATGAACATGAAACTGAAACATGAATATTAAGTCTAGTACTACAGTACATGCAAATGTTGTGTTTAGGCGGAGCTATGATTGTCGGGGGTCAACCCCTCGACCTTAGATAAAATTGTGGAGCTCTGTTTAGGGTTGTTTAGATTATATTTGTCCCCACCCTCCCAGCCACTGATTGGTTGTGCACCCCCACCCCTCCTCCCTGGGAGAATATCATGTGCCCCCATACCTTAGATGATATATGCGGATACGAGTTGCTTGGAGCTTGTAGATCTGAGATATAGCAGCTCACATGATGTGTCTTAATATTTCTGCAGGAAACCTTGATGAGTTTGAGAATTGCACACAATTTGTACAAAAACTACTTAGATGCCCTATGATCCCATATCCAACGACCTCGAAGCTCGTATCACCGTAGCATCTAAGATGAAGGAGGACATCATATTCTCCTGTATGTAAGAATATCATGTGGTACCACACCTTAGACGCTTTGGTGATACAAGCTCTTCGGAGGCGTTGGATTTGTGACCCAACACCTCCTCGGTGGTTCAAATGGTTTTTGGCAGAAATGCCCCAAAAGAGTTCGGCAACTGCTTACAAGCACAAAGACTGCTCACATGCCATTGGATCTCAGATCAAACAACCTCCAAGCTCGTATCACCGTAGCATCCAAGCTGCGATAGCACCTTATGTTTTCTCGCACGGGAGAGTATGAGGTGCTCACGCACCATAGATTCTATGGTGATACGAGTTCACTGAGATCTAACGGCCCACAATAGGAGGTTTGAATGGTTTTGCAATATACGGCTAATAGAGTTTGGGAAATGCGCAGAAAGTACAAGTACTACGCATGTGCCATCTGATCACTGATCATACGACCTAGATGCTCATATCACCGTAGCTGGTAATTAAGCTACGGGGAGCACCTAATATGAGCATCGGGGAGCCGTTGGATCGAAGATGCAGCGGCACACACACGAGGCCTGAATGTTTTATTTGCAAAAAAAACCTTTGGAGAGTTTGGAAATTGCGCATAATTACAAAGACTACTCCCAAGCCATTGGATCTCATTTCCAACGGTGTAAAAACTCATATCACCATAGTATCTAGGCTATGGGGTGGATGTGATATTCTATGCCGCTGTCATTTTTGTTCATAAACTTGCAAAATACGTGTAACTCGTGTCGTTACTTGTCGAACCGCGCAAAGTGTTTTTTCAAAAAAACCATCCTACACTGAAACATCGGAAGAACACACGGGGATCCCACTTGTCATTAATCAAATTTGGACCTAAAACTAACAAATCTGAAAGACGAGATTCGAACTGGCAACCTGGACTACAAAACGTAAGTCGATAGCCTGAAAAAACGAACGATTGTTGGCTTTGTCCCATAACTTGATTTTATTTATACAGTACTTGCGTTGAGTAGAGTAGAGGGAGTGCCTCGTCAACACGTGCATGACCGTTGTCTCACTTACTGGTGGGTCCCAGGTCTGCGATCTCAATCTCTCTTCTCTCCATCGTCTAACCTTTGCATGGGCACACACGAAGAGCGGCGCTAGCTTGCCGTGGTGTTATTACAACTAAAAAAAGCTTGGAAAATAGAAGAATCGCCTAGAACAAGAGACGTTGTGGCTGGTTGAGATGGAGCTAACCACATCTATCCTCCGTGCCATGTTTGCATGATGAAGCTGTGTGGCTAGTGGGGTGTTTTCGACCGACTGGCTGGGTCCCGAGGTCGAACCATAGGTACTACGTCTGATACAGTATATTTTTACACGCACATTTTTCCTCCGTGCCGAGACGTGGCACACCCTACCGCGTGGTTTTGGGGTCCTCCCGGGTGGTGCACACATATATTCTTCCTGACGTGGGCCGCCCTACCGCGCGTTTCCTGGGCCCTCCTCGGTCGTAGCACCGAAGCAAGTAAATGAGTCGTCAAATCACGAAAGACCACCTTTCCCGCCGAATACATCAGTGAAGCACGGTGGCTAGCTAGTTGGGCTAGTTTGATCGATTAGCTAGGCCGCCGCCACATTTGTTTTTTCACCCCTTTTTTTATCTACTTGCTGGCAGGTAAATTTAAATATCCACCGCGACGTTGCTCTGGTGTTTGGGTGCGGCGGGATTTTTAATTTTTTGATTGATGGGAGCAGGCGTGGCAGGATTTTTAATTTTTTGATTGACGGGAGCAGGCGCGGCAGCAATTAGTCACGATGACTCCGCCTGTAAAAACCCACTGCTCCCTGATGTGAGAAGTCGTCGGCTGGTGTTTTACCATGGTGAAAACCAAAAGATTCCCCACTCCCTCCGCCTTCCCGTAGATTGCATTGCCTTTCAGCCGTTTCTCCCCCTTTGCTTCCTCTCCCTATTGCTTCTACCTGGTGCCATGGCGGCGCAGTACATCACGGAGTCCGAGGTGAGGCGCCTGACACAGGAGCTCCATGCCAAGGATGCAGAGCTCAGGGCCAAGGACGTGGAGCTCCGTGAGCTCAAGGAGGAGAGGAGTGCCATGCTCCTCCGTTATGTGCGGGAGTTCACGGAGCTTCAAGAGCGGCAGTCGTCCACCACAAAGATGCTCGAGGCGTCGGCGGCGTTGCTGCAGAAAGCGGGAGATACGATAGGCCGTCAGGGGTAGGGGTGGGCATAAAAAATGACGAACCAAAGACCGAACCAAAGCCGAAACCGAATAAACCGAAATTTCGGTTTTTTCTACTTTAACATGAAAATTCGGTTTCCATGTCCACTAACCGAACATAATTTGGTGGATTCGGTTTTCAATCCGGTTAACCGAAGAAAAACCAAGCAACGTGACTCAAGTCAACGAATAACACAAAAGTAGGCGCGCACGCGCAGCCAACGACGACTCTCGGGAGTCACACACCCACAATCTCTTTTTTCTAGGCGACGCCCACAATCCCGAGAGTCACGCGCCCACGTTTGTTTGCTGTTTGCTCGTGCACGATGTGTATTTTTTTGAGAACGCAAGATGTGGTTGCTAAGCGCCAAAATGCATGCAAGGATGTTGGGCCTACAGGATGCAAGGCCAAGCTCACGTCGATGGGGTGTGCCTATGCGTGTGCGAGCTGGCGAACAGCGGCTCCTTTAGTCCCACCTTGCCCGGCTAAGGAGATGTGGCAGATGCTTTTGCCTATAAGAGGGTGACGCAGCTGCACACATAGCACAAATGCTTAAAGCATGGTTTTCGGTGTAAAACCGAATACCGAACCGGATTTTCGGTTAACCGAGATGTCGGTTAGCTGTTTTAGCTTGCTATTTTCGGTTTCTTCTTTTACTAACCGAATTCCAAAAAAGACCGAACGGGAAGAACCGAATTTTCGGTTTCTACCGAATGCCCAGGCCTAGTCAGGGGAGCCGGCTGGAGCGCGAGCGAGCCGATCGTGACGAGGTCCAGGATCGCCTCAGCCACTTGGTGAACCAAGTTGCCACGCATGTGTTGCGTCTGTGCGATACCTACCGTCGTGCCAGCACGACGATGCCGGCCGTCGGGCTAAACCCGTTCGACCAACCGGTCGACTTCAACGAGCTGCGGCTTCCTGACCTGGTCTCCTTCTTCACCTATATCTCCGAGGAGCTGAGCCGTCTCCGCGCGATGGTGGGGGCTGAGCTGGACAAGGAGGGGTTGCGGGGTGCCGTCGCCGTTGCCGGGCGAATCCTTTTAGGGCTCCGTCACCGGAATCCATTCGTGCCATTGGACGCCGTCTTTGACGAGCTGGCTCCCGCCGACCGGGAGCGGGCTCTACGGGCGGTTGCACCCTACATCACCAACATCGTGCGCCTTGAGAAGCAGGGGGACTTCAGTGGTGTTTAGGCGACCTCTGCATGGGTATGTCCATGTCTTGGCACAACATGACCGTTGGATCAAACTCAGACGGTGCAGATCAGTCACTGTAGCACAAAGCGTGTGGGTGTGTTTGGTTGCATTCTCATCTCAATATAGTTGTTTCCTCTTCGTGTATTTTTGTCAACCTACTAGTGTGGACTCATGCACCCTTCATGCACTCTGCCAAACACCCAAAAGTGGGTCGAGAAGGGAACTTTTGCTCCCATCCCGTGCACCCTTCATACACCCTGCATAACACTATTCGTGCTTCATATGGTTCATGTTTCGTGGAGTAGTGTAGCACCGTACTCTCCGTGCGATGTGGACCTAGTTCTGTTAACATTGATCTCACCGTTCATTCTTGACCGGATAGTTGAAAAAGCGGTACTATGTTACATATAGTAGTTGACATGCGCACAACATCATTTGTTATCGTCATATCTTACTACACTAGCAACAAGATTGTGTAGTACTGACGTATGAACCACTGAACATGCCTAGTAGTAGGAGCACTGTGTATGTTCAAGTGGCTACCGTGTTTCGCACTCCTCCGTCGTAAGAGTGGAAACGCTTGATGTAATCATTTTTTTCTTCTGAAAAACAGTGGACACGCTCTACCGTGCGGATCCTCCTCCAGCCATGCACTAAATTACTCACTTTCGCCGACGTGTGGGACAGCCAGCATCGGGGTCCACTAGCCGTGCACTAAATTACTCCGTAGTAGAGTGACGGTAGACTACCCCGATCGAAGCGCCGCAGTAATGCCCAATGAGCCGTAAAATCACAAAACCCCCTCCTTTCCAGCAGTAAGTGTAGCGACCCGACCCGAATGGATCAAGTCTCTGTGCTTAAGTGTCATCACTGGATCGGTATGCTGACACACACAGTACTCGAAGGATTTATAACAGAGGTAAATCACATGTATAAAATAACGTAAATACTATTACCTCAATCCAATATAGCGGAAGCAACAAGGTTGTGGATTCCCATCAACACCAACGGCAAAGTTGAGTGTAGAAATCGTAACCCTAACGTATCACTTACTCGTCGTAAGAAAACCTGCAACATGAGACGTTGCAGCCCGAAACGGGTCAGTACATTGAATGTACTGGCAAATTCACACCATAGAGAATGATGAACAATGGCTATCACTACATGCATATATGGCTGGTGGAAAAGCTCTATGGTTATAATGTTTTTACGAAAAGCCAATTTTTCCCTACTGCAAAGGAATAAATTTATTTAACTATTATGGTGGTTGTTAAACATTGAGAATGGTTGACAGCATCCTCAATCCCAATTAAAAGCAATCATTAACATCCCAACAAAATTAATTAAAGTAACATGATGAGATTCACATGATATTCAAGTACTAGATACTCAAGTTGTCCATAACCGGGGACACGGCTAATCATGATTAGTTTGTACACTCTGCAGAGGTTTGCGCACTTTTCCCCACAAGACTCGATCGCCTCCGTTTGATTTCTCGCACTACAAGGTGTTTGAGAAACGGATGACCGAGACATAGTCTTTCAGAAGCGCTAGCACCTTACGTTGGATAGACCGGTACACCTACTTTCCCCTACATCTGCTAGTCTACCTTGTAAGAGTTCGCACGACTTAATCAACTATGCCAGAGCCCATAATGGCTTGTGGCTGCACACGGAAGTTACTAGCTTGAATGATCTTATGATCCCTTTGAGCCTGGGTGGCGGTCCAAAGAAAAACAGGCAAGTCCTGATAGAAACCAGGTGCCTCAATCCACCCAGATGTGTGTTTAAGTTGCCACCTTAGATAAACCATTAATTAACAATACTCACATCTGTCATGGATATCACTCACCCAATCCATGTTTACTAGCATAGCATGGCATAATAAGCAAACGTAGAAGTAACTCCCAAAGGCTTCATAAGTAAAACAGGTATTAGGTACTACCTCAACTACTTCCCATCCCACAATTTAATTAGATCCTAATCATGCAGTGTTTGAGGATTGATCTAATGCAATAAAACTGGGTAGTAGAAAAGGGTATGATCAAAGTGTTACTTGCCTTGCTGATGATCCGCGAAACCTAGAGATTCGAAGTAACAGGCGGCGCACTCCGGGTAATCTATCGCAGACAAACAACAAGCATACAATAAGTACTCATCTAATGCACAGGTAAAACTCGAACAAGAGATCGAACCAGAAAGTTCAACTTAAGAACTCCGGTTGCAAAGAGAAAACGAACCGAACAAAACAACAGAAAACAAACGACGGAAGAAAACAACTCGGTTCTAGCAAGTTGAAACTAGGTCAAATTTTACAGTAGCAAAAACTTGTTTAAGTTGATTAGTCGGAACGGCGGTTTCGAAACGAAACTCCAGGCGCTTGAATCACCTGATTCCGATAAACGAGCGAGAAGATAAACTAGAACGAAGATCGGATCTGAAATCGCGATCAGAAAATCGCGGAATAAATCTGACGAAAAAGAAAACGATGAACGGTTAAACGAACGGATGTTCGTTACCCGAGAATAACCGGTGATCACGTTCGTTAAGACGAACGGTCCGGCGAACGTCTCGCTAAACAACTAAACCAAAAAAAACGAAAACCGATCTAGGGTTTTCAAAAAAAACCGAAACAACGAAACGAAAAGAAACCGGAACGGTTTTTTTATAAAAAAACGAACCGATGGGAGGGGTGGCGCGGCGCGGTGGCTACCTCGACGAGGGACTCCGGCGGCGGGGCTTGGCGGCGGGGCAGCGAGGCGAGGCGCGGGCGGCGGCGGCAGGCGGTGGCGCTGGCGGCAGGCGGCGGCGGCGCGAGCGGCGGCGGCGGCGGGGGCGCGGGCGGTGTGGGGAGGAGAGGAGGGGGGCTGGTTATTTAAAGGGGGGGAAGGAGACTTGGGGGAGGAGGCAAGGCAAGGGGCGGCGGCGGCGGAGTCCTAGTCGGACTCGGCGGCGGCGGAGGCGCTGCACGCGGCGCGCGCGAGGGGGGGGGGGGGCTGGGCCGGCCGGGCCTTGGCCCAGGCGGGGCGCAGCGCGTTTTTTTTAAATAGTTACGCGCGCAGAAAAACGAAGAAAAGAAAATCTAATAAAACTCCAAAAATCCCGAAGTTAATTTTCCCCGACTCCTAAATGCAATATTTTGAAAACACGCATTTTTCCCTAATCCAATTAGAATGCAAATAAACTCTGGAAAATCCAAAATTTGATTTATTTATTAAATCTTCATTTTTCCTAAATTTGGGAAAGTCATATTATTCCTCTCTTATGTTTTTGATATTGGAAAAATAATTAAAGATGAAATAAATAAATCAAATGATCCTCTTTTCAAAATTTGAGAAAACTCAAATATGAAAATAACGAAATCTCCAACTCTTTCCGAGGGTCCTTGAGTTGCGTGAAATTTCTAGGTTCGACCAAAATGCAAAAAAAATATGTTATGCATGATGATCTAATGTATAACATTTCAAATTGAAAATTTGGGATGTTACAAACCTACCCCCCTTAAGATGAATCTCGCCCTCGAGATTCGGGTTGGCTAGAAAATAGGTGAGGGTGGTCCTTGAGCAAATCTTCTTCTCTCTCCCAGGTGGTTTCATCCTCTGAGTGGTGGTTCCGCTGAACTTTGCAAAACTTGATAATCTTGCTGCGGGTAACTCTGCTGGCATAATCGAGAATCTTGACTGGTTTCTCTTCATATGTTAAGTCATTCTTCAACTGAATCGCTTCAAGCGGCACTGTATCTCTTAGCGGTACCTCCACCATTTCGGCGTGACATTTCTTCAGCTGAGAAACATGGAATACATCATGAACTCCTGACAGTCCCTCTGGTAATTCCAACTTATAAGCGACTTCTCCCATACGTTGCAAAATCTTATACAGTCCAACGAAACGTGGTGCTAATTTTCCCTTAACTCCAAAGCGCTTAACTCCTCAAAGTGGGGATACTCGAAGATAAACTCTGTCTCCGGTTTCGTAAACTGTTTCCTTGCGTTTAGAAACTGCGTAGCTCTTCTGGCTGGACTGGGCTATCTTGAGCCTATCGCGAATCAACTTAAATTTCCGTTTAGACTCCTTAATCAAATCTGGTCCAAAGAACTGACGGTCTCCAACTTCGTTCCATGACAACGGTGTCCTGCACCTCCTTCTATATAAAGCTTCGAAAGGTGCCATTTTCAAACTGGTTTGGTAACTGTTGTTATAAGAAAACTACGCATACGGCAAGTTATCGTCCCAACTAGATCCATAATCTAGTGCACAGGCTCTCAGCATATCTTCCAAAATCTGATTGACTCTCTCAGTCTGTCCATCCGTCTGTGGGTGAAAAGCTGTGCTGAACTCTAGTCTGGTTCCCAAAGTTTCATGCAACTGATTCCAAAACTTTGAGGTAAATTGGGTTCCTCTATCTGATACGATACTCCTCGGAAGTCCATGCAAACAAATGATCCTAGTCATGTATATCTTTGCCAAAGTAGCACTGGTGTAAGTGGTCTTAACTGGGATGAAATGTGCTACCTTCGTCAAACGATCAACTACTACCCATATCGAGTCATAGCCTACCTTCGTCCTGGGTAGTCCTGTAATAAAATCCATGCCTATCTTATCCCACTTCCATTCGGGTATCGACAATGGTTGTAACAATCCGGCTGGCTTCTGATGTTCTGCCTTCACTCTATGACACACATCACAAACTGCTACATATGCTGCAATATCCTTCTTCATTCCGGTCCACCAGAATGTTTCCTTCAAATCCAAATACATCTTGGTATTTCCGGGGTGAATCGAATAGGGTGGGTCATGTGCCTCTTGCAGAATCAACTTCTTGATCTCCGGGTCATTGGGTACATAGACACGGTCTTCAAACCATAGGGTGTCGTTCTCATCTTCACGAAATCCCTTTGCTTTTCCTTCGCTCATTTTCTCTTTTATAGAAGCAATCTCCTTGTCAAAATTCTGAGCCTCTCTAATTTTATCCATCAACGTTGACTGAATCTCTAATGCTGCTACATAGCCTCTCGGAACTATCTCCAGACATAGTTCATGAAGATCTTCTGCTAACTCCCTTGGTATTTCTCCCATCATTAGTGTATTGACATGGCTCTTACGGCTCAATGCGTCAGCTACTACATTAGCCTTTCCTGGATGGTAATGCAATCTCATATCATAATCCTTGATGAGCTCCAACCATCTCCTTTGTCTGAGGTTCAACTCCTTCTGCATGAAAATGTACTTCAAACTCTTGTGATCCATATATACTTCACAATGATTCCCAATGAGAAAGTGTCTCCAAGTTTTCAATGCATGCACTACAGCTGCTAACTCCAAATCATGCGTAGCATAATTTAATTCATGAGGTTTCAGTTGTCGTGAGGCATACGAAACAACTCTTCCTTCCTGCATAAGCACGGCTCCAAGTCCTCGACGTGAAGCGTCGCAATACACCTCATAATCCTTGTTCTGATCTGGCAGAATCAATACTGGTGAAGAAACCAATCGTTTCTTCAACTCCTGAAAACTGGCCTCACATTCCTCAGTCCAATTGAACTTGGTATCCTTCTTCAACAATTCAGTCATAGGCTTTGCAATCCTTGAGAAATTCCCAATGAATCTCCGGTAGTATCCTGCGAGTCCAAGAAAACTCCGGATCTCTCCAACTGTCGTTGGTGCTTCCCATTCGGTTACGGTCTCAACCTTAGTGGGGTCAACTGCTATCCCTTCTCCGGATATAACATGTCCAAGAAATCCAACTTCCCTTAACCAAAACTCACATTTGCTGAATTTGGCATATAACTGATGTTCCCTTAGTTTCTCCAAAACCAAACGCAAATGTTCCTTATGCTCCTCTTCTTTCTTTGAGAAAATCAGAATGTCATCGATGAACACTACGACGAACTTATCCAAAAACTCCATAAATACCTTGTTCATCAGGTTCATAAAATAGGCAGGTGCGTTAGTCAGTCCAAATGACATAACGGTATACTCATACAATCCGTATCTCGTGGTAAAAGTTGTCTTGGGTATGTCCTGCTCTCGAATCTTCAACTGATGGTACCCTGATCGCAAATCGATCTTGGAAAACACCTTAGCTCCTTGCAAACGATCAAACAGATCATTAATCATTGGCAGTGGGTACTTGTTCTTGATGGTTACTTCATTCAATCCACGGTAATCAGCAACCATCCTTAATGATCCATCCTTCTTCTCCACTAGAAGTACGGGTGATCCCCAAGGCGAAGAACTTGGGCGAATGTAACCTTTATCCAGTAACTCCTTAATCTGCTTCTTAATTTCCACCAGATCTTGTGCGGGCATCCTGTACGGTCTCTTCGACATTGGCCCAGTGCCTGGCAAAAGCTCAATCAAGAACTCGATATCTCTATCAGGTGGCATTCCTGGCAGTTCCTCAGGAAATGCATCAGGGTAATCCTTCACCACTGGTACTTCTCCCTGCACAACTCCTGATAAAGAATTCACTTGATTCCTATTTGATCCATGACGTGATACATACTTGATCCTTCTTCCTTCTGGCGTCATGAGTAAGATTGTCTTACTAGCTCATTCAATGTTCCCTTCATACTTTGATAACCAATCCATGCCTAATATCACATCCAATCCTTGAGATTCCAATACTATCAGGTCCGAGGGTTTAGAAAAGATGAGAATTAAGAATAGAATGAGGTCTAAAGAGAAAACACTACCCAAATGCACATGAGACAAATGCACACAAAATCACTTCATTCAATCAAACAGAGGCATACAAACGGTCTAGAACTATCGCAAAAGTGCTTGAACTATAATGTATACATGGGGAAAATACTACTAATATTTGGTGGTCATCTAGAAATTTGAATCGGTGGAAGACTCCATGATGTCTGCTCCAGCTTCGTCTTCAAAGTCGGGTTCACTTGGATCCGAATCGGTGTCGTCGATGATGATGTAGTTGTCCGGACATGCGACGTACTTGTCTTCCTTCTTGGATGCTAATTTCCCCTTGATTTCTTCAATCTTCTGCTTAAGATCGCCATTGTGCCTTGCTAGAGCTATGATCTCGTCCATGTAGTCCTTGCGTGTACCCTTCAGTTCTCCTTCTAGCTCGATGATCCTTGCCTTCGCATTCTTCAACTCTATCATATCATTGCACATATGGTTCTCGTGGCGTCGAATGTGCTGGTTTAACTCCTGGATGAAAGCTGCAATAGATCTATCCTTCTTGGTGCTGACTATCTCCCATTGTTCATCTCGGCGTCCGCAAATTTGGTAGATAGTGTCCTTGAGGTCTTCTTGATAAATTTCTCCAATGCGTCCCATGGTGATATGAGCTGCCATGCTCTTTCCCAGACTCCAGTTGGTGTATTGAAAACACACTCTATGGGCTCCGTGATTGGCGCGAACGTCCTTCCTGGAACTATAGCTTGAATCTTCCAACGCTCCTCTTCGGGTAAAGTGGCGTTGTAAGTCCCGGTGAAGCTTGGTATTCCAATGTTCAAATACTTAGTGACTTCCTTTAGGTGTCGTCCAAACGGGGTATCTTCATCCGGCTGGGCGAACTTGATCCTCACTTCCGTCATCCTAAAAGAGTAGAAAATATGAGGAGTCAGAAATGAGAAGAGAGTAGTGATCTATGGCTTTAACTTAGTGGTCGTGTCCTACAGTCAGTGTGTGCTCTGATAGCATCTTGTAGCGACCCGACCCGAATGGATCAAGTCTCTGTGCTTAAGTGTCATCCCTGGATAGGTATGCTCACACACACAGTACTCGAAGGATTTATAACAGAGGTAAATCACATGTATAAAATAACGTAAATACTATTACCTCAATCCAATATAGCGGAAGCAACAAGGTTGTGGATTCCCATCAACACCAACGGCAAAGTTGAGTGTAGAAATCATAACCCTAACGTATCACTTACTCGACGTAAGAAAACCTGCAACATGAGACGTTGCAGCCGAAACGGGTTAGTACATTGAATGTACTGGCAAATTCACACCATAGAGAATTATGAACAATGGCTATCACTACATGCATATATGGCTGGTGGAAAAGCTCTATGGTTATAATGTTTTTGCAAAAAGCCAATTTTTCCCTACTTCAAAGGAATAAATTTATTTAACTATTATGGTGGTTGTTAAACATTGAGAATGGTTGACAGCATCCTCAATCCCAATTAAAAGCAATCATTAACATCCCAAAAAAATTAATTAAAGTAACATGATGAGATTCACATGATATTCAAGTACTAGATACTCAAGTTGTCCATAACCGGGGACATGGCTAATCATGATTAGTTTGTACACTCTGCAGAGGTTTGCGCACTTTTCCCCACAAGACTCGATCACCTCCGTTTTATTTCTCGCACTACATGGTGTTTGAGAAACGGATGACCGAGACATAGTCTTTCAGAAGCGCTAGCACCTTACGTTGGATAGACCGGTACACCTACTTTCCCCTACATCTGCTAGTCTACCCTGTAAGAGTTCGCACGACTTAATCAACTATGCCAGAGCCCATAATGGCTTGTGGCTGCACACGGAAGTTACTAGCATGAATGATCTTATGATCCCTTTGAGCCTGGGTGGCGGTCCAAAGAAAAACAGGCAAGTCCTGATAGAAACCAGGTGCCTCAATCCACCCAGATGTGTGTTTAAGTTGCCACCTTAGATAAACCATTAATTAACAATACTCACATCTGTCATGGATATCACTCACCCAATCCACGTCTACTAGCATAGCATGGCATAATAAGCAAACGTAGAAGTAACTCCCAAAGGTTTCATAAGTAAAACAGGTATTAGGTACTACCTCAACTACTTCCCATCCCACAATTTAAATTAGATCCTAATCATGCAGTGTTTGAGGATTGATCTAATGCAATAAAACTGGGTAGTAGAAAAGGGTATGATCAAAGTGTTACTTGCCTTGCTGATGATCCGCGAAACCTAGAGATTCGAAGTAACAGGCAGCGCACTCCGGGTAATCTATCGCAGACAAACAACAAGCATACAATAAGTACTCATCTAATGCACAGGTAAAACTCGAACAAGAGATCGAACCAGAAAGTTCAACTTAAGAACTCCGGTTGCAAAGAGAAAATGAACCGAACAAAACAACGGAAAACAAACGGCGGAAGGAAACAACTCGGTTCTAGCAAGTTGAAACTAGGTCAAATTTTACAGTAGCAAAAACTTGTTTAAGTTGATTAGTCAGAACGGCGGTTTTGAAACGAAACTCCAGGCGCTTGAATCACCTGATTCCGATAAATGAGCGAGAAGATAAACTAGAACGAAGATCGGATCTGAAATCGCGATCAAAAAATCGCGGAATAAATCCGATGAAAAAGAAAACGATGAACGGTTAAACGAACGGACGTTCGTTACCCGAGAATAACCGGTGATCACGTTCGTTAAGACGAACGGTCCGGCGAACGTCTCGCTAAACAACTAAACCGAAAAAAAACGAAAACCGATCTAGGGTTTTCAAAAAAACCGAAACAACGAAACGAAAAGAAACCGGAACGGATTTTTTTTATAAAAAAACCGAACCGAGGGGAGGGGTGGCGCGGCGCGGTGGCTACCTCGACGAGGGGCTCCGGTGGCGGGGCTTGGCGGCGGGGCAGCGAGGCGAGGCGCGGGCGGCGGCGGCAGGCGGCGGCGCTGGCGGTGCTGGCGGTGGCGCTGCTGCTGCTGCTAGCTGCGGCGGGGGCGCGGGCGGTGTGGGGAGGAGAGAAGGGGGGCTGGTTATTTAAAGGGGGGGAAGGAGACTTGGGGGAGGGGGCAAGGCAAGGGGCGGCGGCGGCGGAGTCCTAGTCGGACTCGGCGGCGGCGGCGGCGCTGCGCGCGGCGCGCGCGCGAGGGGGAGCGGTTGGGCCGGCCGGGGCTTGGCCCAGGCGGGGCGCGGCGCGATTTTTTTTAAATAGTTACGCGCGTAGAAAAACGAAGAAAATAAAATCTAAACAAACTCCAAAAATCCCGAAGTTAATTTTTCCCGACTCCTAAAAATGAGTCAAACGAAATGAACTTTTACTCGGGGTCTAAATGCAATATTTTGAAAACACGCATTTTTCCCTAATCCAATTAGAATGCAAATAAACTCCAGAAAATCTAAAATTTGATTTATTTATTAAATCTTCATTTTTCCTAAATTTGGGAAAGTCATATTATTCCTCTCTTATGTTTTTGATATTGGAAAAATAATTGAAGATGAAATAAATAAATCAAATGATCCTCTTTTCAAAATTTGAGAAAACTCAAATATGAAAATAACGAAATCTCCAACTCTCTCCGAGGGTCCTTGAGTTGCGTGAAATTTCTAGGTTCGACCAAAATGCAAAAAAATATGTTATGCATGATGATCTAATGTATAACATTCCAAATTGAAAAATTGGGATGTTACAGTAAGTTGGACGGACGAAGCAACCATCATTTCACTCTTCTCTCTCAGCTTCCTCTCTACCCAACCCTCGCTTCTGCCTCATCTTGTTCCTCATTTCTTCCAGAAAACCCCGACCTGCTTCTGCCATTGTTCTTCTCTCCCAAAGAAGGAAAGGTGAGCGCATCAATGGTATTGATTCTGGCCAAGGCCCGGTCTTGCAACCCCGAGACTGATCCTATAACTCCCTCTCTTTTCTTCTTTTGGGTTTGTTATTATGGTTTCTTTTCTTATATTTCTATTTGACAGTTTCTTGATGGATGCTGGAGCACCGGCCAAAGTGATGTCTATGGCTCTGGCCAAAACCGTCGAGGCTCATGGTACGAAGAAGTGCAGGCACACCACCGAGACTACCGCAGACAAGCTCAAAGCCATCGCCCTGTCCAAGCCCCCCTCTCCGGGATCCCTCATTAAGCAAGTCCAGGTAATATCTCTTCTTGACGATCTTTTTCTCGATCTTGATCGTGTTTTTTCATCTAACACGCAGTACTAGTACTAGTAGTACAATTTTCTGGGAGATCTTGCATGTGATTTTTGTGTGCCAAATGACGGTTCTAAATTCCTCTTTTGACCAAAACATGCGATAGGTTGACACTGATTTCTTATAGATTACTTTCAACTACTCCCTCTGTCCCAAATTTCTTGACTTAGATTTGTCTAGATACGGATGTATCTAATACTAAAATGTGACTTGATACATCCGTATCTAGACAAATCTAAGACAAGAATTTTGGGACGTAGGGAGTACTTTATGAACATCAATGCTACCTTTTAAGAGGGTATATTTGCCTCAGTAACTTGTGTTATGGATTTTGCATGTAATCCCTCTGCTCTCATGCCTTTGAAGACATGTTCTAGTGTCTTTGTTCACTCATTTATGTGTGTATATGTAGTCATTCATATATGGAGTATAATATCGAAAATCATCTTATATTTCTGAATGGAGGTAGTAATAAAATATGATTTCTGTTTGAATTAGAACCAGGTCCGCGGTGGAGATGAAGTTCTCAAAGTCATGTCGTGTGAACTGGAAGACCTGATGATGAGTTCTACTGCTGAACTATCCAGCTGCTATGTCCTTGTCGCCACGTGTCATAAACTAGTGTTTTCCTGTAGCATTGTTGTCAGGCGTGTTCTCGAGGCTATACTTGACCACAACAATTTCCTGGCTGTGCCTTCTATTACGAAGGGTGTGGTTCTTGTAAACCTTCCCAACAAATCTGATGCGACCTGTCTTCATCATCATGTTTATGAGTGGAAAGACCACTCTGTTAGGTTCTCCAAGGTTGACAAGATGGTGATGGTGCGTGTAGACATCTCACACGAAGTCCATGGCCTAGTCAGTTATGCGGGGTTCATCCCGTAGGTCGGTGGCAAGAAATAGTCTGCAGAGTTCAGTTAGTGCAACTTTGCTTGTCTGTAGTAAGTACTATTGTTCAGTACTTGATTTGTGTTTGTGAACCCTGTATTGTTTATTAGTACTGCCGCTTTTGGTGTGTGGTCCGTCCTGAGAATGGTCTATGTTAATGTCTATCCACTCAATTCAGTATGTATATTTTGAAGTATCCATATCATATTTTTTGTGAGGATGGTCTATCAATTATGGTTACACTCCAATATCTGTATGCATTGCAGGGTTTATGGCACCCACCAGGATTTCCAGTCCCATGGATGTTCGGTCCATACGATTTGTCACGACCTTTGGACTGTCCTGCTTGTGGGAGTAGGCGGGGCCCCTGCATGCCACGCGTAGTTGGACGATCAATCTTATGTTTAGTACTTCAACATAGTGATTTCCTGGTAAGGATTCACTCATGTCACATCACGTAAATCTTATTGATTTACTATCTAAATCTTATTTATTTAATGTCATGTTTTCTTTCTTTTCCTGCAATTTTACGATGCAGATTTTGCCATGTGACATTCATCACAGAATAGACCGTTTGGTTTGCTCTACGATGGCTATTTTTGCAGGTTTCACTTCTTATGTCATGTCAGTAACGAAGGCACCGTCCATCACTTATATTACTGGAAAAAAATGGATCAGTCTATTGTCTGAGTACAAGCTGAATCCCTATGATGAACTGTAGTTTGGTTTAACAAAAACGCCACAATTAGTCTTTCTCGCGTTTAAAAGAAATGAAGAAAAAGACTAGATCACGGTCACGGATCCTAGTCAAGTTAGAAAGCTGAGACATGATCGCCGTTGTCTCGCACAGATCGAGCACCGGTAATTGCTCTAGCACTGACAGCGGCAGCAGCTCAGTCTGATCTAGCTGAGGATTGGGCACTGACTGCGTCAGCGGATCAGTGTGATCTACCAGAGGATCGGGCATCGACACCGGCACCTGCTCCGACACCGGCACCAGCTCTACAAGGAGCACCATCTCCGGCAGCAGCAGCGGCTTCGGCACCTGCACCAACACTTGCACTTGCATCTGCTCCGGCCCGTGCAGTTGCACCGGCAACAGACTGGGCTGTAGTTCGCACTTCATATACCAAAGTCCTTACAAAAATCGACATGTCCACCTTCTTGGTAAGCATTGGCCGCCCAAGTGCTTCATTCTTTTTTCTTTCCATGTTGTTTCACATGATCCACTGTGTTGATCTAACTGTTTGGGTATGTCTTCTTGTTTGCAAACAGAGAATTCCTAGAGCAACGAGGGAGTCGCTCAACAATCCGGGCGACCGCGGCCAAGTTTCTCTTACCATGCATAGCCTTGGTGTGAATGAACCTGCTCAATATACCGTAAGTACAAAGGATGGTCGCATGATGATTGATGCTAAAGGATGGTCAAGGTTCAAATCTAAATCATATCTTGCGGTAGGGGATGATGTCAAAATCGAACTTTCTCGGCAAGGAGAGATGGTCCAAATCAACTTTGAAATTAGCAGCACGCAACTGCCGAACTGATCCATCCTCCGAGAGATTTTGATGTAATAATCTCGCATGGTGAAACAAGTGTCCTTTGTGTATAAGTAGTACGACTGTATTATTTATCACATGGTATATCGTTGATAGAACTGCAACTCTGATTGCTGGTTAGGAACTGTCGTTCGATTTCATTCCAACAGTTGTCGTGCTTTATTCAATTTTTTGTATTCGCCTTGCGACAGCATCTAAAACCAGCGCCGTACCGATCGCTTGCAATATGAAAAGTGCTGAGGTAGAACACATGGGCTCCCAAACATGCAGGGTCGGCCTGCGGCCCAAAGTCCAGAACCGTGAGCCTATGTGAGTATTATATTCTCAGCTGAACCCCCATAAAAAAAGTTGAACCCCCATAATGCCCGTGTGTTGCAGAGGGAGTATATTTCTCGGCAAGGTGGGCCTGTGATATAAAAGATTTGTATATTTCTTTATAGAGGGAGTATCTCTCTATCAAAAATATATTTATGTGTAACTAGTTACTCATGTCTTTCTACTTCCTTTCGCTAATATGTGGGGCAACCGGCAACGGGGTCCACATGCCATATGCACAAATTAGAGTGCACAACTTCACGGTAGACACACCCCGGTCGTAGCGCCGCAGTAATGCCCAATGAGCTGTCAAATCACAACCCCCCCCCTTTTCCAGCTTTAGCAGTAAGCTGGACGGACGAAGCGGCAATATTTCACTGGGCTTGAATCCCCTTCTCCCTCGTCTGCTTGTTCAGAGAAAACCCCCTCTCGGCGATTGCATAGGGTTTTCTCATGGAGAACCAGGTACGAATTCTTCATCCATCCCCGATAAACCCAAGTTCCATGGTCGCAGGTAATCCTAGGATGGCAGCCGCCGCCGTTGATGCATTTTTCTTCCTACTGAATCTAGTGTGTTTCATTTGCAGTGCCCAAAGTGCGAGTACCCTACAGGTTTCTGCGCCCTCGGTGAGATGCCACACTTGTTCCTTCTCATCCTAACACAACATTTTGAAACGCGCACAATATGTTCCTAGAATCCTCTTTTGTATCCAGGAGGGTGGGGGTTTTTTGAACATGATGTGTTCTCATATTATTTTTCCTGTTGTGTATTATTTGCTCTGCCAGAACACATGTACTCAAGATGCTCGGCCTTGCCATAACTGAATACACTAGTTTAATGGTCACAGTCAAGACAAGCCATGGATATAAGTTCCGAGTTGGGTTCATGAACCAAGAAGATCGCTGCTTTTTTATGGCCGAACTTGGATAAACTTTCTCAAGTGTTACGGACTGAAAGTTGGCGCACGAATGTTGATGGAAATAGCAGAACCTGGTCTCATCTTCACTGCGATCTTCCACCCCGACGTCGTTCCAATTGTTCATCCATGTTAGTTTTCTATCTGGTTCTTGCTTGTTGCCTCAATTACTTCTTAATCCACCTATTCTTTCTAACCAATCACAATTTAACTTTAGAAGTAGAAACGAATCTCTCACGAAGATGCTACTTCTAACTAATATTTTCTTATAATTGGTGGCACGCGTAGGTTTTTTCAGAGTTAAGCAGTCTGCTCGTTTGTTACTCTGTAATAACTCGGCTGTTACTAATGGCACTGAAGTTGACTGGATCGACATCCACAAGTTCCTACACTTTATTGATCGTCTTGAGGTCCTTGTGGGGCGTTTCAATGGTGGAAGCCCACGTGGGATATGTGTGCCACTGCTGCACTCGTTGAACAGGTCCAACTGTGTCGAGAAACTTATGGTACGAGCTGTTTTCTGTTATATATGTTGTTCATAAACTATTGCTTATACACAGTTTTACTACTGTGATCTTCTTGAAACAGGAACTGTCGAGTTCTATTGTTCCTATACAGATGCCCGACCATGGTCGGGTCAGACTTGCGCTTGGTCTCAACATGATGTTTATGTCGACCTACTCAATTCCCCTTGGAGGTGAAAAGATACGTATTCATGGGTGGTCTCAAATAATGAAGGCCCGTCCATCTTGGAGAATAGGACAGAAGATTATGTTCATGCTTTTCCATGGCTCTAAAGCGAATATCCTGTTTATCGACAGCGTTGCGAGATGAAGCCGCTTTCAGAAGGTTGTGGATGCGCGGGGTGGCGCCTGGGCCTTGTCCTGGGGCTTGGCGGCCTCACCCTTGGTTAACTGTAGGCAAAGTAGCACTGTTCGAGGCATGCTTTGTACGGTTGAACCTGTATAAGTACTCATACTGCTTTCAGCTTTGGTTGTTAAGTGCCCCTGCTGGTTTCAGTTAAGGTTGTTAAGTACTCCTGCTGCTTTTACAGTCTGTCGTGTTTCTTCAGTCCTATCTTCCTCCAACCGCCAAAACCAAACCAGCGCCGGTGGGGCCGCCTGCTTCCGCCTCCCACTACTGGCTGCGCCTCAGCACACGCATCGCCACCCCACCGTCTCCTAAATCGTTAACGCCAACGTCCTCCGTGCGCTTTGGTGCGCTGGCCGCGGCGCCACCCTCTCGCGTTGTCAACGTGGTCAACAAACAACAGGAATCCGCAGAAGTACGTGGAGAGGATGACAGTAGGGGCCCACCATGTCAGCGTATGGAAAAATAAAATGCTTCCTCCTAGAGTTTTCCTGACATCTGGGACCCACGACATTGTGAGCGTATATAGTCAATAGACAAGAGAACAGCACAAGATCGGCTGACACCTGGGACGTAGCTACTCGAGCAGTATTTTTTTGTTTGGTATTGTCGAGACGAAGCAGGGTTTGAACTGGGTTGTGGCCCGTCTAGCCCAGGCTTATATTTTATGTTCACCATGTGACCAGCCCAGCTACTTTTTTCTTTGTGAAAATGAGCCCAGTTTATTTTTTCTGAAGAATACCCAATCCAGGTCTACTTATTTTTCTACGCCCTGATGGGCTGCAACTCTTTGAAGACGCCTGCAAATCTTGAAAGTAATATGAAATGGGTTGTAAATATAAAAACAGATGACAAATTGACAATTACTTTATAATTTCTGAATTTTATCACATTTTTAGATTACTATTTCACTCGACATTAACCTAATTTAAATATATCTTCAAAGTACTTTTAATCTGGCTGGACATTTCGGTATTAAAAATAGTTTGGAACCCACAGAAATATGCGAAATTGGCCCTGGCCAACCAAAAAAATGACTGCAATAAATTGCATAAGAAGTTGCCATGAGCTATATATAAATTATTAAAAAAGGGAGTGGTCTAACTTGTGGGCCTGTTTAGTTGACGCGTATGCAAGATTTTTTTAGTTATTATATACGTCAACAAACGATTCTAGCAGACGTAACCGTTGGATGTCAATCCAACGGCCGTCGTGTTTCTTCAATCTCTGATGTTCTTGCTCCAGCCGCCAAAGAAGCACCGGCGGGACCGCCTACTCCCGCCTCCCGTGGACGGCTGTGCTGCCGCGCAGGCCTCAACGCCCCCTACTACTCCCACCGTTGGCCAGGGCATCTCTGTACTCACCCACACCCCCTGTTATTCTGTGGCGACAGCAGCCTCACACCGCAGCCGAACCGGTGAACGCTCGTACTCCTCTCCGCGTGCGCATCCACTACCGTGTCTTCCCCGGCTCCGCGTCGTCCCCTTCCTATGCCTCGCCGTCGTCCACCGCCGTGGTGCTCTCGGCGCAGCGTGGTCAATGTGGTCAACGATCGACTTCCATCGGAAGAGTACTATACGTGCAGAGGCTGACAGTTGGGTCCACGGCATCCGCAAGGAAGTGCGTCCTTATTACGCGGAAAATAATTATTCCTCCACCTGACACCGGGGACCCGTCGGACGGGCCACCAGTATTTTGCGAAAAAAATCGTTTCCCCCTGTCTGCTAGGACCCACCGGACGGGCCACCAGTATTTTGCGAAAAAAAACGTTTCCCCTGACTGCTGGGACCTACCGGAAGGGCCACCGTATTTCACGAAAAAAAACGTTCCCCCCGCTGTCAGCTCGGACCCACCAGAAGTGCCTCCTTATTACGCACAAAAAAATGAATACTCCCCCGGCTAGCTGGGCCCACCTTCGTGGGAGGCTGACTTGTGGGCCTACTAAGTTGACGGGGACGAAGGGCTTTGTCAACTTAGTCAATATGAACGATTCTAGCTCCAGTGACCGTACGATGTCCATCCAACGGCCGTAGTGCTTCTTCAATCTCTGGTCTTCTTGCTCCAGCCGCCCAAAGCAGTGCCGGTCGTGCCGCATGCTCCTGCCTCCCGTGGCCGGCTGTGCTGCCGCGGAGGCCTCATCGCCCCCTACTATTCCCACCGCTGGCCAGGCCCTGCGGCAACGGCAGCCTCACACCGCAGCTGAACCAGTGAACCCTCGTACTCCTCTCCGCGCAGGCTTCCACTGCCGCGTCTTCCCCGTGTCCGCGTCGTCGCCTTCCTAGGCCTCACCATCGTCCACCGCCGTGGTTCTCTCGGCACGGCGTGGTCAATGTGGTCAATGACCGACTTCCATTGGAAGAGTACTGTGCGTGGATACGCTGACAGCTGGGTCCACGGCCGCAGCAAGGAAGTGCCTCCTTATTACACGCAAAATAATTATTCCTCCACCTGACAGCGGGGACCCACTAGACGGGCCACCATATTTCACGAAAAAAACGTTTGCCCCTGACTGCTGGGACCCACCAGCTACATCTTCGCATGCAAGGAAGTGCCTGACAGTTGAGACCCACCTGGTCGAAGCGTACGTAGCGTTGTCATTCTGGTCGCGAACGTGTACGTACATATATACTGGTGGATGTAGAGGCGCGCATGTGTCGTAGTAGAGGCGGCCAGGGTGCAAGAAAGAAAATATGGCCACGTATGTGTACATACGGGTGGGGTCTCGAACGCCTACTCGTGCATACGTACGCGACGGCTTGTTGACATGGCTGGGTCGGAACAGAGAAACAGCATCGTCGTCGTGTTCATGGGGAGGCAACGGAATGCGTCATGTTCATGGGGAGGCAACGGAATGCGTCGTGTTCATGGGGAGGCAACGGAACGCGTGGGAGCCAACCGGCTGGGTCAGAACGGAATGCATGGTCGTGTTCATCGGGAGGGCTTGGACGGAAGAGGCGATGGAAACGAGGCCTGGCGTACCGCACAACGGAGGAAACAGACCTCCTATGGTCGAAACGGGGGTCTTGTTGATTGGGAGGGGTGTGGCGTACCGCACAACGGAGGAAACGGACCTCCTACGATCGAAACGGGGTCCTGTTGATCGGGAGGGGTGTGGCGTACCGCAAAACAGAGGAAACGGATCTCCTACGGTCGAAACAGGGGTCCTGTTGATCGGGAGGGGTGTGGCATACCGCAAAACGGAGGAAACGGACCTCGTACGGTCGAAACGGGGGTCATGTTGATCGGGAGGGGTGTGGCGTACCGCAAAACAGAGGAAACAGACCTCCTACGGTCGAAACGGGGGTCCTGTTCATTGGGAGGGGTGTGGCGTACCACAAAACGGGATTCCACGGGATACTGTTCATCTCCACCGTCGACCCCCTCCAGCCTCCACCTACGACTGTTCATCCACGGGCTCCTGTTCATCCAGCCTCCACCGCGCGCTACTCCACCGACTACTGCTCAACCAGCCCTCTCCACGGGATCCTGTTCAACCACCCCTCGACGGGCTACTGTTCATCCTGCCCTCCACCGTCTACTGTTCATCCAGCCCTCCACGGGGTGGTCCTGTTCATCCAGCCCTCCACGGGGTCCTGTTCATCCAGCCCCAACCGGCTCGATCGATCGGGGTCCTGTTCATCCAGAGGCAACACCACGGGGTCTTGTTCATCCACCCCCACCGAGAACTGTTCATCCAAACCCCCCCCCCCTGCAACGCTCACTGTTCATCTAGAGGCAGCATCGATCGGCTTCAGTTAGCAGCAGTAGCGAAGGAATCGCTCGATCGCGTTCAGTTAACAGCCATCGATCGATCGCTCAGGTTTAGTAACGCGTAGCCTGCAGTGCAATCGCTCGGGTTCAGTTAGAGCCCAACGCCTCGCTCGGGTTCAGTTAGAGCCAACGCCTCGCACACACGCGCGTACGTGTATGAGAGAAACGCGCATCACTCGGCCCCCGACCTCCCACCGTAACCGGGAACTCCTCGAAATTTTCCCCCGCCTCACTTCTACCACGGTTTTTTCCATCATGGACGGCCCAAAGAATGTCATGCAGCTGCTTCTCCGGCCCGACCAGGACGAAAAGCCCATTTTCTGTCATGATTTTTTTTCATAGAAGTAGGAGCCCACCACATCTATGATGATACCGGGTTTTGTCACAATTATCGTCATAGAAGTGTCATATGTATGACAAAAAAAATTGTTCGGCCCAAAATGTCACGGATGTGTCTTTTTTTTGTAGTGACTCATTTTGCTCCATATGTACTCCATCTCGGTGTAGTCTAGTCACTTGTTGAAATCTCTAGAAGGGCAAATACTCCTTTCTGGTTTACAGGGCTATAGTAGCAAGTAGTTGTACGTACTAGTACAATAGTGGGCTCACATAGCAATTTTGTCTCATGCAAGAGCCTGGCTATATGCATGCTCCAATGTTCGCAACTGCAACGTTCGGTTTGCGCTTGGCTCTTCGCCTCTTCGAGAAGACGAACAATGATGTTACTACTACTGCTTCTACAGTGTCGAATCCACTGTTGCATGTCCGTCCACCGCGAGCGGGACGGATAGCTTGTTGTAGAAGTACTACTAAGCAAAAGTCTGTCCTCGTTTGTGAACAACCGCGCGCATGGGTGAGGGAGAAGGCGTGCAGTAAAGTCAAGCTTCTCCTTGTTGTACAAGTTGACGCGACACATCATAGCACTAGCCCCACATGCTTGCCTCTAAACTTGGCTGAAAGACCCGCAGTGTACAATATATTTGCTGCAACCTCTAACATTTACCCACCACAAATTAAAATTATGTGGCCATATGCATCGTTCTGATGCAGAGGCCGGGGAGTCCCCCCTTTTCGAAAAAAACAAATTAAAATATATATTCCTGTCTTGACCACATGAGCGTGCAAACTACAATCACCAGGGTGTCAGGTAGGGCCAGAAGACTATTTTAATTTTTTTTTAAAACTTCGAGACGACCACATAGCATGGAGCCGACCCCTACGATTTTAAGCTTACAGGCACGGTACACGCTATCCTAGACTACTCTACACATGAAACTGCCACACGAGCGTCCGGGCTGCGCTTGGCTCTTCGCCTCTTCGGGAAGTCAAACAATGATGGAGTACTACTGCACTGGAGGAGTACTACAGTACGCTTCTGGCCATCTGACACTGATTGAACTACTCCATCTCCACCGCGTGCGGGAGGGAGAGCGTGTAGCGAAAGCTTCTCCTAGTCTTGCCAGTTGCCACGCTCATGGGCGAGGGAGGGACGCTCCTGCCTTTGCGTGTATGACAGGTGGGCCCGTCAGGTGTGTGTCCAACCTGTCATACAGCCAAAGGCAGGTACAGTTAAGTCGGCGAGGGAGAGGATAATCAAACTTCTCGTTGATGTACGAGTTGACGCGACACATCAAAGCACTGCACTCGATATATTTCAATAATTTGCGTTTACCGATGCATTAATTACAACGCATGCATGCCGCGACTCTCCTTTTGATACTTGCATGTGTTGATTTAATGCACCTTGAAGTAGTATAAAATATGTGACAGTAAAGCTTTGTAATACCCCGGCCCAAGTCAAGAGATGGTTGTGCACGAGGAGGGCGAGATCATGCAGAGCGAATAGGACCCGACGATGGAGCTCTCTAAGGTCTCGATGGACCTCACCGTGCTCCACTACCCCTCTGCCTCTGCCCCTTGACGCCTCTAGTGTATGAGGTTCGAATACACCTTGTCCGTTCGGCTGATTGAGCAAGGTGCAGGTTTCTTGATTGATGTGCTGTTCGATTGATTTCTACAGTGCAAGGGAGGGCACCTGGCCTGCGCGGACTGCCGCGTCGAGCGCCCCGGGAACCAGCGGCAGTGCCAGAAGTGCAAGCGTGGCGGTGGCTTCGACGTGCGGAACACGGCGGTGGACTCCGTCCTTTTGTCGGTGAGGGTGGAGTGCCCGCACGAAGGCTGTGGGCTCTACGTCACTTACCACAAGCTCGCCGATCACCAGAGCGTGTGTCCGCTCGCGCCCTGCAAATGCCCCGTGCCCGTCTGCGGCTACAAAGGCCCGGCGGCGGCGCTCTACCACCACATCAGCACCGCGCATCCCATGCCTGTGCACAGGATCCAGCACGGCAAGGTGCTCCAGCTGCAAGTGCCATTGTCAGAGCCACGGCTCTTGCTGTTCGCGGAGGAGGACCGTCGCGTGTTTTTCTTGGTCGGCGGCGTGCTCGACATCGGCGCGCCTATCGTCGTGTCGGTCGTCTGCATCAGAGCGGGGGCGTCCCCACTGCCGCACTACGTGGCCAAGCTGTGGGCAAACGGCCCGCCGGGGGAGCCCAAAGGCACGACCGACGCCGTCAAGGTGGAAATGGAGGTGACAAGCAGCAAGGATCCCAGTGACGTCGACGTGCAGGAGCTGACCTTCTTGACAGTTCCGCCCAAGCTGCTGGCCGGGGCTAAGCTTGTGTCCCTCCACATTCAGATTGACAAGCTCACGTCCTAAATGTTTCTACAGTGCCTTCTGCTTATCTTAGTAATATGCTAATATAGGGATTACCTTGGTCTACTTTAGCTTAAGAAATGGTGGGTTTTGGTGGCGATAAAAAATTATGTTTATCAATGCATTAATTGCAATGCATGCATGCATAAAGTACATGCATTGGTCAATTTTCTCTTAATACTTGCATGCAATGATTTAATGCACCTTGGAATCTGAACATGTGTTGGGGAACAACCAAATTGAGCCTTATAAAATGGAAAAACTAAAATTTTGAGATAAGCCCTATAAAACCAGAAAGGAGAGAGTAGAAAAAGAAGTACTCCATTCGGGAATAGTGCCGCACTTCAAAACTTGAACCGCCAATAAATTTTGAGCTTGCGTCTCGTCACATTCCAAATTACTCCATGCTATATTGAATTGCAAACCTGTTCACACTGATCACAACCTAAACGGTTTCCCACTTAGGATCGTATTAGTACTCGGTTATAAATACTAGTATGCCAAGATGACTGCGCATTCCTCCTCAACTCCTCATCCACAAAAACAAACAAGCCATTCAGCATCCTTCCCATGCGTCTGCCATGGCCAGCGTGAGTTCTGGGTCGAGAGATTGCCACCAGGGAGAGGCGAGCATGGAAGTGGAAGCACGAGAGATGTCCCGCCTCACTGCGAGAGTAGCCGACATGTCCCGCCGTGCCGCTGAAGCAGCCCAGAGGTCCCGTAGCGCCGTCAATGCAGCAGACTGGTCCAGCCGCGCCGCAGAAGCAGCAGAGATGTCCCGTCGCGCCACGAATGCAGCAGAGATGTCCCGCCGTGCCACGGCAGCCTGGGAAAATTTCTTGCGGGCAGGCGACGACTGTTACAGGCGCATGCATGCGATCGTCCATAGCCAGATGGAGCAGATCTCCGGCTGGGCGAGGTTGCAGGACGACATGGAAGCCTCGTTTGAACAGGCTATCGGCATACTAAGGGAGGGCAATGAGAGGCTCCGGGCCGAGCGCGACCTGCTGAGGGAGAAGATCGTCCGAAGTGCAGACCAGCAGGAGGAGACCAGTGCCTTGTTGAAGAGGACCGACGTCATAGTCAAGAAACTTATGGACAAGAATGACATGCTCCGCAACGAGCGCCAAAGGCTGGTGGAGGAATCCGTGGATGTTCTCAAGCAGCATCTTGAGGACACGAAAGAGCTCATCGCCGCTCGCCGCGGAGACTAGTTCCCACGGCCTGCAGCAACGCATCAAGAAAGTAGAGATCAGCGAGCTAGATCCTTGTCTTCCTTCTTCTTTTGCCCTTGTGTATTTCGGGCGTAGCCGCATGTGGATTTTTTAATTATCTTTCTAATTATGTCAGACAATTAATCGTCCTTATCTTTCTATGGAAGATCAATGTTGCGAGGCTGGAATGAAGAAAACTCTTGCTGTGGCGACCCTAGCGTTGCTGTTCTTCTAGTTGCTGCTGGACTTCCTTCAGTTTCCTGGCTTCTTTTGATGTAATATTCGGTTTAGGATGTGGATTCTGTCATCGGTTGTGAAATGTTGGGTTCTAGCACAGATGTTTGGCCTTTGTTGGCCTCTTGGGATGTTGCTATTTCAATCTGGTAGCTTTTAGTCCTTCGTGTTAGGCTGGAGTTGTGCTGAACTTCTTGTAAATTGTAGTGGTTTTCAGTAATGAAAATCGGAAGGGAAAAGCCTTTATTTGATCAAAAAAAATTAATCGTCCTTATATATTCATCAGTCTTGCTATAAGTCGCAGTAGATGCTATATAGGTCCGTCGGATCTTACATCAAGATTCGTGCTTTCAGATTTTCTTTTCTCTCTTAAATCTCAGTCGAGTGAGACATAGTCACGCCATTAAACAGAGGCTCGGCCGCCATTAATGGAGACCTTGGGAGAGAGGTGGACGGCAGATGGAGGTCAAAGGGCTCTCCTCCCGATAAGCACGCGCAGGGGTCTGATCGCACGCCTCTCGTACTCAAATAGCTACCCTGCACGGCGCCTCCTAGCTAATAAAAAATGGGGACGCATGGTGGCACGTAAATGGTACTAGTAAGTAGAACGCCCACGATTTCTACAATACTTGTGTTTCCGATTGTAACGTGACAGCACTTGTTCCAAAATGACTTTGTTGATTGTTAATGTGTGCGCCTTCGCAAATCGGACTGCAAATTTACCACAGCATCTTGGTGCCATGTCATGGCACCAAGCCAAGTTTCATTATTTTCATGCGTGTTTTGAATTTACAGGAATTAAAAAACTAAGTTTCTCAATGTTTCCAACCCAGCCACGACGCCCAGAATTTGAATTTCATTCCCATTTCTTGCATGTAACCTAGAAATTTACCCGAGGACACACATGTGATTTTTCAACCAACTTTGGTGCACTGGAACATGTGGTTGTATTTCAAATTTGAATTATTCACACAAAGGTGACACGTTCCCTCCTAGAACCATGAGCCTTCTTGAGAGAAGCTCCTATTTGCAAGAAGCTTATACCAAAATTTGTTCCTATTCGGCCAATTTTTTTACCACAGCATGGTACTACCATGACATGACACCATGCCAATTTTCATGATTTTAAAACCAAGTTTCTCAATGTTCTCGACCGAGCCACGATGCCCAGAAGTTTGAATTTTATTCTCATTTTTTGCATGGGACCTACTCCCTCCTTCCATCTATATAGGGCCTAATGTGTTTTTCAAGACAGTCTTTGACTATTGACAAGATTAATAGCACATGAGATGTATACTATGAAAATTATATTATTGGAAGCTCCTTTGACATACAAATTTGAAGGTATGCTTTGTGTAAGTTGCATGTCATATATTATTGCTCTAACGTTTGGTCAAATTTAGCTTCGAAAAACGCATTAGGACCTATATAGATGGAAGGAGGGAGTATAAATTCACCCGAGGACACAAATGTGATTTTTCAACCAACTTTGGTGCACGGGAGCATGTGCTTGTAGTTCAAATTTGAATTATGCACATTAAATGACCAAAAACTCAATTAATGTGTAAATAAGGCCAAACGAAGCCGGAACAATTCCAAAATTTAACAGGGCACTCATGTAGTTCTATGTTGCCTTTGTAAATAAACTCAAGGGGGACAATGTATATCGTTTCGCACTCAAAGGTGGCACGTTCCCTCTCAGAACCACGAGCCTTCTTGAGAGAAGCTTGGGTTTGCAAGAAGCTTATACCAAAATCTGTTCCTATTCGGCCAAATTTTTTACCACAACATGGTAGTACCATGAGATGACATCCATGCCAAGTTTCATGATTTTCAGGTGTGTTTTGGATTTACAAGAATTTTAAAACCAAGTTTATCAATGTTCTCGGCCGAGCCATGATGCCCAGATGTTTTAATTTTATTCTCATTTCTTGCATGGGACCTAGAAATTCACCCGAGGACACAAATGTGATTTTTCAACCAACTTTGGTGCACGAGAGCATGTGCTTGTAGTTCAAATTTGACTTATGCGCATTAAATGACCAAAAACTCAATTAATGTATAAAAACGACAAACGAACTCGGAATAATTCCAAAATTTAACAGGGCACTAATGTAGTTCTATGTTGCCTTTGTTAAGAAACTCAAGGGGGGCAGCGTATATCGTTTCACACTCAAAGGTGGCACGTTCCCTCTTAGTACCACGAGCTTCCAAATCGGCCCAATTTTTTACCACAACATGTTAGTGCCATGACATGACACCATGCCAAGTTTCCTGATTTCCAGGCAAGTTTTGGATTTACATGAATTTAAAACCAAAGTTTCTCGAAGTTCTTGGCCGAGTCATGACGCCCAGATGTTTGAATTTCATTCTCATTTCTTCCATGGGAGCTAGAAATTCAACCAAGGACACACATGTGATTTTTCAACCCACTTTGGTGCACCAGAGCATGTGCATGCAATTCATATTTAGATTATGCACATTAAAAGTCCAGAAACTCAATTAATGTATAAAAAGGCCAAATGAACTCGATATAATTCCAAAATTTAACAGAGAACTCATATAGTTCTATGTTGCCTCTGTAAATAAAACTAGGGGGGAGGCAGCGTATATCGTTTCACACACAAAGGTGACACGTTCCCTCTCGGAACCATGAGGCTTGTTGAGAGAATCTCCGGTTTTGCAAGAGGCATATACCAAAACTTGTCCCAATTCAGCCAAAAATTATACGTATGAAAACATGGTTCAGATTATCCCAAACATCTCGCTACCTGGACCAATAATGTACTATGATTTGAATTCAACATAAAATGGATACAAATATTTGAATTGGAGAGCGTTTGGTACACGTAGTTCATAGTGAAATATGATTACTGCTATATGTATGTTTTTTGTTATCAAGATAATATTTAAATTATTGTATAACTTGACAACAATCATATTCAAATAAGGAAAAGTCCATATGGTAGACGACAATATATATGTTCACATGGTGGAGTAAAATGTTCATATATGATGGAAGATCAAAATTTACAACTACATCAATTATAAACCGCAAGTTCACCTAACGATATATTTGAATTCAACATAACATGGATTAAAAAATTGAAATTCGAGATCATGGCATCTGAAATCATATAAAAAGGGACATTACTCTTTCTTTGGTGGGAACTGATTTGTTTGTTGTTGTTGTTGAGGGAAGTGCGAATCGATTTGGTACTGTGCAGGGTAATCTTGTTCTCCCATTTTTTTTACATTTTTCTTGTAGTTTTTTCAATGGCATCTATAGCAATATAGTAAAACGGGACATGACTCTTGTGTCTTGTATGAATTGTTTTTTTTACACGTTAAGTTTGTTCCGCCGAACAAGGAATCCGCACCTTGTTATCTCGAAATTTTCAAGCTCGAGTATCTTTTGTCTCACCTACTTTGAAACTCTCGCTTCTTCAACCCGCGACCAATGTTTTAAATAGCCTGCTATATAGCCTTTTCACTAGGGTGCCGCTAAATGGTCCCATGTACAAATAGCCCGCTATAGCCTGCTATAGCCCGCTATAGCTCTGCTATAGCTGATTTTGAGGTCCGCCGCTATTTGGTAATAGCCCGCTCTTTAAAACATTGCCCGCGACGCACCTTGTTATCCCGAAATTTGGACGCGCGCGAGAACTCCCTCCTCATCCGAAATCGCTCCCGCAGCCCAGACACGCGAAATCCCCCTTCTACCCCTCAGCCGGAAATGAAGCTCCACGTCGCGGTGTCAAAACCGGTGGGGGTATGCTGGTAACTTACCCTACATTTCGGACAAGCGCGTCCCTAAGATTGGCTCCCCCCTCCCCTTCGCCCCCCCCCCCCGCATTCATACACCGAGGCCGCCAAAACCCGCGAAACCCCACGCTCCTCCGTCGGTCTCCTGACCACCGCCCAGCCAGAGACTCTTCCTTGACTACATCGTCCATCGCAACAGCTCGCCGTCCCTCACCCACCGCACCGGATGAGGATCCGTTGTCGATCTCATCGTTCCGCCGGATCAGCCGCCCCGTCCTCCACCTCCAAGGAGCTGCCCCGACGTTCGCCTCGTCTATCGCGCCACCTCAATCCCCACAGCGCCATCTTGACCTGCCCCACCGGAACCGCAGCACCCTCACCAATTCCTTCGATGAAGCCGAGGCCAACTTGGCGCCACCAAGGAGGTTCTGCACTCACCGCTGCATTTTATATTTTATTCGATCTCACGGGGCTGCTGGTGCTCGATACCGAGCAGACATGGCGTGTCTCCATCGACGGCACCGTCGCCGGCCACATCATCCACGGCGTCTCTCCCCCATGTCGTTGCTTCCTCGGCGGCGACTTCCACAACGGCACTAGCTGCAGCTGCTCCGGCTCTCGCTCGCGTTGCGGCTCTTTTCTTGCTGTCGGTCGCGTTGCTGCACTGCTCCTGCTTTTGTTTGTGCTGCTTCTCTTCTCTTGCTCTCGCTTGCGCTGCTGCTGCTGCTGCACGACCTCCGGTAGCTACAGGAGTTGCTGCTTTAGCACTCGCTCACGGTGCTACTGCATGACTTGCTCTCTGCTAGTGCGTTCCCTGCTCGAGCGTCTGCTGATTTAGATCATTACTTCTCTGCTACTAGTGCTCGAACGCCCTAAACATCTATTGCAATGCTCTGTTACTAGTTCAACCAGTTTTGACAGTAAAATTCAGTTTCGACTCTGAAGTTCATTTTCTTCAGTTAAGTTCAGAGTGAACAGTACTTACAGCATCTGTCGGAGCGGCCGTGGCGCGGCTGATGCGTTTTACATCTAGCACTTTTTGGTGATGTATTTTACATCATCTATTGCAGATGATATTAGGGTCCCACTTCAGATTAAGGTTGTCTGTCTTGTCATGCTTCAGCCTCGTCGTCGTACACCTTAGCGGAGCTGCTCCAACGACAGAACCGTCCATCACAGCGGAGCAGTACCCTCGACGCGGTTTCCAGAGGCCTCAGATCTTCTTCCCCGCCTCCGACAGTCACACTAGCATCATCACCATCCTCCACGTCCAACCCAATGATGCTGAGGTCCACAAGGATATGCCAAAGAGGTTGTACACTCGTCGCATCACTTTGTTTCTCCATTCCTCTGTTCTTCCAATTCAGGTGAGCCAAACACACAGGTTGACTGAAATCCTATGTTTCCAAATGCTCTGTTTTCCACGTGCATTCCTATCCTATTCATGTGTTTTTCCTGTCCCTGCGTTTATAGAATCCTCCAATTCTAAGGAGCCCTTACAGATTTACTTCATTTTCAGATAGGCATCAAAGAAAACTCTGTGTGCTATGTCCTGCTCCTGCCGTGCCGTCATCCATCCCACCTGAGGTGCACCATCGACAGAAGCGTTCACTGCAGCAGAGATCCCCTCTGCAGACTTCCTTTCGCCGCCTCAGATCATCTTCCCTGTTGCCGGCAGATACGCCAACCACATTACCATCACCGACTGAGCAGATGAACCTGAGGACTACACAGTTCCGGAAGAGAGGTCGTAGTCTTTCGCGTTTGCTTACGTTATACATAGGTTATTATTACCTGCTACTTTATCGTTCAATCTTGAGTTTTGAATTGCCCATGGGTCTCATATCGAGCCAGCAACGAATAGTATCTGTCTACTATCTGGTTCATCTGGGGTCTTCTATGTGGTTCATGTTGGGTGGGCAACAAACAATAGATGATCCATTGTCTATCTTTTTAAACTGAAGCTATAATCTACCTGCTATCATTAGTTTTGGATCCATCCACTCATTTGCTACCATCAGTCTTGATTTTTGCATGCATCCCTTAGGCCTTACAAAATCTAACTATTTTTTTTATTATGCATGTCAGATATTGTACACAATCGTACAGAACATGTAGAGAAAAAGAGAAGACCGTTGCGTGCGAAAATAATGTCATGCAGACGCCGCTCCATGGTGGGCGAAGTGCCCCCCCCCCTCCTGCATTTCCAGATTGTATTCCAGAGGAAGATAACTATTCAGATGGAGATTCAGAAGGAGCCGACCACGCCTGTTTACCACCTGAGGTGTTTGCTCTAACCTGGCATGCTGATGTTGGTCATATCATGCATATGGCGCCTTGCATTGCTTACATTATACATCTTATATGTCATCAGCTTAGTTTATATTTGCTTTGTGTGAATGCCACCTGTTTGATTTCTATATCATACTCCCACCATTCCTAAATATTTGTCTTTTTAGAGAATTCAACAAGTGACTACATACGGAACAAAATGAGTGAATCTACACTCTAAAATATGTCTTTATACATCCGTATGTGGTAGTCCATTTGAAATCTCTAAAAAGACAAATATTTAGGAATGGAGGGAGTATATGGGAATTATGCAATTCCATCTTCTTTAGCCAGGCATCATATACGTGAATCATGCAATGCCATCCTGTTTAGCCAGTCATCGTATATGTGAATTGTATCGTGCCATATTTTTTTCCATAATGTATTCCATTTGTCAACAATGTTCATACATTCAGCTACTCTTCCTGCGCATCAGCCATTTGAGTCAGTCATGGGAAAATCTGGAGTGAAAACAAGGTGTTCTGAGCAGTCAGTGCTACCTGACGATGCAGATTTCTTGCTGGTTACAGATAGCTCCTCAGAGGAGGATTCAGAGAGAGATGACCAGTCGTATCCCCCCCCCGAGGTGCATGCTCTAACTTGGCTCGGTTATATTGCTCATATCTTGCATATCTTGCATTGCCATGCCATCTGCTTAGATTAGACATGCTTTGTGTGAATGCCTCCTGATTGCTTTCTATATCAGATATGTGAATTATGCAATGCCATGTTTTTCAGCCAGTTATCATATATGTGGATTATGCACCGCCATGGAGCCAGGCATCATATATGTGAATTATCTCATGTCATCTTTTTTTCATTACGTATTCCATTTGTCGACAATCTGTGTATATTGAACTACTCTTCATGTGTATCAGCCATTTGAGCCGGTTATGGAAAAATCTGGAGTGAAAACAAGGTCTTCAGAGCAGGCAATGGTACCTGTTGAAGCATATATCTTGATGGTTACAAGGAGCTCCTCAGAGGAGGATTCAGAGACAGATGACCAGTCCTATATCCCACCTGAGGTGTATGCTCTAAGTTGCAATGTTTATATTTCTCATATGATGCATATGGTGTCTTGCATTGCTTGGTTTAGACATCATATGCACACTATTGAATTCTATCTGCTTAGTTTAGAGATCATACATGTGAGTGCCAGCTGCTTAGTATATGAATCAATTATGTCAATTATATCATGCCATCCTGTATACTTAGACAACATGTATGTGAATTAGTTCATCCCAACCTATTTTAGAAAGACATCATATAGTTTTGTCATGTCATCCTGTTTAGGTACTCATCATATGTTGAATTATGCCATTATATCATGTTAAGTTATCCATCATATATCTGAAACTGTGTCATGCTATACTGTTTAGTTAGGCATCATATATGTGAAATTGTGTCATGATGTCCTGTTTGGTTAGACAACATACATGTGAATTACCACATCTGTCTATCATACAATGTCTGTACGTTCAATTTATTTTCTTGTTTATCAGCCATTTGAATTGGAGGGGGTGATGGCAGTATCTAAGGGAGCAAAAACCCGTTCTTCACAAAAGACAGTGCTACCCATTGATGCAGATAGAACCATGGTTGTATTGGCCCACAAACTAGCCCCACCACACATAATCGAGACTCTTCCAAATTGCACACTTACACCGTTGGGTAGAGAACCAGCTACAACCCATCTAACCGCAACCCCAGCGGATAGTAACCCACTTATAGTTGACAAAGCACCATGTCCACCACAGAGTACCCCCACACGAGCAGTTCGTAAAGCTACTGCAGTGCCCAAAGCACGAAGACCACCACAGCTAACCCAAACTCCACGTTTAAAGCATAAGAGCAACTGTTCTCAGGTCAGATTCCGTAGCTATGGTCCATACTCCTTTGCTGTTGCATCACTGTATTTACTCATACCAACTACTTTCAAATTTGAAGGATCCAATTGAAACTCCAATGGCGCAACAGGTATGTTTTAAACCTATTTCTTTAACTGGATTGTTGTTCTAACTTCTTGCTCTATGTTGATTTCAGTTTAAGTTGCATAAACAGTTATGTTCTCATGTGATGCACATTACAAGTGCTGCCAATGCATTGTAGTTTGTCACACTTATATTCTGTCTATGTTGCTGTGTCTTAAAAATATATGAGTTGAACTGTGTCTCTATCTTGATTAGGGAACATAAAATAGAATGATATGGACAATACAGTGACCATAGTACATAGATATATGTTTGTTTCATGATGTTATCCTGTCCACCTTACTACTGAACCGGTTTACCAAAATGAGTTTCGTATACTACAAGCTAAACCTGTGATGTGTCTGCTTGTTTCTCTTGTAGTATGAAAACAGAATATTGGAGAAGAGCACCCCACTATGCAATGGTAGAGAAAGCAATGCCGATAAGGTCCAAGATAGTGCGACAGCCCCGTTAGTCTCCAAGAAAGGTGATAAAAACGATCTTGTAGACAGCGAGAAAACCCCACAGTCCTGCATTGATGTAGTGTTTGAGTTACTGGCCAGTACCGCTGGCACAAGATCCTCGAACTCGCTGAATGAATCACTTCAGCTTCTTCATTCTCAGCTACAAGCTAAAAGGCATCAATCAGCTGTGCTGCGGCAAGAAGCCAAAGGACTGAGGAAGTCCTTGCAGAATTCAGATGCGTACTTTCTTGTGCAACAGCAAGCGCTGGAGGATTTAAGCGCCAAACAAGAGAAAGTTAATAAGCTTGCTAAGCATCTTGCCAGCATTATGGGTACCCAGGATATTATTTCTTGAGCTCTTCTGAAGTGGTTTCAGTTCTGGACTTGTTTTGCTGCGGCGTTTATATGCTGCTGTGTTCCCTATATTTGCACTGGTGGCGAACTTTGATGCCCAGTGGATGTAATATGTGTAATAGTCGTGATAGCCTAGCATAAGTTGCTTGCTTATTTATTTCCTTGTTGTCTTGTTTATTTGTTTGCTTGTAGTCAGTGTAGTTCTTTTTCCGCGGTTTGCTAGTGGCTGCAATAACCTATTTTTTAAAACTAGGCCAGAATAACCATGGGCTAATATTTACTGTAGTGACACTGGGCCTCCTACGGGCCGTAGAAACAGCGGGCCTTCTACGGACCGTAGAAATAGTAGGCCTTCTACGGGCCGTAGAAACAATGGGCCTTCTACGGGCCGTAGAAACAATGGGCCTTCTATGGGCCGTATCATCAATGGGCCTTATACGGGTCGTATGATCGATTGGCCAAACATGGGCCAATAACAGGCCGCATTATGGCCGTAAACGGGCTAGAGTTGGAATCGTCCGTTCATGGGCCGACCATAACGGGCCATCGTTAATAGGCCGTATTTGATGACGCTATGAAAATGGCCCAACGAATTAACGGACCACAAACGGGCCGACTATAACCACGGGCTGAATTTGGCCCACAAGCAGAAAATGACAGTAACGGGCCGTAAGTAAAGGAATGTTGGAAATGAGCCCAAGAATAAATGGGCTCTGAGAAGGCCGAAAGATAACATGGGCTGGAAACGGCCCAACGGAATAACGGGCCGTTAATGGGTATAAAGTTATACACTGTTCATTACGGGCCAGTTTCACCACGGGCCGTTAATGGGTGTAAAGTGATACACTGTTCATTACGGGCCAGTTTCACCACGGGTCGTTAATAGGCCAAGAGTTACATAGGGCCTCATATGGGCCGAAAGACGTCATGGGCCATACATGGGCCAGAAGTGAAAACGGGCTGGAATCATATTGGATGGCCCAAATGACGCTACTAGGCCTAATTCGGATAGGGCGTAACGGGCCTTGGGTTAGCGGGTTGTAAATGGGCTATATTCGAACAGGCCGTTAACAGGCTTTTCATGGGCCGGCCTGCCAGCTTTTGACCAAGTCAAACGGGTCGGCCTTTTCACAGGAATGGGCCTCTGTTGGGCCGTGCCACGTGTCGACGTATCATAGGCGCCTTCCGTCCAATGAGTGGTTGACATCTGTCCCAACGATGAGCTGACACGTGTTTCCTCCAGCCAATGATGATTTTACACGTGGAAAATCCCCATTGGTCAGGGCTGTTAATGGGTTATCGGATCCAAAACCCGACTCGATAGCTTAACAGCGTTCCGTTACGGTGGATGCCACGTGTCGGTCACCCTTGACGAAAGCACTTCTGTGACACGCGATTTATCGTCATGGAAGTGGACACTTCCGTGATGATAATTTTGGTAATGTCATGGAACACTTCTACGATAGCACAGGTATGACAATCTTGATTCTGTCATAAATTTGTCATGGATGTACATGCATGACAAAAAACGCGACCTACTGTGACAAACACGTATCATCACGGAAGTGTATTTTTTTGTAGTGCAAGCACGAACCCTCAAGATAGTAGTTCGTGGCATTTTTTCAAAATTTCCATGGCAGTTCGTTCAAAATATGGGGAGTTTTGAGCAAAAACTGCCACTGTTATATCTAAATCTAATGGTTCTGGAGGCGTTCATCTGGATTTGGTACCTAGTGAACTTTCATCAGATAGGTTTACCATAAATAAGAAGCATTTGACATCACTATCTCAAGATTTTTTTCCAAAGAAGAGAACTATATAAGGGCAATTTTCTAAAACCACTTAATATATTAAATAAATAAAACAGTCATTACAATCATTCATTACGAAATTCACCATGCAGGGCGGAACATTGTTAACAAGGATACCATCCAATCTATTATCAAATCTAAACTTAGCAATCATATGGGCCACCACATTGGCCGAACGCTTAATCTTGGAAGTCTTGAAATTAGTTATAAGCTTTGAGATACTCATGGCTTCCATCTTCAAATCCACAAGTGGGGACCTGTCAAATTTTCATTTGCAAGGGCTGCAAGCACAAACACACAGTCAGTCTCTAAAATGATAGGATTGTGGAGAGTGATATCTAAATAGTGACCGGCAAGGCAGACCCAGAGTTCCACCTCCTCCATGCTTTTATAAAGCCCAGTGAAATCTCAGGAAGAGATGACGACCTTCCCAGATGAATCCTTGGCCACCACCCCCACACTAGCAGCACTAGTGCCCTCCACAAAGCTTGCATCAACATTGATTTCTATATAATCCGAAGGTGGGGGTTACCATATCACATGAGTTTTCTATAGGATTAGGAGCAATTCTTAATCCAGGAAACACACGTTTACCTTTACTTTTTGAGTCCACCACTGGATGGGAATGACATGTGAAAAATAACAACCAATAATTCTCTACAAAGCTCGAAGAGGTCGAGACGAGTTCCTCCCCCCTACCAAAAATCACGTCATTTCTTAAATTCCAAGCTCTCTAGAAAATGAATATAATTTGGTCATGCAGAGTAGAGCTCAATTGATTCAGAAGAATAAGAAACCAATCAGCCCCGGTCATCCGAAGGAAAATCCCAAATATCCCCCATGGCGATACTCAATGCACATTCCTTTTGCCACATGACTAGCGCATGAAAAGTACTTTCATCTTCCACTCCACAAATCGAACAGGTACTAAAAATGGCTTGATGGTGCAAAACTTTGTTTACCTGGATAACCAAGCTATTGCTAGCGACACACCACGCAAAAATATTGATCTTCTACGGAACATTGGCCTCCGGATAATATCCCAAATTTTCCTCTACCCCAACAAATCACCCCTATATTGCCCCTAGTCTTCTTTACGATCTTTAGATTAAGCACAAGCTTGTACGTGCTTTTGAGCGGGAACAAACCATTCTTCTCAAAGTGCGAAGTGAAAAAATTACCATCCCCTAATGACTTCAGACATAAACTTAGGATCTCCTCTGCATCATGTGGATTAAACAAGTGCCTAACCAAATTCTCATCCCATCTCCTTGGTTCACTCAAAATCAGGCCAGACACCCATTTAATCATGGTCCTATTCTTCTTGGAGTAACTTTAAGGCATGAGGTTCTTGGAAGCCAGATATCTCTCCACATATTAATATTAGACCAATCACACACATACACACTCCAAATAAGTCGGAATTTAAGCAGATCCAATCCATGTAAGATACCTCACCAAGTGAGCGATGCTGAGAAAAAACCATGTCAAGGATATGCCCCTGGGATAATATTTTTCCTTAATCACCTTGGCGCATAAGGATTAAGGTTAACCAGCAATCTCCAAGACTGCTTAGCCAGAAGAGCTTGATTAAATAATCTTAGATCACGAAAACCCATACACCCTCACCTTTGGGCCCTGTCAATTTACCCCAAGCCAACCAATGAGTTTTCCTCCTATCCTCCTTGTCACTCCTCCAAAAATCCCTTATAATCTGAGATAGATCCTGTAAGTGTATCTAGTGCCCCTTAGTGAGTTTGGTGTATTGAAGACTTATAGGTTAAGGGACTAATGCGTTTGTGAGTGTACATAGGTCTACCAGTCTATGAGGAGTTTGATATTTACAGAGAAAGTCGGCCCCTAAAAATGAATGTTCAACTGAAGACTTTGGCTTTCTGAAGACTTTGAAAGTGAAGAAATTGGTGTAAACGTGAAGACTTGATATTCATGCGAGGAGCATGAAGCGTGAAGACTTTTGTTTTCGTAGTTTCATTTTCTCTTTCTTGACTCATAGGAAACACCGTGTTGTTAAAGGGGGTCGGGGTAAAATTAAGGAAAAGTTTCCAAGTGATGCTCATCTCAAAATCCTACACCTACCAATCCTTTCGAGTGAAGCCATTGGAAATCTCATATAGTTCAGTCAATTACTTCAGTGACAGAGATGAAGATCTTTTGGTCTCTGAGGAATTTGTTCTAACTTAGAAGTTAGGAATTCGTCGGTGCGGATTGCCTGCAAGTTAGGAACATGATAGCCTTGAGGAATTTGAGAGCTCTCCGACCGTTGTTGTGCTACGCGCCAGCTGTCCCAAAAATATCTACCCACCTAACGGTCATATCATTGAAGGGCATTTATGTCTTGTCATGTTGGGCTGCTCCCTAGGCTATAAATAGCCGCCCCCTACAACCACTAGCTGGTTGGCTGCTCCGAGACAAACTGACACTTGTCATTGAGAGTCCCATCCTCCAAGGACTTTGAGCGAAAATCATCAAGTGAGGAAAACCCAAACCCAAACCCAAACACCTACAAACCCAAAGTGATTGAGCATCACTGAAGAGATTGTTCCTGTGTGGAACCGATGCTTGTTACCTTTGAGGACTATGCATCCTCCAGACGGCTAGGCGTCATGGTCTAGAGCATCCAACAGGAAATTGTGGATCGCCGAGTGACCGAGTTTGTGAAGGTTTGGAAGTCACATGAAGACTTACCACGAGTGATTGGGTGAGGTCTGTGTGACCTTAGCTCAAGGAGAATACAGTGAGGACTGTGTGTCCTCATGTTTAAATACCTAGCCGCTCCAACCAGACGTACGACTGTCATAGCAGTTGGAACTTATCTACCAAATCACTATCTTCACCGAGCTAACTGGTTCTATTTTCTCAACCCTTTCATTTCTTCATTACAGTGTTGTTGTACTTGATCGTTACTATTTGAAGACTTTGACTGAAGACTTTCTCAATTTCCTCAATCTTATTTCTTCAGTCAGTTTGTCTTCAGCCTGCTTATCCTGTGTTTACGCTTCCTGTACTCATTGCTTGTTTCCATTTCATCATGATGACTGTGCTTCTGTTCTGTTATGCATGCATCTGAGTACTTATTCCGTTGCTACTTGTTCTCGACTTAGGAATTTCCTCACCCTGAAATTCCTTAGTGGTGAATTTGTAAAAATCGCCTATTCACCCCCCTCTAGTCGATATAACGCACTTTCAATTGGTATCCGAGCAAGGTACTCCCTTGTTCTGTGTGATTTTGGTTTAACCGCCTGGAGTTTTAGTTATGTCGACCGCAGGAATGAAGACTGTGTCATGCCCCATCTTTGACGGTCATGATTATCCCAAGTGGAAGGCCATGATGAAGAAGCACCTCATGGCGATGAACAACAAACTATGGACCGTCACTGAGATTGGTCTTACCGATCTATGCAAGATGGCAGAGGCTGATGATATTCGCAAGTACACCCTACTCAACCTCACTACGAAGGACATCATCTGCTCATGTCTGTCCCAAAATCAATTCAGGAACATTATGCATCTCAGCATGCGAAGCTTATCTAGGACTGACTCTGTGAGGTCTATGAAGGTCGTCGAACTCGTCATGATCCCTGGTTTGAGGATTTCAAGGAATCGCTCAAGGCGATGACTTTTGATCCGGAATCATCATCATCTGCACCATGCCTTATGGCAAAAGGTGCCATGGTAACTGAATGTTATCTATCTGAGTCCAGTGGTGATGAATCTGGTGATGAATTTGGACCCAGCTATACCAAACTTGTTTCCCTTGCCACTAAACAACAAAGAGCTTTGGAAAAAGTTCAAAATATGCTTGATGAAAGCGATGATGTGTCGGGTGAAGAAACGGATCGCACTCAAACCTTGACTGATAATCTTTAGAGACTTCAGTCCAAGTTTGATAACCTTCAGAGTCATCATAACACTCTCTTATCAGATCTAGAGAAGCTAAGGGTGAGTTATGAAGATCTTCAGAAGGAGCGTGATTCATTGCTTGCTCAACAGATTAGTGCCACTCAGGAAGAATTCATTCCACCATGTTTGAAATGAATTGAACGTGAATCTGCTAATTCTTCACCTGAAAATTGCTACCTCTTGAGCACTGCATTGGATTTCCTTGAAGAGGAAAGGATGATGCAGCAAAGTAGCGTAAGCATTTCCCTCGGTTTTTGAGAACCAAGGTATCAATCCAGTAGGAGGCTACGTGCGAGTCCCTCGTACCTACACAAAGCAAATAACTCCTCGCAACCAACGCGAATAGGGGTTGTCAATCCCTTCACGGTCACTTACGAGAGTGAGATCTGATAGAGATGATAGATAATATTTTTGGTATTTTTGTTATAAAGATGCAAAGTAAAATAAAAAGCAAAGTAAAAAAGCAAAGCGATAATAAAGTGGAAGATTAATATGATGGAGATAGACCCGGGGGCCATAGATTTCACTAGTGGCTTCTCTCAAGAACATAAGTATTTCTACGGTGGGTGAACGAATTATTGTTGAGCAATTGACAGAATTGAGCATAGTTATGAGAATATCTAGGTATGATCATGTATATAGGCATCACGTCCGAGGCAAGTAGACCGACTCCTGCCTGCATCTACTACTATTACCCCACTCATCGACCGCTATCGAGCATGCATCTAGAGTATTAAGTTCAAGAAAACAGAGTAACGCCTTAAGCAAGATGACATGCTGTAGAGGGATAAATTCATGCAATATGATAAAAAGAAACCCATCTTATTATCCTCGATGGCAACAATACAATATGTGCCTTGCTGCCCCTACTGTCACTGGGAAAGGACACCGCAAGATTGGGCCCAAAGCTAAGCACTTCTCCCATTGCAAGAAAAACCAATCTAGTAGGCCAAACCAAACTGATAATTCGAAGAGACTTGCAAAGATAACCAATCATACATAAAAGAATTCAGAGAAGATTCAAATATTGTTCATAGATAATCTTGATCATAAACCCACAATTCATCGGTCTCAACAAACACACCGCAAAAAGAAGATTACATCGAATTGATCTCCATGAGAGAGGGGGAGAACATTGTATTGAGATCCAAAAAGAGAGAAGAAGCCATCTAGCTACTAACTATGGACCCGAAGGTCTGAGGTAAACTACTCACACTTCATCGGAGGAGCTATCATGATGATGTAGAAGCCCTCTGTGATGGATGTCCCCTCCGGCGGAGCTCCGGAACAGGCCCCAAGATGGGATCTCGTGGGTACAGAAGGTTGCGGCGGTGGAATTAGGTTTTTGGCTCCGTATCTGATTGTTTGGGGGTACGTAGGTATATATAGGAGGAAGAAGCACGTCGGTGGAGCTTCGGGGGCCCCACGAGGGTGGGGGCGCGCCCTAGGGGGGTAGTCGCGCCCCCTACCTCGTGCCCACCTTGAAGCTTCCTTGGCGTAGGGTCCAAGTCTCCTGGGTCATATTCGGTGAGAAAATCACATTCCCGAAGGTTTCATTCTGTTTGGACTCCGTTTGATATTTCGTTTCTTCGAAACTCTGAAATAGGCAAAAAAACAGCAATTCTGGGCTGGGCCTCCGGTTAACAGGTTAGTCCCAAAAATAATATAAAAGTGGGAAATAAAGCCCAATATGGTCCAAAATAGTAGATAATATAGCATGGAGCAATCAAAAATTATAGATACGTTGGAGACGTATCAAAAGTTCAAATGCTTCTATTGCTGCAAATTCTTCAATTGTTTCTGCTATCACAAATTCCTCATCTCAGGATGCTACTAGTATCACTGACAATGCAGGGCTGAAGGAATTGTATGTGACAGGCATGTACAAAATCCTCAAAGGGCGTCAGGCATTTTGTGATGTGCTTAAAAAGCAGATCCTCAATAGGAACCCTAGGAAAGAGGGTATTACCTTTGAGAGGAAACTCAATTCTGATGGGACCTACTAGAAACCTGAGCAGTATCCCAAAACCTCATGGGTTGCTGCAAAGGGACCACCCATAGATCCATCTACTTTATCTGGCTTTACATGTGAATCTTCATATTCTTCTGACGAGTGATACGTCTCCAATGTATCTATAATTTTTGATTGCTCCATGCTATATTATCTACTGTTTTGGACCATATTGGGCTTTATTTTCCACTTTTATATTATTTTTGGGACTAACCTATTAACCGGAGGCCCAGCCCAGAATTGCTGTTTTTTGCCTATTTCAGTGTTTCGAAGAAACGGAATATCAAACGGAGTCCAAATGGAATGAAACCTTCGGGAACGTGATTTTCTCATCAGATATGATCCAGGAGACTTGGACCCTCCGTCAAGAAAGAAGAGAGGTGGTCACGAGGGTGGAGGGCGCGCCCCTGCCTCGAGGGCCCCTCGAAGCTCCACCGACGTACTCCTTCCTCCTATATATACCTACGTACCCCCAAACGTTCAGATACGGAGCCAACAACCTAATTCCACCGCCGCAACCTTCTGTACCCATGAGATCCCATCTTGGGGCCTGTTCTGGAGCTCCGCCGGAGGGGGCCATCATCATGGAGGGCTTCTACATCATCATAGCCCCTCCGATGAAGTGTGAGTAGTTTACCTCAGACCTTCGGGTCCATAGTTAGTAGCTAGATGGCTTCTTCTCTCTTTTTGGATCTCAATACAATGTTCTCCCCCTCTCTCGTGGAGATCTATTCGATGTAATCTTCTTTTTGTGGTGTGTTTGTTGAGACTGATGAATTGTGGGTTTATGATGAAGTCTATCTATGAACAATATTTGAATCTTCTCTGAATTCTTTTATGTATGATTGGTTATCTTTGCAAGTCTCTTTGAATTATCAGTTTGGTTTGGCCTACTAGATTGGTTTTTCTTGCAATGGGAGAAGTGCTTAGCTTTGGGTTCAATCTTGCGGTGTCCTTTCCCAGTGACAGAAGGGGCAGCAAGGCACGTATAGTATTGTTGCCATCGAGGATAACAAGATGGGTTTTTTATCATATTGCATGAATTTATCCCTCTACATCATGTCATCTTGCTTAAGGCATTACTCTGTTTTTAACTTAATACTCTAGATGCATGATGGATAGCGGTCGATGAGTGGAGTAATAGTAGTAGATGTAGGCAGGAGTCGGTCTACTTGTCTCGGACGTGATGCCTATATACATGATCATACCTAGATATTCTCATAACTATGCTCAATTATGTCAATTGCTCAACAGTAATTAGTTCACCCACCGTAGAATACTTATGCTCTCAAGAGAAGCCACTAGTGAAATCTATGGCCCCCGGGTCTATTCTCATCATATCAATCTCCATCACTTTATTATTGCTTTGCTTTTTTACTTTGCCTTTTATTTTACTTTGCATCTTTATATCAAAAATACCAAAAATATTATCTATCAGATCTCACTTTCGTAAGTAACCGTGAAGGGATTGACAACCCCTAATCACGTTGGTTGCGTTGAGCTATTTGTTTTGTGTAGGTACGAGGGACTTGTGCGTAGCCTCCTACTGGATTGATACCTTGTTTCTCAAAAACTGAGGGAAATACTTACGCTACTTTGCTGCATCATCCTCTCCTCTTCGGGGAAATCCAATGCAGTGCTCAAGAGGTAGCAAGAAGAATTGCTGGCGCCATTGCCGGGGAGGTCTACGCAAAAGTCATCATACCAAGTACCCATCACAATTCCTTATCTCTCGCACTACATTATTTGCCATTTGCCTCTCGTTTTCCTCTCCCCCACTTCACCCTTGCCATTTTATTTGCCCTCTCTTTTCCGTTTGCCTTTTTCTCGCTTGCCTTTTGTTTGCTCGTGTGTTGGATTGCTTGCTTGTCGCGATGGCTCAAGATAATACCAAATTGTGTGACTTTACCAATATCACCAATAACAATTTCCTTAGCACTCCGATTGCTCCTCTTACCAATACTGAATCTTGTGAAATCAATACTGCTTTGTTGAATCTTGTTATGAAAGATCAATTCGCCGGCCTTCCTAGTGAAGATGCTGCTACTCATCTGAATAGCTTCGCTGATTTATGTGATATGCAAAAGAAGAAATATGTCGATAATGATATTGTTAAATTGAAGCTATTTCCTTTTTTGCTTAGAGATCGTGCTAAAGCTTGGTTTTCGTCTTTGCCTAAAAATAGTATTGATTCTTGGAACAAGTGCAAAGATGCTTTTATCTCTAAGTATTTTCCTCCCGCTAAGATCATCTCTCTTAGAAATGATATTATGAATTTTAAGCAACTTGATCATGAACATGTTGCACAAGCTTGGGAGAGAATGAAATTAATGATACGTAATTGCCCTACTCATGGTTAGGACTTGTGGATGATTATACAAAAAATTTATGCCAGATTGAATTTTGCTTATAGAAATCTTTTAGATTCGGCCACGGGAGGCACTTTTATGGAAATCACTTTAGGATATGCTACTAAACTCCTAGATAATATTATGTTTAATTATTCTCAGTGGCACACTGAAAGATCTACTAATAAAAAAGTGCATGCGATAGAAGAAATCAATGTTTTGAGTGGAAAGATGGATGAACTTATGAACTTATTTGCTACTAAGAGTGTTTCTTCTGATCTTAATGATATGCCTTTGTCTACTTTGATTGAGAATAATAATGAATCTATGGATGTGAATTTTGTTGGTAGGAATAATTTTGGTAACAACGCGTATAGAGGGAATTTTAATCCTAGGCCTTATCCTAGTAATCCTTCTAATAATTATGGAAATTCTTACAACAACTCTTATGGAAATTTGAATAATATGCCCTCTGAATTTGAGAATAGTGTTAAAGAGTTTATGAATTCACAAAAGAATTTCAATGCTTTGCTTGAAGAGAAATTGCTTAAAGTTGATGATTTGGCTAGGAACATTGATAGAATTTCTCTTGAGGTTGATTCTTTAAAGATTAGATCTATTGCTCCTAAGCATGATATCAATGAGTCTCTCAAAGCCATGAGAATTTCCATTGATGAGTGCAAAGAAAGAACCGCTAGGATGCGTGCTACGAAAGATGCCTTTATTAAAGCGTGTTCTTCCAATTCCTATGAAAATCAAGATGAAGGTCTAAAAGTTATTGATGTATACCCTATTAAGTATTTGTTTTGCAGTATGAATCTTCATGAAACTGAATATGATCTTCCTTTACCTAGAACGCGTTCCAAAAATTCGGAGTATTTAGATCTTGCTGATGAAATTGATAAAAGTGGTATTGAAAAGAATAAAACCCTAGATGTTGCTAAACCCACTATATTTGATTTCAAGGAATTTAATTATGAAAGTTGCTCTTTAATTGATTGTATTTCCTTGTTGCAATCCGTGCTAAATTCTCCTCGTGCTTATAGTCAAAATAAAGCCTTTACCGAACATATCGTTGATGCCTTGATGCAATCTTATGAAGAAAAACTTGAGTTAAAAGTTTCTATCTCTAGAAAACTTTATGATGAGTGGGAACCTAGTATTAAAATTAAAATTAAAGATCATGAGTTTTATGCTTTGTGTGATTTGGGTGCTAGTGTCTCCATTATTCCCAAGACTTTGTGTGATTTGCTAGATTTCCGTGATTTTGATGATTGCTCTCTAAACTTGCATCTTGCGGATTCCACTATTAAGAAACCTATGGGAAGAATTAATGATGTTCTTATTGTTGCAAATAGGAACTATGTGCTCGTAGATTTTATCGTTCTTGATATAGATTGCAATCCTTCTTGCCCTATTATTCTCGGTAGACCTTTCCTTAGAACTGTTGGTGCAATTATTGATACGAAGGAAGGGAATATTAGATTTCAATTCCCATTAAAAAAAGGGCATGGAACACTTCCCTAGGAAGAAAGTAAAATTACCATATGAATCTATCATGAGAGCCACTTATGGATTGCCTACCAAAGATGGCAATACCTAGATCTATCCTTGCTTTTATGCCTAGCTAGGGGCGTTAAACGATAGCGCTTGTTGGGAGGCAACCCAATTTATTTTTAGTTTTTTTGTTTTTGCTTCTGTTTAGGAATAAATAATCCATCTACCTTATGTTTAGATGTGGTTTTATCTTTTAATTAGTTTTTGTGCCAAGTTAAACCTATAGGATCTTCTTGGATGATAGTTATTTGATGTTGCTGTAATTTCCAGAAACTTTCTGTTCACGAAAACAATTTTTAAAAATCACCAGAACGTGATAAAATACTGATTCCAATTGCTTCTGATCAATAAACAAATTGTATAGGTCTTCCTATTTTGGTATATTTTTTGGAGTTCCAGAAGTTTGCGTTAGTTACAGATTACTACAGACTGTTCTGTTTTTTGACAGATTCTGTTTTTCGTGTGTTGTTTGCTTATTTTAATGAATTATGGCTAGTAAAATAGTTTATAAACCATCGAGAAGTTGGAATACAGTAGGTTTAACACCAATATAAATAAAGAATGAGTTCATTACAGTACCTTAAAGTGGTGGTTTGTTTTCTTATACTAACGGAGCTCATGAGATTTTCTGTTGAGTTTTGTGTTGTGAAGTTTTCAAGTTTTTGGGTAAAGATTTGATGGATTTTGGAATAAGGAGTGACAAGAGCCTAACCTTGGGGATTCCCAAGGAACCCCAAGGTAAAATTCAAGGACAACCAAAAGCCTAAGCTTGGGGATGCCTCATAAGGCATCCCCTCTTTCGTCTTCATCCATCGGTAACTTTACTTGAGGCTATATTTTTATACACCACATGATATGTGTTTTGCTTGGAGCGTCTTGTATGATTTGAGTCTTTGCTTTTTAGTTTACCACAATCATCCTTGCTGTACACACCTTTTGGAGAGACACACATAAATCGTAATTTATTAGAATACTCTATGTGCTTCACTTATATCTTTTGAGCTAAATAATTTTGCTCTAGTGCTTCGCTTATATCTTTTAGATCACGGTGGTGGTTTTATTTTATAGAAATTATTGATCTCTCATGCTTCACTTATATTATTTTGAGAGTCCTTTAGAACAACAAGGTAATTTGCTTTGGCTATAAAATTAGTCTTAATATGATAGGCATCCAAGAGGGTATAATAAAAACTTTCATATAGAGTGCATTGAATACTATGAGAAGTTTGATACTTGATGCTTGTTTTGAGATATGAATATGGTAATATTAAAGTTGTTCTAGTTGAGTAATTGTGAATTTTAGAGATAACCATGAATAAATATGGAGATAAACATGAATAAATATGGAGATAAAGGATCCCCTTGCCTGATACCACGAGAAGGGTAGAACAATTCCAAGAGCTAACCATTAAGCGCACTGATGATTTGACTGAGGTAACACAAGCCATAATCGAGTTTATCCAACCTGCTACAAAACCCAAAGCCCCAAGCATGCTTTTCAAAAAGTGCCAATCCACCAAATCATACGCTTTGGCTAAATCCAATTTATAAGCACAAGATTCACCCTGACTATCCTCAAGCGTACTTAAAGAGTGTACACATTCAAAAATTATAAGAGCATCATCAGAAATTAATCTCCCAGGAATAAAAGCACTTTGGGTTGGGAGATCATACCATCAAGAAGCGGTCTCAGCTTGTTCACAAGGCACTTTGAAATAATTTTATAAATAACATTGCATAGGCTGATAGGATGGAAATATTTAATACACCGGGGTTTATTCACCTTTGGAATAAGAACAATAATCGTATCATTTACCCCATTCAGTAGTATGCCAGTGGCAAAATTCTTTTTCACTGTGGGAATAATATCCTCTTTGAGAAAAGAAATCCAATCCTATACATCTAACATACGTATCAACTTGCTATTCAAGATATCCACCTCGGAAGTGCCCAACCGCAGTCACCTCTGGAAATTAGCCTAGGTCCTCTGCCTCCTACTGGCGGCACCGTCGGTCCACCTTGTCTCCGGTGACCCTGGGGCCATGGAGGTGCGGTGGATCACGGTCTTGCCGACAGGAGGGGTCCATTTTTAGATGTTTTTCCTCAATTTTGTTAGAGTGTGTCCGGCTTAGGAAGGCGATACGGTGGTGGCTCCCTGAAGATGGAATAAGGTTCTCCCCGCCTAGCCCCCGTCCGATGGTGCATAACATCGTTGGATGGCGTGTGGAGGTGTCTCTGGTGGATCTCGCGGGATTCAATCGGTGCTTGTCTTTTGTGGATCTACTCATTCGGTCTTCATTCGTCTATGTTTGTGTGCCCTCAGGGTGGATCTTTCCAATCTACACATCTTTTCATCAGCGGCGGTTGCTGGTCTGGTGCGCTTGTCCTATGGGGCCTTAGCACGATGACTTACCGACTATCTACTACAAGAGGTTTTGTCCGAGTCCGGCGAGGGAGGGGCGATGACGGCGGTGCGTCTTCGGTTCGCTTTAGTGCTTGTAGTCGTTGGTAGGGTCTACTGATCTGGATGTAATTTTTTTGGTGTTCGTTGTATTGCCATGATTGAAGATGAATAGACTGGAACTTTTCTCGCAAAAAAACCCTCTTTGAATAGTCCCCAGTTCCACTGAAAAAAATCTTGTAGGAAGGCCATCTGGATAGTAGTCTTTTATTAATGGTTTGCAGGATTAATATCTTTATGAGTTTTTCCTCCATGTGTTTCAAGCCTCATTTTGTAGCGATCCAATGCACCCCATCTTTGTCTACGTTATCTCCCTTTATTCCTCCAAAAAATAATGTGTTTATTTTTAATGCACTATCCAAGTGCATCAGATGCAACATTCATATCCTGTGAGATCTTTGAGGAGATCATGTAGATGCTCTTTGATTCGCATCTAAAAATCCGATGTTAGATTTTTAACATTTAGGATAGTAATTTTAGAGAATACGAGCATCATGATTTTCTTTTGATAATCTGTTTGATTTGTGTAGCATTGTATTCTATAAGAGTTTTTCTGCATGACTCCACTGCACTACAATTATAGGATAGGTTTCATTGACTCAATCGCCCCCACCGGCTTACTCACCGACGCAAAAGTTACAATTATAGGATAGGTTTCATTGACGCAAAAGTTGCAATAGAAGAAGAAGCGCAAGCATGGTGCGCGGCGCCGCGAGCTTGAACGCAAGTCGCAGGACCTCCCCCCTAGCAGCGACGGTCATGGGGACCCGCTGGCTAAGAAACCTCGGGCTATGGTCGCTCCGCTCGCGGTGGTTGCGGCTGATGCGCCGCGAGGAACGGCGGCTGCTCCCATTCCGGTCGAGGAGGAGGGCGGGGAATGTTTCAAGTGTGGCCGGACCGGACACTTCCAGGCTAAGTGCACTTTCCCCCCTCTCTGTGTGATCTGCAAGCAAGAGGGACACGCCTCGGCCTACTGCCCTACTCGGGGCAAACAGCCGCTCCTCCAGATCATGGGCAGTGCCATTCCGGGCGAGGGTTTCTTTTGTATGGAGTTTGAAGACGATCTGTTGGCTGTGGACGAGGCCGCAAAGGTTGCCAATGGTGCCATCCTTTCAGCGGAGCCGGGGAGGCTTTCACTGCGTCTGCTGCAACAGGAATTGAAACACATGGTGGCTGGTGATTGGGACTGGCAGATTGAGCAGGTGGGCAAGAACGAATTTGCGGTGGTGTTTCCTTCTGTTGACCTAGTGCACATGGCCAAGTCAAGTGGCAAGCTCTTCCTCTCCATCAACGACATTACGGTGTTGGTGCGCGATTCGTTCCAGGAGACGAATAGCCCCCTCTCCATGCCTGAGGTGTGCCTCCGCCTTCATGGCATTCCCAAGAAGCACCGTCGTGCAGATCGTCTGATGGAGGGACTCAAGATGCTGGGTCGACCGATCGTTGTGGATGATCTTTCTCTTATTCGGGTGGGACCGGTGAGGATGAAGTTTGGTGTTCGTGCACCTGACAAGATGAATGGCTTTGTACAAGTCTGGTTCAACCAAGAGGGATACGACATCCGGGTGGAGGTGGAGAAGCTTCCTGTGCGACCTGGTGACAGGCCGGTGGCGCCCGGCCCCAACATCAACCCCTCACATCCGGGAGACGAGTGTGGTGGTCCGCCTGGTCCGGGGACCGGTCGGACTGCCGGCCCGCAGGGTCAAGACCATGGGGCCAAGGGTGGTCAGCCCATTGGTGGCTCGGGCCGTGCTATGGATGTTGACATGGACGGCCAGGACGAAGAGCCTGAGGACAGCTTGCCAGACACGTCTATCGACACTGAAACTTGGAATCAGCTGGGCTTTCAAGAACTGGCGCTCGACGCGGGGAAGGAGCACGCGCTGCCTGGGACTTTGGCGATTGCGGACACGGCTGGGAGCAGCCCGCCCCCGTCCCGCGCCTTAGTGGGGGCTTTCAATCAGATGGGCTCGGCGCCGCTGTCTAATGCTGGCTGGCTCGCTGTGGCGGGTGACCAGGTCCCCCCCTGTCTGGGTGGTTTGGACTCGGGTGTGGTGCTCAACGAGCCTGTTGTTGCCACCCCGCTGTCTAGCCGCCGCAGCTCGGGGGGATCCGGGCGGGCCCCTAAGAAGTCGGCCGGGCGGAAGCCTCCTGCCAAGCAAGCCACGCTGGCGCTCCCGTCTCCGGTGGCGCCGGCCGCGGTGGATCTCCAGGCGACGCTGGCCTCTGCGGGCACGACAGCCAAGGCGCGGCGCTCCCGGGCCTCCGCTGGCCCCCAGCGCGCTCCCAGTGCTCGGGCCAAGGCGGCGCTGGGCGACCTTTCCTCCCTCGAGAGTGCGCAACTCCGTCTGGCGGACAAGAACATGGAAATCTCAGGTAACCCACCCCCCTCCTTTACGATTCTGAACGCTTTCACCGATCCCCAGCTAACTACTATCTTAGACGACAGCGGTTTTGAATTAGGAGCGGATCATGGTGAGCTTGTGACTCTAATCCGTGCTCGCGAGGAGGCCCAAGCGGCTTTGGCAGCTGCCGCTGCCGCGACCAAGGCCCGGGACGCCGAGGACTCGACGCGGGTGACCCCTGCCGTTCCTGTGCCTTTGGGCTCCCCCGCCTTGCTCGTCCTGTCGGCGGGTGCTGCTGCAACCAGGGAGGTTAGCGCAGCGCCAACGACTAGCCGTGCCCAGGCTAAGAAACGCGTGGCAAAACCGGTGACCTGCAGAGGGGTTCGCCTCCGCAACCGCATTATCTGATGCGATACATCTTTTGGAACATTCGGGGTTGCGGGCACTCGGGTCGTCGCACGCAACTCAGGGAATATATTGCTCGCGAAAGTATCGACGTCGTGGCTCTTCAAGAAACTATCAAGGCGGACTTTACTTTTCGCGACCTCGAGGCCTATGATCCTCTTCATCGTTTCGTGTGGGGTTGGGTCCCTTCCGCCGGCCATTCGGGCGGCCTTCTCTTGGGTGTTAATTCTGATGTGTGTGATATTGTAACTTGGTATGTGGGTACTTTTTTCAACTCTGTCACGATTAAGCATAGAATCTCGCTCGCCTCCTGGGCGATTGTGTGTGTATATGGTCCGGCAGACCATTCCCGCTCGGCTGATTTCCTGCGCGAGATCCAAGTCTTGGTTGGGGCCAAGCAAGCTGCCAACATCCCCGTTGTATTAGGGGGCGATTTCAACCTGATTCGTTTGAGCGCAGACAAAAACAACAACAACATCGATTGGGCTAGGATATCCCTTTTCAACAATGCCATTGCGGCCTGCGCCTTACGGGAACTCGCTAGGACTGGGGCCAGGTATACTTGGACCAACAAACAACTCAACCCGGTCCGAAGTGTCCTTGATCGTGTGTTCGTTTCGGCTGACTGGGAGATGATCTTCCCCATGTGCACCTTGGTAGCTGAAACTCGCATTGGATCCGACCACGTTCCGCTGATCCTGGCCTCGGGGGAGGATAGGATTAAGCGTAGCAAGAGATTCTATTTCGAACCAGGGTGGTTTGAGGTAGAGGGTTTCATCCCTTTGCTCCTTGACCGCTGGGAGCGGGCCAGGACTGCGGGCGCCCATGCCAGGGGCCCCCTCGACACTTGGATTTCGGCAGCCGGGGTCCTGCGCGGTTTCCTCCGTGGGTGGGGTGCAAACCATGGTAGCGAAGCAAAGCGATCTAGGGAAGCTCTTATTGAGGAAATCAAAGCTCTCGACGTTCATGCTGACTCCAGACCCTTTTCGGAGGCAGAATGGGCATGTCGATACGCCCTCGAAAACCAAGTCCTAACCATCCTCAAGGAAGAGGAGGAATACTGGCGCCGTAGGGGCGGCGTCAAGTGGATCACCAAGGGGGACGCCAATACATGCTACTTCCATGCTTTCGCCAATGGCCGTAAAAGGAAATGTTCGATCCTGAGACTGCAATCGGACCAGGGGGTTCTAGTTAGCCAGGCCGACATCTCGAGGCATATATATGATTTCTTTCTTACCCTCTTGGGAACGGCGGAAGTGAAGGCGTTGCGCCTGCGCGATGACTTCTGGGGGGAAGAATATCGGGTGTCTCAAGCCGAAAATGATGGCCTTGCCCTGTCCTTCTCCACGCAGGAGATTGACGAGGCGCTCGGCTCAATGAAGATCGATACCGCGCCTGGGCCTGATGGCTGGCCGGTGTCCTTCTTTAGGCGATTCTGGCCGGCGCTCAAGGACTTGTTCTATGACATTATTAACGGTTTTGCGCTGGGCACGGTTGACATCTCGCGCCTAAACTACGGTGTCATCAGCCTCATTCCTAAAGTAAAGGGGGCCGATACGATCAAGCAATACCGCCCCATCACTCTTATTAACGTCCCTTTCAAGTTATGTGCCAAGGCATACACCACTCGTCTCGCTCCGGTGGCTCAGCGTGTGATCGACCGCAGCCAGTCCAGTTTCCTCAAAGGCCGTAACATCCTGGAAGGCCCGGTGGTCCTGCAAGAGTTCGTCCACGAGCTTAAGCGCACACGCCGTCCGGCCGTGCTCTTTAAGCTCGATTTCGAGAAAGCCTACGATCGAGTGAACTGGGAGTTCATTCGCGAGGTACTCACTCGGAAGGGATTCGAGTCGGGTTTTATTCACCGCATAATGCATCTGGTTTCGGGGGGCCAGACTGCGGTGTCGATTAACGGAGAAGTGGGAAACTTCTTCCGCAACAAACGCGGTCTCAGACAAGGAGATCCCTCCTCGCCTCTGATTTTCAACTTTGTTGCCGATGCCCTCTCGGCCATGGTGAACAAGGCCAAGACCGCTGGCCACATTCGAGGTGTGTGAAAGTGCGTTATATCGACTAGAGGGGGGGTGAATAGGCGATTTTTATGAAATTCTTCACTGAGGAATTTGCTCGTGAGGAAATTCCTTAGCAAAGAAATACTAGCAGCGGAATAAGTACTCAGAAGTAAACATAACAGATTACATGCATGGTCATCATGATGAAATGAAGACAAACACAGAGTACAGAAAGCGTAGGCACAGGATAACTCTAGATGAAGACAAACAGACTGAAGAAATTGAACTGAGGAATTTGTGAAAGTCTTCAGTCAAAGTCTTCAAACACAGATATGAACAAACAGACAACACAGTAATGAGGAAATGAAGGTGTTGAGGAAATGGAACCAGTAAGCTTGGTGAAGACAATGATTTGGTAGACCAGTTCCAACTGCTGTCTCAGTTGTACGTCTGGTTGGAGCGGCTGAGTATTTAAACTCGAGGACACACAGTCCCGGACACCCAGTCCTGAGCATGCAGCTTGGGACACCAAGTCCTCATAGTATTCTCCTTGAACTAAGGATACACAGTCCTCGTCCAATCACTCGTGGTAAGTCTTCAGGTGACTTCCAAACCTTCACGGACTTGGTCACTCGGCGATCCACAATTCCTCTTGGATGCTCTAGACCTTGACGCCTAACCGTCTGGAAGAAGCACAGTCTTCAAAGGTAACAAGCGTCGGATCCACGCGGGATCAGTTTCTTCGGTGATGCTCAATCACTTTGGGTTTGTAGGTGTTCTGGGTTTGGGTTTGGATTTTCCTCACTTGATGATTTTCGCTCAAAGTCCTCGGAGGATGGGTTGCTCTCAAATGACAAGTGTCAAGTTCACGCGGAGCAGCCAACCAGCTAGTGGTTGAAGGGGGCGGCTATTTATAGCCTAGGGAGCAGCCCGACATGATAAGACATAAATGCCCTTCAATGATATGACCGTTAGGTGGACAAGATATTTTAGGACAGCTGGCGCGTGGCACAACAACGGTCGGAAATTTGGAGTACAAATTCCTCAGGGCTATCATGTTCCTCACTGTGTAGGCAATTCGCACTGGCGAATTCCTAACTCCTCAGTCAGAGCAAAGTCCTCAGTGACCAGAAGAACTGCGTCTCTGTCACTGAAGAAATTGACTGAACCGTATGAGATTTCCAATGGCTTCACTCGAAGGGATTGGTAGGTGTAGGATTTGAGTTGAGCATCACATGGAAATTTTCTCCTTAGTATTTCCTCGACCCCCTTTAACAGTACGGTGTTTCCTATGACTCAAGAAAGAGAAAAATGAAACTACGAAAACAAAATCTTCACGCTTCACGTTCCTCGAACGAATACCAAGTCTTCAAGATCACACCAATTTCTTCACTTTCAAAGTCTTCAGAAAGTCTTCAGAAAGTCTTCAGAATATCAAAGTCTTCAGTCGAAGAACTTCATTTTTAGGGGTCGACTTTTACTGTAATTTTCAAACTCCACATAGACTTATAGGCCTGTGTACACTCATAAACACATCAGATGCTTAACCTATAAGTCTTCAATACACCAAAATCACTAAGGGGCACTAGATGCACTTACAATCTCCCCCTTTTTGGTGATTGATGACAATATAGGTTAAGTTTTCAACGGGGATAAATATATGAAGTGTAGAAACTAATATTGAGGAATTTGATTGCAAGATATAGAAGAACTCCCCCTGAAGTTGTGCACAGTGAGGAATTTGCTTTTGAAGCAATGCACACTTGAAGAGTTAAATCATGGAGATCTCCCCCTATATCTTGTAATTCATACACGCATTTGATATATGATATGAAGAATTTGAAATGCATGATGAAATATGGTGCCTGATGCAATTCAGCATGCGTGCGATAACATTAATGATGAATAAGCATGCAGAATAGCGCATCAAAAGTATCAGAGCTCAAGCATGTATCAAAGTATCAGAGCACCGAGCACCATAGGGTTTAAGATTACAACTCGATCCAATAAAAGTTTCGGAAGAACAAGAGTTGCAACTTAAAAAAATATGCCCTTATTATAGACCCGCTTGAAGACTAACTCAGATTTCTCCCCCTTTGTCATCAAATGACCAAAAGGATCGAGACTGAGGACTAACGCCCCTGAAGATATTCAAGTTGATGAAGGAGCGCCAGTGTTGTTGGGGTCGGTTGTTGAAGTAGGGCCTGCTGCAGTGTCGTCCAAGTCTTCATTTTCATCAGTGTCGCGTGATGAAGAATATGAACTGGCCACCAGAGAAGGAACCTTGACCTTCTTGAATTTCTTCGGCGGAGGTGCCGACCAGGCAAATTCTTCTTTGAGGCCCATGTTCTCTAAATCTTCAGCACTATATACTTGAGACAGAACAGCCCAGGTGCGATTGAAGGTTTCATGAAGGTAGTAATGGTTTTTCTTCACTGCATTATATGTGGCAGTCATGTTGTGAAGAATTGAACCAAACTGACGCTTGACCCATTTGTGATTGCGATCAACCTTTTGATGAAGACTGAGGAGTAACTCACGATCAGTCATCACCCTGGGTGCTGTGGCTTGAGGATTTGTCTTGGCAGTATTAGCAGCAGAGTCATGTGTGGCAGAGTCATCATTGGTGGAATAAGAAGTAGCCTTCCGAAATTGACCATCCAATGGACGAATGCCTTCATCTATCACAGCAGTGGCCTTGCCCTTATGTTATGTTCTATGGTGGATGCTGCCTGTTAGTGGGCTTTATTAATTTAAAGCCGGACGCACCGTGCGTCTTCGTTCTAAAAAAAAAATGCCCCGGCGAATAAACTGCTGCCGCGCGCGCAGTGCGCTAATCTGTTCCAGATTCGCTCATTTCGGGGAGTACATGCATTTTCGGAAAGGAGACCGTCAGATAAGAGGGTCAAATTAACACTCCTCTTCCCGTAAAAAAAGAAAAAGGCTCACTCCACTTAAAATAAACCAATAAAAATAAATAGTGGCAGTGTCGGCATGAGTCAAGCTCAGACATGCTCCGTAACACGTTTATTAAGGCGACCTGTGTCTGTTACTAGCTAGTCTGTAGAAAAATAAAATCTAATTACATATGTCAGGTGGTGAAATGGTATCTACATCTGTCAGCTAAATATTTTAATAGACCATCATAAGTTATATATTTTGCGTGGACTCTTCCTCCATCCGATAATATAAGAAGTTTTTTGACGCCACGTTAATGTCAGAAAACGCCTTGCCTTATGTGACAGAGGAAGTATTTCTTTTAGCATATATTCATCCGGGAACTAGCATCCAAAAGCATCATAACGAATGGAGTAGTAGTATTAGTTTACTTGACAGGAAAAAGAAATGGAGTGGAGCAACGTGATTGAGGGAGAGCAAAGCGGGAGAAAAAGGGAGGGGGGAAAACAACACAACAGTGCATTTGTTGCGGACACGGACTTTGGCAGCCATTCAATGACCCACCAGACACTCATCTCTTCCGCCCCTGCTGCTGCTGCCGCCTTTTCCTCTGCTCCTCACCTCCTCCACGCCTCCCTCCCTACCCTTTCCCCCTCCTACTCCTCTGCAGCCGCCTCAGCCATGTCGTCGTCGTTCGCGCACCACCACGGCTCCCTGCAGGTAAGCATACACAGCCTCTCTGTGCTGAGACGGTTACTAGCACGAGAGAAGTGGTTCTCGTGAAGGAACTGACGAGAGTTCGCTCTCCTGCTTTCTGTGGGTGCGGTTTCAGGCGGAGAGGATGTCCGCGCTGAGGAGTAGCCTCAGGCCGTGCGAGGCAGCCGAGGAGGTGGCGGCCGCCGTGGTCGCTGGCCCGGCGGCGTGGGGAGCCGGGATGCTGGGTGACGGCTTCTCGGTGGAGGAGCTCCTCGACCTCGAGGAGCTTTGCGAGGTGGACAAGGAAGGCGGCTTTCTCTGCGAGACGGCGCCGGCGGCCGAGGAGGAGGAAAAGTGCAGTGACTCCCACGGGTCGTCGGCGGTCTCCTACGAGCTCACGCCGCTTATTCCGCCGGAGATGGACCTGCCGGTAAGACGTTTGACCTTTTTCTTTTCCTTTCTCCGGCCAGACGGCGTTATTTTAGGTTTCCAGCGTTATTCATTGCTTTTGCGTGCTTTCTGTGTAGGCCCACGACGCGGAGGAACTGGAGTGGGTGTCGCGTATCATGGACGACTCGCAAGCAGAGCTCCCGCCGCCGCCGCAGCTCCCAGCGCCAGCGGCGTGGCCACCGCAACACCGCCGGCCGCAGGAAAGCGCCGTGCCGGCCGTGGACCCTATGCGGACCCCGACCATATGTGCGCTTTCCACGGAAGCGCTGGTGCCGGTGAGGTCCAAGAAGCGCAGCAAGCGCTCGCGCGGCACCACCGTGTGGTCGCTCTCCGGCGCGTCCATATCCGACTCGGCGTCGTCGTCCGCCACCAGCTCCTCCTGCTCCTCGTCGGCCTCCCTGTCGTCCTTCTTCCTAATGGACTCCCCCACCTTCAACCTCCTCGACGAACCTCCACGCCCCAAGAACAAGAACAAGAAGTCCAAGCACAAGGCCAAGAAGCGCGGGCGCAAGCCAAAGAGCCATCTCCCGCCGCAGCTGTCGGGCGGCGCCGCCTCCCCGCCGGCCCAGGGCGACCGGCGGTGCAGCCACTGCGGCGTCCAGAAGACGCCCCAGTGGCGCGCGGGGCCGGAGGGCGCCAAGACGCTGTGCAACGCCTGCGGCGTCCGCTTCAAGTCGGGGCGGCTCCTCCCGGAGTACCGGCCGGCGTGCAGCCCCACGTTCGTGGGCAACCTGCACTCCAACTCCCACCGCAAGGTGCTGGAGATGCGCCGCAAGAAGGACCCCGTCCCCGTCGTCATCGAGGCCGCCGCCGCGCCGGCCGTCGCCTCGTTCTAGCCGCCCCTCCCCGCGGCGGCTAGTGTACATCTTTTTCACTAGTCTGTTGTAACGTACTCGTGGATTTTTCTTGGCGTCCTCTATTTAGTTGTTGCCCTACTACTAGAAAGATCTTATTAGAAAGTAGTTTCAGTAGGAGTCTATTAGGTCGTGTTAGGTGTAGGGATTATCACTACTCTACTAAGCTTTCGGTTTTAGCTTTGGTCTGTTAGGATATTGCCGTAGAAGTGGCGCCTTTTTAGTGGAGTCTCGGGAAGAAAGCTTTTCGAAGTCGTTTGAATCATGCGCGGCAGAAGTGGCAATGTCTATGCTTGGGTTATCTTTGGTGTGAAGCAAGAAGCTAGCTAGCTGCCTTGTTTTTCTTTAAAGGAAGCTGCCAACGATTCCAGAAGAATACAATGTCTGGTAGTAGTGTCATGGCGTGGATTCCCCTCTTCCTCTTCACGTCAGCGTGTGCCTGTGCCAAATCTACCCAAGGAGTTGCAGCTTACGGCCCTTCGTCATTACTGCAAACTCGTATCTGATTAATGGCCACCGCACATAGGGTACAAACAGCAGTAGCCTGATAACTGCACCGTTACCGTCCATCTACGACACCCAAATTACTACTGCATTCAAGGTGGAACCAGTAGACTAGGCCACGGGGTTGCCAGCCAAAAATCTTCACAAGAGTCCTGAAAGTGTACACGAGAAGAATGCAATTGTATATTTGCATTTGGACCCTTTTCACCAGTCAGCACTGGCCGCCTGGCACTGGCAGAGCGCAGCGAATGGCGCGCGAGTTACTTCGAAAGAACGTTTCTACGGTACTGCTACTGGCCATTGGAGCTATCTTGGCAAGGTCATGGCCAGGGGCCTCGAATTTTGCGTACCCCGCATTTTAATATACTCCTCCGTTCGGACAGAGTAGTGCTTTGGTTGCAGCGGCCGCACTGCGATGCACCCTCTCGTGACGCGAATTCCCTGCCAGGCCAGGTGCTCAGGTCCGTTTGCACGACTGGTGTGGAACAACGTATATTAAATAACCATTTGAACTAATGCAGAATTGCAATACAATGTCCATTTGAACCCTACTTAATTGAATTTGTATCCATGTATGTTTGATTGCACCGCAGTAAAAACGAATAATTCATTCCAAGAGATTTGAGAGCACCGCAGTAAAAACGAATGATGAATGCTTAGAAAAATTTCCTATACGATTCAGCCTTACGACGAGTCAAGCGTGCCCTTATCTTTAAAATTCCTAATTTTTGTTAAATTGTAATTTTAGACTTGTTTTGAAACAACAATTAGAAAAATTAAACAATTTGTTCCTGCACAGGAAAATTTTGTGGAGGAGCCAAACATAGACTCTAGTCTCACTAAGTAAACCTTTAAAATTCCTAATTCATTTCACTCTCCTAACTTTCTTTGATAAAAAATTACTGCAATTCTGATGCACAACATCCAAATACTTCTTCAAAGTCACTATAAATTTGATTCATGTAACATTTATATTGTCATGACTCTCCTTTCTATTTGCACGTTTTTAGATGTCTAATTTCAAAGATATTCCCAACAACACAACTTATTTTATTTTTAAAAGTTCATGTAATAGATTAACTTCCCCTGCAGGGGTGCACCACATAACCTAACACGCTCGATCCCATTTGGCCGGGCACACTTTTTTGGGTCATGCCCGGCCTCGGGAGATCAACACGTCGCAGCCCCACCTAGGCACAACAGGGTCGTCCTGTTACCGAAAATCACGGCTATTCGAATAGATTAACTTCCCTGCAGGGGTGCACCACATAACCCAACACGCTCGATCCCATTTGGCCGGACACACTTTCCTGGGTCATGCCCGGCCTCGGGAGATCAACACGTCGCAACCCCACCTAGGCACAACAGAGAGGTCAGCACGTCGGTCTAAATCCAATGGTGCAGGGGTCTGGGCCCATCACCCATTGCACACCAGCATGTTGAGTGGGCGACTGGAAGCAGACCTAGCCTTCCTAATACAAGAGCAGGCGTTCTAGTCCAATCCGGCACGCGCCGCTCAGTTGCTGACGTCAAGAAGGCTTCGGCTGATACCACGACGTCGAGTGCCCATAACTGTTCCCGCGTAGTTGCTTAGTGCGTATAGGCCAGTGGCCAGACTCAGATCAAATACCAAGATCTCGTTAAGCGTGTTATTATGAAGTAATCGCGAACGCCGACCAGGGCCAGGCCCACCTCTCACCTAGGTGGTCTCAACCTGCCCTGTCGCTCCGCCACAAAGTAACAGTAGGGGCCGTCGGGAACCCAGGCCCACCTCTACCAGGATGGAGCCACCTGCCCCTTCAGCCCCCATCTCCGAACAGTATCATAAGTAATGTAACAGTATAAAGTATATAGCATATGCCCGTGATCACCTCCCGAAGTGATCACGGCCCAGTAGTATAGCATGGCAGACGGACAAGAGTGTAGGGCCACTGATGGAACACTAGCATCCTATACTAAGCATTAGGATAGCAGGTAAAGGTATCAACAATTGTAGCAACAATGACAGGCTATGCAGCAGAATTGGATTAACCGAAAGCAGTAACATGCTACACTACTCTAATGCAAGCAGTAGAGAGAAGGAATAGGCGATATCAGGTGATCAAGGGGGGGGGGGCTTGCCTGGTTGCTCTGGCAAGAAGGGTTCGTCGTCGATGTAGTCGATCACAGGGGTACCGACAATGGTCTCGGGGTCTACCGGAAAGAAGTAATGGATGGGAACACAATAAATAACAGAGAAATCAAAGCATCACAAAGCATAACATGTCAATACGCGGTGCTAGAGGTGATCTAACGCAGGGATAGGTAATACCGGCGAAGGGGGGAAACATCCGGGAAAGTATCCCCGGTGTTTCGCGTTTTCGGACAGATGAACCGGAGGAGGAAGGTTGCAGGCTTGCTATGCGAGGGATGTGTGGCGGACGAACGAGCTATGTATCCAGATTTGTCTCGTCGTTCTGAGCAACTTTCATGTACAAAGTATTTTCATCTGAGTTACAGATTATTTTATATTAATTTTTAAAGTTTTAAATCATTTTCTAAATTATTACTACTAAATTAATTCGAAATTAGCATTACTGCATCAGCATGATGTCAGCATGACATCAGCATTCAACAGAGGTGTTGACTGGTCAAACTGACGTGGGGGTCCCGCATGTCATTGACTGATTAATTAACTAACAGTTAATTAAGTTAATTAGTTATTAGATTAATCTTATTTTGATTAATTAATTCTTTAATTAATTTATTATTATTATTATTATTAATTCCTTTTCTTTCTTTCCTTTTAAACCGTTCCAGGGTGTGGGCCCTGACTGTCATAGGACGTTAGTTTAACTAAAACTTATCCTTTTAAATAGTACATGGGTCCCACATGTAATAGACTCAGGTTTTATTGAAAGAGCTGTTTAGTTATTCCTAATTAGTTGGGGCCCACATGTCATAGGGACAGGGGCAACTAATAGGGTAATTGGTGCCCCTAATTAACCTGACACGTCAGTTGGCCAGAGGTAACCACCGGTGACGTCCAGGCATGGTGGAGAAGCATCGGGCGATGGTTCGGCGAGCCGAGCACAACTACGATTAGCTGTGGCTCAGCCTCATCCGCTGGTGGTGCAGTTGGGACCTGGGGGTGGTCGGAGAAGGCCACAACGACGATGGCCGTCGGCGGCGATGTCACGGGTTCGACGGGGCTGCGGCGAGCGGTGTAGCGCACGGCCAAGCATGCGCGGGCGCGCGCTTGAGGGCGCAAGCCACGTCCAGGGGGTGGACTGGGCGAGGCAGGGCGCGTGTTGCGCACGGCCCTGTGAGGCGCGGTCGGCGTCAAGCTAGCGGCGCACAAGCGGGAGCGCGGTGACCGTAGGGAGGGAAGATGGGGTCGGACGGGGAGGTCTTCACCGGCCCTGTAGAGGTGCATGGGTGCGCTCGGGGAGGGCCAGAGCAGCGGGGCGACGACGAGTCGGCGTCGGGGCCGCGAGCACGACGCGGATGAGAGGGCGCGGGTCGGGCGGCGTCGGCGAGGCGACGGGTGGACGACGACCCGAGGCAGGGGTGCGGCGTCGAGGCGGCGGGGGCGTCCTGCGAGGTGGGGCGACGGGGAGCGCGGCGCCGACGTCGGGGCCTCAGGCGGCGGTGGTTGGAGACGGGCGACAGGGACGACGGGGCGCCGGCGGTGGGCGCAGTGGCAAGGCGCCCCGATCCAGATCGCATTCGGGAGGAGGAGACGAGGACGACGGGGCGACGTCGCGGCGTCGGGGAGGCGGAACGAGGTGGTGACGGTGAGCGCCGACGATGGGGTTCGCGACGGTGGGGCGATGAGGTCAGCCCGATCCGATCTGTATCGGGGGAAGAGGAGGGCGAGTGGGGGAAGTGGGGTGATCGAGGGTTAGGGTTTCAGGACGAGGAGGATAAGGTGAGTGCGGGGGGGGGGGGCTGGGCAGTGGGCTGACCGGCGGGCCGTCTGGCCCGGTTGGCCGGGGGGTTTCTTTTATTTTGTTTTCTGGTTTTCTTTTCATTTTATTCTCTTTCCTCTCTGTTTTATTTTAGTTACACTTTATTTTTAGTTTAGTAAAATATGACAATAGCTTCAAAAATAGTGTTTCAAAATAACCCACTACCCTAAAAAGTTTTACCTCAAAATAAAATTGTTTATGATTTTATAAAATAACAAAGGCACTTATTTATTCGTTTCAACTACTGTTTTAATCACTTTAGAGTATTAAAACCTTTTATAGAAGTGGGGTTTCTTCACCACAATTAACTTTGCATTACTTGGCACAACCTTTGAAAACTTTTATTGTTTGCGTGATTTTGAATTTGAATTTGAATCATTTTGAACTAACCCGAGATTAACTACAGTGACACAGGTGACGTGGTATCATTAGCAGGGAATTACTGTAGTCTAATTATCCGGGCGTCACAATTCTCCTCCACTACAAGAAATCTCGTCCCGAGATTTAAGAGAGGAGTAAGGGGGAAAGTTCTGGTCATGACATTCTAACGAATCTTCTCGAAGAAGTTAATCCCATTCGTTGATGTCTTCAATTCTTTATTCCAATGCATCATGATGAAGTTGTCATCCTTTCTTCGAGAACTCCATCGTACTTAAGAAAGAATAAAGGGGGGCTATTCGGGGAGAACGGACCTCCGCAAGGTTGACTATCTGGTCAATAACATCGGGGAAGGTGGCAGAAAGTAACTCTCGAGTTGAAACGTAAGAAAATATCGAGAGCAAAATAAGGAGGTATCATGGGAAGTTTTGAGTGGGCAGGCAATCGTTTGATGCCTGCAACAGGGCATGAAAGGGGTTGAGATCAACGGGAATAAGTATTGTGTCTGATACCAGAATTGATGATCTCTCGGGAGGTGGCTCATGAATTACTTATGAGGCCACGCGTGAGGAATAACTTTGGGAACATGGGGGTTACAAGAGAGTCAGGTTTCGATCATGTGGAACTGTGGGTTATGGGCCCACCATGTGGTTAAAAGTAGGAAGGGCGTTGACATCTTGCACGGTCATGATAGCAAGACATGTCAGAGGGTAGCCTATCAGTTATGTCGGCAACAATGTCGCTACCAAGGGCGAGGGACGAAGAGAACCATTTTCTTGCTCGTTGAAACGAGGCGGACCAGTAGGCAAAGTTCTCGTCCACCGGTGGCTACCGGAATGTCATCAACAAAAGTAACAGGGTCTTACTGACAGAATTGTACACCGAGGGGTTTACATAAGCAGGGAATTAATACTGCTTAGACCATAATGATCACCAGAAAGGTTAAACAAAACAATGGAAATGAAAAGGTGTTTATCAGATTAACAGAACAATGGAAAGGAAAATGTGTTTAAACACACATTTTAGGGGTATATCCTTCCCAAGGCTAAGCAGAGCATGATATCCATGATAGGATAGAAAGTAGAAAACCATTTCAGTAAGGGAAGAGGAATTTCATGTCATTACCCAAACAACGGTGTTTGAATATTTGATAAAGAAAATTTAGCATTGTGCTTCAAATGTTCTTATTGAAATTCGGAGTACCACAGACATGCTTCGAGATAGCGTTGACATGATCTTCAAGCAAGGTCGGACTTTGGATACTCAAAGGATCCATTAGGAACAACCCATAGAATAAGGGATACATTTTCCTCATGAAATAATGGATAACCTTGCTAAAAAGGAAAACTATAACAATGGGTCCTCCGGCCCGGTGCGCTAGGCATGACATCACCTTACCGGGTCTTAACTCTTGAAAAAATGTTCCAACCATCAAATCTGACCGAGATCCAAATCTGATTGGTGTCAGGATACCTCAGACTCAGGATGCCTGATAAGAAAAGGTGCAACACAAATTGTCGAGATGTCATTGTAAGATTCTCAGGAAATGAACTATGGAAGCGGGTTCCGAAACAAGAGTTCATCATTTAACCAAGGAGAGGACGAGGAGGTGGCTGATGAACTCAGAGACAATTCATTGAGATTTTCAAAAGATGGATTTCCACAACAAGGAGATAACATTTGTCAGATCAAATGATATAATGAGGTATGCTCGAGGAAAACATACACAGTTAAACATTGGTTGAAAAGTGCACCCAAAATATGGGCTTAGGTAGCATGATCAATGTTAGAATGGTGATTTGATAACCAATGGTCTAAGAATGAAATATCGACCATTAACTTCAAAGCAATAGGGTTGCTAAAAGTTTTGAAGTCGCGCATCATAGTTTGATTGTCGGTTTTCCGGTTAGAAACAACACGGGGACCAAGGAATGAACGGATATGGCAATAAGTATCACCTGTATCAAGAATTCTTAAGAGGTGGTGAAATTCTCACGACATTCTTGACATAAAAGATGGTAATACTCCAGCGTAAAGAACAAATGTTGGATAGCAAGGAACTCAAGGTATAACACAAAACACCAACAAGTTTGTGTTGGGGGAAGGCAAAAATGTTGTCGATGATAACACAAATCATCGAGGGGCAAGGGTGGTATTTCCCATCATGAATTCGATTGATATGCTGGAAGAGCTCAAAATGTTGATGATGATCACGACAGAATTGTCGAGAGATTTCATGAAGGTGTAATCGATCAGCGATGACATCAAGTCAAAGGAATGATGAAGCGAAAAATTATTGGAACAACGAGTACGTCACAAACTCAGAATCCAGCTTGTTATTCAAGGCAAAAAGATATGACGAGGAAAGTCGACGTAAGCTTAGCTCATCATCAAAAATTGTGCCCCAAGAAGAAGGACCAGGTAGCACAGTTAAAATTAGCACGATAATGATGTAGCCGATCAGGCTCGGAATGACGTGGTGGAGTATTAAACTTCTCAACAATGAAGTACTGGAAGTACTGAATCACAGTGTTGATTTGATTCACAAATCGGTGTTCTTGGTTGACGACAACCCAGAACCCGTGGAGTGACCATGACGGGGAAAGGTACTACTTCATCAGAAATTCATAAGATGTAGTGTAATGGGTTGATATCCTCGAGATACCAGGGGGTATTACTCGAAGGTAGATCAAAATAGAGGTTGGGCAGACGTAATGATCTGCAGAAGGCAAGTACTTTTAACTTGTCCGAGAATGGGATCAAAGAAGAACAATCACGGCCGGAACCGTGATTGCAAAGGACAAAATCATAGATACAAGATCAAATTATGTCAAGTAAATAATTATTGATACAAGAAGCTATCATGATAAGCTCAACATCGTTTCCCTGGGCATGAACACAAAGTTCAAGGTCGACTCCCACTTCTCCAATGTATAACCTTTCAATCAGTCCCCGCCTTCAAAGAAGTTGTATGGTAGAAAATTATCTGGTAAAACACCAAAAGGGTATGACTTGTGAAAACCTTCGGGTTCATACGGCTTTTTTGGAAGGTATAGGTTCAACCCATCAGGGCATCTTAGAAACATATACCTCAAGCTTCAAGAGTAAATATCACCAATCAAAAGCAGAGCATGGTTGGCCAAATCAGAGAATAGGATTTACCAATGGCCTTATGTATCAAGGAAAGAACTCTAGGTTTTGAGAATATGCAAGAATGGTCAGATAATAATCCACGAAAGGATCTAGGGACCGTAAAGGATCTAATGTGAGTAACGGTACTCAACCAGAAGAAGAAGCAATGCAAAGGCATAGGATTATAGAAACAACGGACTAATTCAAAGCTCGAATGCAAATGAATTATGATCTCCATATCAAGGGATCAGAAGCAAATGCTCTGATTAAGGATGGATAAGTTGGGCAAGCTTAGGGGTACAATCAATGGAAATTTGATTGGTTGAGATCCAGCTCATATTTAAAATGACGTCTGAGCCAAAATGATGAATTCTAGGATCTGATTGAGGATTACGAGCATTCGCAACATATTGAATCAATGGACTCAAGATGATGGTGACAAAGGCTGCCAATGAGATTACTATACTTATGGGATTAACCATAATGTAAGCAAGCAAGAATTTCAGGAGCAATATGCTGCTGAGGATTTTCGGAAGATCGAATGGTATTTCAAAGATTTTCTTAAAACACCTGAATAGTTGGGGATGAACGAATCCCCGGTAAGTGTGAGAAATTATTTGTAGGGGTATTCATGTCGCAAAGAACAACATGGTAGTAAGCTCAAAGGATTCTCCAGACAACAGAGAGTATTTCGGGGCATCTTGTAATAACAAGAGCAACGGGGAATGTTTGTATTTATGGCAAGTGTATGTAGTTTTCCACAGGGGTTGACGATGGAAGGGAATCGCAAAAGCGATGAGCACAAGTTCTCGATAGAACATTGGAGAGTATCTTTGAAGTCTTCTGATGAAGCAGGCGATCATCTGGAATGAAGGGGCTCTCTAGGAGGAAGTAGTTATGAGAACCTAGAGTTGGAGTTAGTAAAATTGTTTAACCCGAATAGAAGAGAGACAGAATCCCAGAGTAAGGACGAGGAATAAAAGATCCTAATACCACCCAATGGCGACGTGGGCCCATGGGCCGCACAGCCATGTTAGTAAAATTTTTGTAAAGTCTAGACTCGACTTCGGCCAAGGAGTGTGGAAGGGGGATTCCTACAGGCAGTCGGCTCTGATCCCAACTTGTGACGCCCCCAATTCAATCATACACTAATCATACACGCAAACGTGTATGATCAAGATCACGGACTCACGGGAAGATATCACAACACAACTCTAAAAATCAAATAAGTCGTACAAGCATCATAATACAAGCCAGGGGCCTCGAGGGCTCAAATACAAGTGCTCGATCATAGACGAGTCAGCGGAAGCAACAATATCTGAGTACACACATAAGTTAAACAAGTTTGCCTTAAGAAAGCTAGCACAAACTGGGATACAGATCGAAAGAGGTGCAAGCCTCCTGCCTAGGATCCTCCTAGACTACTCCTGCTCATCGTCAACGTCCTGCATGTAGTAGTAGGCACCTTCGGCGTAGTAGGAGTCGTCGTCGACGGTGGCGTCAGGATCCTGGGCTCCAGCATCTGGTTGCGACAACCAGGAAGAAAGGAAAGGGGGAAAAGGGGGAGAAAAGCAACCGTGAGTACTCATCCAAAGTATTCGCAAGCAAGAATCTACACTACATATGCATGGGTGTAAAGGGGCTATATCGGTGGACTGAACTGCAGAATGCCAGAATAAGATGGGGATAGCTAGTCCTGTTGAAGACTACGCTTCTGGCAGCCTCCATCTTGCAGCATGTAGAAGAGAGTAGATGGTAAGCTCACCAAGTATCATCGCATAGCATAATCCTACCCGGAGATCCTCCCCTCGTTGCCCTGTGTGAGAGCGATCACCAGGTTATATCTGGCACTTGGAAGGGTGTGTTTTATTAAGTATCTGGTTCTAGTTGTCATAAGGTCAAGGTACAACTCCGGGTCGTCCTGTTACCGAAGATCATGGCTATTCGAATAGATTAACTTCCCTGCAGGGGTGCACCACATAACCCAACACGCTTGATCCCATTTGGCCGTACACACTTTCCTGGGTCGTGCCCGGCCTCGGGAGATCAACACATCGCAGCCCCACCTAGGCACAACAGAGAGGTCAGCACGCCGGTCTAAATCCTATGGCGCAGGGGTCTGGGCCCATCGCCCATTGCACACCTGCATGTTGCATGGGCGGCCGGAAGCAGACCTAGCCTCCCTAATATAAGAGCAGGCGTTCCAGTCCAATCCGGTGCACGCCGCTTAGTCGCTGACATCAAGAAGGCTTCGGCTGATACCACGACATCGAGTGCCCATAACTGTTCCCGCGTAGTTGGTTAGTGCATATAGGCCAGTGGCTAGACTCAGATCAAATACCGAGATCTCGTTAAGCGTGTTATTATGAAGTAACCGCGAATGCCGACCAGGGCCAGGCCCACCTCTCACCTAGGTGGTCTCAACCTGCCCTGTCGCTCCGCCACAAAGTAACAGTCGGGGGCCGTCGGGAACCCAGGCCCACCTCTACCGGGATGGAGCCACCTGCCCCTTTAGCCGCCATCTCCGAACAGTATCATAAGTAATGTAGCAGTATAAAGTATATAGCATATGCCCGTGATCACCTCCCGAAGTGATCACGGCCCAGTAGTATAGCATGGCAGACGGACAAGAGTGTAGGGCCACTGATGAAACACTAGCATCCTATACTAAGTATTAGGATAGCAGGTAAAGGTATCAACAATTGTAGCAACAATGATAGGCTATGCATCAGAATAGGATTAACCGAAAGCAGTAACATGCTACACTACTGTAATGCAAGCAGTAGAGAGGAGGAATATGCGATATCTGGTGATCAGGGGGGGCTTGCCTGGTTGCTCTCGCAAGAAGGGTTCATCGTCGATGTAGTCGATCACAGGGGTACCGACAACGGTCTCGGGGTCTACCGGAAAGAAGTAACGGATGGGAACACAATAAATAACAATGCAATCAAAGCATCACAAAGCATAACATGTCAATACGTGGTGCTAGAGATAATCTAACGTAGGGATAGGTAATACCGGCGAAGGGGGGAAACATCCGGGAAAGTATCCCCGGTGTTTCGCGTTTTCGGACAGATGAACCGGAGGAGGAAGGTTGCAGGTTTGCTATGCTAGGAATATGTGGCGGACGAACGGGCTACGTATCCAGATTCGTCTCGTCGTTCTGAGCAATTTTCATGTACAAAGTATTTTAATCCGAGCTACGTATTATTTTATATTAATTTTTAAAGTTTTAAATCACTTCTAAATTATTACTACTAAATTAATTCGAAATTAGCATTACTGCATCAGCATGATGTTAGCATGACATCAACAATTAACAGAGGTGTTGAGTGGTCAAACTGACATGGGGTCCCGCATGTCATTGACTGATTAATTAACTAACAGTTAATTAGGTTAATTAGTGATTAGATTAATCTACTACCTCTCTCTTAGTTTATAGGGCGTGCGCGTACCCCTAGGTCATCAATTTGACCAACCTAATACAAATCATATATTACAAAAAATATAGCAACATAAATTTCGAAGTTTCTACTTTCAAAAGGTATAATTTTTGTGTTATATAGTTTATATTAGGGTGATAAAATTGGCAACCTAGGTATACGTGCAGGACTTGTAAATTGAAATGTTGGTAGTAATTATGATTAATCAATTATTTAATTAATTAACTATTTAATCAATTATTATTAATTCCTTTTCTTTCTTTCCTTTTAAACCGTTCTAGGGGGTGGGCCCCGACTGTCATAGGACGTTAGTTTAACTAAAACTTATCCTTTTAAATAGTACACGGGTCCCACATGCAATAGACTCAGGTTTTATTCAAAGAGCTGTTTAGCTATTCCTAATTAGTTGGGGCCCACATGTCATAGTGACAGGGGCAACTAATTGGGTAATTAGTGCCCCTACTAACCGGACACGTCAGCTGGCCGGAGGTAACCACCGGTGACTTCCAGGCACGATGGAGGAGCATCGGGCGATGGTTCGGCGAGTCGAGCACAGCTACAAGTAGCTGTGGCTCGGCCGCATCCACTGGTGGTACAGTTGGGACCTCGGGATGGCCGGAGAAGGCCACAATGACGATGGCCGTCGGCGGCGATGTCACGGGTTCGACGGGGCTGCGGCGAGCGGTGTAGGGCACGGCCAAGCACATGCGGGCGCCCGCGCTTGAGGGCGTAGGCCACATCTAGGGGATGGACTGGGCGAGGCAGGGCGCTGGTGGCATACGGCCCTGTGAGGCGCGGTCGGCATCGAGCTAGCGGCGCACGAGCAGGAGCGTGGTGACCGTAGGGAGGGATGATGGGGTCGGACGGGGAGGTCCTCACCGGCCCTATAGAGGTGCATGGGTGTGCTCGGGGAGGGCCAGAGCTGCGGGGCAACGGCGAGTCGGCGTCGGGGCGGCGAGCACGATGCGGACGAGGTGGCACGGATCGGGCGGCACTGGCGAGGCGACGGGTGGACAACGACCCGAGGCAGGGGCTCGGCGTCGACGCAGCAGGGGCGTCCAGCGAGGCGGGGCGACGGGGAGAGCGGCGCCGACGTCAGTGCCTCAGGCTACGGTGGTTGGAGACGGGCGACAGGGACGACGGGGTGCCGGCGATGGGCGCAGGGGCAAGGCGCCCCGATCCAGATCGCATTCGGGAGGAGGAGACGAGGACGACGGGGCGGCGTCGCGGCGTCGGGGAGGCGGAACAAGGCGGCGACGGTGAGCGCCGGCGACGGGGTTCGTGACAGTGGGGCGATGAGGTCAGCTCGACCCGATCTGGATAGGGGGAAGAGGGGTGGCGAGTGGGGGAAGTGGGGTGACCGGGGGTTAGGGTTTCAGGACGGGGAGGATAAGGTGAGTGCGGGAGGGGGGGGGGGGGGCGGCCTGGGCCAATGGGTTGACCGGCGGGCCGTCCGGCCCGGTTGGCCGGGGGGTTTCTTTTATTTTGTTTTCTGGTTTTCTTTTCTTTTTATTCTCTTTCCTTTCTGTTTATTTTAGTTACACTTCATTTTTAGTTTAGTAAAATATGACAATAGCTCCAAAAATAGTGCTTCAAAATAACCCACTACCCTAAAAAGTTTTACCTCAAAATAAAATAGTTTATGATTTTATGAAATATCAAAGCCACTTATTTATTCGTTTCAACTACTTTTTTAATCATTTTAGAGTATTAAAACATTTTATAAAAGTGGGGTTTCTTCACCACAATTAACTTTGTATTGCTTGGCACAACCTGGACAATTTAGTTTTAAAGTTTGAAAACTTTTGTTGTTTGCCTGATTTTAAATTTGAATTTAAATCGTTTTGAACTAACCCGAGATTAACTACAGTGACAGAGGTGACGTGGCATCATTAGCAGGGAATTACTGTAGTCTAATTATCCGGGCGTCACAGGAAACTTCCCTCCGGGAGGGGAAAATCGAAGCCATCGTCATCACCAACGATCCTCTTATCAAGAGGGGTCAATCTCCATCAACATCTTCACCAGCACCATCTCCTCTCAAACCCTAGTTCATCTCTTGTATCTGATATTTGTCTGAAAACCTAAGATTGGTACCTGTGGGTTGCTAGTAGTGTTGATTACTCCTTGTAGTTGATGCTAGTTGGTTTATTCGGTGGAAGATCATATGTTCAGATCCTTAATGATAATTAATACTCCTCTGATTATGAACATAAATATGCTTTGTGTGTAGTTATGTTTGTTCCTGAGGACATGGGAGAAGTCTTGTTATAAGTAATCATGTGAATTTGGTATTCGTTCGATATTTTGATGAGATGTATGTTGTCTTTCCTCTAGTGGTGTTATGTGAACGTCGACTACATGACACTTAACCATGGTTTGGGCCTAGGGGAAGGCATTGGAAAATAATAAGTAGATGATGGGTTGCTAGAGTGACATAAGCTTAACCCTAGTTTATGCGTTGCTTCGTAAGGGGCTGATTTGGATCCATATAGTATTTCATGATGTGGTTAGATTTATCTTAATTCTTCTTTCGTAGTTGCAGATACTTGCAATAGGGGTTATCATAAGTGGGAAGCTTGTCCAAGGAAGGGAAGCACCCAAGCACCGGTCCACCCACATACCAAATTATTAAAGTAACGAACGTTAATCATATGAGCATGATGAAAACTAGCTTGACAGTAATTCCCATGTGTCCTCAGGAGCGCTTTGCTCTATATAAGAGTTCGTCTAGAATTGTCCTTTGCTACAAAAAGGATTGAGCCGCCTTGCTGCAACTTGTTTACTTTTGTTACTTGTTACCCCTTACGAATTATCTTATCACACAACTATGTGTTGCCGATAATTTCAGTGCTTGCAGAGAATACCTTGTTGAAAACTGCTTGTCATTTACTTCTGCTCCTCGTTGGGTTCGACACTCTTACTTATCTGAAAAACAACGATAGATCCCCTATACTTGTGGGTCATCAAGACTCTTTTCTGGCGCGGTTGCCGTGGAGTGAAACGCCTTTGGTAAGTGGAATTTGGTAAGGAAACATTTATATAGCATGCTGAAATTTATTGTCACTTGTTACTATGGAAAATAATCCTTTGAGGGGCTTGTTCGGGGCATATTCACCTCCACCGGTAGGCCAAGAAGTTGCTCCTCAACCTACTACACCTACTAGAAATATTTATTATGAAATTCCTTCGGGTATGATAGAGAAACTGCTAGCTAATCCTTATGCAGGAGATGGAACATTACATCCTGATATGGACCTAATCTATATGGATGAAGTTTGTGGATTATTTAAGCTTGCATGTTTGCCTGAGGATGTCATCAAGAAGAAGTTCCTCCCTTTACGTTTGAAGGGAAAGGCATTGACATGGTATAGGCTATGTGATGATATTGAATCATGGAACTACAACCGATTGAAATTGGAATTTCATCATAAGTTTTATCCTATGCATCTGGTTCATCGTGATCGGAATTATATATATAATTTTTGGCCTTGTGAAGGAGAAAGTATCACTCAAGCTTGGGGGAGGCTTTAGTCAATGTAATATTCATGCCCCAAGCATGAGCTCTCAAGAGTATTTTATTATTCAGAATTTTTATGCTCGTCTTTCTCATAATGATCGATCCATGCTTGATATTTCTTGTACTGGTTCCTTTATGAAGAAGACTATTGAATTCGAATGGGATTTATTGGAAAGAATTAAACGCAACCCTGAAGATCGGGAACTTGACGAAGGTAAGAAGTCATGTATAAACCTTAAGTTTTATTGTGTTAAATCTTTCATGGATACCGATGTTTTTCATGATTTTAGCACTAAATATGGACTTGACTCTGAGATAGTAGCTTCTTTCTGTGAATCTTTTGCTACTCATGTTGATCTCCCTAAGGAGAAGTGGTTTAAATATCATCCTCCCATTGAAGTGAAAGTAGTAGAACCTATTAAAGTTGAAGAAGAAACTATTACTTATAATGTTGATCCTATTGTTCCTACTGCTTATATTGAGAAACCACCTTTTCCTGTTAGAATAAGGGATCATGCTAAAGCTTCAACGTGGTTTGTAAGAGTTATACTAGAACACCTACACCCCCTGAACAAATTAAAGTTGAACATAGTATTTCTATGGTTAAAGATCTGTTGGTTGATAATATTGATGGGCATGTTATTTATTTTTTGTGATAAAGCTGCTAGAATTGCTAAATTTGATATTAAAGATAAACATAGACCTGTTGTTGGTTTGCCTGTTGTTTCTGTTAAAATAGGAGATAATTGTTATCATGTCTTATGTGATGTGGGTGCTAATGTGAGTGCAATTCCTTTTACTCTATATAAATAAATTATGAATGATATTGCACCTACTAAGATAGAGGATATTGATGTTACTATTAAACTTGCCAATTGAGATACTATATGGCCAATTGGGATTGTTAGAGATGTTGAAGTCTTGTGTGGTAAAATTAAATACCCTACTGATTTTCTTATTCTTGCTTTCCCACAAGATGATTTTTGTCCCATTATATTTGGTAGACCTTTCTTGAATACAGTTAATGCTAACATAGATTGTGAGAAAAATATTGTTACTGTTGGTTTGGGGGATATGTCTCATGATTTTAATTTCTCTAAATTTCGTAGACAACCCCATGATAAAGAATTGCCTAGTAAGAATGAAATTATTGGTCTTGCTTCTATTATCGTGCCCCCTACTGATCCTTTAGAACAATATTTGCTAGACCACGAAAATGACATGTTTATGAATGAAAGAAGGGAATTAGATGAAATATTCTTTAATCAAGGGCCTATTTTGAAACACAATTTGCCTGTTGAAATCCTTGGGGATCCTCCTCCACCCAAGGGTGATCTCATGTTTGAGCTTAAACAATTACCTCATACTCTGAAATATGTTTATCTTGATGAAAAGAAGGTATATCCTATTATTATTAGTGCTAACCTTTCAGAGCATGAAGAAAAGAAATTATTGAAAACTCTGAAGAAGCACCGTGCCGCTATTGGATATACTCTTGATGATCTTAAGGGCATTAGTCCTACTCTATGCCAGCACAAAATTAATTTGTAGCCTAATGCTAAACCAGTTGTTGATCACCAATGACGGTTAAATCCTAAGATGAAAGAAGTGGTAAGAAATGAAATATTAAAGCTTCTAGAGGCAGGTATAATTTATCCTATTGCTGATAGTAGGTGGGTAATTCCGTTCATTGTTTCCCTAAGAAGGGAGGTATTTGATGCCCCACAAGTATATGTGATGAATTGTAGCCTTTTCAATAAGTAAGAGTGTCGAACTACAACGAGGAGCAGAAGGAAATGACAAGTAGTTTTCAGCAACGTAATGTCCGCAAGTGCTGAAATTGTAAGTAGCAGAGTAGTTTGATAGCAAGATAATTTGTAACGAGCAAGTAACAATAGTAGTAAAAAAAGTGTAGCAAGGTAGCTGTGACGCCCCCGATTCAATCGTACACTAATCATACAGGCAAACGTGTACGATCAAGATCAGGGCTCATGGGAAGATATCACAACACAACTCTAAAAATAAAATAAGTCATACAAGCATCATAATACAAGCCAGGGGCCTCGAGGGCTCGAATACAAGTGCTCGATTATAGACGAGTCAGCGGAAGCAACAATATCTGAGTACAGACATAAGTTAAACAAGTTGCCATGAGATGGCTAGCACAAAATGGGATACAGATCAAAAGAGGCGCATGCCTCCTGCCTGGGATCCTCCTAAACTAATCTTGGTCGTCGTCAGCAGCCTGCACATAGTAGTAGGCACCTCCGGTGTAGTAAGAGTCATCATCGACGGTGGCGTCTGGCTCCTGGGCTCCAGCATCTGGTTTGACAACCAGGAAGAAATGGAAAGGGGGAAAAGAGGGAGAAAAGCAACCGTGAGTACTCATCCAAAGTACTCACAAGCAAGGATCTACACTACATATGCAGGGGCATCTGTGTAAAGGGGCAATATTGGTGGACTGAACTCGGAATGCCAGAATAAGAGGGGGATAGCTAGTCCTGTCGAAGACTACGCTTCTGGCAGCCTCCATCTTGCAGCATGTAGAAGAGAGTAGATGGTAAGTTCACCAAGTATCATCGTATAGCATACTCCTACCCGACGATCCTCTCCTTGTTGCCCTGTTAGAGAGCGGTCACCGGGTTATATCTTGCACTTGAAAGGGTGTGTTTTATTAAGTATATGGTTCTAGTTTTCATAAGGTCAAGGTACAACTCTGGGTCGCCTGTTACCGTGTACATGGATATTCGAATAGATCAACTTCCCTGTAGGGGTGCACCACATTACCCGACACGCTCGATCCCTCTGGCCAGGCACACTTTCCTGGGTCATGTTCGGCCTCGGGAGATCAACATGTTGCAGCCCTACCTAGGCTCAACAGAGAGGTCAACACGCCGGTCTAAATCCTATGCGCGCAGAGGTCTGGGCCCATCGCCCATTGCACACCTGCACGTTGCGTACGCGGCCGGAAGCAGACCTAGCCCCCTTAATACAAGCACGGGCTTACGGTCCAATGCGGCGCGCGGCGCTCAGTCGCTGACGTCAAAAAGAGCTTCGGCTGATACCACGACGCCGGTTGCCCATATCTTGTCCCACGTGGCGGTTAGTGTGTATAAGGTCAACAACCCAACTCAGATCAAATACCAAGATCTCGTTAAGCGTGTTATTATGAAATAACCACGGACACCGACCAGGGCTAGGCCCACCTCTCTCCTAGGTGGTCTCAACTTGCCCTGTCGCTTCGCCACAAAGTAGCAGTTCGGGGCCGTCGGGAACCTAGGCCCAGCTCTACCGGGATGGAGCCACCTGGCCCTTCAGCCCCCATCTCCGAACAGTATCATAAGTAATGTAACAGTATAAAGTATATAGCATATGCCCGTAATCACCTCCCGAAGTGATCACGGACCAGTAGTATAGCATGGCAGACGGACAAGAGTGTAGGGCCACTAATAGAAGACTAGCATCCTATACTTAGCATTTAGGATTGCAGGTAAGGCTAACAACTGTAGCAACAATGACATGCTATGCAACAGAATAGGATTAACCGAAAGCAGTAACATGCTACACTACTCTAATGCAAGCAGTAGAGAGAAGGAATAGGCGATATCTGGTGATCAAGGGGGGGGGGCTTGCCTGGTTGCTATGGCAAGAAGGAAGGGTCGTCAACACCGTAGTCGAGCTGGGGGTCGCCGGCAGTCTCGGGGTCTACCGGAAAGAAGTAACGGAGGGGAACACAATAAATAATAGAGCAATCAAAGCAACACAAAGCATAACATGGCAATACGCGGTGCTAGGTGTGCCCTAACGTAGCAGGAGGTGATAACAGCGAAGGGGGAAAATATCCGCGAAAGTATCCCCGGTGTTTCGCTTTTTTGGACAGATGAACCGGAGGGAGAAAGTTGTGTGTTTGCTATGCTAGGGATGTGTGGCGGATGAACGGGTTGCGTATTTGGATTCGTCTCGTCGTCCTAAGCAACTTTCACGTACAAAGTAATTTCATCCGAGTTACAGATTATTTTCTATGAATTTCTAATGTGTTTAAACATTTCTAGATTTTATTTATTTATTTCAAATTAGCATCATACAGAATAGTGTCTGGTGACGTCAGTGGTCAGCAGTCCGCTGACCAGAGTCAAACCTGACCGGTGGGTCCAGTGGGACCCACCTGTCATAGACTAAGACTAACTAATCAGGTTTAATTACTTTAGTTAATTGACTAGGTTAATCAAACAAAATTAATTAAGTTAACTAATTTAATTAATTCAATACTTGTATTTATTATTTCTAAATTATTTTTATATCTTTTTTTAAAACGTTATGGGGGTGGGGCCCCTTTGTCATAGGCCCTTGGAGGTCTAGCGGGCGTGCGGGTTACATGCGTACAGGCGCAGGGGCGCTGGCGCCCAGCCCGAACGGGCGCCGATGCGGGAGCGAGCGCCGGGCGGCGGAAGAGCAGCAGGGCGCAGCGGTGGTGGAGCAGCGCGGGGCTTGTGGCAGAGGAGGCGGGGAGTGGCAGGGGCTGCGGGTGCGCTGGAGCAGACGGGCAGCGGAGCGGCGAGTAGGGGGCAGGCGGCGCGCGGCGATGGTGCGGTCGCATGTGGTGGCGCGGCGACGGAACAACAGAGACGAGGCGCGGAGCGCGACGACGACATGGCGTGCATGGCTGCGGGCGCAACCTTCGGTGCAGCAGGGCGCCGAGCGCGGTGGCTAGGGGCGAGCAGAAGGGCCCGCGTGGGTGCTGGCGAGGCAAGGGCGGGAGGGAGGCGGCGCGCCGAGTGAGGCTGTGGCGGACGGGGTAGTGCAGGAGGGAGGCGGCCAGGGTCGGGTGGCCGCGGAGTCGGGCGCACGGGCGCGTCGCGCACGCGGCGAGCGGCGCTGGGCAAAGAGGAAAAGGGGGAAGGACGGCGGCTCACCGGGCCCTGCAGATGTGCGTACGCGGGCTCGGGGAGGAGGACGATGTCGGCGTTCTGGGAACGGGGGTCCCCAGACTTGCCTGCCTGCGGCCTGCGGCATGGCTCAAAGGGGGCCCAGCGCGGCCCATCTTCATCAACACAAGACCCAAGACCCTCGTGAGGGGCCAAGCCTCGCGGGGCGGACGACACGGCGCTTCCTTAGGCGGCCTCGTCAGGGTGGCTCACGAGGAGGCGGAGAGGTCAAGGCAGGGTACCTCACGAGGTGCCCATGACGCAGGCCATGACGACCAAGGGCGCCAGGCGGGCGCCAGCCCGCGCAGTGCCCTCCCTTTCCTCTTTGGTGCAAAGGGGGCAAGCGCAGGCGAGAGGATCAAGCAAAGGCATCCATTTCGGTGCAACAAGACCAAGACCAGTCCAACGGTGGGAAGGAGGTCATCGTGGAGCACAGAACGGCGTCACCACAGGGCCTTTGGCAGGCGAGGACCAACTTTGGTCAGGATAAGTGTACTGGATGTTCCCCTTCGAATTGGCCAATTGTTGGCGCCCTTCCCGCTCAATATTTGGGAAGAGGCCCAGGGCCCTTGCCTATAAATAGGACTAGCCACCCCTAGGGTAGAGGCATCTGGTATCCAGAATCCGAAAGAGAGAGAGAGAGAGAGAGAGAGAGAGAGAGAAGGGCGGCCGAACTCCCCTAGCAGTTCATCGTCCCAGCTTGAATACGCCCTCGCGAGGCTGTTCTCCCTTGTACTATTCATCATCATCAGCCCAAGACGCAATCCACCCACCACAAACTAGAGTAGGGTATTACACCACAATGGTGGCCCGAACTAGTATAAACTCTGTGTCTCTTGTGTTGTTCTTTCAGTAGTTAGATCCTTGCGAGACGGAGAGGTAGAGGGCAGAATCTCCGCATGCACCCCAGAGTTCGAACCTTAAGGGTCTGCCGGAACCCGAAATCCGACATTTGGCGCGCCAGGTAGGGGTGCGCCGGAATCCACCTTTCTACCGCTCCGCGTCTCATCGCACCGTCATCACCATGTCCGGCGACCAGGCGGGCAGCCAAGATCCATGGGCGGCGTGGTCCGCCCGCGCGGAACCGCCCGCCTCGGGCGACCCCGCGCCCCAGGCAGCTCGTGGTCCGTAGGGCGCTGCGGGCCGCGGGCGGCGCGGATAGGCTTCAACGGCCCTCACGCCGCGGCAAGCGCGGTCGGCGGCAAGGGCCTCCAGTCACGCCGCGACCACGACACCGTACACCTGCCGGGAGCAAGCGAACTCGAGGGCCGCGCTCACAGTGGCCCGAGAGCTGCTGCAGTGTAGGCTGCTGGAAGGCGGCCGAAACGTGCTGCTGGAGCGGGTCGCGGAGCTCCTGGGCTTTGCCACTTCGGGGGCTCACCCCTTCTGCATCCAGCTTCCATCGCAAGCCCGGGGTAGCGCGCGGGGGCCCCGCACGCTCCCGCGTGCCTTAGGGCTACCCCAACACCAGCGAATCCGTCGGCGCCGAACTTGCGGTAGTGCTACCCCCGCCCCCGGCGCGTGAGGGAGAAAGGCTCGGCGCAGCCCACGGCGTCGGTGGGCAGCCACGCTATCACCCCGCGGTAGACACGTCAAGGAACACTGCGTGGTAGCTGAAGCCCTACAGCACGGCCTTCGGGATGACGGCACCAGAAGAATACGTGCCCCTCATGATGGACCAAGTGCACGCTCACGAAGCCGAACAAGACTCGCTGCTCAGCCCCGGTTGGGGAGACAAGACACCAGAAGCTGAGCTCTTCCAGGAGCCCCGGGACGGCTCCATTGGGCACGCCGGAGGCGACAACTATCGGGTACCACTAGTTCCTCAGGAACAGGCGTATGCTAATCATGGATTGCAGGAGGTGCAGGTCGCCGCAGCGAGCAGCTGCCCCGCTCCCACAGTCTCCTACCCCTCGGGAGGAGGGCGCAGGGGGCTGCAGGAGAGGGGCAGAGATCTGACATCACCACCGCGGCATTCGGAGCAAGGCGTTCTCAGGAGGTAGGCCCTCCGCTGGGGAGGCGCCTGAGGGCCTGCCCCTGGCGGAGGACCCGTGGTCGTCGGGGGAACCGCTGGCGGCCGCTCTACCTCACCGGCGGCGTCCTGGTTACCGGTCGTCGTTGGTGGCACTAGAGTGTGGCGCAAGGCGGGGCCCTCGTCTGGCGATATGAAGCAAGGCCGATACCTGTGAAGAAGGCCCAGTGCCTGTGAAGCTCGCCGCCCCGTGACACTCTCACGTAATAATGAGTGGGGTTGTACATGCCCCGGAGTCTCAGGGGTGCCGGCCTCAGGCCCTGGGGCTCCCTCCCACGCCCAGTGGACAACACTTAGCTCCGCGCTGGTGAGAAGACGTCCAAGACTAGATTAGGTGCCGGACGCGGCCTTTTGTCTGCTTTCATTGCCTTCTTCCTTTGGTTGTAACTTTTCCCCTGCTGGATTTAAATTGGATTCTAATTTGAGATTTTCGTGCGTTTGGGGAAGGGGTGCTTAGTCTCGTTCGAGCCATTTCTTGCGTTCTGGTTACCGCTTCACTACAGCTGCCTCCCCTCGCGAGCCCCTCGCGAGTCGGGCCGGGCCAGGCTCGTGCACATCCCAGGCTGCCACTATCGCTCCCTCTCGGGAGGACTTCCTGGTACCTGCGGAGGATGTCCCTTCGGGAAAAGGCTCGGAGCCTGTGAAGAAGGCGAACGCCTGTGAAGCTATCGCGTTTGCGAAAAGGCCTGGAGCCTGTGAAGAAGGCGAACGCCTGTGAAGCTATCGCGTTTGTGAAAAGTCCCGGAGCCTGTGAAGAAGGCGAACGCCTGTGAAGTTATCGTGTTTGCGAAAAGGCCCAGAGCCTGCGAAGAAGGCAAATGCCTGTGAAGCTATCATGTCTGGGAAAAGGCCCGGAGCCTGTGAGGAAGGCCAGCGCCTGTGAAGCCCCTCGCCAGCGACGCTTACGCGTCCTACAATTTCAACTAGAGAACACTCAGGACACCGCGTCCTCCCACGGGCTGCCTCAGGGCCTGCGCGAAACAAAGGTAAACCAGCCAGTCGCCAGGCGCGGGTGCACGCACAACATAATAGCTGCTAGTATGACGTATACAGGTTTTTCATGAGGGGCTTCCCCTCCTCAAAATGCTCTCACAGCCATCAGGCCAAACGCCTGAGTTTTACTCGTGCAGGATAAAAAGGCACGGGCAATACATACTCACTCGGACAGATCCCCAAATGCATCCTCAGGAGCCCCTCCCGAGCCGCCGCTGGCGTCGCTGAACTCGCCATCGCTACCTGCATCGTCGCCAGCGGCATGAGGGCCATCCACCACACCGCCTTCGTCGGCAGCCACGATCACGTTGTCATCATCCGAAGGAAAAGCCCTCACAAGAGCATCCATGTTGTCTTCCACCCAGTGCGCCAGGTCGCCTCGGACGGCCTGGGGGACTGGGGCGATGGCGGCGTTGAAGTCGAAGTGGGGATCCATGTTCCGGAGATGGCTGAAGACACGAGAGAAGGCGCGCCCGAGCAGGGCGCGGCTCCTCTCCTCCACCAACCTGTCGGCCCTGACCGACTATGCCTCCAGCTGCGTCACCACGGCGGTGAAGAACTACAGGTGGCCGACATAGTTGATCGTGTGCGGCTCGCCGACAGCCGCCTCACAGATGTTGCCGAAGGCAGTGTTAGCCCTCTCCCTGAGCGTAGCCAGCATGGGGCCGTGCACGTGCTCCAAGACCTGCCGCTGGTGTATCTCATTAGCGTTCTGGCGCTCAACGGCCTCAGCCTCCTCCACCCGCTGGCGAAGACGGAGCACCTCAGCCCGGGAGGCACCCAACTCCTTTTCTGCTGCCTCAAGCGCGATCCGGGAAGCGTCAGCCCGCCGCATCGCCTCATTCCGTTGGGCCCTCAGGGCTGCGGTTCTCCCCTCAGCCTCGACCCGGATCAACTCCAACTTCCCCGCGAACTCACGCTCGAAGCCTTGGCGTGCCGTCGCCACCCGACGACCAACCTCCTCCAGGACACGCGCTTCCCGCGCGACGACTTCATCTTCCGCCTGCGTCACCAGGCGCTCCCTCGTCTCTAACCGCTTGTACTCGCAAGTGCGTTCTGCGGCTTCCAGCGTCAACGCTTCCTCACACCTCTGGAGCTCAGCTGAGTCACCAGAGGCCACCTTCATCGACGCAAGGGCCGCCTCGCGTAGCTCCACTTGCTCCTCTAACGAGTGGCATCGGGCCAGGAGCTCCCGATCCCGCTCCTTCGCTGCTTCTCGTCGTCGGTCAGCTCCCAGGGCCAACTCAGCGGCCTGGGATCGGGCCGCCCGAGAGGCCTCCAGCGCCGCCTTCGCCTCTTCACCATCAAGGTCGCGCTGATGGCGCGCGAGGGCGACGACGACCTCCAGCTCGCGTTGCCCAACAGCCAGGCGTAGGCCCTCGGCCTCCAGACGTGCGTCCTCACCGGCGAGCTCCTCCCCAAGTAGGTCCACCGCGTCGGTTGCCCTTCGAAGGAACTCTTGGCGACGAGCACGACGCTCCTGAGCACGCTCAAGCACGTCTTCCGCACCATCATCCGCCCCAAGCTGGCGCCGGAGGCCGCAAATCATCGCTCCCCCTCCGGGCAGGGGGCTGGGGGCTGGCGCCCTCACGACGGCCGGGCGCGCCGTACCAGAAGCCCGGCCTGAGGCCAGCCCGTCTTCAGAAGAAGGGCGCAGGGGGCGCCTCAGCCAGTCGCAGCCCGCGGCCAGGCGGGGAGCCCATGGCAGGCTGGCCGTGTCAAGCGAGGGCCCGTGAAGGAAGATCACAGGAAGAGGAGGGCTGCAGGGCACCTCGGGACGGTCCGCCCCTTCATTCGTCCTCACCACAAGAGCAGTGCTGCTCGGAACGGTTCGGGATGACGGGGGAGGCGAAGCCAAAGGAGGCGACGCCTCAGCAGCCCCTGCGAGCTCGGCCGGAAGAGGCCTGCAGAGCAAGGATCAGTAGACGCAACATGGGGATCAGGAGCCAGGAAAGGAGAAGGCTTACTCGTCGGTAGCGAAGTACTTCTGGCGCTTCAGCAAGCGATAAGAGAAGTCATCACCCAGGGCCTCCCTTTTCCTTCAGAGGGCCTCGAAATCCACACGGAAGCAGCCCAGAAGAAGAGCGCAAGGATCAACCTGTGACGAAGATGGAGCAGCAGAGCGGACCACATCAGGGGTGCCTGCCTGACGCGTACTGCCAATCACCTCGCCAGAAGACACGGCCGGGGCCTCAGAAGCCTCGGCCCCAGGCGCTGGGAGTAGCTGCTTGCCACCCATAGCTTCAGCAGCACTGACCTCAGGAGCCGTTCCCTCGAGGGCATCGCCGGGCGCCGTCACCTCCTCGGGAGCCTTCTCGGCCTCCGCCACCTCATGCCTCCCTGCTCTGCCACTCAAGGAGGATTCGCCTTGACCGACCAGAAGGGGGGTCACCACCACAGGGTTCTTGCGATGCCCTTGGAAGCCAGCGGGGCGTAGCCCCATTCGTCAAAGGAGGGCATCTTCTTCACGAAGTCGTCCCTGTTCTGGCAAAGGTACAACAGGGCCCCTCCCCGCTAGATGCTGCCCGGGTTGGGGTCACCAGTCAGGGCCAGGAGCACTGTCCTTCGCGCCCCAGGCGCCAGGTCTTCTTCCTGGAGCCTCATGCGATCATCATGCCCGCTGAAGGCCCACATTCGGCGGGAATGGCGTTGGAGAGGGGCAATCCGGCGAAACATGAACTCCTTCACCACCTTGGGCGCCGTCACGCCGAGCGATCTCAAGAACGTGAAGCGGCGCCAGACGAAGGCGAGCCGGGGGCTCAAGAGCGTCTCCTGGCCCCAGCCCGAATTGGGTACAGCAGGCGAAGTTGGCTTCGCCAGCAGGGGGCCGGGCACCACGACATCGACGTACAACCACCGCTCGCGGAACCCAGCAGGAGGCGAAGGAAGCCTAAAGTCGATCCCCGAGGCCGCGGTCTCAGATGCGGCGATAAAGCTCACGCACGTAGAGCATTGAGTGGGGTCAGCAAGGCGCAAAGAGAAGAAGTGGCGCAGCAAGGCAACGGAAGGAGGGATGCCCATCATCGCCTTGCAAACAAAGGCGAAGAACGAAAGGAGGGTGATGGATTCAGGACCCAGATGCACCATATGGATCTGGTAATGAGAGAGGACGGCCTTGAAGAAATCGGAAAAAGGGGGAACCAGACCCGCCCACAAGGCATCGGCAAAATAATGGACCTCGGTGATTATCCTGTCAGTGGGGAAGTGAGACGTAGGCCAGGCCGTCGTCCTCCCGCACTCGTTGAAGATGGTGGCCAGAGCCAGGCTGAGCTTATAAAGACACTCTCGGTTGAGTATGGTCGACCGGCCGACGGCGGGGGCCACCGACGGCAGCGAGCGAGATGGAGGCTGGGTCCCTTCCCTTTCTCCTTCTTCGTCGGAGCCATGGAGATGAAAAAGAAGGAGAAGGTGTGAGATGGGATTGGAGGCAAGAGTTGGAGTCCGAAGGGAGGAAGAACAGGGGACAATCAAGCAACAAGAAGGGGAGCGGTTGTGTACAACTGCGAGTCCGCCTAGCAGGGCGCAAAATAAGGAAGCATGGGGGAGCAGTGCCGCCGACGTCCAATCAACCGCCACGCGGCGCCCGAGGCCGCAGGCTGTTAGGGCCCGCGGCGCTTCACCCTTGCCCTTTCGCCTTTCAGCACGGCCAAGTCCATGCGCGCCTTGGGCCCGAGGGCTACTGTTGGCGTTCTGGGAACGGGGGTCCCCAGACTTGCCTGCCTGCGGCCTGCGGCGTGGCTCAAAGGGGCGCCAGCGCGGCCCATCTTCATCAACACAAGACCCAAGACCCTCGCGAGGGGCCAAGCCTCGCGGGGCGGACGACACGGCGCTTCCTCAGGCGGCCTCGTCAGGCTGGCTCACGAGGAGGCGGAGAGATCAAGGCAGGGTACCTCACGAGGTGCCCATGACGCAGGCCATGACGACCAAGGGCGCCAGGCGGGCGCCAGCCCGCGCAGTGCCCTCCCTTTCCTCTTTGGTGCAAAGGGGGCAAGCGCAGGCGAGAGGATCAAGCAAAGGCATCTATTTCAGTGCAACAAGACCAAGACCAGTACAACGGTGGGAAGGAGGTCATCGTGGAGCCCAGAACGGCGTCACCACAGGGCCTTTGGTAGGCGAGGACCAACTTTGGTCAGGATAAGTGTACTAGATGTTCCCCTTCGAATTGGCCAATTGTTGGCGCCCTTCCCGCTCAATATTTGGGAAGAGGCCCAGGGCCCTTGCCTATAAATAGGACTAGCCACCCCCAGGGTAGAGGCATCTGGTATCCAGAATCCGAAAGAGAGAGAGAGAGAGAGAGAGAGAGAGAGAGAGAGAGAGAGAGAGAGAGAGAGAGAGAGAGAAGGGCGGCCGAACTCCCCTAGCAGTTCATCGTCCCGGCTTGAACACGCCCTCGCGAGGCTGTTCTCCCTTGTACTGTTCATCATCATCAGCCCAAGAGGCAATCCACCCACCACAAACTAGAGTAGGGTATTACACCACAATGGTGGCCCGAACTAGTATAAACTCTGTGTCTCTTGTGTTGTTCTTTAAGTAGTTAGATCCTTGCGAGACGGAGAGGTAGAGGACAAAATCTCCGCATGCACCCCAGAGTTCAAACCTTAAGGGTCTGCCGGAACCCGAAATCTGTCAGACGAGGACAGGCGAGGTCGAGGTGGCGGTGCTCCGGGGAGGCGGTCCGTCGAGGAGGGGGAAGGGGAAAACATGCGGCGACGGAGTCATGGCGGCGCGGGGCTCCGCCGATGTGGTCCTCCAGGCGGCGACAGGGGCGATGGGTGATGGCGTAGAGTTGCAGGGGACGGGCGGCGCGGTCGGCGACGGCGTAGAGCCGTGGGGGGGGGGGGAGTGGGTGTCGGTGGGTTAGGGTTTCGGGTAGTGGGGTTATGTGGGAGTGGGGGTGGGTCGACCGGTTGGTGGGTTGGCCGCCTGGTCTAGGTGGGTTGGCGCTGGGCTGTATGGCCCTGTTGGCCAGGGGGCCTTTCCTTTCTTTCCTTTTTGTTTTATTTTCTATTTTGCCTTTTTCTTTTTATTTATATTACCTTTTCTGTTCTAATTGTGTTTCCTATTAATTTTAGTTTTAGTAAAATATACACATAGCATCTAAATTAATATTTCAACCTAGTCCATAGTCACAAAAAGTCTAGTCCTCAAATAAATTAGTTTGACATTTTATTAATTACAGAAGGTATTTAAATAATTGTTTTTAATGTTGTTTTTTACATCTTATAGTATTAAAGCACTTTACAAAGGTGTGGTTTCTCCACCATAATTACCTATGAAATATTTGGTTCACTCCGAACAGTTTAGTTTTAATATGAGAAAACCTTTATTGTTTGCTTGATTTTGAATTTGAATTTGAATCGATTTCGAACTAACACGAGATTATCAGCAGTAACCGAGGTTATGTGGTATCATTAGCGAAGGTTCACTGTAGCTTAATTATCCGGGCGTCACTGTAGCCCAAAGGACAGGCCAAAACGGTCTCTTATAGTAAGCAAAGCATTCTTGAGGGTACACGGGAATTTCGTCTAGTCACTTTCATCATGTTGATTCAATTCGTGTACACTGCTTTGATAATTTGATATGTGGGTGTACTGGTGCTTAGGTGTTGTTCTTACTTGAACAAGCCCCCAACTTATGATTAATCCCCTCGCAAGTATTCACAGCTACGAGAAAAGTATTAAGAATAAATTCTAACCATAGCATTAAACTTTTGGATCCAATCGGTCCCTTACGGAATAGCGCATAAACTAGGGTTTAAGCTTATGTCACTCTCGCGACCCATCATCTAATAACTACTCCACATTGCATTCTCTTAGGCCCAAATATGGTGAAGTGTCATGTAGTCGTCGTTCACATGACACCAGTAAGGGAATCACAACATACATACTATCAAAATATCGAACACATGTCAAGTTCACATGATTACTTGCAACATGATTTCTCCTGTGACCTCAAGAACAAAAGTAACTACTCACAAATGATAATCATGCTCAAGATCAGAGGGGTATTAAATAGCATATTGGATTTGAACATATAATCTTCCACCAAATAAACCATATAGTAATCAACTACAAGATGTAATCAACACTACTAGTCACCCACAAGCACCAATCTATAGTTCCGGTATGAAGATTGAACAGAAGAGATGAACTAGGTTTTGAGAGGAGATGGTGTTGTTGAAGATGTTGATGGAGATTACCCTCCCCAAGATGGGAGAGTTGTTGGTGATGATGATGACGATGATTTCCCCCTCCAGGAGGGAAGTTCCCCTGGCGGAATCGCTCCGCTGGAGGGCAAAAGTGCTCCTCCCAAGTTCCTTCTCGAGACGGCGGCACTCCGTCCCGAAGTCCTCTCCTTATTTTTCTAGGTCAAAATTACTTATATACCAGAAGATGGGCATCGGAGGTGGGCCAAGGGGAGCACAACCCACCAGCACTACAAAAAAATACACTTCCGTGATGATACGTGTTTGTCAGAGTAGGTCGCTTTTTTTGTCATGTATGTACATCCATGACAAATTTATGATAGAATCAAGATAATCATACTTGTGATGTCGTAGAAGTGTTCCATGACATTACCAAAATTATCATCACGGAAGTGTCCACTTCCATGACGATAAATCGCGCGTCACAGAAGTGCTTTCGTCAAGGGTGACCGACACATGGCATCCACCCTAATGGAACACCGTTAAGTTATCGGGTCGGGTTTTGGATCTGATAACCCGTTAACAGCCCCGACCAATGGGAAATTTCCACATGTAAAATTCTTATTGGCCGTACGAAACACGTGTCAGCTCGTCAGTGGGTCAGATAGGCGCCTATGATACGTCGACACGTGGCACGGCCCAACAGAGGCCCATTCCTGTGAAAAGGCCGGCCCGTTTGACTTGGTCAAAAGCTGCGGGTCGGCCCATGGAAAGCCTGTTAACGGCCTGTTCACATATAGCCCATTTACAGCCCGCTAACCCAAGGCCCATTACGCCCTATCCGAATTAGGCCCAATAGCGTCATCTGGGCCATCCAATATGATTCCAGCCCGTTTTCACTTCTAGCCCATGTATGGCCCATGACGTCTTTCGGCCCATATGAGGCCCTATGTAACTCTTGGCCTATTAACGACCCGTGGTGAAACTGGCCCGTAATGAACAGTGTATCACTTTACACCCATTAACGGCCCATGGTGAAACTGGCCCGTAATGAACAGTGTATCACTTTATACCCATTAACGGCCTGTTATTTTGTTGGGCCGTTTCCAGCCCATGTTATCTTTCGGCCTTCTCAGAGCCCATTTATTCTTGGGCTCATTTCCAGCATTCGTTTACTTACGGCCCGTTACTGTCATTTTCTGCTTGTGGGCCAAATTCAGCCCGTGGTTACAGTCGGCCCATTTGTGGTCCGTTAATACGTTGGGCCGTTTTCATAGCGTCATCAAATACGGCCTATTAACGATGGCCTGTTACGGTCAGCCCATGAATGGACGATTCCAACTCTAGACCGTTTACGGCCATAATGCGGCCTGTTATTGGCCCATGTTTGGCCAATCGATCATACGACCCGTATAAGGCCCATTGATGATACGGCCCGTAGAAGGCCCATTGTTTCTACGGCCCGTAGAAGGCCTACTATTTCTACGGCCCGTAAAAGGCCCACTGTTTCTACGGCCCGTAGGAGGCCCAATGTCACTACAGTAAATATTAGCCCATGGTTATTGTGGCCTAGTTTTAAAAAATAGGTTATTGCAGCCACTAGTTAATCGCGGAAAAAGAACTGCAATGACTACAAGCAAACAAATAAACAAGACAACAAGGAAATAAATAAGCAAGCAACTAACGCTAGGCTATCACGGCTATTACACATATTACATCCACTGGGCATCAAAGTTCGCCACCAGTGCAAATATAGGGAACAAAGCAGCATATCATATACACTGGCCGTCAAAATTGGCCACCAGTGCAAATAAACGCGGCAGCAAAACAAGAGCATAACTGAAATAACTTCAGAAGAGCTCAAGAAACGTTATCCTGGGTATCCACCATGCTAGCAATAAGCTTAGCAAGCTGATTAGCTTTGTCCTGTTTGGCGCTAAAATCCTCCAACGCTTGCTGTTGCACCAGAAAGTATGCATCTGAATGCTCCAGGGACTTCCGCAGTCCTTCCGCTTCTTGTCGCAACACAGCTGATCGATGTCTTTCAGCTTGTAACTGAGACTCAAGAAACCGAATTGATTCAGACAGTGAGTTTGAATAGCTTGTGCAAGCGGTAGTGGCCAGTAACTCCAACAATAAACCAAGACAGGATGTGTCACTATCCTGAACCTTAGCTGCATTACTTCCTTTACCGTTGCTTAATAAGGCACTCTTCCCCAATATTCTGTCAGCATTCTTAAAGAAGAAACAAGCAGACACATAACAAGTTTAGCATGTACTACTATATGAAACTCATTTCGGTGAACCAGTTCATTAGTAAGGTGGACAGGATTAAACTACCAAGTCTTCTATTTCCAAGTACTAGTACATAATAAAAGCATCAAACAAACATATATCTATGTCCTATGGTAGCAACGGAATCTTAAATTAGAACAGTTGTTCTTCAGGTTTAGGCACTTGTTCTATATGAACAGAGTACAGTAAAACGCAAGAATATAATACTTAAAAATAGAAAATGAGCTCATAGACCTTACCACATTCTTGGTTCGGGACCAGTATAGAACAAGGCATTCCCAGTCATCGTCCAGTAAATGTGTCTCAGGAGAACGTAAGGGAATTTGATGAGTTTCTTTGCCGGTGAAGTACGTTTTCTTCAGGTAATTCCGATACTGCCACCAAGCATTCTTGAAGATAGCAGAGGTATTAGCACAGGTTACCTCATCGTGAGTTTCCAAATTGGTCCTTCTCTATAGAGAAAAATGGGAAAATTTGTTGTATTATAACCATCATGGAGGCAAGATGTATGGGACGAAGAAAAGTAATTGCCATGAATAACATTGCTTACACATAACTCCTGGACAAACACCTGCAACTGGCATTTTCCTTCATCTTCAGTATAATACTTCCAAGATGGGAAGATACGCACATACGATTTAACAACATCAAATGCGATAGATGCTAAACTACGACTAGCTGGTTGTGCTTCCTCCACAGGAATAGGCGTACTAACTGGTGGAGTTGGGGTTCGCCGTGATAGTACTGGCCCTTTGGGCACTGGAGCTGCCTTACTAACTGCTCTTGTTTGGGAGCTCTGTGGTGGAGATGGTGCTATGTCAACAGGAACTAGGTTACTATCGGCCGGGGTTGGGGTTAGATTGGGTGAAGCTGGTTCTCTGTCCATTGTAGTAGGGGTACAATCTGCGAGAGTTTGGGTTATGTGTGGTAGGGCTGGTTCTTGTGCATTTACAACCGGGGTGCTATCTCCACCAAGAGGTAGCACTGTTTTATTTGAAGACCGTGTTTTTAGTCCGCTAGATACTGGCATCACCCGCTCCAATTCAAATGGCTGATAAACAGGAAACATAGTTGAATGTACAGACATTGTATGAGAGACAGATGCAATAGATAGTGTGGAAAAAAGAGGGCATGAAATATTTGCCATGTATATTGTTGAAGTAAAACGGATAGCATGCCATAATTTCACATATATGATGTCTATCTAAACTGGATAGCATAGCATAACATAATTCAAAGATATGATGAATAACTAAACAGGATCGCATGACATAATTCACCTACATGTTATCTAAGTAATCAGGATCGCATCATTTAATTCACATATGTGATTTATATGCTAAACAGAGGGCATTCGATATGATGTTTGAACTAAGACATGGTGTTGAATATTGTGTATATGATGTCTAAACTATGCAATGCAAGACACTGTATGCATGATATGAACAGTATAACCGTGCCAAGTTAGAGCATACACCTCAGTGGGGGAATAGGACTGGTCATCTATCTCTGAATCCATCTCTGAGGAGCTATCGGGACCCAACAAGAGATCTGCTTCGACAGGTAGCACTGTCTGCTCTGAAGGCCTTGTTTTCACTCCAGATTTTTCCATCTCCCACCCAAATGGCTGATTCACAGGAAGAGTAGTTTAATGTACAAACATTGTCGACAAATGGAAATGTAATGAAGAAAAGGAAGGGCAAGATATCATTCAAATATATGATGCCTGGTTAAACAGGATGGCATTGCACATTTCACATATATTATGGCTGGCTAAAAGACATGAGACTGCATAATTCCCATAGATGATATAGAAACTAAACAGGTGGCATTACAAAATATGTCTAAACTAAGCAGATGACATATATGATGTCAAAAGTAGGCACTGCAAGGCAAGATATGCATGATATGACTAACATCATCATGCCAAGGTAGAGCAAACACCTTGGGGGCTAAATAGGAGTGGTTAGCGGCGTCCGAATCTGCCTCAGAACAGATATCTTCCTCTAGATTACAATCTGGAGAGGGGTGGGGAGGGTTTGCCATTGAACCCACCATGGAGCGATGTCTGCATGACATTGTATTGCCGCTCAAAACTCTTCTCTTTTTCTCTACATGTTCAGCGCGACTGTGTACAATATCTGACATGCAGACGAAAAAAATATGGTGAGATTATGTAAGGAGAGCATGCAGAAATTTAGAGTGATGGTAACAACCAGTGGATCGATGTTTTTCCTCTGAACCAAAATAGCCCTAATGGATCGACGTGAATGTATAGTAATAAGTAATGCAACAAGTGTACAACCTCTTTGCTGTAGCCGTGTCGACCTCAGCATCATTGGGTTGGTCGCTGAAGCAGTTGAGGCAGAGGTGGCCGTCGGAGGTGTGGAGGAAGATCTGAGGAATCTGTAGACGGCGTGCAGGGCACTGCTCTGTTGTGATGGATCGTTCTGTCGTTGGAGCAGCTCCGGTGAGCCGTAAGACGTCAAGGCTGAAGCAGCACAAGACAGACATCATCAATCTCAAGTGGGATTCTAATAGCATCTCCAATAGATGATGTAAAATGGATGTACAATTAACATCACCAAAAACCACCTGACTACAACAGATGAGGTAAAAACTGTTGACTCTGAACTTAACTGTCGAAGCTGAAATTTACTGTGGAATCTGAATGCTACTGTCGAAAAAACTGAACGCAATGGTAGCAGAGAGGCACTTGACATCTAGTTTAGGGAGGGCCTGCAGTTCATCTTCAACCTGCACCCCCCTGAGCCGCCAGCCACCACCGGCCGAACCGCCGGCCCTAGCACCGCCTCGCCGCCCCGAAACAACTCGCCACCGCCGCCCCGGCCAGCCCTCTAGGCCCCCCGCCCCCACCCTGAACCCTAAGATAGATAGTGGGGTACCTCTCCGGCGAGCCCCCGTCCCCTCTGCGGGTGGTTCTTCCTTAACTCCGGCGAGCCCCTCCAACCCCTGAAAATCGACTGACCCAAAAGTCGATTCAGTCGACTGAAGTGTGGCTTAATCGGAGCAGAGCAGCAGCACGAGCGAGGGGGAGAGCAGCAGCAGCTGGGCGAGCGAGCGATCGAGCGAGAGCCGGAGCAGCAGCAGAGGATCCGGCTGGTATGGCCGCCGCCGCCGAAGGGGCCTCGCACTGGGGGAGATCCGCCATGGAGATGTCGCCCGCGGTGCCGACTTCAAGGTAGCCGCTCCATGGGGGTGCGGGATGGAGCACCATCGCCGCCGGGAGGTCGAGTTAAGGAGAAGGTGCGAAGCGATGAGTGTACAACCTCTTTGGTGGCACCGAGTAGGCCTCGGCTTCGTCCGAGGAGTCGGTGAGGATGCTGTGGTTCCGGTGGAGCAGGTTAAGGCGACGCTGTGGGGATGGAGCAGCCGCGATAGACGAGGCAATCATCGGAGCAGCTCCTTGGAGGTGGAGGACGGGGCGGCTGAACCGGCAGGACGGCGAGATGGACGACGGATCCTCGTCTGGGGAGGTGGACGAGGGACGTCGAGCTATTGTGGTGGACGACGTCGTCGGGGGAGAGGCTCCGGCTGGGCAGCGGTGATGTGGCGGACGGAGGAGGGTGGGGTTTCGCGGCTGGAGCGAAGAGGTTATGGCGGCCTGGGATTTCGAATGACGAAAAGGGGGTGATGGGAGGGGGTGAAGCATGACTTAGGAACGCGCTTGTCCAAAGTGTAGGGTGTGTTACAAAAGTACCCCCCACCGATTTGAACTAGCGGCGCTTTTGGCTCAGGGTTAGAAGGGGGATTTCGCGTGTCGGGATTTGGCAGCTGGAGGGAGTTTTCGCGCGCGTTGTAATTTCGGGATAGCAAGGCGCGGGTTGTGAAGGCACCAGTTTTGGGAGCACGATATCTGAGTTTCCGGGATATAACAAGACGCGGGTTGAATTTCAGGGACAAGCCTAACGTGTCGTAATATTGTACTTGTACGTACCAAATCAATTCGCACTTCCCTCAACCAAAAAGAAAACGAAAAAAATAAAACTATTCACACCACACAAAGAGAGAGTCTTGCCCCGTTTTACTATACAAATGCTCTTCAAAGCTACTCCCTCCTTCCATCTATATAGGGCCTAATGCGTTTTTCGATGCTAACTTTGACCAAATATTAGAGCAATGATACATGACATGCAACTTACACAAAGCACACCGTTAAATTCGTCTGTGAAAGGTTCTTTCAATGATATAATTTTCACACTGTGCATGTCATGTACTATTAATCTTGTCAATAGTCAAAGGTGGTCTTAAAAATCTCATTACGCCCTATGTAGATGGAAGGAGGGAGTATGAATCCATGTTATGTCTGATTACTTTTTTTCGCTTCCTGTATAATGCATGTAACCTACTCATACCAACGTTTTAGTGCATTCCAAATGTCTATACTACCGCTGCAATTCGAACTAAATTTGAATTCGTTTCTCTATTTCAATAAGAATCTACAATCATGATTGTTGCCAACTTCAACCATCATAGTTTCCTTGCTATCCGCCAGATATAAATCAGACGGCCTATAATGCAGGATGGCAGGCACACCATCATCAACAACTCCATTTTTTATATGAATAGAGATAAAATATATTAAATGTAGTATACCATGCTCATAACCACACCATGTGTATCACCGTTATATATATTCACACATCCGTCGGTTTGAAACACTATGATAAATTCTTCAAATATCCGAATTCGCTTTTTATAATGAAGTATATATGATCTCTATTCGTCTTTTACACCCACACAACCCTCTTATCTTTGTAGCTAGCGCTAACTTTCTCTTGTGCATGCACACGCCCGCATCCCTCTCACCCTCCCTCAGCATTCTCTAGCTCCATCGCGCAAATTCGTGTTTTCACTTTAGGTCGTTCACCCACGGTGTGTGTAGGCCCCCCAACTCCTTCTTTACGGCACACATCGATCGATATGCCTCTCTAGCCAGGTGTGCCTAGCACAAACACAAGCTTCCCCTCTTCTCTTGTCACCGTCCATGCCTCACTCCCATCAATCTTTTCATCATTCTCGTACTCGCACACTCCTCCCCCTCGATATAGTATGCCTCTCGTACCACCTCATACATGAATCCCTCTCTCTCTATCCTTCTCCTCGTGCCTCATTTGCTTCTAACACACACATTCATGTATACCGATCGATCTCCCAACATATACCTAGATCGACTTTAACTACCCCCCCATCGATCGACGTACCTCACAAGTTATGTCTCTCCTTTCTCTTACAAAGGGTGATTGATCTTCCTATGTAGTTACGTCTGCTTACCACAGCCACATCGTCCCCCCTCATCATTCGTGCATGCCTCCTGACCCGTCTCTCACACGCACATGCACAGACAACAAGCAACCATCTCCTCTCTTATTGATATTGCGGGCGTGCCCTCCGTTTGTCTAGCAAGCCTATCCTGCCATTTGTTAGAAGCAACTCCACTACCACCCCCTCCAATGCTCTAGCTCTGTCTCTCTCCCAACCTTATTCATCTCCTGCACATATGCATGGATGCCGATCGATCTCCCTTAATACATGAGGCAGATCAATCTCCTTGATACATGAGGTAGGCCTCTCTCCTCCTCCACACATATACCAGCCATTGTACCTCTATAGTTAATTGGGCCTCCCTCTTCCCCCACCACACACCGATAGTCGAGCGCTGCAGGTAGGTATCCATGCCACAGAGACAAACTGCACATGTCCCATCTCACATTCTAGTAGGCCAGCCGCTCTATATCTTTGACGTGGGCACACACAAATTCGATGGCACTGTTTATCGATCGCGCGCGCGCACACACACACACATCATCCCTCTCTTCGATTCTATAGACACCTCAGGCCGATGATACCTCCACTCTCTTATCGTGGATCGCCCCCTCTATATATATGTTATATCCAGGACTCTATTTCACACACATTGCATATGTTAAATTTTTTGATTGACCCCCCCCCCAAAAAAAACTCTCAAGAACCCACACACTATATCTCTCTAGGTTTGTATCTCTCTCACACAACCCCACGTAGGTGGTGTACGTATACAAGAAGAGAATAGGTGCACCGTGCACGTACTCACGCTTCGTGCCCAGCCACACCCGCACGGGTACACGGTGGAGCTCATTTCTTTACGAAATGGCAGCCAACGTGCTAATTTGAATCTTGTAGCGGTTGTTTACCTAGGGAGGTCGTGTACCACGCGTGCACGAAACAAAGTTCGACTTGACGCGTTGTTGCGCTATTTTTAAATGAAGTTATAGCGCTCAATGGCATGTACACAGAATATAAAACGATTTTTATGGAGGAAAAGGTAGTGCGCTCTTCAGAGTATCTCACACAAGGCTCCGGTGGCCTCTCTCTCTCTCTCACCGTTGGTCACTGATCCGGCCGCATCCCGTCCGCCGGGGGAAAGGGAGTGCGGTGGCCTCTCTCTCTCTCATCGTTGGTCACTGATCCGGCTGCATCCCGTCCGCCGGGGGAAAGGGAGTGCGGTGGCCTCTCTCTCTCTCACCGTTGGTCAATGATCCGGCCGCATCCCGTCCGCCGGGGGAAAGGGAGTGCGGTGGCCTCTCTCGCTCTCTCACCGTTGGTCACTAATTTGGCCGCATCGTGTCCGCCGGGGGAAAGGAAGGAAGTGCATCGTTTCTCTGTTCAACGGCGCCGAGGCAGCGCATCCCGATCTGCGGTACACGCCGTTCTCTCTGACCAAGCTCAAGCGCGGCAGGGCCTACGCCACCTGCTCGCAGATTCCGCCCGCCGCTGCTCACCTAGTTACATCTCGATGACCTCGAGGTATCCCCTCCGGCCTTGCTCCACTGCCCGTTTTCCCACGTCGCTGCATGTGGATCTTCCATAGTTCTTTGCCCAAAACGTAGCTCGTCCGGCGTACTTTCCATATTGCATTCTCGTCCTCACACTGTTTTAGACAAACACAACCGTGTTGTTATCTTCCCTTAGGACAAGGAATATGCTTTTTTGTCGTCGCATGTGTCATCAACTGTTATTGGCCAGTAATTGTTTCCTTTCTACCTCTTTTTTGCAAACAGGGCTATCCATTTCACCTCGTTGCTATTGCGACCTTTTGGTGAACTGCACAAATCACTTTTTTCTTAAGAGTGTTTTGTGCAGTTGTACTAAAATGTCACACGGGCAACGTCTCTACATTTCAGTGCGACTACACAAAGGGAGATTGGTTTTGCTCTATCCTCCTCATCCAACTCCGAGCCTAATCTTCTCCAACTAGTTAGTCTTAAGAGAGACCGCAAAGGTGATCGGCTTCTATTTGTGTGTTTATTGTTTCATCAGCAGTCCTCTATTATCGTAATCACACTTGATATCTTTGGAACATGGATGCTCAACTCTATTTTAGTGGAACTGCACAAAATGATCGGAATGTTGCATGCTCCAGACAACTACTTTTTTTCCAACGTGCCATGTTGATTTAGACAGAGCTGGGGGGACGTTGCTGCCAATGAAAGAATGGATCAATTTTAATTTAACACCTTATCACAACTTTGTCTTCAGTTGTGATGTAATTATTAGCTCTGATCTGCTAATAATTGACATGCATTAGCAAGGAAGTTAGTTTTTTATTGTTTCCGAAAGAGCATCGATGGTAAGACACGCCAAACAAAAGCTGAAAGCTCACACCATTGTACAATTCCATGTCGCTGGAAAATTATTTGTATAGTACGTCAATTATGTAAACAAATGATGGAAGCTTGATAGCATTGCCAGAAGCCTCTTCATCATCTGGGTCCATGTGCCATGCATGAAATTATACTCCTTCGTTCCTAAATATTTGTATTTTTACAAATTTCAAACGGGCATATTTTAGAGTGTAGATTCACTCATTTTGCTTCGTATGTGTACTCCCTCCGTTCCTAAATATTCTATTCGTCTTAACAGAGATTTCAACATATTTTAGAAAGACAAATACTCCGGAGTATATATAAGAACCGAGGGGATAGTGCACAACCGCATAGGAGACTCAGCCCGGTCGTTGCGCCGCATTAATAGTGAGTAATGAGCAGTCAAATCATAAGCCCCACCTTTCCCACTGTAAGTTGCTCTGAAGAAGCAACCATCAATACGCTCTTCTTTGAATCCGCTCATACTACTCCATCCGTCACTGTTTATACAGCGCGCTTCAGAAAAAAGAAAAAAAATCTGTGGGACCAAGGCAACTAGCTATCGGCCTGAAAAATAGCATTGGTAGTTATAGCACGGCGTCTATTACTAGAGGGAATAATGCGTACACACATGCATGCAGTGCTTCCACCCGGGTACACACATGCATGCACTCCGTAGTAGTACAGTACATGGAGAGAAAATTGTGGACTTGATTGCGGTTACCACACCCTAATTAATTGAGCGTTAAACCAAACGCGTCTAAAGTCTCTCTGGTGGTGGAAATGCATTGAGAGAAATGCATCATAATGAAGCGCGCCCTGTAAACTGTGACGGAGGGTGGAGTAGTATGAAGGTGCAAAACCAAGTACGCGTACTAGTACTGCGCTTGGCTCTTCGCCCCTTCGTGAAGTCGAACAATGATGGTACTCCGCATGTTGGCTACTACAGTGTATGCCTCTGACAATCTGACACCCAATGGACTGATGCATGTCCACCGAGGGTAGGTTGCTTTAGTCAAAAGGCGTAAGCGAGCTTCACCTTGTCCTGCAAGCTTCTCCTCGTTCTGCGAGTTGACGGGACACACCAAAAAGTAGTGCTAGTCCATACCCCCTCCTTTCCGGTTAATATGGCTTAATCTATTTTGCGGGTAAATGAGAGAGCTTTATTCATATATAAGCATTCTTAGGACGATCAGCCAAGATACTGGTCACTAGGAAGCTAAAAAAGGAAGTAGGAAGCGAGGTGTTTCATCAAGCCAGCTCTCGGCCACATTCGAAGTGCAGCAAGCACGGTTCGCACGAAGATGCGCCGCAAGGTTTGCTGACCTGTTTACATGCTGAATAACAAAAAAAGAGGAAATATTACTGAGGGCTACTATTTGTAACAGGATATGAGCTAGAATTAAGCGAGAATTGTGGCGAGTGTTCCATGCAATCAACTTCCATTATCACATGCGAGAACCCTCGAAGAGAACCAAATGTGTTGAAGATTGCTTTATCACATTTTAAAATTATAATAAGAGTGCAGACGCTCCTCCATTCGGTTCCTAGTAGTATAGTGTAGTATGCTTCTGGCAATCTGACACCGAATTAACTGTTGCACGTCCACCGCCTGAGCGAGGGAGAGCTTGCATTAGTCAAAAGTTTCTCCTTGTCCTGCGAGCCACCGCGCGCAAGCTTCTCCCGTCCTGCAACCTTCTCCTCGTTCGGCAAGTTGACGGGACACAGCAAAGTAATGCTAGTCCATGCTGCCTCCTCTCCGGTTAACATGGCTTAATTTCAAACGAGATAAATACACTGTCTGTCATTGTATATTTGTAAAAATACGGTCAGTGGGCTTCATAATACGCTCATTGCGCTCAATATATATATTTTCCGGTGTTCATACGGTCACTAGCTCACCCTGACTGAGTATGTGTGTGCATGCACGTGTAGGTTGAGCACTTGAGCGTCACTGTGTGTGTTCCGTCGTGTGCTCGGACATGCATGCATTAGGGCATCGCGCGCTTTTTTGCGTCCATGTGTACGTGTGACTGTTGCATACACGTAGGGGGAGTACGTGTAGGGGCCACTAAGGAGCAGTCAAATCACACAGTAAGTTAGTCGGAAGAAGCAACCATCATTGCACTCTTGAATGACACGTACGCAATATAAAATGGTTGATATGGAGAGAAAAAGAAAACCACTATATATATACACTAGCAGGAGCCTAAGCTACAAGCCTGCTTTCTTAGGTTGCTCTCTTCACAAGCATAGAACGACGGGCCTGATCCCGCAGCTGGGGGAAGGGAACAATGTTCTGCGTAGATGCGGTCGACATCTGCGAGGGAGAAAACCCCCAGTCGGTGCGTCCCAATCGGGGATCACCGCGGTATGGGCCGATGCCGCGTCGCAACCGCCCTTCTAACTACAGCCCGACGTCCCAGGTAGTCCATCTTCCTTTTGGAGCCGGCTTGCTCCACTGCCGTAGCTCCATCTCCATGTCAATTTTTCTCTACTTCTACCGGCTTCTAATTGTGAGGAGTTTTTTTCTCATGAACTAGTGCCAGTACTATTATTCTAATCACACTTCTTCAATATCTTTGCCATCAGGGATGCTTAGGTCGATTTTAGTGGAACTGCACAAAAGCATCGTATGATCCGAGGGTGCCAGCCGTCTTTCCTTCGACAGGTTCTACCTGGCCAGGAAATTAAATCATGTTTAGGGTTTAAGTCGTAGTGACCCCATCAGTAGTTTTTCTTTCGTACACGCACTGACAACTTTTTTCTTTAGTTGTGAAGTAAATATTGGCTATGATCTGTGAATCATTGAGATGCATCAGCATGCGTTTTAGTTTTCCTTTGTATTTGATGGAATGTTGTAACGGGGCAACCTTGGAATAGGAATGAAAATGGAGTGGAAAAGTTTTGGTTTTTTCGGAGAAAAAATGGAAACGGAGAGAAACCAACATTTCGTTTCGTTGGATCGCGCCATCGAGTAAAACCAACATTTAAGTCACGTCTGTCGTGTTCGTGTCTCACCCTCCTCCACGGCTCGACCCGACACGGTCTCTCGGCATGCCACTCACCGTAAACCGAGTAGTATACCATAACTTTCCCGCCTGCTTGTCGATGGATCGCGCCATGGAGTACTAGCACTACTGGAAGAGATTGACGAGTTGGGGGAGGACAGCTAGCTGTAGCACGGACTCCCAAGAACTTTTTACATGCATGTTGTAGCCGACTATTGCGACCTTTGAACGCGGAGCAGCCGCGTGCACCCGGAAGCGGCGTTGGCGACGCTCTCTCGGCCGGCGTGCCGCTTCAATGCCGGCGCCAATGAGAGTTCGCGTCCGCTCTTGCCGGGCATGAATGCGGCACTGACCGTTTCGGGTGGGAAGCATGCGCGGGTGATGAAGAGGGTTCGGGTTGGTAAGGACCGGCCGTGGCAGCGGTCCGGACGTGCGCAAACAAGAGATGATGTACGTTAATATTGCTGCATATATAATTAACAACGTACATAATGTGCCAGTTGGACAAATATGATTGGAGATGGAGATGGAAATGGAATTTTACGTAAAAGCGGATATGCATGTCTATGTCTATGTGTGTGTGCGCGACGACTCTCGCGACCTGGAAGCGGGGGCGTGTTTTTGATCGAGTTTTCTTTCTTGGTACGTTAGAAAATCAGTTTGTCTAATTCACATCTAGATGTTATTTAAGTATATCACATCTAAGCTCCCACAAGTATATAATGTAGCAAAAAGAAACAAAAAAACTAGGAAAAGACCACAAAAAGAGTGGACATCAACTTATATGTGACATAACTATGTCACATCTAGATGTGTCCTAGACAGACTCTTAAAAAATTGTCCGCCAGTTTTCGTTTTCTTTTTTCCGGGAACGTGCGTATTCTATTTAAAACCACTGCTATGGAGAGATTTTTTTACTCCATCATAGCCTCTTGTTTGATAGAGTTTCTCGCGTCTCGCTCTCTCACCCTCTCCATATCAAAACAAGATGACAGTGTCCACTCTAACTCTCTCCTCACCGGTGGTCACAGATCCGGCCGAATCCCGTCCGCTGCGGGAGGTGAGGAGGTGCAGCATTGACGTTGTCACCGTCGGCGACGGAGGAAGCCGATGTGCACCATCCTCTCGGAGCCGGCGCTGGCGCGGACGAAGATCCTCCGCGCCCTTGTTCGCTGCCGTCGTGTGGGCAGATCCCGCCTGCCCGCCTAAACGACATCTCGCCCACGTGAGGTATAACTTCTTGTACTTGTCCAGCTCCCCAGGTCGCTGCGTGCGGATTTTCTTCTATGCGACTACACCCCAGCTCCCCATGCATAGTAGATAGGGTTCGTCGGCTGGTCCAACATCACCTACTACTATTATAGAGGAAATGCCACTCAAAAAGTTGTCCTGATTTATGCCTCGGTGGAGGTATACATGTTGTTTCGACAAAAAGTACATGGTGGTTGTGCGGTCATTGTCCATATGGTGGTAGTACTATCACTGGTTAAATGAAGAAATGCTTTTTTTCTCGGGTATCCTGGTTTAGTTCTCATCAAGATAGTATGATGCTTCTGTTTGTTGGTGTACTTTTCATTAATTCTTATTGACAATTGAGATGTCGTTGCTAACCCTTTTTTTATATTTTTGGAAACAGCGATGCGTGTCTCCATACTCGGGCATGTCTTCCTCAATTTTAGTGGAACTGCACAAAATTGGATGGCCTCACTGTCCTCTACCACGTGGTTCTTCCTTCCTCGAGCTTGATTACTGAGAAGAAACAGACCACAGTGAGGATTTGTCGAACTTCTTAGGTGCCTCACCCTAACTTGATGCCAAATGGATGATGCATCACCACGATGACCTATCGATTCTCATGGTTGCGCCTCATGGTTGCGTCGGCTGGTGAAGCTGATCGATTTTCGACGAAAAACAAGCTGTCTTCCATCAGTGCTCTTTGCTTGTTACACACAAAGATGATATCCTTCGTCAGTTCACCTTGGTTGCGTTGGAGACGCAGTCGTCTTTCACGTTGGTGCAATTTTATCACACAATTGGCTATGAACCAAATGTTTCCTCGAAGAAGGATCGATGTTGGTACTAAGAGCATAAATTTTGTATTGATTTCTAAGCCTTCTCACAACTTTGTCTCCAGCTCCCCTGTAATTTTACTTGTCCAGCTATTAACTTTGATTTAAAAAATGGTGTGGACTAAAAACCCGGATGGACGTAGTAGCCCTCCATTTTTATTTACTCCGCATATTAGATTTGACTGAAGTCAAAGTTTGTAATACTCTCAAACCTTTTCGGTAATTGAAATTAAATTTCTTTAGTTGTACACACTCTCACACGTTTCCGATAATTTGGCGCATGTGTGGTTGTTCAGTTAAGGGAGGGTAGTGTACCACACGTGAAGGACAGGAAGTGCGACCAGGACACGTGGGCGTGGATCATTAGTTCATCGGAAGTAGTACTAGTTTTCTTCATTGTACATTAAATAAAGAGTTTCGTTTTGTACTTACACAATTTAAAACGATTGTTATGGAGAGAATAAGAAAACCACTCCACTATATTTTAGTCGTATACACGAGAGTACTATATGGACGCAGCTTCATTGACTTAGTGCACCTGCCTTTGGATTTATGACAGGTGGGCCCAAAATGTGGCTGGCTCACCTGTCATACAGCCAAAAGCAGGTGCAGTGAAGGCACCGGAGCTCAGTCTATACTACAGTAGTATATATATAAGCGGGAGCCTCAGCGCTTGTTCACTAGGGTTTGCACTCTCCACACGCTCGTCGCACTACACATATGTTACACGCTGGAGGCTCAGCGTTCATTTGCTAGGGTTTGCTATATTCACAGTCTCTCACTTTCTCTTCACCAGATCTAAACAAGACTGCGTTGGCCTCTTGTCTCTCTGCCCCCTCACAGCTGGTGAAGGAGGCGTCCGTATCCCGTCACACCGGGAAGGGGAGGAGGTGCAACATTCACTCTATCGCCTTCGGCGAGGGAGGCAATCCACTGTCGGCTGCACTGTTCTCTTTCACCCAGCGCCTGTGCGTGAGGGCCACCGACCCCTTCTTCCTCGCTGTCGTACGTAGTGTGGGCAGATCCGGCCTCCCGCCGCAAGCCTTGCCACATCCTGACGACCCTAAGGTATAAGTTTCTTTGAAACCGTCGTTCCTCTAGCTGCATGTGGATCTTTTTAGATCTGTAGTCGAATCTAGGTCTTGGTTCAAAGAGGAAAGAAGGGTGCGGTGGGCTGGAGCAAGAATCTAGGATGTGGTTCAATGAGGAAAGGAGGGGCGGAAAGTAGTATAGACTGGCTATCCAGCCGCTTTGTAGGTCGAAAAGGGAAAAAGGGGGTAACCTAGTACACACATCTGTAAGGAACCGATCTCTTTGTTGAAAAGGGAAAGAAACTGGGGGGTCGGGTAGTTTCTGCACGACTAGATTTGCTGCCCTCACATAGGAAGAAGGTTCAAAGAGAACAAATATGGGACCAGCACATATATGCTGCTTGGCTACATACTCTGCATCACCCATTTATACGTGTGGACGCACATGGTGCTGGCATGTCCCATGCAGCTATTTTGCTGTTGTTAATCTAAGAATGCCGCCGGAAAATTGAAGCAATGCCACTGTTAAAAGTAAATTACATTTTTTTAACGAATGCTGTTTCAAGAGAATGTCTCTGTTAATATGAATCAATGCAACCGTTTTAAATAAATGATGAATTGAAGCTATTGTATTGCTGTCTTTTCCCATTAAGTAGTGAACAAAAATGGGACCAACCCAGACACGACGCTTGTTGCTTTGTTACAACAAATTCAGCATCACCCCCTTTATAAGCCAGTAATTGATGCCACTCTTAGAATTAACTACTGATCTGTTTTAAGAGAATTTCTCTGTTAATATGAATCAAGGCAACCGTTTTAGAAATGCTACTGTCCTATACTTTGTTTTCCATCAAGATAAGGTAGATGCTTCTTTTTGTGGCCGCATGTTTCATCCTCCTTTATTTGCCAGTAATTGTTTTCTTTTTTGCCTCTTAAAACAGGGATATCTATTCAACTTGTTGCTATAGAAAACTTAAATGTCACACCGGCAACATTGCTTGATTTCAGTGCAACTCCACAAAACTTGATTGGATTTCCTATTCGTGTTGGTATATTCGTATTTTATCTTGGTCGTCTCATGAAAGGTCAGTACATGCCTTCATCCACATGATTGTGCAGTGTGCTTTGAGATGATGTGCTACTTGTATTGGTATTGTTTTAAATAAATGATGAATTGAAGCTATTGTATTGCTGTATTTTACCATTAAGTAGTGAACAAAAATGGGACCAACCCAGACATGATGCTTGTTGCTTTGTTACAACAAATTCAGCATCACCCCCTTTATAAGCAAGTAATTGATGCCACTCTCAGAATTAACTATTGAATCTTATTTAAAAACTGCAACACTTGTTAGGGATTGGCGGGATTACCATTTTTGTGGCCGCATGTTTCATCCTCCTTTATTGGCCAGTAATTGATTCCTTTTTTGCCTCTGTTAAAACAGGGATATCTTTTCAACTTGTTGCTATTGCGACATTTTGCTTCGCTTAATTTTGGTGGAACTGCACAAAATGAGACCGGATTTCCATATATGTGTTGAGATCTCTGTGAGATCTTCCTCACGAGTTGTTTCCAATCTTGGTCTTGAATGGTCAGTACCGACCTTCCTCTGAATTAACTACTGAATCTTAGTTCAAAACTGCAAACACTTGTTAGGGATCGGCAGGAGTACCATTTTTGTTAGGGATCGGCCGGAGTACATGTTTAAGAAATGTATTGTTTAGATAATGTCTCTATTATTATATATTAGTTACAGACTTACAGTGTTTTACAAATGGTACTATCATGCTTTGTAGTTCTTTCTACATGTTTAACCAAGGTATTGTTAAGATAATGTCTTTGTTAAAATGAATCAGTCGCATTGTTTTAGGAATGATACTTTTCTGCTTTTTCGCTCTTTATACATCTTGAAACAAGGCATTGTTAAGATAATGTCTCGGTTAATATGAATGAATCACACTGATTGAGAATTGCTACTCTCCTGCTTTGTTTCCCATTAAGATAAGGTAGATCAGTAGATGTTTTTCTTCTGGGAGTACAAGTCATCAACCGTTATTTCTCAGTAATTGTTCCCCTTATACCTTTTGTTGCTAACAGGGCTATCAAAATTAAAGCTCGGTTTTATTCCGACTTTGATTTTAGTTCAACTGCACAAAAGGAGCCAATGTGTCCAAGGCAAACTGCTGCATTACTGGGTCCAGTTGGTCGTTCCACTTTGCAGAAAGAAGCAGTCACTATTTGCGCTACATTACAGAAGGAATGACCGAGAAGCTTTACAGAGTATTAGGCCTTCCACTATGTAGGCCAAAAGAGGTGCCAATTTCACCTTTTCTTAGTTTGGCACTGAATCCCTCCATTGCTACAGCTGGTGCCATAAATATTAGACACCGATGACATGACTAGTCTGCAGAGACCATTCGCAATTTAACAACACGTGGAGTGCCCTGGGCAAAAAGTGCCCAAACAAGTACAAGAAGCGACAGGGCTCCATGATCATAGGCATTACATATTTTGAATGGGAAAATCTTGTCAAAGTTTAATCATTGATGTTAGCAAGAAGCGACAGGACTCCACGATCATAGGCATTACATATTTTGAATGGGAAAAGCTTGTCAAAGTTTAATCATTGATGTTAGCAAGAAGACGTTAGTTTAATATATTGGAATTGGAAAACCTTGTCAAAATTTGCTCATTGATGTTAGCCAGAAGACATGCATTTGATATTTTTGAGTGGGACGCCCTTGCTGTGAGCAGCGTCGAGTGTTTTTTCCTATTCCTGTGTTCAGTTTAGAAGTAAATAGTTACTCTGCTGAGATATTCCTGTGTTAAGAGTTTGTTCTGAATATTGTCTATGTAATGTCAGGCCTTGTGTTTGATTGCAAAGTTGAGCTTGGAATGTTGTGGCATGCGGCATCACGAGCTGTTCACCGTGCCTCCTGAGAATAATGCTTCGTATTGTTTTGCATGTCGATCTAATGCCAGTGATTTTCTTGTTAAGAAGATCACCCTCTTCTGTTGTTTCCGTGCTTAAGAAGTTCATCGTCTGATGTTTCATTCATAGCCTATACGACAAGTCAGGTAGGTTAGACGTGAAACCATATGATCTTCTGACCAACTCATGATATTAGGCCGTGATTGGATCGTCGTTTTGCAACCAAAACCGCTTGTAAAACTGACGCTTGTAAATTAAAGCAGATGGTCTCGGGCAAAGGCACTTGGTTGGTCGATTTCGACTAGTAAAATATCGGAAGTACTTGACACACGATAAAAACGCTGAACGACACTCAGACGATTGCTAATCCAGCCGTTAGCTGTTGTTTCAGCCTTGCCCATGGACGGCATGATACGCACGTCATGCATGTATCGTCTGGTAATGTTGTCCATATAGCAGTGCTCGTAAAATATACACTGGTCTCTCAAATTACACGCGTAACCCGCCGATTTTACTTACAGACCTCGAGCCCTCGGTTTCATTACGCCTATATTTTACGTGTTGTTTTCGATGATGAGTAAATTACACTTATATGTTAATACAGGTTTGAAATAAACCAGAGCTCCCAAGCGCGGCCTTACCGTTTCACGCCGTCTCAGTTTCTCGAAGGTGCTCATAGGTGTCCGATGATCCTGGCTTCCTGAATGAGTAGCGGGCGCTGTATCAGACCATCCGTAGGGCCCGTGAGGCCCTCTCCATTGTCCTTTGAGTTGTTGCGCTCGCCATGGCGCCGAGCATTGTTAACATCGTCAACGAACATGAGGATTCAGGAGATGACTTTATTTTGACTGGATGACACTAGGGACCCACTAGGGCCATAGCCGTACGTACGCAAGTGCCTCCTTATTATGTACAACTATATTTTTTGCTTTCTCCTGGTTTCTTGACATCACGGTCCCACACCATTGTCAACCTATGTAGTCAATATAAACAAGAGAATTGCACAAGGTGCGGCCGACAGCTGGGACCAAGCAGCTCGAGCAGTATTGAGGAGAGCAGGGTATTAACTGGGCGGGATGTGGCCCGTCTAGCCCAGGCCAGATATCCAGCCCAGACACTAATTTTTTCAAGATGAAAATGGCTAGCGCAGCTATACGTCTTTTTGAGGAATACCCGCTGGGCTGCAAATCTTTCCTAGGAGGGATGCATTAGGCTTAACAGGAAAATGGGCTTTAAAAAATATAAATGGGATGTAATTATAAAAACTGGGCAGTAACTATAAAAAATGCACCAAAAACGAAATTAGTTTATAAAATATTATTTATGGATTTTGAAAATCTTAAATTTTCATTGTTGCGCACGCAATGTTTCATTAGATTTTTACGTAATTCAAATTTATATTTAATCTGACTAGAAATTTCGGGATAAAATATTTCGGAGCCCATCAAAATGTGGGAAATTTTATTGAATTCTGTCTTCAACGGTTGGTTGAAATTATTAATCATTGTCCTAGCTAGAAAATGAGTTGTACTTTTAATAAACTGTAAATAGGCTATTGTAAATTGCATTAGAATTCCAAAATGGGTTGTACATTCTTACAAAACGTAAATGGGCTATAAGTTCTCTGCCACACACTTGTGGGCCTACTAAGTGACGCGTCTCCTAAAAAAATAAGTTGACGCGTATGCAAGGCTTTGCCAACTTATTATAGTCAACACACGGTTCTAGCAGTAGTGGCCGTTGGATGTCTATCCAACGGATGTCATGCTTCTTCTTCAATTTCGGAAATTCTTAGCTTCGGCCGCCCAAAAAATGATTCCTCCCCCTGACATCTGGGGCACACCGTTTCGGAGGCTGACCTGTGGGCCGACTATGTTGGAGCGTACCAAGGGCTTTGTCAACTTAGTCAATAATAAACGTTTATAGCTTCAGTGACCGTACGATGTCCATCCAACGGTCGTAGTGCTTCCTCAACCTCTGGTCTTCTTGGTCCAGCCGACCAAAGCAGCGCCGGTTGTGCTGCCTGCTCCTGCCTCCCGTGGCCGGCTGTGCTGCCGCGGAGGCCTCACCGCCCCCATACTACTCCCACCGCTGGCCAGGCCATCCCTCCACTCACCCACACCCCCCTGTTATTCTGCGGCGACGGCAGCCTCACACCGCAGCCGAACCAGTGAACCCTCGTACTCCTCTCCGCGCAGGCTTCCACTGCTGCGTCTTCCAGATGTGGCGTCTGGCTCCTGGGCTCCAGCATCTGGTTTGACAACCAGGAAGAAATGGAAAGGGGGAAAAGAGGGAGAAAAGCAACCGTGAGTACTCATCCAAAGTACTCACAAGCAAGGATCTACACTACATATGCAGGGGCATCTGTGTAAAGGGGCAATATTGGTGGACTGAACTCGGAATGCCAGAATAAGAGGGGGATAGCTAGTCCTGTCGAAGACTACGCTTCTGGCAGCCTCCATCTTGCAGCATGTAGAAGAGAGTAGATGGTAAGTTCACCAAGTATCATCGTATAGCATACTCCTACCCGACGATCCTCTCCTTGTTGCCCTGTTAGAGAGCGGTCACCGGGTTATATCTTGCACTTGAAAGGGTGTGTTTTATTAAGTATATGGTTCTAGTTTTCATAAGGTCAAGGTACAACTCTGGGTCGCCTGTTACCGTGTACATGGATATTCGAATAGATCAACTTCCCTGTAGGGGTGCACCACATTACCCGACACGCTCGATCCCTCTGGCCAGGCACACTTTCCTGGGTCATGTTCGGCCTCGGGAGATCAACATGTTGCAGCCCTACCTAGGCTCAACAGAGAGGTCAACACGCCGGTCTAAATCCTATGCGCGCAGAGGTCTGGGCCCATCGCCCATTGCACACCTGCACGTTGCGTACGCGGCCGGAAGCAGACCTAGCCCCCTTAATACAAGCACGGGCTTACGGTCCAATGCGGCGCGCGGCGCTCAGTCGCTGACGTCAAAAAGAGCTTCGGCTGATACCACGACGCCGGTTGCCCATATCTTGTCCCACGTGGCGGTTAGTGTGTATAAGGTCAACAACCCAACTCAGATCAAATACCAAGATCTCGTTAAGCGTGTTATTATGAAATAACCACGGACACCGACCAGGGCTAGGCCCACCTCTCTCCTAGGTGGTCTCAACTTGCCCTGTCGCTTCGCCACAAAGTAGCAGTTGGGGGCCGTCGGGAACCTAGGCCCAGCTCTACCGGGATGGAGCCACCTGGCCCTTCAGCCCCCATCTCCGAACAGTATCATAAGTAATGTAACAGTATAAAGTATATAGCATATGCCCGTAATCACCTCCCGAAGTGATCACGGCCCAGTAGTATAGCATGGCAGACGGACAAGAGTGTAGGGCCACTAATAGAAGACTAGCATCCTATACTTAGCATTTAGGATTGCAGGTAAGGCTAACAACTGTAGCAACAATGACATGCTATGCAACAGAATAGGATTAACCGAAAGCAGTAACATGCTACACTACTCTAATGCAAGCAGTAGAGAGAAGGAATAGGCGATATCTGGTGATCAAGGGGGGGGGGGCTTGCCTGGTTGCTATGGCAAGAAGGAAGGGTCGTCAACACCGTAGTCGAGCTGGGGGTCGCCGGCAGTCTCGGGGTCTACCGGAAAGAAGTAACGGAGGGGAACACAATAAATAATAGAGCAATCAAAGCAACACAAAGCATAACATGGCAATACGCGGTGCTAGGTGTGCCCTAACGTAGCAGGAGGTGATAACAGCGAAGGGGGAAAATATCCGCGAAAGTATCCCCGGTGTTTCGCTTTTTTGGACAGATGAACCGGAGGGAGAAAGTTGTGTGTTTGCTATGCTAGGGATGTGTGGCGGATGAACGGGTTGCGTATTTGGATTCGTCTCGTCGTCCTAAGCAACTTTCACGTACAAAGTAATTTCATCCGAGTTACAGATTATTTTCTATGAATTTCTAATGTGTTTAAACATTTCTAGATTTTATTTATTTATTTCAAATTAGCATCATACAGAATAGTGTCTGGTGACGTCAGTGGTCAGCAGTCCGCTGACCAGAGTCAAACCTGACCGGTGGGTCCAGTGGGACCCACCTGTCATAGACTAAGACTAACTAATCAGGTTTAATTACTTTAGTTAATTGACTAGGTTAATCAAACAAAATTAATTAAGTTAACTAATTTAATTAATTCAATACTTGTATTTATTATTTCTAAATTATTTTTATATCTTTTTTTAAAACGTTATGGGGGTGGGGCCCCTTTGTCATAGGCCCTTGGAGGTCTAGCGGGCGTGCGGGTTACATGCGTACAGGCGCAGGGGCGCTGGCGCCCAGCCCGAACGGGCGCCGATGCGAGAGCGAGCGCCGGGCGGCGGAGGAGCAGCAGGGCGCAGCGGTGGTGGAGCAGCGCGGGGCTTGTGGCAGAGGAGGCGGGGAGTGGCAGGGGCTGCGGGTGCGCTGGAGCAGACGGGCAGCGGAGCGGCGAGTAGGGGGCAGGCGGCGCGCGGCGATGGTGCGGTCGCATGTGGTGGCGCGGCGACGGAACAACAGAGACGAGGCGCGGAGCGCGACGACGACATGGCGTGCATGGCTGCGGGCGCAACCTTCGGTGCAGCAGGGCGCCGAGCGCGGCGGCTAGGGGCGAGCAGAAGGGCCCGCGTGGGTGCTGGCGAGGCAAGGGCGGGAGGGAGGCGGCGCGCCGAGTGAGGCTGTGGCGGACGGGGTAGTGCAGGAGGGAGGCGGCCAGGGTCGGGTGGCCGCGGAGTCGGGCGCACGGGCGCGTCGCGCACGCGGCGAGCGGCGCTCGGCAAAGAGGAAAAGGGGGAAGGACGGCGGCTCACCGGGCCCTGCAGATGTGCGTACGCGGGCTCGGGGAGGAGGACGATGTCGGCATTCTGGGAACGGGGGTCCCCAGACTTGCCTGCCTGCGGCCTGCGGCATGGCTCAAAGGGGGCCCAGCGCGGCCCATCTTCATCAACACAAGACCCAAGACCCTCGTGAGGGGCCAAGCCTCGCGGGGCGGACGACACGGCGCTTCCTTAGGCGGCCTCGTCAGGGTGGCTCACGAGGAGGCGGAGAGGTCAAGGCAGGGTACCTCACGAGGTGCCCATGACGCAGGCCATGACGACCAAGGGCGCCAGGCGGGCGCCAGCCCGCGCAGTGCCCTCCCTTTCCTCTTTGGTGCAAAGGGGGCAAGCGCAGGCGAGAGGATCAAGCAAAGGCATCCATTTCGGTGCAACAAGACCAAGACCAGTCCAACGGTGGGAAGGAGGTCATCGTGGAGCACAGAACGGCGTCACCACAGGGCCTTTGGCAGGCGAGGACCAACTTTGGTCAGGATAAGTGTACTGGATGTTCCCCTTCGAATTGGCCAATTGTTGGCGCCCTTCCCGCTCAATATTTGGGAAGAGGCCCAGGGCCCTTGCCTATAAATAGGACTAGCCACCCCTAGGGTAGAGGCATCTGGTATCCAGAATCCGAAAGAGAGAGAGAGAGAGAGAGAGAGAGAGAAGGGCGGCCGAACTCCCCTAGCAGTTCATCGTCCCAGCTTGAATACGCCCTCGCGAGGCTGTTCTCCCTTGTACTATTCATCATCATCAGCCCAAGACGCAATCCACCCACCACAAACTAGAGTAGGGTATTACACCACAATGGTGGCCCGAACTAGTATAAACTCTGTGTCTCTTGTGTTGTTCTTTCAGTAGTTAGATCCTTGCGAGACGGAGAGGTAGAGGGCAGAATCTCCGCATGCACCCCAGAGTTCGAACCTTAAGGGTCTGCCGGAACCCGAAATCCGACATTTGGCGCGCCAGGTAGGGGTGCGCCGGAATCCACCTTTCTACCGCTCCGCGTCTCATCGCACCGTCATCACCATGTCCGGCGACCAGGCGGGCAGCCAAGATCCATGGGCGGCGTGGTCCGCCCGCGCGGAACCGCCCGCCTCGGGCGACCCCGCGCCCCAGGCAGCTCGTGGTCCGTAGGGCGCTGCGGGCCGCGGGCGGCGCGGATAGGCTTCAACGGCCCTCACGCCGCGGCAAGCGCGGTCGGCGGCAAGGGCCTCCAGTCACGCCGCGACCACGACACCGTACACCTGCCGGGAGCAAGCGAACTCGAGGGCCGCGCTCACAGTGGCCCGAGAGCTGCTGCAGTGTAGGCTGCTGGAAGGCGGCCGAAACGTGCTGCTGGAGCGGGTCGCGGAGCTCCTGGGCTTTGCCACTTCGGGGGCTCACCCCTTCTGCATCCAGCTTCCATCGCAAGCCCGGGGTAGCGCGCGGGGGCCCCGCACGCTCCCGCGTGCCTTAGGGCTACCCCAACACCAGCGAATCCGTCGGCGCCGAACTTGCGGTAGTGCTACCCCCGCCCCCGGCGCGTGAGGGAGAAAGGCTCGGCGCAGCCCACGGCGTCGGTGGGCAGCCACGCTATCACCCCGCGGTAGACACGTCAAGCAACACTGCGTGGTAGCTGAAGCCCTACAGCACGGCCTTCGGGATGACGGCACCAGAAGAATACGTGCCCCTCATGATGGACCAAGTGCACGCTCACGAAGCCGAACAAGACTCGCTGCTCAGCCCCGGTTGGGGAGACAAGACACCAGAAGCTGAGCTCTTCCAGGAGCCCCGGGACGGCTCCATCGGGCACGCCGGAGGCGACAACTATCGGGTACCACTAGTTCCTCAGGAACAGGCGTATGCTAATCATGGATTGCAGGAGGTGCAGGTCGCCGCAGCGAGCAGCTGCCCCGCTCCCACAGTCTCCTACCCCTCGGGAGGAGGGCGCAGGGGGCTGCAGGAGAGGGGCAGAGATCTGACATCACCACCGCGGCATTCGGAGCAAGGCGTTCTCAGGAGGTAGGCCCTCCGCTGGGGAGGCGCCTGAGGGCCTGCCCCTGGCGGAGGACCCGTGGTCGTCGGGGGAACCGCTGGCGGCCGCTCTACCTCACCGGCGGCGTCCTGGTTACCGGTCGTCGTTGGTGGCACTAGAGTGTGGCGCAAGGCGGGGCCCTCGTCTGGCGATATGAAGCAAGGCCGATACCTGTGAAGAAGGCCCAGTGCCTGTGAAGCTCGCCGCCCCGTGACACTCTCACGTAATAATGAGTGGGGTTGTACATGCCCCGGAGTCTCAGGGGTGCCGGCCTCAGGCCCTGGGGCTCCCTCCCACGCCCAGTGGACAACACTTAGCTCCGCGCTGGTGAGAAGACGTCCAAGACTAGATTAGGTGCCGGACGCGGCCTTTTGTCTGCTTTCATTGCCTTCTTCCTTTGGTTGTAACTTTTCCCCTGCTGGATTTAAATTGGATTCTAATTTGAGATTTGCGTGCGTTTGGGGAAGGGGTGCTTAGTCTCGTTCGAGCCATTTCTTGCGTTCTGGTTACCGCTTCACTACAGCTGCCTCCCCTCGCGAGCCCCTCGCGAGTCGGGCCGGGCCAGGCTCGTGCACATCCCAGGCTGCCACTATCGCTCCCTCTCGGGAGGACTTCCTGGTACCTGCGGAGGATGTCCCTTCGGGAAAAGGCTCGGAGCCTGTGAAGAAGGCGAACGCCTGTGAAGCTATCGCGTTTGCGAAAAGGCCTGGAGCCTGTGAAGAAGGCGAACGCCTGTGAAGCTATCGCGTTTGTGAAAAGTCCCGGAGCCTGTGAAGAAGGCGAACGCCTGTGAAGTTATCGTGTTTGCGAAAAGGCCCAGAGCCTGCGAAGAAGGCAAATGCCTGTGAAGCTATCATGTCTGGGAAAAGGCCCGGAGCCTGTGAGGAAGGCCAGCGCCTGTGAAGCCCCTCGCCAGCGACGCTTACGCGTCCTACAATTTCAACTAGAGAACACTCAGGACACCGCGTCCTCCCACGGGCTGCCTCAGGGCCTGCGCGAAACAAAGGTAAACCAGCCAGTCGCCAGGCGCGGGTGCACGCACAACATAATAGCTGCTAGTATGACGTATACAGGTTTTTCATGAGGGGCTTCCCCTCCTCAAAATGCTCTCACAGCCATCAGGCCAAACGCCTGAGTTCTACTCGTGCAGGATAAAAAGGCACGGGCAATACATACTCACTCGGACAGATCCCCAAATGCATCCTCAGGAGCCCCTCCCGAGCCGCCGCTGGCGTCGCTGAACTCGCCATCGCTACCTGCGTCGTCGCCAGCGGCATCAGGGCCATCCACCACACCGCCTTCGTCGGCAGCCACGATCACGTTGTCATCATCCGAAGGAAAAGCCCTCACAAGAGCATCCATGTTGTCTTCCACCCAGTGCGCCAGGTCGCCTCGGACGGCCTGGGGGACTGGGGCGATGGCGGCGTTGAAGTCGAAGTGGGGATCCATGTTCCGGAGATGGCTGAAGACACGAGAGAAGGCGCGCCCGAGCAGGGCGCGGCTCCTCTCCTCCACCAACCTGTCGGCCCTGACCGACTATGCCTCCAGCTGCGTCACCACGGCGGTGAAGAACTACAGGTGGCCGACATAGTTGATCGTGTGCGGCTCGCCGACAGCCGCCTCACAGATGTTGCCGAAGGCAGTGTTAGCCCTCTCCCTGAGCGTAGCCAGCATGGGGCCGTGCACGTGCTCCAAGACCTGCCGCTGGTGTATCTCATTAGCGTTCTGGCGCTCAACGGCCTCAGCCTCCTCCACCCGCTGGCGAAGACGGAGCACCTCAGCCCGGGAGGCACCCAACTCCTTTTCTGCTGCCTCAAGCGCGATCCGGGAAGCGTCAGCCCGCCGCATCGCCTCATTCCGTTGGGCCCTCAGGGCTGCGGTTCTCCCCTCAGCCTCGACCCGGATCAACTCCAACTTCCCCGCGAACTCACGCTCGAAGCCTTGGCGTGCCGTCGCCACCCGACGACCAACCTCCTCCAGGACACGCGCTTCCCGCGCGACGACTTCATCTTCCGCCTGCGTCACCAGGCGCTCCCTCGTCTCTAACCGCTTGTACTCGCAAGTGCGTTCTGCGGCTTCCAGCGTCAACGCTTCCTCACACCTCTGGAGCTCAGCTGAGTCACCAGAGGCCACCTTCATCGACGCAAGGGCCGCCTCGCGTAGCTCCACTTGCTCCTCTAACGAGTGGCATCGGGCCAGGAGCTCCCGATCCCGCTCCTTCGCTGCTTCTCGTCGTCGGTCAGCTCCCAGGGCCAACTCAGCGGCCTGGGATCGGGCCGCCCGAGAGGCCTCCAGCGCCGCCTTCGCCTCTTCACCATCAAGGTCGCGCTGATGGCGCGCGAGGGCGACGGCGACCTCCAGCTCGCGTCGCCCAACAGCCAGGCGTAGGCCCTCGGCCTCCAGACGTGCGTCCTCACCGGCGAGCTCCTCCCCAAGTAGGTCCACCGCGTCGGTTGCCCTTCGAAGGAACTCTTGGCGACGAGCACGACGCTCCTGAGCACGCTCAAGCACGTCTTCCGCACCATCATCCGCCCCAAGCTGGCGCCGGAGGCCGCAAATCATCGCTCCCCCTCCGGGCAGGGGGCTGGGGGCTGGCGCCCTCACGACGGCCGGGCGCGCCGTACCAGAAGCCCGGCCTGAGGCCAGTCCGTCTTCAGAAGAAGGGCGCAGGGGGCGCCTCAGCCAGTCGCAGCCCGCGGCCAGGCGGGGAGCCCATGGCAGGCTGGCCGTGTCAAGCGAGGGCCCGTGAAGGAAGATCACAGGAAGAGGAGGGCTGCAGGGCACCTCGGGACGGTCCGCCCCTTCATTCGTCCTCACCACAAGAGCAGTGCTGCTCGGAACGGTTCGGGATGACGGGGGAGGCGAAGCCAAAGGAGGCGACGCCTCAGCAGCCCCTGCGAGCTCGGCCGGAAGAGGCCTGCAGAGCAAGGATCAGTAGACGCAACATGGGGATCAGGAGCCAGGAAAGGAGAAGGCTTACTCGTCGGTAGCGAAGTACTTCTGGCGCTTCAGCAAGCGATAAGAGAAGTCATCACCCAGGGCCTCCCTTTTCCTTCAGAGGGCCTCGAAATCCACACGGAAGCAGCCCAGAAGAAGAGCGCAAGGATCAACCTGTGACGAAGATGGAGCAGCAGAGCGGACCACATCAGGGGTGCCTGCCTGACGCGTACTGCCAATCACCTCGCCAGAAGACACGGCCGGGGCCTCAGAAGCCTCGGCCCCAGGCGCTGGGAGTAGCTGCTTGCCACCCATAGCTTCAGCAGCACTGACCTCAGGAGCCGTTCCCTCGAGGGCATCGCCGGGCGCCGTCACCTCCTCGGGAGCCTTCTCGGCCTCCGCCACCTCATGCCTCCCTGCTCTGCCACTCAAGGAGGATTCGCCTTGACCGACCAGAAGGGGGGTCACCACCACAGGGTTCTCGCGATGCCCTTGGAAGCCAGCGGGGCGTAGCCCCATTCGTCAAAGGAGGGCATCTTCTTCACGAAGTCGTCCCTGTTCTGGCAAAGGTACAACAGGGCCCCTCCCCGCTAGATGCTGCCCGGGTTGGGGTCACCAGTCAGGGCCAGGAGCACTGTCCTTCGCGCCCCAGGCGCCAGGTCTTCTTCCTGGAGCCTCATGCGATCATCATGCCCGCTGAAGGCCCACATTCGGCGGGAATGGCGTTGGAGAGGGGCAATCCGGCGAAACATGAACTCCTTCACCACCTTGGGCGCCGTCACGCCGAGCGATCTCAAGAACGTGAAGCGGCGCCAGACGAAGGCGAGCCGGGGGCTCAAGAGCGTCTCCTGGCCCCAGCCCGAATTGGGTACAGCAGGCGAAGTTGGCTTCGCCAGCAGGGGGCCGGGCACCACGACATCGACGTACAACCACCGCTCGCGGAACCCAGCAGGAGGCGAAGGAAGCCTAAAGTCGATCCCCGAGGCCGCGGTCTCAGATGCGGCGATAAAGCTCACGCACGTAGAGCATTGAGTGGTGTCAGCAAGGCGCAAAGAGAAGAAGTGGCGCAGCAAGGCAACGGAAGGAGGGATGCCCATCATCGCCTTGCAAACAAAGGCGAAGAACGAAAGGAGGGTGATGGATTCAGGACCCAGATGCATCATATGGATCTGGTAATGAGAGAGGACGGCCTTGAAGAAATCGGAAAAAGGGGGAACCAGACCCGCCCACAAGGCATCGGCAAAATAATGGACCTCGGTGATTATCCTGTCAGTGGGGAAGTGAGACGTAGGCCAGGCCGTCGTCCTCCCGCACTCGTTGAAGATGGTGGCCAGAGCCAGGCTGAGCTTATAAAGACACTCTCGGTTGAGTATGGTCGACCGGCCGACGGCGGGGGCCACCGACGGCAGCGAGCGAGATGGAGGCTGGGTCCCTTCCCTTTCTCCTTCTTCGTCGGAGCCATGGCGATGAAAAAGAAGGAGAAGGTGTGAGATGGGATTGGAGGCAAGAGTTGGAGTCCGAAGGGAGGAAGAACAGGGGACAATCAAGCAACAAGAAGGGGAGCGGTTGTGTACAACTGCGAGTCCGCCTAGCAGGGCGCAAAATAAGGAAGCATGGGGGAGCAGTGCCGCCGACGTCCAATCAACCGCCACGCGGCGCCCGAGGCCGCAGGCTGTTAGGGCCCGCGACGCTTCACCCTTGCCCTTTCGCCTTTCAGCACGGCCAAGTCCATGCGCGCCTTGGACCCGAGGGCTACTGTTGGCGTTCTGGGAACGGGGGTCCCCAGACTTGCCTGCCTGCGGCCTGCGGCGTGGCTCAAAGGGGCGCCAGCGCGGCCCATCTTCATCAACACAAGACCCAAGACCCTCGCGAGGGGCCAAGCCTCGCGGGGCGGACGACACGGCGCTTCCTCAGGCGGCCTCGTCAGGCTGGCTCACGAGGAGGCGGAGAGATCAAGGCAGGGTACCTCACGAGGTGCCCATGACGCAGGCCATGACGACCAAGGGCGCCAGGTGGGCGCCAGCCCGCGCAGTGCCCTCCCTTTCCTCTTTGGTGCAAAGGGGGCAAGCGCAGGCGAGAGGATCAAGCAAAGGCATCTATTTCAGTGCAACAAGACCAAGACCAGTACAACGGTGGGAAGGAGGTCATCGTGGAGCCCAGAACGGCGTCACCACAGGGCCTTTGGTAGGCGAGGACCAACTTTGGTCAGGATAAGTGTACTAGATGTTCCCCTTTGAATTGGCCAATTGTTGGCGCCCTTCCCGCTCAATATTTGGGAAGAGGCCCAGGGCCCTTGCCTATAAATAGGACTAGCCACCCCCAGGGTAGAGGCATCTGGTATCCAGAATCCGAAAGAGAGAGAGAGAGAGAGAGAGAGAGAGAGAGAGAGAGAGAGAGAGAGAGAGAAGGGCGGCCGAACTCCCCTAGCAGTTCATCGTCCCGGCTTGAACACGCCCTCGCGAGGCTGTTCTCCCTTGTACTGTTCATCATCATCAGCCCAAGAGGCAATCCACCCACCACAAACTAGAGTAGGGTATTACACCACAATGGTGGCCCGAACTAGTATAAACTCTGTGTCTCTTGTGTTGTTCTTTAAGTAGTTAGATCCTTGCGAGACGGAGAGGTAGAGGACAAAATCTCCGCATGCACCCCAGAGTTCAAACCTTAAGGGTCTGCCGGAACCCGAAATCCGTCAGACGAGGACAGGCGAGGTCGAGGTGGCGGTGCTCCGGGGAGGCGGTCCGTCGAGGAGGGGGAAGGGGAAAACATGCGGCGACGGAGTCATGGCGGCGCGGGGCTCCGCCGATGTGGTCCTCCAGGCGGCGACAGGGGCGATGGGTGATGGCGTAGAGTTGCAGGGGACGGGCGGCGCGGTCGGCGACGGCGTAGAGCCGTGGGGGGGGGAGTGGGTGTCGGTGGGTTAGGGTTTCGGGTAGTGGGGTTATGTGGGAGTGGGGGTGGGTCGACCGGTTGGTGGGTTGGCCGCCTGGTCTAGGTGGGTTGGCGCTGGGCTGTATGGCCCTGTTGGCCAGGGGGCCTTTCCTTTCTTTCCTTTTTGTTTTATTTTCTATTTTGCCTTTTTCTTTTTATTTATATTACCTTTTCTGTTCTAATTGTGTTTCCTATTAATTTTAGTTTTAGTAAAATATACACATAGCATCTAAATTAATATTTCAACCTAGTCCATAGTCACAAAAAGTCTAGTCCTCAAATAAATTAGTTTGACATTTTATTAATTACAGAAGGTATTTAAATAATTGTTTTTAATGTTGTTTTTTACATCTTATAGTATTAAAGCACTTTACAAAGGTGTGGTTTCTCCACCATAATTACCTATGAAATATTTGGTTCACTCCGAACAGTTTAGTTTTAATATGAGAAAACCTTTATTGTTTGCTTGATTTTGAATTTGAATTTGAATCGATTTCGAACTAACACGAGATTATCAGCAGTAACCGAGGTTATGTGGTATCATTAGCGAAGGTTCACTGTAGCTTAATTATCCGGGCGTCACAGTAGCCCAAAGGACAGGCCAAAACGGTCTCTTATAGTAAGCAAAGCATTCTTGAGGGTACACGGGAATTTCGTCTAGTCACTTTCATCATGTTGATTCAATTCGTGTACACTGCTTTGATAATTTGATATGTGGGTGTACTGGTGCTTAGGTGTTGTTCTTACTTGAACAAGCCCCCAACTTATGATTAATCCCCTCGCAAGTATTCACAGCTACGAGAAAAGTATTAAGAATAAATTCTAACCATAGCATTAAACTTTTGGATCCAATCGGTCCCTTACGGAATAGCGCATAAACTAGGGTTTAAGCTTATGTCACTCTCGCGACCCATCATCTAATAACTACTCCACATTGCATTCTCTTAGGCCCAAATATGGTGAAGTGTCATGTAGTCGTCGTTCACATGACACCAGTAAGGGAATCACAACATACATACTATCAAAATATCGAACACATGTCAAGTTCACATGATTACTTGCAACATGATTTCTCCTGTGACCTCAAGAACAAAAGTAACTACTCACAAATGATAATCATGCTCAAGATCAGAGGGGTATTAAATAGCATATTGGATTTGAACATATAATCTTCCACCAAATAAACCATATAGTAATCAACTACAAGATGTAATCAACACTACTAGTCACCCACAAGCACCAATCTATAGTTCCGGTATGAAGATTGAACAGAAGAGATGAACTAGGTTTTGAGAGGAGATGGTGTTGTTGAAGATGTTGATGGAGATTACCCTCCCCAAGATGGGAGAGTTGTTGGTGATGATGATGACGATGATTTCCCCCTCCAGGAGGGAAGTTCCCCTGGCGGAATCGCTCCGCTGGAGGGCAAAAGTGCTCCTCCCAAGTTCCTTCTCGAGACGGCGGCACTCCGTCCCGAAGTCCTCTCCTTATTTTTCTAGGTCAAAATTACTTATATACCAGAAGATGGGCATCGGAGGTGGGCCAAGGGGAGCACAACCCACCAGCACTACAAAAAAATACACTTCCGTGATGATACGTGTTTGTCAGAGTAGGTCGCTTTTTTTGTCATGTATGTACATCCATGACAAATTTATGATAGAATCAAGATAATCATACTTGTGATGTCGTAGAAGTGTTCCATGACATTACCAAAATTATCATCACGGAAGTGTCCACTTCCATGACGATAAATCGCGCGTCACAGAAGTGCTTTCGTCAAGGGTGACCGACACATGGCATCCACCCTAATGGAACACCGTTAAGTTATCGGGTCGGGTTTTGGATCTGATAACCCGTTAACAGCCCCGACCAATGGGAAATTTCCACATGTAAAATTCTTATTGGCCGTACGAAACACGTGTCAGCTCGTCAGTGGGTCAGATAGGCGCCTATGATACGTCGACACGTGGCACGGCCCAACAGAGGCCCATTCCTGTGAAAAGGCCGGCCCGTTTGACTTGGTCAAAAGCTGCGGGTCGGCCCATGGAAAGCCTGTTAACGGCCTGTTCACATATAGCCCATTTACAGCCCGCTAACCCAAGGCCCATTACGCCCTATCCGAATTAGGCCCAGTAGCGTCATCTGGGCCATCCAATATGATTCCAGCCCGTTTTCACTTCTAGCCCATGTATGGCCCATGACGTCTTTCGGCCCATATGAGGCCCTATGTAACTCTTGGCCTATTAACGACCCGTGGTGAAACTGGCCCGTAATGAACAGTGTATCACTTTACACCCATTAACGGCCCATGGTGAAACTGGCCCGTAATGAACAGTGTATCACTTTATACCCATTAACGGCCTGTTATTTTGTTGGGCCGTTTCCAGCCCATGTTATCTTTCGGCCTTCTCAGAGCCCATTTATTCTTGGGCTCATTTCCAGCATTCGTTTACTTACGGCCCGTTACTGTCATTTTCTGCTTGTGGGCCAAATTCAGCCCGTGGTTACAGTCGGCCCATTTGTGGTCCGTTAATACGTTGGGCCGTTTTCATAGCGTCATCAAATACGGCCTATTAACGATGGCCTGTTACGGTCAGCCCATGAATGGACGATTCCAACTCTAGACCGTTTACGGCCATAATGCGGCCTGTTATTGGCCCATGTTTGGCCAATCGATCATACGACCCGTATAAGGCCCATTGATGATACGGCCCGTAGAAGGCCCATTGTTTCTACGGCCCGTAGAAGGCCTACTATTTCTACGGCCCGTAAAAGGCCCACTGTTTCTACGGCCCGTAGGAGGCCCAATGTCACTACAGTAAATATTAGCCCATGGTTATTGTGGCCTAGTTTTAAAAAATAGGTTATTGCAGCCACTAGTTAATCGCGGAAAAAGAACTGCAATGACTACAAGCAAACAAATAAACAAGACAACAAGGAAATAAATAAGCAAGCAACTAACGCTAGGCTATCACGGCTATTACACATATTACATCCACTGGGCATCAAAGTTCGCCACCAGTGCAAATATAGGGAACAAAGCAGCATATCATATACACTGGCCGTCAAAATTGGCCACCAGTGCAAATAAACGCGGCAGCAAAACAAGAGCATAACTGAAATAACTTCAGAAGAGCTCAAGAAACGTTATCCTGGGTATCCACCATGCTAGCAATAAGCTTAGCAAGCTGATTAGCTTTGTCCTGTTTGGCGCTAAAATCCTCCAACGCTTGCTGTCGCACCAGAAAGTATGCATCTGAATGCTCCAGGGACTTCCGCAGTCCTTCCGCTTCTTGTCGCAACACAGCTGATCGATGTCTTTCAGCTTGTAACTGAGACTCAAGAAACCGAACTGATTCAGACAGTGAGTTTGAATAGCTTGTGCAAGCGGTAGTGGCCAGTAACTCCAACAATAAACCAAGACAGGATGTGTCACTATCCTGAACCTTAGCTGCATTACTTCCTTTACCGTTGCTTAATAAGGCACTCTTCCCCAATATTCTGTCAGCATTCTTAAAGAAGAAACAAGCAGACACATAACAAGTTTAGCATGTACTACTATATGAAACTCATTTCGGTGAACCAGTTCATTAGTAAGGTGGACAGGATTAAACTACCAAGTCTTCTATTTCCAAGTACTAGTACATAATAAAAGCATCAAACAAACATATATCTATGTCCTATGGTAGCAACGGAATCTTAAATTAGAACAGTTGTTCTTCAGGTTTAGGCACTTGTTCTATATGAACAGAGTACAGTAAAACGCAAGAATATAATACTTAAAAATAGAAAATGAGCTCATAGACCTTACCACATTCTTGGTTCGGGACCAGTATAGAACAAGGCATTCCCAGTCATCGTCCAGTAAATGTGTCTCAGGAGAACGTAAGGGAATTTGATGAGTTTCTTTGCCGGTGAAGTACGTTTTCTTCAGGTAATTCCGATACTGCCACCAAGCATTCTTGAAGATAGCAGAGGTATTAGCACAGGTTACCTCATCGTGAGTTTCCAAATTGGTCCTTCTCTATAGAGAAAAATGGGAAAATTTGTTGTATTATAACCATCATGGAGGCAAGATGTATGGGACGAAGAAAAGTAATTGCCATGAATAACATTGCTTACACATAACTCCTGGACAAACACCTGCAACTGGCATTTTCCTTCATCTTCAGTATAATACTTCCAAGATGGGAAGATACGCACATACGATTTAACAACATCAAATGCGATAGATGCTAAACTACGACTAGCTGGTTGTGCTTCCTCCACAGGAATAGGCGTACTAACTGGTGGAGTTGGGGTTCGCCGTGATAGTACTGGCCCTTTGGGCACTGGAGCTGCCTTACTAACTGCTCTTGTTTGGGAGCTCTGTGGTGGAGATGGTGCTATGTCAACAGGAACTAGGTTACTATCGGCCGGGGTTGGGGTTAGATTGGGTGAAGCTGGTTCTCTGTCCATTGTAGTAGGGGTACAATCTGCGAGAGTTTGGGTTATGTGTGGTAGGGCTGGTTCTTGTGCATTTACAACCGGGGTGCTATCTCCACCAAGAGGTAGCACTGTTTTATTTGAAGACCGTGTTTTTAGTCCGCTAGATACTGGCATCACCCGCTCCAATTCAAATGGCTGATAAACAGGAAACATAGTTGAATGTACAGACATTGTATGAGAGACAGATGCAATAGATAGTGTGGAAAAAAGAGGGCATGAAATATTTGCCATGTATATTGTTGAAGTAAAACGGATAGCATGCCATAATTTCACATATATGATGTCTATCTAAACTGGATAGCATAGCATAACATAATTCAAAGATATGATGAATAACTAAACAGGATCGCATGACATAATTCACCTACATGTTATCTAAGTAATCAGGATCGCATCATTTAATTCACATATGTGATTTATATGCTAAACAGAGGGCATTCGATATGATGTTTGAACTAAGACATGGTGTTGAATATTGTGTATATGATGTCTAAACTATGCAATGCAAGACACTGTATGCATGATATGAACAGTATAACCGTGCCAAGTTAGAGCATACACCTCAGTGGGGGAATAGGACTGGTCATCTATCTCTGAATCCATCTCTGAGGAGCTATCGGGACCCAACAAGAGATCTGCTTCGACAGGTAGCACTGTCTGCTCTGAAGGCCTTGTTTTCACTCCAGATTTTTCCATCTCCCACCCAAATGGCTGATTCACAGGAAGAGTAGTTTAATGTACAAACATTGTCGACAAATGGAAATGTAATGAAGAAAAGGAAGGGCAAGATATCATTCAAATATATGATGCCTGGTTAAACAGGATGGCATTGCACATTTCACATATATTATGGCTGGCTAAAAGACATGAGACTGCATAATTCCCATAGATGATATAGAAACTAAACAGGTGGCATTACAAAATATGTCTAAACTAAGCAGATGACATATATGATGTCAAAAGTAGGCACTGCAAGGCAAGATATGCATGATATGACTAACATCATCATGCCAAGGTAGAGCAAACACCTTGGGGGCTAAATAGGAGTGGTTAGCGGCGTCCGAATCTGCCTCAGAACAGATATCTTCCTCTAGATTACAATCTGGAGAGGGGTGGGGAGGGTTTGCCATTGAACCCACCATGGAGCGATGTCTGCATGACATTGTATTGCCGCTCAAAACTCTTCTCTTTTTCTCTACATGTTCAGCGCGACTGTGTACAATATCTGACATGCAGACGAAAAAAATATGGTGAGATTATGTAAGGAGAGCATGCAGAAATTTAGAGTGATGGTAACAACCAGTGGATCGATGTTTTTCCTCTGAACCAAAATAGCCCTAATGGATCGACGTGAATGTATAGTAATAAGTAATGCAACAAGTGTACAACCTCTTTGCTGTAGCCGTGTCGACCTCAGCATCATTGGGTTGGTCGCTGAAGCAGTTGAGGCAGAGGTGGCCGTCGGAGGTGTGGAGGAAGATCTGAGGAATCTGTAGACGGCGTGCAGGGCACTGCTCTGTTGTGATGGATCGTTCTGTCGTTGGAGCAGCTCCGGTGAGCCGTAAGACGTCAAGGCTGAAGCAGCACAAGACAGACATCATCAATCTCAAGTGGGATTCTAATAGCATCTCCAATAGATGATGTAAAATGGATGTACAATTAACATCACCAAAAACCACCTGACTACAACAGATGAGGTAAAAACTGTTGACTCTGAACTTAACTGTCGAAGCTGAAATTTACTGTGGAATCTGAATGCTACTGTCGAAAAAACTGAACGCAATGGTAGCAGAGAGGCACTTGACATCTAGTTTAGGGAGGGCCTGCAGTTCATCTTCAACCTGCACCCCCCTGAGCCGCCAGCCACCACCGGCCGAACCGCCGGCCCTAGCACCGCCTCGCCGCCCCGAAACAACTCGCCACCGCCGCCCCGGCCAGCCCTCTAGGCCCCCCGCCCCCACCCTGAACCCTAAGATAGATAGTGGGGTACCTCTCCGGCGAGCCCCCGTCCCCTCTGCGGGTGGTTCTTCCTTAACTCCGGCGAGCCCCTCCAACCCCTGAAAATCGACTGACCCAAAAGTCGATTCAGTCGACTGAAGTGTGGCTTAATCGGAGCAGAGCAGCAGCACGAGCGAGGGGGAGAGCAGCAGCAGCTGGGCGAGCGAGCGATCGAGCGAGAGCCGGAGCAGCAGCAGAGGATCCGGCTGGTATGGCCGCCGCCGCCGAAGGGGCCTCGCACTGGGGGAGATCCGCCATGGAGATGTCGCCCGCGGTGCCGACTTCAAGGTAGCCGCTCCATGGGGGTGCGGGATGGAGCACCATCGCCGCCGGGAGGTCGAGTTAAGGAGAAGGTGCGAAGCGATGAGTGTACAACCTCTTTGGTGGCACCGAGTAGGCCTCGGCTTCGTCCGAGGAGTCGGTGAGGATGCTGTGGTTCCGGTGGAGCAGGTTAAGGCGACGCTGTGGGGATGGAGCAGCCACGATAGACGAGGCAATCATCGGAGCAGCTCCTTGGAGGTGGAGGACGGGGCGGCTGAACCGGCAGGACGGCGAGATGGACGACGGATCCTCGTCTGGGGAGGTGGACGAGGGACGTCGAGCTATTGTGGTGGACGACGTTGTCGGGGGAGAGGCTCCGGCTGGGCAGCGGTGATGTGGCGGACGGAGGAGGGTGGGGTTTCGCGGCTGGAGCGAAGAGGTTATGGCGGCCTGGGATTTCGAATGACGAAAAGGGGGTGATGGGAGGGGGTGAAGCATGACTTAGGAACGCGCTTGTCCAAAGTGTAGGGTGTGTTACAAAAGTACCCCCCACCGATTTGAACTAGCGGCGCTTTTGGCTCAGGGTTAGAAGGGGGATTTCGCGTGTCGGGATTTGGCAGCTGGAGGGAGTTTTCGCGCGTGTTGTAATTTCGGGATAGCAAGGCGCGGGTTGTGAAGGCACCAGTTTTGGGAGCACGATATCTGAGTTTCCGGGATATAACAAGACGCGGGTTGAATTTCAGGGACAAGCCTAACGTGTCGTAATATTGTACTTGTACGTACCAAATCAATTCGCACTTCCCTCAACCAAAAAGAAAACGAAAAAAATAAAACTATTCACACCACACAAAGAGAGAGTCTTGCCCCGTTTTACTATACAAATGCTCTTCAAAGCTACTCCCTCCTTCCATCTATATAGGGCCTAATGCGTTTTTCGATGCTAACTTTGACCAAATATTAGAGCAATGATACATGACATGCAACTTACACAAAGCACACCGTTAAATTCGTCTGTGAAAGGTTCTTTCAATGATATAATTTTCACACTGTGCATGTCATGTACTATTAATCTTGTCAATAGTCAAAGGTGGTCTTAAAAATCTCATTACGCCCTATGTAGATGGAAGGAGGGAGTATGAATCCATGTTATGTCTGATTACTTTTTTTCGCTTCCTGTATAATGCATGTAACCTACTCATACCAACGTTTTAGTGCATTCCAAATGTCTATACTACCGCTGCAATTCGAACTAAATTTGAATTCGTTTCTCTATTTCAATAAGAATCTACAATCATGATTGTTGCCAACTTCAACCATCATAGTTTCCTTGCTATCCGCCAGATATAAATCAGACGGCCTATAATGCAGGATGGCAGGCACACCATCATCAACAACTCCATTTTTTATATGAATAGAGATAAAATATATTAAATGTAGTATACCATGCTCATAACCACACCATGTGTATCACCGTTATATATATTCACACATCCGTCGGTTTGAAACACTATGATAAATTCTTCAAATATCCGAATTTGCTTTTTATAATGAAGTATATATGATCTCTATTCGTCTTTTACACCCACACAACCCTCTTATCTTTGTAGCTAGCGCTAACTTTCTCTTGTGCATGCACACGCCCGCATCCCTCTCACCCTCCCTCAGCATTCTCTAGCTCCATCGCGCAAATTCGTGTTTTCACTTTAGGTCGTTCACCCACGGTGTGTGTAGGCCCCCCAACTCCTTCTTTACGGCACACATCGATCGATATGCCTCTCTAGCCAGGTGTGCCTAGCACAAACACAAGCTTCCCCTCTTCTCTTGTCACCGTCCATGCCTCACTCCCATCAATCTTTTCATCATTCTCGTACTCGCACACTCCTCCCCCTCGATATAGTATGCCTCTCGTACCACCTCATACATGCATCCCTCTCTCTCTATCCTTCTCCTCGTGCCTCATTTGCTTCTAACACACACATTCATGTATACCGATCGATCTCCCAACATATACCTAGATCGACTTTAACTACCCCCCCATCGATCGACGTACCTCACAAGTTATGTCTCTCCTTTCTCTTACAAAGGGTGATTGATCTTCCTATGTAGTTACGTCTGCTTACCACAGCCACATCGTCCCCCCTCATCATTCGTGCATGCCTCCTGACCCGTCTCTCACACGCACATGCACAGACAACAAGCAACCATCTCCTCTCTTATTGATATTGCGGGCGTGCCCTCCGTTTGTCTAGCAAGCCTATCCTGCCATTTGTTAGAAGCAACTCCACTACCACCCCCTCCAATGCTCTAGCTCTGTCTCTCTCCCAACCTTATTCATCTCCTGCACATATGCATGGATGCCGATCGATCTCCCTTAATACATGAGGCAGATCAATCTCCTTGATACATGAGGTAGGCCTCTCTCCTCCTCCACACATATACCAGCCATTGTACCTCTATAGTTAATTGGGCCTCCCTCTTCCCCCACCACACACCGATAGTCGAGCGCTGCAGGTAGGTATCCATGCCACAGAGACAAACTGCACATGTCCCATCTCACATTCTAGTAGGCCAGCCGCTCTATATCTTTGACGTGGGCACACACAAATTCGATGGCACTGTTTATCGATCGCGCGCGCGCACACACACACATCATCCCTCTCTTCGATTCTATAGACACCTCAGGCCGATGATACCTCCACTCTCTTATCGTGGATCGCCCCCTCTATATATATGTTATATCCAGGACTCTATTTCACACACATTGCATATGTTAAATTTTTTGATTGACCCCCCCCCCCCAAAAAAACTCTCAAGAACCCACACACTATATCTCTCTAGGTTTGTATCTCTCTCACACAACCCCACGTAGGTGGTGTATGTATACAAGAAGAGAATAGGTGCACCGTGCACGTACTCACGCTTCGTGCCTAGCCACACCCGCACGGGTACACGGTGGAGCTCATTTCTTTACGAAATGGCAGCCAACGTGCTAATTTGAATCTTGTAGCGGTTGTTTACCTAGGGAGGTCGTGTACCACGCGTGCACGAAACAAAGTTCGACTTGACGCGTTGTTGCGCTATTTTTAAATGAAGTTATAGCGCTCAATGGCATGTACACAGAATATAAAACGATTTTTATGGAGGAAAAGGTAGTGCGCTCTTCAGAGTATCTCACACAAGGCTCCGGTGGCCTCTCTCTCTCTCACCGTTGGTCACTGATCCGGCCGCATCCCGTCCGCCGGGGGAAAGGGAGTGCGGTGGCCTCTCTCTCTCTCATCGTTGGTCACTGATCCGGCTGCATCCCGTCCGCCGGGGGAAAGGGAGTGCGGTGGCCTCTCTCTCTCTCACCGTTGGTCAATGATCCGGCCGCATCCCGTCCGCCGGGGGAAAGGGAGTGCGGTGGCCTCTCTCGCTCTCTCACCGTTGGTCACTAATTTGGCCGCATCGTGTCCGCCGGGGGAAAGGAAGGAAGTGCATCGTTTCTCCGTTCAACGGCGCCGAGGCAGCGCATCCCGATCTGCGGTACACGCCGTTCTCTCTGACCAAGCTCAAGCGCGGCAGGGCCTACGCCACCTGCTCGCAGATTCCGCCCGCCGCTGCTCACCTAGTTACATCTCGATGACCTCGAGGTATCCCCTCCGGCCTTGCTCCACTGCCCGTTTTCCCACGTCGCTGCATGTGGATCTTCCATAGTTCTTTGCCCAAAACGTAGCTCGTCCGGCGTACTTTCCATATTGCATTCTCGTCCTCACACTGTTTTAGACAAACACAACCGTGTTGTTATCTTCCCTTAGGACAAGGAATATGCTTTTTTGTCGTCGCATGTGTCATCAACTGTTATTGGCCAGTAATTGTTTCCTTTCTACCTCTTTTTTGCAAACAGGGCTATCCATTTCACCTCGTTGCTATTGCGACCTTTTGGTGAACTGCACAAATCACTTTTTTCTTAAGAGTGTTTTGTGCAGTTGTACTAAAATGTCACACGGGCAACGTCTCTACATTTCAGTGCGACTACACAAAGGGAGATTGGTTTTGCTCTATCCTCCTCATCCAACTCCGAGCCTAATCTTCTCCAACTAGTTAGTCTTAAGAGAGACCGCAAAGGTGATCGGCTTCTATTTGTGTGTTTATTGTTTCATCAGCAGTCCTCTATTATCGTAATCACACTTGATATCTTTGGAACATGGATGCTCAACTCTATTTTAGTGGAACTGCACAAAATGATCGGAATGTTGCATGCTCCAGACAACTACTTTTTTTCCAACGTGCCATGTTGATTTAGACAGAGCTGGGGGGACGTTGCTGCCAATGAAAGAATGGATCAATTTTAATTTAACACCTTATCACAACTTTGTCTTCAGTTGTGATGTAATTATTAGCTCTGATCTGCTAATAATTGACATGCATTAGCAAGGAAGTTAGTTTTTTATTGTTTCCGAAAGAGCATCGATGGTAAGACACGCCAAACAAAAGCTGAAAGCTCACACCATTGTACAATTCCATGTCGCTGGAAAATTATTTGTATAGTACGTCAATTATGTAAACAAATGATGGAAGCTTGATAGCATTGCCAGAAGCCTCTTCATCATCTGGGTCCATGTGCCATGCATGAAATTATACTCCTTCGTTCCTAAATATTTGTATTTTTACAAATTTCAAACGGGCATATTTTAGAGTGTAGATTCACTCATTTTGCTTCGTATGTGTACTCCCTCCGTTCCTAAATATTCTATTCGTCTTAACAGAGATTTCAACATATTTTAGAAAGACAAATACTCCGGAGTATATATAAGAACCGAGGGGATAGTGCACAACCGCATAGGAGACTCAGCCCGGTCGTTGCGCCGCATTAATAGTGAGTAATGAGCAGTCAAATCATAAGCCCCACCTTTCCCACTGTAAGTTGCTCTGAAGAAGCAACCATCAATACGCTCTTCTTTGAATCCGCTCATACTACTCCATCCGTCACTGTTTATACAGCGCGCTTCAGAAAAAAGAAAAAAAATCTGTGGGACCAAGGCAACTAGCTATCGGCCTGAAAAATAGCATTGGTAGTTATAGCACGGCGTCTATTACTAGAGGGAATAATGCGTACACACATGCATGCAGTGCTTCCACCCGGGTACACACATGCATGCACTCCGTAGTAGTACAGTACATGGAGAGAAAATTGTGGACTTGATTGCGGTTACCACACCCTAATTAATTGAGCGTTAAACCAAACGCGTCTAAAGTCTCTCTGGTGGTGGAAATGCATTGAGAGAAATGCATCATAATGAAGCGCGCCCTGTAAACTGTGACGGAGGGTGGAGTAGTATGAAGGTGCAAAACCAAGTACGCGTACTAGTACTGCGCTTGGCTCTTCGCCCCTTCGTGAAGTCGAACAATGATGGTACTCCGCATGTTGGCTACTACAGTGTATGCCTCTGACAATCTGACACCCAATGGACTGATGCATGTCCACCGAGGGTAGGTTGCTTTAGTCAAAAGGCGTAAGCGAGCTTCACCTTGTCCTGCAAGCTTCTCCTCGTTCTGCGAGTTGACGGGACACACCAAAAAGTAGTGCTAGTCCATACCCCCTCCTTTCCGGTTAATATGGCTTAATCTATTTTGCGGGTAAATGAGAGAGCTTTATTCATATATAAGCATTCTTAGGACGATCAGCCAAGATACTGGTCACTAGGAAGCTAAAAAAGGAAGTAGGAAGCGAGGTGTTTCATCAAGCCAGCTCTCGGCCACATTCGAAGTGCAGCAAGCACGGTTCGCACGAAGATGCGCCGCAAGGTTTGCTGACCTGTTTACATGCTGAATAACAAAAAAAGAGGAAATATTACTGAGGGCTACTATTTGTAACAGGATATGAGCTAGAATTAAGCGAGAATTGTGGCGAGTGTTCCATGCAATCAACTTCCATTATCACATGCGAGAACCCTCGAAGAGAACCAAATGTGTTGAAGATTGCTTTATCACATTTTAAAATTATAATAAGAGTGCAGACGCTCCTCCATTCGGTTCCTAGTAGTATAGTGTAGTATGCTTCTGGCAATCTGACACCGAATTAACTGTTGCACGTCCACCGCCTGAGCGACGGAGAGCTTGCATTAGTCAAAAGTTTCTCCTTGTCCTGCGAGCCACCGCGCGCAAGCTTCTCCCGTCCTGCAACCTTCTCCTCGTTCGGCAAGTTGACGGGACACAGCAAAGTAATGCTAGTCCATGCTGCCTCCTCTCCGGTTAACATGGCTTAATTTCAAACGAGATAAATACACTGTCTGTCATTGTATATTTGTAAAAATACGGTCAGTGGGCTTCATAATACGCTCATTGCGCTAAATATATATATTTTCCGGTGTTCATACGGTCACTAGCTCACCCTGACTGAGTATGTGTGTGCATGCACGTGTAGGTTGAGCACTTGAGCGTCACTGTGTGTGTTCCGTCATGTGCTCGGACATGCATGCATTAGGGCATCGCGCGCTTTTTTGCGTCCATGTGTACGTGTGACTGTTGCATACACGTAGGGGGAGTACGTGTAGGGGCCACTAAGGAGCAGTCAAATCACACAGTAAGTTAGTCGGAAGAAGCAACCATCATTGCACTCTTGAATGACACGTACGCAATATAAAATGGTTGATATGGAGAGAAAAAGAAAACCACTATATATACACTAGCAGGAGCCTAAGCTACAAGCCTGCTTTCTTAGGTTGCTCTCTTCACAAGCATAGAACGACGGGCCTGATCCCGCATCTGGGGGAAGGGAACAATGTTCTGCGTAGATGCGGTCGACATCTGCGAGGGAGAAAACCCCCAGTCGGTGCGTCCCAATCGGGGATCACCGCGGTATGGGCCGATGCCGCGTCGCAACCGCCCTTCTAACTACAGCCCGACGTCCTAGGTAGTCCATCTTCCTTTTGGAGCCGGCTTGCTCCACTGCCGTAGCTCCATCTCCATGTCAATTTTTCTCTACTTCTACCGGCTTCTAATTGTGAGGAGTTTTTTTCTCATGAACTAGTGCCAGTACTATTATTCTAATCACACTTCTTCAATATCTTCGCCATCAGGGATGCTTAGGTCGATTTTAGTGGAACTGCACAAAAGCATCGTATGATCCGAGGGTGCCAGCCGTCTTTCCTTCGACAGGTTCTACCTGGCCAGGAAATTAAATCATGTTTAGGGTTTAAGTCGTAGTGACCCCATCAGTAGTTTTTCTTTCGTACACGCACTGACAACTTTTTTCTTTAGTTGTGAAGTAAATATTGGCTATGATCTGTGAATCATTGAGATGCATCAGCATGCGTTTTAGTTTTCCTTTGTATTTGATGGAATGTTGTAACGGGGCAACCTTGGAATAGGAATGAAAATGGAGTGGAAAAGTTTTGGTTTTTTCGGAGAAAAAATGGAAACGGAGAGAAACCAACATTTCGTTTCGTTGGATCGCGCCATCGAGTAAAACCAACATTTAAGTCACGTCTGTCGTGTTCGTGTCTCACCCTCCTCCACGGCTCGACCCGACACGGTCTCTCGGCATGCCACTCACCGTAAACCGAGTAGTATACCATAACTTTCCCGCCTGCTTGTCGATGGATCGCGCCATGGAGTACTAGCACTACTGGAAGAGATTGACGAGTTGGGGGAGGACAGCTAGCTGTAGCACGGACTCCCAAGAACTTTTTACATGCATGTTGTAGCCGACTATTGCGACCTTTGAACGCGGAGCAGCCGCGTGCACCCGGAAGCGGCGTTGGCGACGCTCTCTCGGCCGGCGTGCCGCTTCAATGCCGGCGCCAATGAGAGTTCGCGTCCGCTCTTGCCGGGCATGAATGCGGCACTGACCGTTTCGGGTGGGAAGCATGCGCGGGTGATGAAGAGGGTTCGGGTTGGTAAGGACCGGCCGTGGCAGCGGTCCGGACGTGCGCAAACAAGAGATGATGTACGTTAATATTGCTGCATATATAATTAACAACGTACATAATGTGCCAGTTGGACAAATATGATTGGAGATGGAGATGGAAATGGAATTTTACGTAAAAGCGGATATGCATGTCTATGTCTATGTGTGTGTGCGCGACGACTCTCGCGACCTGGAAGCGGGGGCGTGTTTTTGATCGAGTTTTCTTTCTTGGTACGTTAGAAAATCAGTTTGTCTAATTCACATCTAGATGTTATTTAAGTATATCACATCTAAGCTCCCACAAGTATATAATGTAGCAAAAAGAAACAAAAAAACTAGGAAAAGACCACAAAAAGAGTGGACATCAACTTATATGTGACATAACTATGTCACATCTAGATGTGTCCTAGACAGACTCTTAAAAAATTGTCCGCCAGTTTTCGTTTTCTTTTTTCCGGGAACGTGCGTATTCTATTTAAAACCACTGCTATGGAGAGATTTTTTTACTCCATCATAGCCTCTTGTTTGATAGAGTTTCTCGCGTCTCGCTCTCTCACCCTCTCCATATCAAAACAAGATGACAGTGTCCACTCTAACTCTCTCCTCACCGGTGGTCACAGATCCGGCCGAATCCCGTCCGCTGCGGGAGGTGAGGAGGTGCAGCATTGACGTTGTCACCGTCGGCGACGGAGGAAGCCGATGTGCACCATCCTCTCGGAGCCGGCGCTGGCGCGGACGAAGATCCTCCGCGCCCTTGTTCGCTGCCGTCGTGTGGGCAGATCCCGCCTGCCCGCCTAAACGACATCTCGCCCACGTGAGGTATAACTTCTTGTACTTGTCCAGCTCCCCAGGTCGCTGCGTGCGGATTTTCTTCTATGCGACTACACCCCAGCTCCCCATGCATAGTAGATAGGGTTCGTCGGCTGGTCCAACATCACCTACTACTATTATAGAGGAAATGCCACTCAAAAAGTTGTCCTGATTTATGCCTCGGTGGAGGTATACATGTTGTTTCGACAAAAAGTACATGGTGGTTGTGCGGTCATTGTCCATATGGTGGTAGTACTATCACTGGTTAAATGAAGAAATGCTTTTTTTCTCGGGTATCCTGGTTTAGTTCTCATCAAGATAGTATGATGCTTCTGTTTGTTGGTGTACTTTTCATTAATTCTTATTGACAATTGAGATGTCGTTGCTAACCCTTTTTTTATATTTTTGGAAACAGCGATGCGTGTCTCCATACTCGGGCATGTCTTCCTCAATTTTAGTGGAACTGCACAAAATTGGATGGCCTCACTGTCCTCTACCACGTGGTTCTTCCTTCCTCGAGCTTGATTACTGAGAAGAAACAGACCACAGTGAGGATTTGTCGAACTTCTTAGGTGCCTCACCCTAACTTGATGCCAAATGGATGATGCATCACCACGATGACCTATCGATTCTCATGGTTGCGCCTCATGGTTGCGTCGGCTGGTGAAGCTGATCGATTTTCGACGAAAAACAAGCTGTCTTCCATCAGTGCTCTTTGCTTGTTACACACAAAGATGATATCCTTCGTCAGTTCACCTTGGTTGCGTTGGAGACGCAGTCGTCTTTCACGTTGGTGCAATTTTATCACACAATTGGCTATGAACCAAATGTTTCCTCGAACAAGGATCGATGTTGGTACTAAGAGCATAAATTTTGTATTGATTTCTAAGCCTTCTCACAACTTTGTCTCCAGCTCCCCTGTAATTTTACTTGTCCAGCTATTAACTTTGATTTAAAAAATGGTGTGGACTAAAAACCCGGATGGACGTAGTAGCCCTCCATTTTTATTTACTCCGCATATTAGATTTGACTGAAGTCAAAGTTTGTAATACTCTCAAACCTTTTCGGTAATTGAAATTAAATTTCTTTAGTTGTACACACTCTCACACGTTTCCGATAATTTGGCGCATGTGTGGTTGTTCAGTTAAGGGAGGGTAGTGTACCACACGTGAAGGACAGGAAGTGCGACCAGGACACGTGGGCGTGGATCATTAGTTCATCGGAAGTAGTACTAGTTTTCTTCATTGTACATTAAATAAAGAGTTTCGTTTTGTACTTACACAATTTAAAACGATTGTTATGGAGAGAATAAGAAAACCACTCCACTATATTTTAGTCGTATACACGAGAGTACTATATGGACGCAGCTTCATTGACTTAGTGCACCTGCCTTTGGATTTATGACAGGTGGGCCCAAAATGTGGCTGGCTCACCTGTCATACAGCCAAAAGCAGGTGCAGTGAAGGCACCGGAGCTCAGTCTATACTACAGTAGTATATATATAAGCGGGAGCCTCAGCGCTTGTTCACTAGGGTTTGCACTCTCCACACGCTCGTCGCACTACACATATGTTACACGCTGGAGGCTCAGCGTTCATTTGCTAGGGTTTGCTATATTCACAGTCTCTCACTTTCTCTTCACCAGATCTAAACAAGACTGCGTTGGCCTCTTGTCTCTCTCCCCCCTCACAGCTGGTGAAGGAGGCGTCCGTATCCCGTCACACCGGGAAGGGGAGGAGGTGCAACATTCACTCTATCGCCTTCGGCGAGGGAGGCAATCCACTGTCGGCTGCACTGTTCTCTTTCACCCAGCGCCTGTGCGTGAGGGCCACCGACCCCTTCTTCCTCGCTGTCGTACGTAGTGTGGGCAGATCCGGCCTCCCGCCGCAAGCCTTGCCACATCCTGACGACCCTAAGGTATAAGTTTCTTTGAAACCGTCGTTCCTCTAGCTGCATGTGGATCTTTTTAGATCTGTAGTCGAATCTAGGTCTTGGTTCAAAGAGGAAAGAAGGGTGCGGTGGGCTGGAGCAAGAATCTAGGATGTGGTTCAATGAGGAAAGGAGGGGCGGAAAGTAGTATAGACTGGCTATCCAGCCGCTTTGTAGGTCGAAAAGGGAAAAAGGGGGTAACCTAGTACACACATCTGTAAGGAACCGATCTCTTTGTTGAAAAGGGAAAGAAACTGGGGGGTCGGGTAGTTTCTGCACGACTAGATTTGCTGCCCTCACATAGGAAGAAGGTTCAAAGAGAACAAATATGGGACCAGCACATATATGCTGCTTGGCTACATACTCTGCATCACCCATTTATACGTGTGGACGCACATGGTGCTGGCATGTCCCATGCAGCTATTTTGCTGTTGTTAATCTAAGAATGCCGCCGGAAAATTGAAGCAATGCCACTGTTAAAAGTAAATTACATTTTTTTAACGAATGCTGTTTCAAGAGAATGTCTCTGTTAATATGAATCAATGCAACCGTTTTAAATAAATGATGAATTGAAGCTATTGTATTGCTGTCTTTTCCCATTAAGTAGTGAACAAAAATGGGACCAACCCAGACACGACGCTTGTTGCTTTGTTACAACAAATTCAGCATCACCCCCTTTATAAGCCAGTAATTGATGCCACTCTTAGAATTAACTACTGATCTGTTTTAAGAGAATTTCTCTGTTAATATGAATCAAGGCAACCGTTTTAGAAATGCTACTGTCCTATACTTTGTTTTCCATCAAGATAAGGTAGATGCTTCTTTTTGTGGCCGCATGTTTCATCCTCCTTTATTTGCCAGTAATTGTTTTCTTTTTTGCCTCTTAAAACAGGGATATCTATTCAACTTGTTGCTATAGAAAACTTAAATGTCACACCGGCAACATTGCTTGATTTCAGTGCAACTCCACAAAACTTGATTGGATTTCCTATTCGTGTTGGTATATTCGTATTTTATCTTGGTCGTCTCATGAAAGGTCAGTACATGCCTTCATCCACATGATTGTGCAGTGTGCTTTGAGATGATGTGCTACTTGTATTGGTATTGTTTTAAATAAATGATGAATTGAAGCTATTGTATTGCTGTATTGTACCATTAAGTAGTGAACAAAAATGGGACCAACCCAGACATGATGCTTGTTGCTTTGTTACAACAAATTCAGCATCACCCCCTTTATAAGCAAGTAATTGATGCCACTCTCAGAATTAACTATTGAATCTTATTTAAAAACTGCAACACTTGTTAGGGATTGGCGGGATTACCATTTTTGTGGCCGCATGTTTCATCCTCCTTTATTGGCCAGTAATTGATTCCTTTTTTGCCTCTGTTAAAACAGGGATATCTTTTCAACTTGTTGCTATTGCGACATTTTGCTTCGCTTAATTTTGGTGGAACTGCACAAAATGAGACCGGATTTCCATATATGTGTTGAGATCTCTGTGAGATCTTCCTCACGAGTTGTTTCCAATCTTGGTCTTGAATGGTCAGTACCGACCTTCCTCTGAATTAACTACTGAATCTTAGTTCAAAACTGCAAACACTTGTTAGGGATCGGCAGGAGTACCATTTTTGTTAGGGATCGGCCGGAGTACATGTTTAAGAAATGTATTGTTTAGATAATGTCTCTATTATTATATATTAGTTACAGACTTACAGTGTTTTACAAATGGTACTATCATGCTTTGTAGTTCTTTCTACATGTTTAACCAAGGTATTGTTAAGATAATGTCTTTGTTAAAATGAATCAGTCGCATTGTTTTAGGAATGATACTTTTCTGCTTTTTCGCTCTTTATACATCTTGAAACAAGGCATTGTTAAGATAATGTCTCGGTTAATATGAATGAATCACACTGATTGAGAATTGCTACTCTCCTGCTTTGTTTCCCATTAAGATAAGGTAGATCAGTAGATGTTTTTCTTCTGGGAGTACAAGTCATCAACCGTTATTTCTCAGTAATTGTTCCCCTTATACCTTTTGTTGCTAACAGGGCTATCAAAATTAAAGCTCGGTTTTATTCCGACTTTGATTTTAGTTCAACTGCACAAAAGGAGCCAATGTGTCCAAGGCAAACTGCTGCATTACTGGGTCCAGTTGGTCGTTCCACTTTGCAGAAAGAAGCAGTCACTATTTGCGCTACATTACAGAAGGAATGACCGAGAAGCTTTACAGAGTATTAGGCCTTCCACTATGTAGGCCAAAAGAGGTGCCAATTTCACCTTTTCTTAGTTTGGCACTGAATCCCTCCATTGCTACAGCTGGTGCCATAAATATTAGACACCGATGACATGACTAGTCTGCAGAGACCATTGGCAATTTAACAACACGTGGAGTGCCCTGGGCAAAAAGTGCCCAAACAAGTACAAGAAGCGACAGGGCTCCATGATCATAGGCATTACATATTTTGAATGGGAAAATCTTGTCAAAGTTTAATCATTGATGTTAGCAAGAAGCGACAGGACTCCACGATCATAGGCATTACATATTTTGAATGGGAAAAGCTTGTCAAAGTTTAATCATTGATGTTAGCAAGAAGACGTTAGTTTAATATATTGGAATTGGAAAACCTTGTCAAAATTTGCTCATTGATGTTAGCCAGAAGACATGCATTTGATATTTTTGAGTGGGACGCCCTTGCTGTGAGCAGCGTCGAGTGTTTTTTCCTATTCCTGTGTTCAGTTTAGAAGTAAATAGTTACTCTGCTGAGATATTCCTGTGTTAAGAGTTTGTTCTGAATATTGTCTATGTAATGTCAGGCCTTGTGTTTGATTGCAAAGTTGAGCTTGGAATGTTGTGGCATGCGGCATCACGAGCTGTTCACCGTGCCTCCTGAGAATAATGCTTCGTATTGTTTTGCATGTCGATCTAATGCCAGTGATTTTCTTGTTAAGAAGATCACCCTCTTCTGTTGTTTCCGTGCTTAAGAAGTTCATCGTCTGATGTTTCATTCATAGCCTATACGACAAGTCAGGTAGGTTAGACGTGAAACCATATGATCTTCTGACCAACTCATGATATTAGGCTGTGATTGGATCGTCGTTTTGCAACCAAAACCGCTTGTAAAACTGACGCTTGTAAATTAAAGCAGATGGTCTCGGGCAAAGGCACTTGGTTGGTCGATTTCGACTAGTAAAATATCGGAAGTACTTGACACACGATAAAAACGCTGAACGACACTCGGACGATTGCTAATCCAGCCGTTAGCTGTTGTTTCAGCCTTGCCCATGGACGGCATGATACGCACGTCATGCATGTATCGTCTGGTAATGTTGTCCATATAGCAGTGCTCGTAAAATATACACTGGTCTCTCAAATTACACGCGTAACCCGCCGATTTTACTTACAGACCTCGGGCCCTCGGTTTCATTACGCCTATATTTTACGTGTTGTTTTCGATGATGAGTAAATTACACTTATATGTTAATACAGGTTTGAAATAAACCAGAGCTCCCAAGCGCGGCCTTACCGTTTCACGCCGTCTCAGTTTCTCGAAGGTGCTCATAGGTGTCCGATGATCCTGGCTTCCTGAATGAGTAGCGGGCGCTGTATCAGACCATCCGTAGGGCCCGCGAGGCCCTCTCCATTGTCCTTTGAGTTGTTGCGCTCGCCGTGGCGCCGAGCATTGTTAACATCGTCAACGAACATGAGGATTCAGGAGATGACTTTATTTTGACTGGATGACACTAGGGACCCACTAGGGCCATAGCCGTACGTACGCAAGTGCCTCCTTATTATGTACAACTATATTTTTTGCTTTCTCCTGGTTTCTTGACATCACGGTCCCACACCATTGTCAACCTATGTAGTCAATATAAACAAGAGAATTGCACAAGGTGCGGCCGACAGCTGGGACCAAGCAGCTCGAGCAGTATTGAGGAGAGCAGGGTATTAACTGGGCGGGATGTGGCCCGTCTAGCCCAGGCCAGATATCCAGCCCAGACACTAATTTTTTCAAGATGAAAATGGCTAGCGCAGCTATACGTCTTTTTGAGGAATACCCGCTGGGCTGCAAATCTTTCCTAGGAGGGATGCATTAGGCTTAACAGGAAAATGGGCTTTAAAAAATATAAATGGGATGTAATTATAAAAACTGGGCAGTAACTATAAAAAATGCACCAAAAACGAAATTAGTTTATAAAATATTATTTATGGATTTTGAAAATCTTAAATTTTCATTGTTGCGCACGCAATGTTTCATTAGATTTTTACGTAATTCAAATTTATATTTAATCTGACTAGAAATTTCGGGATAAAATATTTCGGAGCCCATCAAAATGTGGGAAATTTTATTGAATTTTGTCTTCAACGGTTGGTTGAAATTATTAATCATTGTCCTAGCTAGAAAATGAGTTGTACTTTTAATAAACTGTAAATAGGCTATTGTAAATTGCATTAGAATTCCAAAATGGGTTGTACATTCTTACAAAACGTAAATGGGCTATAAGTTCTCTGCCACACACTTGTGGGCCTACTAAGTGACGCGTCCCCTAAAAAAATAAGTTGACGCGTATGCAAGGCTTTGCCAACTTATTATAGTCAACACACGGTTCTAGCAGCAGTGGCCGTTGGATGTCTATCCAACAGATGTCATGCTTCTTCTTCAATTTCGGAAATTCTTAGCTTCGGCCGCCCAAAAAATGATTCCTCCCCCTGACATCTGGGGCACACCGTTTCGGAGGCTGACCTGTGGGCCGACTATGTTGGAGCGTACCAAGGGCTTTGTCAACTTAGTCAATAATAAACGTTTATAGCTTCAGTGACCGTACGATGTCCATCCAACGGTCGTAGTGCTTCCTCAACCTCTGGTCTTCTTGGTCCAGCCGACCAAAGCAGCGCCGGTTGTGCTGCCTGCTCCTGCCTCCCGTGGCCGGCTGTGCTGCCGCGGAGGCCTCACCGCCCCCATACTACTCCCACCGCTGGCCAGGCCATCCCTCCACTCACCCACACCCCCCTGTTATTCTGCGGCGACGGCAGCCTCACACCGCAGCCGAACCAGTGAACCCTCGTACTCCTCTCCGCGCAGGCTTCCACTGCTGCGTCTTCCCCGGCTCCGCGTCATCCCCTTCCTAGGCCTCGCTGTCGTCCAGACCACCGCCCTGGTGCTCTCGGCGCGGCGTGGTCAACGACCGACTTGCATCGGAAGAGTACTGTACGTGGAGAGGCTGACAGCTGAGTCTAGGCGGCCGCAAGGAAGTGCCTCCTTATTACGCGCAAAATAATTATTCCTCCACCTTACAGCAGGGACCCACCGGACGGGCCACCTTATTTCGCGAAAAAAACGTTGCCCCCCTGACTGCTCGGACCCACAGGACGGGCAGCGTATTTCGCGAAAAAACGTTCGCCCCACTGTCAGCTCGGACCCACCAGAAGTGCCTCCTTATTACGCACAAAAAAAATGAATACTCCCCCTTCTAGTCGGGACCCACCATGGTGGGAGGCTGACTTGTGGGCCTACTAAGTTGAGTGGGACGGGGGCCTTTGTCAACTTTAGTCAATATGAACAATTCTAGCTCCAGTGACGTACGATGTGCATCCAACGGCCGTAGTGCTTCATCAACCTCTGGTCTTCTTGCTCCAGCCGCCCAAAGCAGCGCTGGTCGTGTCGCATGCTCCTGCCTCCCGTGGCCGGCTGTGCTGCCGCGGAGGCCTCACCGCCCCCTACTATTCCCACCGCTGGCCAGGCCCTGCGGCGATGGCAGCCTCACACCGCAACCAAACAAGTGAACCCTCGTACTCCCCTCCGCGCGCGCGGGCTTCCACTGCCGCGTCTTCCCTGGCTCCCCGTCGTCCCCTTCCTAGGCCTCGCCGTCGTCCACCGCCCTGGTGCTCTCGGCACGGCGTGGTCAACATGGTCAAGGAACGACTTCCATCGGACGTGGACTGTACGTGGAGAGGCTGACAGCTGGGTCCACGGCGGCAGCAAGGAAGTGCCTCCTTATTACACGGAAAATAATGATTCCTCCACCTGATAGCTGGGACCCACCGGACGGGCCACCGTATTTCGTGAAAAAAAACGTTTCCCCCTGACTGCTGGGACCCACCAGCTACACCTTCGCACGCAAGGAAGTGCGTCCGGGCAAAAAAACGATTCGCCCCCCTGACTGCTGGGACCCACCAGCTACATCTTCGCACGCAAGGAAGTGCGTCCGGGCAAAAAAAAGAAAACCAAAACGATTCGCCCACCTGACTGCTGGGACCCACCGGACCCCTACTGCTGGGACCCACCAGCTACATCTTCGCACGCAAGGAAGTGCGTCCGGGCAAAAAAACGATTCACCCCCTGACTGCTGGGACCCACCAGCTACATCTTCGCAGGCAAGGAAGTGCCTGATAGTCGGGACCCACCTGGTCGAAGCGTACTTAGCGTTGTCATTCTGGTCCCGAACGTGTACGTACATACTGATCGATGTAGAGGCGCGCACGTGTCGTAGTAGAGGCGCGCACGTAGCGTGTACACGTACGTACAACTGCTAGGGTGCAAGAAAGAAAATACGACCACGTATGTGTACATACGGGCGGGGTCTCGAACGCCTACTCGCACATACGTACGGCGAGGGCTCGTGTACATGGCTGAGTCGGAACGGAGAAACAACGTCGTCGTCGTGTTCATGGGTCAGAACGGAATGCGTGGTCATGTTCATTGGGAGGGCTTGGACGGAAGAGGCGATGGAAACGAGGACTGGCGTACTGTAAAATGGAGGAAACAGACCTCCTACGGTCGAAACGGGGGTCCTGTTGATCGGGAGGGGTGTGGCGTACCGCAAAACGGAGGAAACGGACCTCGTACGGTCGAAACGGGGGTCCTGTTGATCGGGAGGGGCGTGGCGTACCGCAAAATGGAGGAAACGGACCTCCTACGGTTGAAACGGGGGTCCTGTTGATCGGGAAGGGTGTGGAATACCGCAAAACGAAGGAAACGGACTTGTGTTGGAGCGCTACGGTCGAAACGGGGGTCCTGTTCATTGGGAGGGGTGTGGCGTACCGCAAAACGGGACTCCACGGGATACTGTTCACCTCCACCGTTGACCCCCTCCATCCTCCACGAGCTACTGTTCTTCCACCGTCGACCTCCTCCAGCCTCCACGGGCTCCTGTTCATCCAGCCTCCACCGCGCGCTACTCCACCGGCTACTGTTCAACCACCCCTCCACCATCTACTGTTCATCCAGCCCTCCACACCACGGGGTCCTGTTCAGCCACCCCTCCACGGGCAACCCTCCACCGTCTACTGTTCATCCTGCCCTCCACACCACAGGTCCTGTTCATCCACCCCTCCACGGGCACCCCTCCACCGTCTACTGTTTATCCAGCCCTCCACCACACCACGGGGTCCTGTTCATCCAGAGGCAACGCCACCGCTCATTGTTCATCCACCCCCCCCCCCGCAACGCTCACTGTTCATCCCATCGATCGGCTTCAGTTACCAGCAGTAGCCAAGGAATCGCTCGATCGGGTTTAGTTAACAGCCATCGATCGATCACTCGGGTTCAGTAACGCATAGCCTACAGTGCAATTGCTCGGGTTCAGTTAGAGCCCAACGCCTCGCTCGGGTTCAGTTAGAGCCAACGCCTCGCACACACGCGCGTACGTGTACGAGAGAAACGCGCATCGCTCGGCCCCGTCCTCCCACCATAACCGGGAACTCCCCAAAATTTTCCTCCCCCTCGCTTCTACCACGGTTTTTTCCGTCATGGACGGCCCAAAGAATGTCATGCAGCTGCGTCTCCGGCCCGCCCAGGACGAAAAGCCCATTTTCTGTCATGATTTTTGGTCATAGAAGTAGGAGCCCACCACATCTATGATGATACCGGGTTTTGTCACAATTATCGTCATAGAAGTGTCATATGTATGACAGAAAAAAAATTCGTTCGGCCCAAAATGTCAAGGATGTGTCTTTTTTTTGTAGTGCAGGGCGCGTCTGGGCTCCCTGGCGCGCCCAGGTGGGTTGTGCCCACCTGATGGGCCCCCTCTAGTACTTATTGGCTCCAATATTTCTCATATATTCCATAAAAATTCCCCATGAAGTTTCAGCTCATTTGGAGTTGTGTAGAATAGGTGGCCTGACGTAACTTTTCTAGGTCCAGATTTCCAGCTGCCGGAATTCTCCCTCTTTGTGTGTACCTTGCAAATTATGAGAGAAAAGTCATTAGAATTACTCCAAAAATCATTATTATGGATAAAAACATCATAAATAACAATAGGTAAACATGATGCAAAATGGATGTATCAACTCCCCCAAGCTTAGACCTCGCTTGTCCTCAAGCGAAAACTAAAATCGAAAAACATGTCACATGCTTAGAGAGAGAGAGAGAGAGAGAGAGAGAGGTGCCAATAAAAACAAAATACAGACATAGAAGCATCATGTGAATTATTATAACGGCAACAAACTTTAACATAGAACTTTTATCATATAGTTCTCATGAATAAGTAACAATTCATCACACTATCGAAATATAAAGCAAACACTCTATTGGAAACCAACAGACTATGTTCTCAGTCAACTTTGCAACTACAATTCATCATCTTTTCAGGAAGGGTCACGTATCGGAGCCTTTAGGCAAGTCTACATACTCAACCATCATATAGTCTTCTATGATTGTTAACACTCACCGCATACACATGAGCAGAACGTTTCAATCGAACACATAGAAAGGTATGGGCCTATAGTTTCGCCCCCCAACGTATTCACCTAAAGGGTGATGTCAACAATAATAACTCATGCTACCCATATTCAACTCGACAAGTGTGTACATCTTTCCTCACCACATGATGCTTGCCAAAGGAGAAAATAAAAAAGGATAAAGAGAAAAACTTTGACTCTTGCATAAAAGTAAATACATAAAAGTAAATGATAGGCCCTTCGTAGAGGGAAGCAGAGGTTGCCATGCACTTATTTGTTTGTATGCTCAACCTCCTAATGCAAGAGAATGTCACGTTATATTGCCCCTTGTGATGGCAACCTTTATTATGCAGTCTGTCGCTTTTATTTCTTTACCATCACAAGTTCGTACAATGCTCAATTTTCTCTTACACTAAATGATCTTACACTTTTAGAAGCAATTTTTATTGCCTTATTGCACCGATGACAGCTTTCTTGAAGGATCTTACTCAATCCATAGGTAGGTATGGTGGATTCTTGAAAGTAAGATTTGGATTTAAGGGTTATTGGATGCACAAGTAGTATCTCTACTTAGTGCAGAATTTTTGGCTAGCAAAGATGGGGGGCAAGCATGATAACCCACAAGTATAGGGGATCGATTGTAGCCTCTTTCGATAAGTAAGAGTGTCGAACCCAACGAGGATCTAAAGGTAGAACAAATATTCCCTCAAGTTCTATCGACCACTGATACAACTCTACGCATGCTTAGCATTTGCTTTACCTAGAACAAATATGAAACTAGAAGTACTTTGTAGGTGTTGTTGGATTGGTTTGCAAGATAATAAAGATCACATAAATAAAAACTAGGGGCTGTTTAGATAAAAACACAATAAAGTAAATATAGCAAGTGTGGAAAAGTGGTGGTAGGAGTTGCGAAATTGTCCCTTAAGCAATTGACTAGTTTACTAGATCGATAGCAAGTTTTATGTGGGAGAGGCCACTGCTAGCATGTCATCCCTGACTTGGAATTCTATGCACTCATGATTGGAACTATTAGAAGGCATCTGCAACTACTAACGTTCATTAAGGTAAAACCCAACCATAGCATTAAGATATATTGGTCCCCCTTCAATCCCGTATTCATCAATTTCTATGCTAGGTTGAAGCTTCTGTCACTCTTGCCCTCCAATACATTGTCCTATCAACATACAACTAACCCTATGGTGTGATCCACGCGCGCGCTCATATGATGGACACCAAAGGATAGCAACATAACCACAAGCAAATTAAATCAATCATATCAATTCATCAACCACTGATAGGACAACGAAAATCTACTCAGACATCATAGGATGGCAACACATCATTGGATAATATTATGAAGCATAAAGCACCATGTTCAAGTAGAGGGTAAAGCGGGTTGCGGGAGAGTGGACCGATGTAGATAGAGAGGGGAAGGTGATGGAGATGTTGGTGAAGATGGCGGAGGTATTGGTGAAGATCGCGGTGATGATGATGATGGCCACGGCAGCATTTCGGCACAACTGGAAGAGAGGGGGAGAGGGGTCCCCTTCTTCTTCTTCTTCCTTGACCTCCTCCCTAGATGGGAGAAGGGTTTCCCCTCTGGTCCTTGGCCTCCATGGCATGGGACGGGCGAGAGCCCCTCCGATATTGGATCTGTCTCTCTGTCTCTCTCTGTTTCCGCGTTCTATATTCTGCCCTTTCACCGTTTCGTATATATATGGAGATTCGTAACTACGATTGGATTGAAACCTTCACCCAGATTTTTTTTCCAAAAATTAGCTTTCTTGCGGCCAAAGAAGAGCAGCAACCGCCTTACAGGGGCCCACGAGGGGGCAGGCGCGCCCCCTGCCTCATACTCCCCTTGGGCACCGTCTCACGTTGATTCTTCTTCCCATATTCTCCAAATATTCCAAAAATATTCTCCGTCCATTTTTATCCCGTTTGGATTCCGTTTGATATGGGGTTTCTGCGAAACATAAAACATGCAACAAACAGGAACTGGCACTAGGCACTGGATCAATATGTTAGTCCCAAAAATAATATAAAAAGTTGCCAAAAGTATATGAAAGTTGCATAATATTGGCATGGAACAATCAAAAATTATAGATACGACGGAGACGTATCAAAGCACCACATGTTGAAGGATCTATGACAATATAACTTATATGTGAATATGAACAAACATAAATCATTAAGTTGTCTTCCTTGTCCAACGTCAACAATTTTGGCATAGAATATTTTGATGGGGGCTCACAATCACAAAAGACTTCCATGATAGTGTATTTATATGGGAATCTTGTCTTCCCTTATTAATTCTTTCATGAGTTGCATCATTGACTAATGTTATGTTTGTCAATCTCTAATAAATTTTTCTACTTATACTTTTCCTTATGTGGTGTCATCACCTACCATAGGATTAGCATATGATCTTTCCATTTATTTGCTTTCTTTTTATTGAAACATGAAAGTAAAGAAAGCAAAAACTCAAACTGAACTTTATTATATATCTCGCACACGATTACAAGGATAGATCACTAAGCAAGCTCTCAAAAAGAAAGGATCGAACTAAAATTTTATTCATCTAAAGCAAAAGATCGAACTAAGATAAGTAAAGAGAAAAGATAGTGGGGGTGATACGATAACAGGGCACCTCCCCCAAGCTTGGCGGAAACCAAGGGGAGTGCCCATACCCGATACTCAATTTTCTTTTGGTGATGAAGAAGGTGGTGGTGGTGAAGTAGAGGTGATCTTGTCCTCGGGTTTCCATGGCAGGGGCTCACCATTATAAGAGGAGGAGTGAGTCTCACGGGTCCTGCACAGCCAAACTCATACCTTTAAACCTTGCCTCATATTCAAAGTCTTGGTTTTGGAGATCGTAGATGTGGCTTTGGAGGAAGTTGATTTGCTCGTCGAAGGTGAAGATGATGTCTTTCATGGACTTGCCATCCACCTTGAGATCATGGATGTAGTCCGTGATCATGAGGTGATTGGCATTGAGTCCATGTTCCACCATTGTAACGCCCCAGACACACCCGCTGGTGGTCGTTACTCCTGGCGGGATCTAGACTAGCCCCACAGATCAATACTAGTCTTTTCTGCGCACTTTGTCCTCACTCGTGCGCACCCGGGAGCAACTTCCCGGAAGGTCACCCATCCTAAAATTACCCCAAGCTGAGCACGCTTAACTTTGGAGTTATGTGTGAATGGGCTTCCGAAAAAAGAAGGAATTCCTTATTATTATGAGTAGTCTATCATCCCTATTAAGCCAGGCTATCACAACCATCCCCTTGCACCGGAAGACCTGCTGCTCCATAGCTTCAAGCCTGGCCTCCATGGTTCCCGTCCCCTTGGGACCTTGCACATTGCGGATGTGAAGCACCCCCTCATGCATCTTGATAGCCCGAGGGTGCTGCATAACCTCCCGTAGATATGGGTTGATGAGGTTCTCGAAGAACTTGTCCTTGGAGGAGCGTGAAGTGGCCATGGTAGATTGGATCTGTCAGAAAACAGCAAGGAAAAGAAAATAGAAGATTTCTCCGCGATACTGTGGTCAATAGGTTTGGGGTGTATATAAATAATTTTTTATCTTGGGAAACAAGCAAACGGAAGAAAAACAGAGTCCGGAAGGTACCCCAAGTTTGGGCTTGCCAGGCGCGCCCTGGTGTCTTGTGCCCACCAGGATGACCTTCCTGGTTTTTTCTTATTTTCCTAATTTTCTGAATATTCCAAAACAGACAAAAAATATTTTTATGGATTTTTTGTAGTCTGTTTACTTACCGTATCACGTACCTCCTCCTTTTCACAATTCTGGAGTGTTCTGGAAGGACTCTTTTATGTGTTCTTCCGGTGTTATAGTTTGGATAATATTACTTTCAACATTAATGGGAGTACCTGAGATATAATGTTTTATTCGTTTCCCATTAACAACCTTCGGGTTAGTACCTTCGGCATTATTTATTTTGATAGCTCCATACCGATAAACCTCGTCATAACATAGCGTCCTTCCCATTTGGAGAAGAGTTTTCCTGCAAAGAATCTGAAACGACAATTGTAGAAAAGAACATATTCTCCAACCTTGAACTCACGCTTTTGGATTCTTTTATCATGCCATCTTTTAACCTTTTCTTTAAATAACTTGGCATTTTCATAGGCTTGGGTCCTCCATTCATCTAGTGAGCTAATATCAAATAACCTCTTTTCACCGCAAGTTTGAAATCATAGTTGAGTTCTTTGATTGCCCAATGTGCTTTATGTTCTAACTCAAGAGGCAAACGACAAGCTTTTCCATAAACCATTTTATAAGGAGACATACCCATAGGATTTTTTATATGTTGTTCTATAAGACCAAAGTGCATCATCTAATTTCTTAGACCAATTCTTCCAGGACCTATTGACGGTCTTTTGCAAAATTAATTTTATTTCTCTATTGCTAAGTTCAACTTGACCACAAGACTGAGGATGATAGGGTGATGCAGTTCTATGGTTAACATCATACTTGGCAAGCATTTTACGGAAAGCACCATGAATAAAGTGTGAACCACCATCAGTCATTAAATATCTAGGGACTCCAAGCCATGGGAAAATAACTTCCTTAAGCATTTTAATAGAGGTGTTGTGATCAGCACTACTAGTTGGAATAGCTTCAACCCACTTAGTAACATAATGAACAACAACCAGAATATGAGTATACCCATTAGAGGAAGGAAAAGGTCCCATGTAATCAAAACCCAAACATCAAATGGTTCAACAGCAAGTCAATAATTCATAGGCATTTCTTCACGCTTACCGATATTACCTATTCCTTGACATTCAACACAAAATGAGACAAATTTACGAGAATCCTTGAAGAGAGTAGGCCAATAAAACCCAGATTGCAATACCTTGTGCGCAGTTCTGTCTCCCGCATGATGTCCTCCATATGCTTCAGAGTGACATTTCCGTAGGATTTGTCCCTGTTCATGCTCATGTACACAACATCTAATAATACCATCTACTCCTTCTTTATAAAGATGTGGGTCATCCCAGAAGTAATGTCTTAAATCATAGAAGAATTTTTTCTTTTGTTGGTATGTAAAGCTAGGTGGTAAACATTTAGCAACAATGTAATTAGCATAGCATACCAAGGAGTGTTATGAGAAACATTTATTGCAGCTAACTGCTCATCAGGAAAACTATCATCAATAGGTAGTGGGTCATCAAGGACATTTTCAAGCCTAGACAAGATATAAGCTACGGGGTTCTATGCTTCTTTTCTATCAGTGATGTGTAAATCAAATTCTTGTAACAAGAGAACCCATCGAATAAGTCTAGGTTTAGCATCTTTCTTTTCCATAAGATATTTAATTGCAGCATGGTCGGTGTGAACGATAACTTTAGAGTCAACAATGTAAGATCTAAATTTATCACAAGCAAACACCACTGCTAGAAATTCTTTTTCAGTAGTACCATAATTTTGTTGTGCACTGTCTAGAGTTTTACTAGCATAATGAATAACATTTAGTTTCTGATTAGCTCTTTGCCTTAGAACAACACCAACAGCATAATCATTAGCATCACACATAATTTCAAAAGGCAAGTTCCAATCAGGTGGTTGAACAATAGGTGCATCAACTAAGGCTTTCTTGAGTGTTTCGAAGGCTTCTAAGCAATCATCATAAAAGACAAAAGGAATATCCTTCAACAAAAGATTTGTAAGAGGCCTAGAAATTTTAGAAAAGTCTTTGATAAATCTCCTATAGAAATCAGCATGACCTAAGAAACTGCGAATACCTTTGATATCTTTAGGACACGACATTTTCTCAATTGCATCAACCTTAGCTTTGTCCACCTCAATACGTCTTTCAGAAATTTTATGGCCCAAAATAATACCTTCATTAACCATAAATTGGCACTTCTCCCAATTCAAGACAAGATTTGTTTGCTCACATCTGTGCAAGACTCGATCAAGATTGCTTAAACAATCGTCAAAAGACTTCCCATAAACATAAAAGACATCCATGAAAACCTCAACAATCTTTTCACAAAAATCAAGGAATATAGCAGTCATACATCTTTGAAAGGTAGCAGGTGCATTGCATAGACCAAAAGGCATGCGTCTATAAGCATAAGTTCCAAAGGGACAAGTAAAAGTGGTCTTTTGTTGATCAGGTTGAGAAACAGGTATGTGATGTCTACTACGCAACCTTCTTCTTGTAGACGTTGTTGGGCCTCCAAGTGCGAAGATTTGTAGGAAAGTAGCAAATTTCCCTCAAGTGGATGACCTAAGGTTTATCAACCCATGGGAGGTGTAGGATGAAGATGGTCTCTCTCAAACAACCCTGCAACCAAATAACAAAGAGTCTCTTGTGTCCCCAACACACCCAATACAATGGTAAATTGTATAGGTGCACTAGTTTGGCGAAGAGATGATGATGATACAAGTGCAATATGGATGGTAGACATAGGTTTTTGTAATCTGAAATTATAAAAACAGCAAGGTAACTAATGATAAAAGTGAGCACAAATGGTATTGTAATGCGTTGAAACAAGGCCTAGGTTCATACTTTCACTAGTGCAAGTTCTCTAAAAAATAATAACATAACTGGATCATATAACTATCCCTCAAAATGCAACAAAGAGTCACTCCAAAGTCGCTAATAGCGGAGAACAAACGAAGAGATTATGGTAGGGTACGAAACCACCTCGAAGTTATCCTTTCTGATCGATCTATTCAAGAGTCCGTAGTAAAATAACACGAAGCTATTCTTTCCGTTCAATCTATCATAGAGTTTTTACTAGAATAACACCTTAAGACACAAATAAACCAAAACCCTAATGTCACCTAGATACTCCAATGTCACCTCAAGTAACTCCAATGTCACCTCAAGTATCTATGGGTATGATTATACGATATGCATCACACAATCTCAGATTCATCTATTCAACCAACACAAAGAACTTCAAAGAGTGCCCCAAAGTTTCTACCGGAGAGTCAAGAAGAAAATGTGTGCCAACCCTTATGCATAAGTTCACGGAACTCGCAAGTTGATCACCAAAACATACATCAAGTGGATCATGTGATCTCCCATTGTCACCACGGATAAGCACATGCAAGACATACGTCAAGTGTTCTCAAATCCTTAGACTCAATCCGATAAGATAACTTCAAAGGGAAAACTCAATTCATTACAAGAGAGTACATGGGCGAAACATCATAAGATCCAACTATGATAGCAAAGCTCGCGATACATCAACATCGTGCCAAATCAAGAACACGAGAGAGAGAGAGAGAGGGAGATCAAACACATAGCTACTGGTACATACCCTCAGCCCCGAGGGTGAACTACTCCCTCCTCATCATGGAGAGCGTCGGGATGATGAAGATGGCCACCGGTGATGGAACCCCCTTCGGCAGGGTGCCAGAACAGGGTCCCGATTGGTTTTTTGTGCCTACAGAGGCTTGCGGTGGCAGAACTAGCGATCTATTCCGTCCTCCCGATGTTTTTAGGGTATATGTATATATATAGGCGAAAGAAGTCGGTCTGGGGAGCCATGAGGGGCCCACGAGGGTGGGGGCAGGCCTAGGGGGCAGGCGCGCCTCCCTGCCTCGTGGCCACCTCGAATCTTCCCTGACGTCTACTCCAAGTCTCCTGGATTGCTTCCGTTCCAAAAAATAACTCTCCCGAAGGTTTCATCCCGTTTGGACTCCGTTTGATATTCCTTTTCTTCAAAACACTGAAATAGGCAAGAAAACAACAATTGGGTTGGGCCTCCGGTTAATAGGTTAGTCCCAATAATAATATAAAAGTGTATAATAAAGCCCATAAACATCCAAAAAGGATAATATAATAGCATGGAACAATAAAAAATTATAGATATGTTCAGTATGTGTGAAAAACCAGAATATCCGTCAAGGAAGAAAAAATGTGTGTGCTTAGACAACCTTTCTAGCGTTTGATCAATAAAAGGCAGAGGGTAATGATATTTTCTAGTTGCTTTATTTAATTTTCTAAAATCAATTACCATCCTATAGCGTGTAACAATTCTTTGTGGGATGAGTTCATTTTTATCATTAGCAACAACAGTAATACCTCCCTTCTTAGGGACACAATGAACAGGACTTACCCATCTACTATCAACTATAGGATAGATTATACCTGCTCCCAGAAGTTTTAATATTTCTGTCCTTACCACTTCTTTCATCTTCGGATTTAACCGACGTTGGTGATCAACAACGGGTTTAGCATCAGGTTCCACAGTAATTTTATGCTAACGTAGAGTGGGACTAATGCCTTTAAGATCATCAAGAGTATATCCAATAGCAGCTCGGTGTTTCCTTAGAACTTTCAATAATCTTTCTTCTTCATGTTCTGAAAGGTTAGCACTAATAATAACAGGATATATCTTTTTCTCATCAAGATAAGCATATTTCAAAGTGTCCGACAATTGTTTCAATTGAAACACAGGACCACCTTTAGGTGGAGGAGGACCTCCTAGAGTTTCAATAGGCAAATTGTGTTTAAGCAGAGGACATTGTTCAAAGAAAATCTTATCTATTTCATTTCTTTCATGCATATGTAAATCATTTCCATGGTCTAGCAGATATTGTTCTAGAGGATCAGTAGGAGGCACAGCAATAGAAGCAAGACCAATTATTTCATCCTTACTAGGCAATTCATTTTTATGAGGTTGTCTACTAAACTTGCAAAAATTAAACTCATGAGACTCATCACCAAAGCTAACACCGACAGTTTGTTTCTTACAATCTATTTTAGCATTAACGGTGTTCAAGAAAGGTCTGTCAAAGATAATGGGACAAAAGTCATCTTGTGGGGAACCAAGAACAAGAAAATCAGTAGGATATTTTATCTTCCCACACAAGACTTCAACATCTCTAACAATCCCAAGTGGTGTGATGGTGTCTCTATTAGCAAGTTTAATAGTAGCATCTATTTCTTCTATTTCAGCGGGTGCTATGTCATTCATAATTTCTTGATATAAGGTAAAGGGAATAGCACTCGCGCTAGCGCCTATGTCACATAAACCATGATAACAGTGATCTCCTATTTTAACTGAGACAACAGGCATGCCAACAATGGGTCTATGTTTATCCTCTTTATCAGGTTTGGTAATTCTAGTAGCTTCATTACAGAAGTAAATAACATGCCCATCTATATTCTTCGAGGAGATCCTTAACCATAGCAACACTAGGTTCTACTTTGATTTGTTCATCAGGTTTAGGTGTTCTAATATAACTTTTGTTGACCACAGTTGAAACTTTAGAATGTTCCTTTATCCTAACAGGGAAAGGTCGTTTCTCAATATAAGAACTAGGAACAATTGGATCAACATTATAAATAATAGTTTCCTCTTTAGCTGGTACTCGTTCTTTAATTTCTTCTTTAATAGGTGGGTAATATTTAAACCACTTCTCCTTAGGGAGATCATGTAACGTCCCAAATTTTCAATTTGGAATGTTATGCATTAGATCATCATTGCATATCATATTTTTTTGCATTTTGGTTGATCCTAGAAATTCTACGCAACTCAAGGACCTACGGAGAGAGTTGGGGATTTCGTTATTTTCATATTTGAGTTTTTCTCAAATTATGAAAAGAGGATCATTTGATTTTAATTTTATTTCTCTGAAATATTACTTTTATTAGAAATAAAAGAGAGAGGATAAAATGACTTCCTCAAAATAAAAAATATCAGAGATTAAATATTAAAATCAAATAAGATTTTTATTCCGAGTTTTATTGCTATTTTATTTGAATTAGGAAAATATGCATTTTTCAAAATTGCATTTTAGGCCCAAATAAATGTTCATCCTCTCCGGCTTATTTTTAGAGGACGGGGAAAATTTATTTCGGGATTTTTGGAGTCTGTTTAGTATTTCTTTTCTTTCTTTTTCTGCACGTCTGAATTGTTTAAAAAGAAGTCAAACCGACTTAGGGCCGTATTCGGCCAGGACTTCTCGGGCCGGCCTCTTTAAAAGCCGCCTCCCCGCAGCCCGTTAGCCCCGCCAGCCCCCGAACCCTAACCCTAAGCCGCCGCCGCCACCGCCGCTGCTGCCGCGACGCCGCCGCCCCACACCGCCGACCCGCGCCGCCGCACCGGAGCCCTCCGCCGCCGCCGGACCCAAGGTAGCCGCCTCGGTTTTTCGTGAGAAAATCCATTTGGTTTTTTCGAAACCCTAGATCTGTTTTTTTATTAGATCCGGTTCGGTTTTATTTTTTTCGGTTTAGTTATTTAGCGGACGTTCGTCCGTACGTTCATTTTTACGAACGGTTTTCGCCGTTTAGCCACAGACAGCGAATGCTCGTTCGTTAGCCTGTTCGTCAGTTTTTCTTTTTCTCGGATTTTCCGCGATTATTTTCGATCGCGGTTTATGATCCGATTTTCGTTCTAGTATAACTTTTCGCTCGCTTATCGGAATCAGACGATTCAAGCACCTAGAGTTTTGTCTCGAAACCCTCTTTCTTTTTAACCAACTTAAACAAGTTTTTGCTACTGTAAATTTGACTTTAGTCCAGATTAGTAAACGAAGCTTGTTTCTTTCGCCGTTCGAGTTTTGTTGCTTCGTTTGATTTGATTCTTTTTCCAACCCGGAGTTCTTAAGTTGAACTTTCTGGTTAGATCTCTTATTTGAGTTTTACCCGTGCCCTTGCTTGATTGCTTATTGTATGCTTGTTTGTTTGTGATAGAGTACCCGGAGTGCGAAGCGTGCCACTACGAGTCTCTAGGTTTCGCGGATCATCAGCAAGGCAAGTAACACTTTGATCATACCTCTTACTACCCAGTTTTATTGCATTAGATCAATCCTCAAACAATTGCATGGTTAGGATCTGAATTAAATTGTGGGATTGGGAAGTAGATGAGGTAGAACCTATTCACCTATTTATTATCAAACCCTGGGAGTTACTTCTACGCTATGCTTATATTGCTATGCTACGCTCGTAGACGTGGATTGGGTTTGAGTGTATTTCATGACAGAGGTGAGATTATTAATTAATGGTTAACTTAAGGTGCAAACTTTAATACACATCTGGGTGGATTGAGGCACCTGGGTATTCGAGTGATTGCCTGTATTTTTGGAAATCCCGGGGTACCGTGTGATTCTCTTATGGACCGCCACCCAGGCTCAAAGGGATCATAAGATTATTCATATTGGAAACTTCCATGTGCAGCCACAAGCTATTATGGCCTCTATCATAGTTGATTAAGTTGTGTGAACTCTTACAGTGGTAGGCTAGCAGATGTAGGGGATGTAGGTGTACCGGTCTACCCATCGTAAGGTGCTAACGCTTCTGAAAGACTGTGTCTCGGTCATCCGTTTCTCAAACACTATGTAGTGCGAGAAATCCAACGGAGGAGATCGAGTCTTGTGGGGAAAAGTGCACAAACCTCTGTAGAGTGTACAAACTAATCATGGTTAGCCGTGTCCCCGGTTATGGACAATTTGAGTATCTAATTCTTGGATTATCATGTGGATCTCATCACTACTTAATTTAATTTGATGGGTTGTTGTTAATTAATTTTAATTGGGATTGAGAGGGGGTTTACCTTCTCAATGTTTATCAACCACCATGATAGTTAAATAAAACATATTCCTTTGCAGTAGGGAAAAATTGGCTTTTCGCAAAACATATTAACCATACAGCCTCCACCAGCCATATATGCATGTAGTGATAGCATTATTTTGTTCATTATATTTTGGTGTTACATTGCCAGCACATTCCATGTGCTGACCCATTTTCGGGTTGCAACATATCATGTTGCAGACTTTTCAGACGACGAGTAAGGAGCCTTAGGTCGTGGTCTTTCACTCAATGATGCCGTTGGAGTTGATGGACTCACTTTATCTTCCAAGCCTTCCGTTGTTATCGTATTAGATGGCCTTAAGCCATATTTATTGTAATAAGTTCTATTTTGAGACATTCGATATAATAAGTGTGTGATTGCTACTCTGTTATAAATCCTTCAAGTACCGTGTGTGTCAGCATTACCGATCCAGGGATGACACTTATGCACAGAGATCAGACTGTTTGAGGTCTGGTCCCTACAAAGATGGTATCAGAGCACACACTGACTGTAGGACACGGCCACTAAGCTAAAGCCCTAGATCACTACTCTCTTCTCATTTCTAACTCCTCTCCATTTTCTACTCTTTAGGATGGCGGATGCAAGGATCAAGTTCATGCAACCGGATGAAGACACCCCTTTTGGACGCTACTTGAAGGAAGTTACTAGGTACCTGAACATTGGAATACCAAGCTTCACCGGGACCTACAATGCCACTTTACCAGAAGAGGAGCGCTGGATGATTCGAGTTCAAGTTCCAGGAAGGACATTCGCGCCAGTCACTGAGCCCATAGAGTTTTATTTTGATGCACCCACCTGGAGTCTAGGAAAGAGTATGGCAGCTCACATTACCATGGGATGCATTGGAGAAGTCTACCACAATGATCTCAAGGACACTATCTACCAGATTTGTGGGCGCCGAGATGAGCAATGGGAGATGATCAGCACCAGGAAGGATAGATCGATTGCCTCTTTCATCCAGGTGTTGAACCAGCACATTCGTCGCCAGGAGAACCAGATTTGCGCAGGCATGTTGGATTTGAAGAAAACAATGACAAGAATTACGGAACTGGAGGAAGAATTCAAGGCTACACGCGAAGATTATGAGGAAATCATCGTACTAGTGGAGAAGAATGACGACCTGACCAGGAAGCTAGGAGTTTTCATGGGAGACCCTGCGCCAGGAGGAGAAGATGACAGTTCCACTTGTCTGGAGAACTACATCATCATCGACGACACCGACTCGGACCCTGATGATAGCGATGATGATTATGTTGATGAAGCTGGAGCAGATATCATGGAGTCTTCGACCGATCAATTTTTCTAGTAGACCACCAAATCAGTAGTAGTATTCCACCATGTATATAGCATAGTCCAAGCACTTTTGTAACGATAGTTCTAGACCGATTGTATGCTTTGTTTGATTGATTGAGTGATACATATACTAGTCCAGAATCAGAACCGGGGGAACAACAACCCACCACCACCACCACCAGATGATCACTTAGCCTGTTTTCTTAGGCTGAATCCGCCGGTGTTCTCCAGTAGCATCGAGCCGATTGTTGCAGATGATTGGCTTCGCAAGATTGAAAGGGAATTGACCACTGCAGGATGCACAGATGCGGAGAGAGTGCGTTTTGCCGCACATCAGCTTGATGGACCCGCAGCATCTTGGTGGGAGAATTTCATAGTCACTTACCCTATTGACATTGTGACATGGGACCAGTTTCAGCAGGCTTTTCGCACTGCCCATGTTTCAGCAGGAGCTATGGCCATGAAGAAGCGCGAGTTTCGCAACTTACGCCAAGGAGGGCGCACTGTTGGCCAATATGTGGATGAGTTCAGTAAGTTAGCACGTTACGCCCCAGATGACGTTGCTACAGATGCTGCTAAGAAGGAGAAGTTTTTGGAGGGACTGAATGATGAGCTGAGGATGCAGTTGATGGTGGCAAATTTCAATATCTATCAGGAATTGCTGGATAGAGCTCTTATGCTCGAAGCGAAGCATCAGCAGGTTGACAACCGCAAGAGGAAGTATGGACAGGGGAAGTATAATTATGGAGCCCAGCAGAGACCCCGTTACACCCCGAACTCGGGAGGACTTGTTCATAACCATGGAGGTCACACTCATAATGGAGGAAGTTCGCACAACCATAGTGGCCACAAAAATGGTAATGGTAATGGAGGAAGTAGCGGGCAGACCCGTTCCAACTCGGCAACACCCGCTAAGGAGGATCTAAACCACCTTACTTGCTACAAGTGCCAGAAGACCGGACGTTACACCAATGAATGTCCTAAAGCTAAGAATGGAAATGGCAATGGAAGCTCTAGGAAGAAGCCCAGCCCTTTCAACAGGGGACAAGTGAACCACGTTAACGTGGAGGAGGTTGAAGCTCAGCCAGATGCAGTAAGAGGTAAGTTTTTGGTCAAGTCATTTACTGCAGTCGTACTTTTCGATACTGGTGCATCGCATTCATACATATCAAGGGGATTTGTGGATAAGTATAAGTTGCCCACTAGAGTTCTTAAGACACCCATGCTAGTAACCGCACCCGGAGCAGAGTATATGGCAAGCCATGGATGTTTTCAGATGCCATTAGCCATAGGTAGGCATGTTTTCCCTTCCGATCTGATAATATTGGATTCGCAAGGTTTGCATGTGATTCTGGGTATGGATTGGTTGTCGATGTATGGAGGAAACATCGATTGCGCCAGTAAGATGATTTTACTCACCACCCCAGATGGAAGAAGGATCAAGTATGTATCCCGGCATGTGCCGAATAGGACTCAAGTAAATTCCTTATCAGGAGTTGTACAGGAGGAAGTACCGGTGGTGAAGGAATTTACGGATGTATTTCCAGAAGAGTTGCCAGGCATGCCACCAGACCGAGACATTGAGTTTTTTATTGAGCTTTTGCCAGGCACCGGGCCAATATCTAAGAGACCGTACAGAATGCCTACAAAGGATTTAGAGGAGATTAAGAAGCAGATTAAGGAGTTACTGGATAAGGGCTATATTCGCCCAAGTTCATCACCTTGGGGATCACTAGAACTTCTAATGGAGAAGAAGGATGGATCATTAAGGATGGTTGTTGATTATCGAGGACTGGATGAAGTGACGATCAACAATAAGTACCCACTGCCGATGATCAATGATTTGTTTAACCAGTTGCAAGGAGCTAAAGTGTTTTACAAGATCGATTTGCGATCATGGTATCACCAGTTGAAGATTCGAGAGAAGGACATACCTAAGATAGCTTTTACCACAAGGTATGGGCTGTATGAGTATACCGTTATGTCATTTGGTCTGACTAACGCACCTGCCTATTTTATGAACATGATGAACAAAGTGTTTATGAAGTTTTTGGATAAGTTCGTCGTAGTGTTCATTGATGATATTCTGGTTTACTCAAAGAATGAAGAAGAACATAAAGAACATTTGCGTTTGGTACTTGGTAAGCTCAGGGAACACCAGTTATACGCCAAGTTCAGCAAGTGTGAGTTTTGGCTGAAGGAAGTTGGATTTCTTGGACATGTTATATCCGGAGAAGGAATAGCAGTACACTCCACCAAAGTTGTCACAGTGACAAACTGGCAATCACCCACGACAGTTGGAGAGATCCGGAGTTTTCTTGGACTCACAGGATACTACCGTAGGTTCATTGAGAATTTCTCAAAGATTGCAAAACCTATGACGGAATTTTTGAAGAAGGACACCAAATTCAATTGGACTGAGTAATGTGAGGCCAGTTTTCAGGAGTTGAAGAGACGCTTGGTTACACCACCAGCGTTAATTCTGCCAGATCAACGCAAGGATTATGAAGTGTATTGCGACGCTTCTCGTCGAGGACTTAGAGCCGTGCTTATGCAGGAGGGAAGAGTTGTTTCATATGCCTCATGACAGCTTAAACCCCATGAGTTAAACTATGCTACGCATGATTTGGAGTTAGCGGTCGTAGTGCATGCATTGAAGACATGGAGACATTTTCTCATCGGAAACCATTGTGAGGTATACACGGATCACAAGAGTTTGAAGTATATCTTCACACAGAAGGAGTTAAATCTCACGCAGAGGAGATGGTTAGAACTCATCAAGGATTATGATATGAGATTGCATTATCATCCAGGAAAAGCTAACGTAGTAGCCGATGCGTTGAGCCGCAAGAGTCATGTAAATACTCTCATGACCGGAGAATTACCCAAGGAGTTAGCAGAAGACCTTCTCGAGCTATGTTTGGAGATAGTTCCAAGAGGCTATGTAGCAGCATTGGAGATTCACTCTACGTTGATGGATAAGATCAGAGAAGCTCAGAAGACGGATAAGGAGATTGCCAAGATAAAGGAAAGAATGGGTAAAGGAAAAGCCAAGGGATTTCGTGAGGATAAGCACGATACTTTATGGTTCGAGGACCGCGTATATATGCCAAATGATCAGGAGATCAGAAAGTTGATTCTGCAAGAGGCCCATGATTCGCCATGTTCGATTCACCCAGGAAATACCAAGATGTATCTGGATTTGAAGGACAGTTTCTGGTGGACCGGTATGAAGAAGGATATTGCGGAGTATGTAGCAGTTTGTGATGTATGTCAGAGAGTGAAGGCAGAACATCAGAAGCCAACGGGATTTCTACAACCATTGCCTATACCCGAATGGAAGTGGGATAAACTAGGCATGGATTTTATCACGGGATTGCCTAGAACTCGTTCCGGCTATGACTCGATATGGGTTGTAGTCGATCGTTTGACAAAAGTAGCTCATTTCATCCCAGTGAAAACCACTTACACCAGTGCTAAGTTGGCAAAGATATATATGACCAGGATGGTATGTCTGCATGGAGTTCCGAGGACCATTGTATCAGATAGAGGAACCCAGTTTACCTCAAAGTTTTGGAATCAGTTGCATGAAACTTTGGGAACCAGGCTAGAGTTTAGTACATCCTTTCACCCGCAGACAGATGGACAGACTGAGAGAGTCAATCAGATTCTAGAGGACATGCTAAGAGCTTGTGCACTAGACTATGGATCTAGTTGGGACAATAATTTGCCTTATGCGGAGTTCTCTTATAACAACAGTTATCAAGCCAGTTTGAAGATGGCCACTTTCGAAGCACTGCACGGAAGGAGGTGCAGAACACGTTGTTGTGGGACGAAGTTGGAGACTGTCAACTGTTTGGACCAGATTTGATTAAAGAGTCTGAAGAGAAGGTTAAGCTGATTCGCGATAGGCTCAAGGTAGCCCAGTCCAGGCAGAAGAGTTATGCGGATTCCAAACGCAAGGAGACAATATACGAAGTCGGAGACAGAGTGTATCTTCGAGTATCACCACTTCGAGGAGTGAAGCACTTTGGAGTTAAGGGAGAGTTAGTGCCATGTTTTGTGGGACCATACAGAGTTTTGGAACGTATGGGAGAAGTGTCTTACAAGTTGGAATTACCCGAAGGATTTTCCAGAGTTCACGATGTGTTCCACGTTTCTCAATTAAAGAAGTGCCACGCGGAGATGGCTGATAGTCCTCTGAGAGATACAGTGCCGCTTGAAGCGATACGGTTGGATAGTGATTTGACATATGAGGAGAAACTAGTCAAGATACTCGAGTTTGCCAACCGAGTTACGCGCAACAAGGGTTATCAAGTTTTGCAAGGTTCGGTGGAGTCACCATACCGAGGATAAAGCCATTTGGGAACGAGAGGAAGACTTACGGAAGGATCACTCTCACCTATTTTCTAGCTAACCCGAATCTCGAGGGCGAGATTCACCTTAATGGGGGTAGGTTTGTAACGTCCCAAATTTTCAATTTGGAATGTTATGCATTAGATCATCATTGCATATCATATTTTATTGCATTTTGGTTGATCCTAGAAATTCTACGCAACTCCAGGACCTACAGAGAGAGTTGGGGATTTCGTTATTTTCATATTTGAGTTTTTCTCGAATTATTAAAAGAGGATCGTTTGATTTTAGTTATATTTCTCTAAAATATTTCTTTTATTAAAAATAAAAGAGAGAGGATAAAATGACTTCCTCAAAATAAAGAAATATCAGATATTTAATATTAAAATCAAATAAGATTTTTATTCGGAGTTTTATCGCTTACTTTTAGAGGACGGGAAAATTTATTTCGGGATTTTTGGAGTCCGTTTAGTATTTCTTTTATTTCTTTTTCTGCACGTCCGAATTGTTAAAAAGAAAGTCAAACCGACTTAGGGTCGCATTCGGCCAGGACTTCTCGGGCTGGCCTCTTTAAAAGTCGTTGCCCCGCAGCCCCTTAGCCCCGCCAGCCGCCGAACCCTAACCCTAAGCTGCCGATGCCGCTGCCGCGCCACCGACCCGCGCCGCCGCACCGGAGCCCGCCGCTGCCGCCGGACCCGAGGTAGCCGCCTCGGTTTTTCGTGAGAAAAATCCTTCGTTTTTTTTTTCGAAACCCTAGATCCGTTTTTTATTAGATCCGGTTTGGTTTTATTTTTTTCGGTTTAGTTATTTAGCAGACGTTCGTCCGTACGTTCATTCTTACGAACGGTTTTCACCGTTTAGCCACAGACAGCGAACGTTCGTTCGTTAGCCTGTCCGGCAGTTTTTCTTTTTCTCGGATTTTCCGCGATTATTTTTTATCGCGATTTCTAATCCGATTTTCGTTCTAGTATAACTTTTCGCTCGTTTATCGGAATCAGGCGATTCAAGCACCTAGAGTTTCGTCTCGAAACCCTCTTTCCGTTTAACCAACTTAAACAAGTTTTTGCTACTGTAAAATTTGACTTTAGTCCAGATTAGCAAACGGAGCTTGTTTCTTTCGCCGTTCAAGTTTTGTTGATTCTTTTGATTTGATTCTTTATGCAACCCGGAGTTCTTAAGTTGAACTTTCTGGTTAGATCTCTTATTTGAGTATTACCCGTGCCCTTACTTGATTGCTCATTGTATGCTTGTTTGTTTGCGATAGAGTACCCGAAGTGCGAAGCGTGCTACTACGAGTCTCTAGGTTTCGCGGATCATCAGCAAGGCAAGTAACACTTTGATCATACCTCTTACTACCCAGTTTTATTGCATTAGATCAATCCTCAAACAATTGCATGGTTAGGATCTGAATTAAATTATGGGATTGGGAAGTAGATGAGGTAGAACCTATTCACCTGTTTTTTATCAAACCCTGGGAGGTACTTCTACGCTATGCTTATATTGCTTTGCTACGCTCGTAGACGTGGATCGGGTTTGAGTTTATTTCATGACAGAGGTGAGATTATTAATTAATGGTTAACTTAAGGTGGAAACTTTAATACACATCTGGGTGGATTGAGGCACCTGGGTATTCGAGTGATTGCCTGTATTTTTGGAAATCCCGGGGTACCGTGTGATTCTCCTTCGGACCGCCACCCAGGCTCAAAGGGATCATAAGATTATTCATACTGGAAACTTCCGTGTGCAGCCACAAGCTATTATGGGCTCTAGCATAGTTGATTAAGTTGTGTGAACTCTTACAGTGGTAGGCTAGCAGATGTAGGGGATGTAGGTGTACCGGTCTACCCATCGTAAGGTGTTAACGCTTCTGAAAGACTGTGTAACCGAGGAGATCGAGTATTGTGGGGAAAAGTGCACAAACCTTTGCAGAGTGTACAAACTAATCATGGTTAGCCGTGTCCCCGGTTATGGAAAATTTGAGTATCTAGTTCTTAGATTATCATGTGGATCTCATCACTACTTAATTTAATTTGATGGGTTGTTGTTAATTACTTTTAATTGGGATTGAGAGGGGGTTTACCTTCTTATCAACCACCATGATAGTTAAATAAAACATATTCCTTTGCAGTAGGGAAAAATTGGCTTTTCGCAAAACATATTAACCATACAGCCTCCACCAGCCATATATGCATGTAGTGATAGCATTATTCTGTTCATTATATTTTTGTGTTACATTGCCAGCATATTCCATGTGCTGACCCGTTTTCGGGCTGCAACGTATCATGTTGCAGACTTTTCAGACGACGAGTAAGGATCCTTAGGTCGTGGTCTTTCACTCAGTGATGTTGTTGGAGTTGATGGACTCACTTTATCTTCCAAGCCTTCCGCTGTTATCGTATTAGATGGCCTTAAGCCATATTTATTGTAATAAGTTCTCTTTTGAGACATTCGATGTAATAAGTGTGTAATTGCTACTCTGTTATAAATCCTTCAAGTATTGTATGTGTCAGCATTACCAATCCAGGGATGACACTTATGCACAGAGATCAGACTGTTTGAGGTCTGGTCGCTACAGATTAACATGAGTAGAAAATGATTCACAAAAAGAGGCTACTTGCTATCTCAGAGTCAAGTCCATATTTAGTGCTAAACTTTCAAAAACATCGGTATTCATAAAAGTTTTAACACAATCATACTTAAGCTTAATACCTAACTCTTTACCTTCGTCGAGTTCCCAATCTTTTGAGTTGCGTTTAATCCTTTCCGAAAGATCCCATCGGAATTCAATAGTTTTCTTCATAAAAGAACCAGCACAAGAAGTATCAAGCATGGACCGATCATTATGAGAAAGTCGAGCATAAAAATTCTGGATGATAATTTCTCTTGAGAGCTCATGATTGGGGCATGAATATAACACTGACTTAAGCCTCCCCCAAGCTAGAGTGATACTTTCTCCTTCACGAGGTCAAAAATTATATATATTATTCCGATCACGATGAACTAGGTGCATAGGATAATTTTTTGGTGAAACTCCAATTTCAATCGTTACCAATTTCAAGATCAGATATAATCGCATAGCCTATAAAATGCCAATGCTTTTCCCCTCAAAGATAAAGGGAAACCTTCTTCTTAACTTCATCTCCGGGTAAACCTGCAAGCTTAAACAATCCACAAGTTTCTTCCACATATATCAAGTGCATATCAGGAAGTTCGGTTCTATCTCCTGCATAAGGATTAGCTAGTAGTTGTTCTATCATACCCGAAGGAATTTCATATTCAATATTTTCAGTAGGTGCATTAGGTTGAGGGGTAACTAACTGTGGTTCCAGTCGAGGTGAATATACCCCAAACAAACCCCTCAAAGGATTGTTTTCCATAGTAACAAGTGATAACAAATTTCAGCACGTAGTAATAATTTTTCCTTACCTATTTCCACTTACCAAGAGCGCTTTAGTCCCCGGCAACGGTGCCAGAAAAGAGCCTTAATGACCCAAAATTATATCGGATCAATTGTAGCCTTTTCAATAAGTAAGAGTGTCGAACCCAACGAGGAGCAGAAGGAAATGACAAGTGGTTTTCAGCAAGGTAATGTCTGCAAGTGCTGAAATTATAAGTAGCAGAGTAGTTTGATAGCAAGATAATTTGTAACGAGCAAGTAAAGATAGTAGTATCCCAATCCTTTTGAGGCAAAGGACAGGCCAAAACAGTCTCTTATAGTAAGCAAAGCATTCTTGAGGGTACACGGGAATTTCTCTAGTCACTTTCATCATGTTGATTCAATTCGTGTTCACTACTTTGATAATTTAATATGTGGGTGGACCGGTGCTTAGGTGCTCTTCTTACTTGAAAAAGCCTCCAACTTATGATTAACCCCTTACGGAATAAATTCGCAGCTACGAGAAAAGTATTAAGAATAAATTCTAACCATAGCATTAAACTTTTGGATCCAATCGGTCCCTTACGGAATAGCGCATAAAGTAGGGTTAAGCTTCTGTCACTCTCGCAACCCATCATCTAATAACTACTCCACGGTGCATTCCCTTAGGCCCAAATATGGTGAAGTGTCATCTAGTCGTTGTTCACATGACACCACTAAGGGAATCAGAACATACATACTATCAAAATATCGAACACATATCAAGTTCACATGATTACTTACAACATGAATTCTCCTGTGACCTCAAGAACAAAAGTAACTACTCAGGAATGATAATCATGCTCAAGATCAGAGGGGTATTAAATAGCATATTGGATATGAACATATAATTTTCCATCAAATAAACCATATAGTAATTAACTACAAGATGTAATCAACACTACTAGTCACCCACAAGCACTAATCTATAGTTCTGGTACGAAGATTGAACACAAGAGATGAACTAGGGTTTGAGAGGAGATGGTGTTGTTTTAGATGTTTATGGATATTACCCTCCCCAAGATGGGAGAGTTGTTGGTGATGATGATGACGATGATTTCCCCCTTCGGGAGGGAAGTTCCCCCGGCAGAATCGCTCCGCCGGAGGGCAAAAGTGCTCCTGCCCAAGTTCCACCTCGAGATGGCGGCGCTCCGTCCCGAAAGTCCTCTCCTTATTTTTTCTAGGTCAAAATGACTTATATACCAGAAGATGGGCACCAGAGGTGGGCCGAGGGGAGCACAACCCACCAGGGCGCGCATGGGCTCCCTGGCGCGCCCAGATGGGTTGTGCCCACCTGGTGGGCCCCATCTGGTACTTATTGGCTCCAATATTTCTCATATATTCCATAAAAATTTCCCGTGAAGTTTCAGCTCATTTGGAGTTGTGTAGAATAGGTGGCCTGACGTAGCTTTCCCAGGTCCAGATTTCCAGTTGCGAAATTCTCCCTCTTTGTGTGTACCTTGAAAATTATGAGAGAAAAGGCATTAGGATTACTCCAAAAAGCATTATATGGATAAAAACATCATAAATAACAGTAATTAAACATGATGCAGAATGGACGTATCAGTATTACTGTTGTTCCTAATGATAAGAATGAATTGATTCCACAAAGAATTGTTACAGGTTATAGGATGGTAATTGATTTTCGGAAATTAAAGAAAGCTACTAGAAAAGACCATTACCCTCTACCTTTTATTGATCAAATGCAAGAAAGATTATCCAAACATACACATTTTTGCTTTCAAGATGGTCATTCTGGTTCCTCTCAAATACCTGTGTCAAAAGAGGACCAAGAAAAGACCACTTTTACTTGCCATTTTGGTACTTTTGCTTATAGACGTATGCCTTTTGGTTTATGCAATGCACCTGCTACCTTTCAAAGATGTATGACTGCTATATTCTCTGAATTTTATGAAAATATTGTTGAGGTTTTCATGGATGATTTCTCCGTTTACAGAACTTCTTTTGATGATTGCTTAAGCAACCTTGATCGAGTTTTGCAGAGATGTGAAGAAAGTAATCTTGTCTTGAATTGGGAGAAGTGCCATTTTATGGTTAATGAAGGTATTGTCTTGGGGCATAAAATTTCTAAAAGAGGCACTGAAATGATAAAGCTAAGGTAGATGCTATTGAAAAGATGTCGTGTCCTAAAGATATCAAAGGTATAAGAAGTTTCCTTGGTCATGCTGGTTTCTATAGGAGGTTTATTAAAGACTTCTCTAAAATTTCTAGGCCTCTCACTAAACTCTTACAAAAGGATGTTCTTTTAGTTTTTGATGATGATTGTGTAGAAGCATTTGAAATAGTTAAGAAAGCCTTGATTTCTGCACCTATTGTTCAGACGCCTGATTGGAATTTACCCTTTGAAATTATGTGCGATACTAGTGATTATGTTGTTGGTGCTGTTCTAGGACAAAGAGTTGATAGGAAATTTAATGTTATTCATTATGCTAGTAAAACTCTAGACAGTGCCCAGAGAAATTATGCTACTACTGAAAAAGAATTTCTAGCAGTTGTTTTTGCTTGTGATAAGTTCAGATCTTATATTGTTGATTCCAAAGTAACTATTCACATTGATCATGCTGCTATTAAATATCTTATGGAAAATAAAGATGCTAAGCCTAGACTTATTAAATGGGTTCTCTTGCTACAAGAATTTGATTTGCATATTATTGCTAGAAAGGGAGTTGAGAACCCCGTTGCAGAAAACTTGTCTAGGTTAGAAAATGTTCTTGATGACCCACTGCCTATTGATGGTAGCTTTCCTAGTGAGCAATTAGTTGTCACAAATGCTTCTCGTAATACTCCATGGTATGTTGATTATGCTAATTATGCTAATTTCATTGTTGCTAAATTTATACCACCTACTTTCACATACCAGCAAAAGAAAATGTGTTTCTACGATTTAAGACATTACTTTTGGGATGACCACACCTTTATAAAGAAGGAGTAGATGGTGTTATTAGACGTTGTGTACCTGAGCATGAACAGGAAAAGATCCTACGCAAGTGCCACTCCGAAGCTTACGGAGGACACCATGCTGGAGATAGAACTGCACACAAGGTATTACAATCCAGTTTTTATTGGCTACTTTCTTCAAGGATGCTCGTAAGTTTGTCTTGTCTTGTGATGAATGTCAAAGAGTTGGTAATAATAGTAGACGTCAGGAAATGCCTATTAATTATTCACTTGTTATTGAACCATTTGATGTTTGGGGCTTTGATTATATGGGACCTTTTCCTTCCTCTAATGGGTATACACATATTTTAGTTGCTATCGATTATGTTACTAAGTGGGTAGAAGCTATTCCAACTAGTAGTGTTGACCATAACACTTCTATTAATATGCTTAAAGAAGTCATTTTTCCGAGGTTTGGAGTCCCTAGATATTTAATGGCTGATGGTGGTTCACATTTTATTCATGGTGCTTTCCGTAAAATGCTTGCTAAGTATGATGTTAACCATAGAATTGCATCTCCATATCACCCTCAGTCTAGTGGTCAAGTAGAATTGAGCAATAGAGAGATTAAATTGATTTTGCAAAAGACTGTTAATAGATCTAAAAAGAATTGGTCTAAGAAACCTGATGATGCATTATGGGCTTATAGAACTGCTTATAAGAATCCTATGGGTATGTCTCCGTATAAAATGGTTAATGGAAAAGCATGTGACTTACCTCTCGAACTAGAACATAAAGCTTATTGGGCTATCAAAGAGCTCAACTATGATTTCAAACTTGCTGGTGAGAAGAGGTTATTTTACATTAGCTCGCTTGATGAATGGAGAACCCAAGCCTACGAGAATGCCAAGTTGTTTAAAGAAAAGGTTAAAAGATGGCGTAACAAGAGGATACAAAAGCGTGAGTTTAATGTAGGCGATCATGTTTTGCTATACAACTCTCGCTTAAGAATTTTTGCAGGGAAGCTTCTTTCTAAATGGGAAGGTCCTTACATTATCGAGGAGGTATATCGTTCCGGTGCCATCAAAATCAACAACGCCGAAGGCACAAATCCGAAGGTGGTAAACGGTCAAAGAATCAAACATTATATCTCAGGTAATCCTATAAATGTTTAGACCAATGTAATTGACACCGTAACACCAGATGAGTACATAAGGGACACTTTCCAGAACGTTTCAGACTCCGAAAAGGAATAGGTATGTGGTACGGTAAGTAAACCGACTCCAAAACATTTCCAACAACAATTTTCCTTCGTTTTGGAATATTTAAAAAATTAGGAAAATTACAAGTAGTCTGAAAGAGACATGAGGAGACCACAAAGGTGGAGGGCGCACCCACCTACCTTCTGGCCACCTCGTGTGCCCTTCGAACTCCATTTTCTTGCACAATACTTCTTTTGGTCGATAAAAAATCATTATATAATCTCCCAACGGTTTTGACCACCGCACCACGACAATATCTCCTCTTTTTATTTTGAGCTATTTCTGCAGCAGATTTAGAGCAAGATGTCTTCGCAAGAGTTAGTCAAGGAGAGTCGTGTATCTCACCCCGACACCGGGCCCAAGAGCATACAGCGAACCTGACCACTTCGGGCAATCAACGGAGGAAGAGATGGAGACTGACTTGAAAAGGGTGGATGCCATGGAGGAGGATAAAGAATTTACCTCTCGTCTTCAAACTAGATTCATGCTGGAGGAACTTCAGAGCAAAGCAATACGAAATTCGGTCATCCCTCCCAATGCTAAATTTCTCTCTTATGAAAATATGAAAAAGGGTGTTGCTTTTTCCCCCGCAGCTTTGAAACATCCATGGGTGAATGGACTGTCATGGGTAAACTCCGCAAGGAGGTAATGGATCTTAAACAGCAAAATAATAGGCTTGAGGAGGGGAATTGCATCCTAAGGAGCATCATTGCCAAGAATATCACATCACCACCTCCTAAGAAAGAGACATAAATACATGGGTATGGGCACTCCCATTAGCAACTGCCAAGCTTGGGGGAGGTGCCCCGGTATCGTGTCACCATCACACCTTTACCTTTATCGTTTTTCTTAGCTCGACCCTTTTGGTTATATCTTGATCTAGTAGAATAAATATTTAGTATGATATAGCTTTGAGTTTTTCTTTATGTTCCCTCTATGTAATCGAGTATGTGAGTTATATATAATAAAGAGTAGTTTTGAGTTGAGGGCTTTGCCTTCTTGCTATGATCTTGAGGGAATAAATAAATAAAAGACAATAAAAAGAAATAAAAAGATCATATATTGATCTTATGGAGAGTAATGACTGCACATATAAAGAGTATGATGAATAAAAGTTGTTGAGAGTTGACAAACGTAGTTTTGGTCATTGTTGCAATTAATAGGAAGTAATAAAGAAAGAGAGGCTTCACATTAAATATACTATCTTGGACATCTTTTGTTATTGTGATCACTCACTAAAATATGACATACCAAAAGGTTGATGTTGGACAAGCAAGACAACATAATGGGTTATGTTTTCTTATATCCGAATAGAAGTTATATTGTCATGGATCCTCCAACATGTTGAGCTTGCCTTTCCCTCTCATGCTAGCCAAATTCTTTGCACCAAGTAGAGATACTACTTGTGCCTCCAAACATCCCTTAAAATAGTTTTGCCATGAGAGTCCACCATACTTACCTATGGATTGAGTAAGATCCTTCAAGTAAGTTGTCATTGGTGCAAGCAATAAAAACTGCTCTTTAAATATGTATGATCTATTAGTGTAAAATAAGCTTTATACGAACTTGTGATATGGAAGAAATAAAAGCGACAGACTGCATAATAAAGTTCTTTATCACAAGCGGCAGTATAAAGTGACGTTCTTTTGCATTAAGATTTTGTGCATCAAACCATAAAAGCGCATAACAACCTCTGCTTCTGTGTGTGAAGGGCCTCTCTTTCACATTTTATCTTCTACCTTTATACAAGAGTCATGGTGATCTTCACCCTTCCTTTTTACACCTTTTCTTTTGGCAAGCACTAGGTGTTGGAGTGATTTGGATAAATGTATCCACTCGGACATAGGTTATCATAAAGCATTATTGTTGACATTACCCTTGAGGTAAAAGGTTGGGAGGCGAAACTATAAGCCCCTATCTTTCTCTGTGTCCGATTGAAACTTTGTACCCATTAGTATCACGTGAGTGTTAGCAATTGTGAAAGATTAAATGATAGTTGAGTATGTGGACTTGCTGAAAAGCTCTTATATTGACTCTTTCTGATGTTATACTAAGTTGCAATTGCTTCAATGACTGAGATCATAGTTTGTTAGATTTCAATGAAGTTTCAGATTCATAATTTACCTTATGAATGAGTTGTTACTTTAGCATAATAAATTATATGACACTATATGTTGTTGTTCTAAAGATGATCATGATGCCCTCATGTCCGTATTTTATTTTATCGACACCTCTATCTCTAAAAATGTGGACATATTTTTCGATTTCGACTTCCGCTCGAGGACAAGTGAGATCTAAGCTTGGGGGAGTTGATATGTCCATTTTGCATCATGCTTTTATATTGATATTTATTGCATTATGGGCTATTATTACACTTTATATCACAATACTTATGCTTTTTCTCTCTTATTTTATAAGGTTTACATGAAGAGGGAGAATGCCTGCAGCTGGAGTTCTGGACTGGAAAAGGAGCAAATATTAGAGACCTATTCTGCACAACTCCAAAAGTCCTAAACTTCACAGAGAATTGTTTTGGAATATATAAAAAATATTGGGTGAAGAAAGCACCAGAGGGGGCCACCAGCCATCCACAAGGGTGGGGGACGCGCCCTACCCCCTGGGCGCGCCCCCTACCTTGTGGGCCACCTGGCAGGCCCCCGATGCCCATCTTCTGCTATATGGTGTGTTTTGACCTGTAAAAAATTAGAAGGAAGCTTTCGGGATGAAGCGTCACTGGCTCGAGGTGCAACTTGGGCAAAACCATTCTAGGGCTTCGGCGGAGCTGTTCTGCCGGGGAAACTTCCCTCTGGGAGGGCAAAATCGAAGCCATCGTCATCACCAACGATCCTCTCGTCGAGAGGGGGTCAATCTCCATCAACATCTTCACCAGCACCATCTCCTCTCAAACCCTAGTTCATCTCTTGTATCCAATCTTTGTCTCAAAACCTCAGATTGGTACATGTGGGTTGCTAGTAGTGTCGATTACTCCTTGTAAACGATGCTAGTTGGTTTATTCGGTGGAAGATCATATGTTTAGATCCTTAATGATAATTAATAATCCTCTGATTATGAACATGAATATGCTTTGTGAGTAGTTACATTTGTCCCCGAGGACATGGGAGAAGTCTTGTTATAAGTAATCATGTGAATTTGGTACTCATTCGATATTTTGATGAGATGTATGTTGTCTTTCCTCTAATGGTGTTATGTAAACATCGACTACATGACACTTCACCATGATTTGGGCCTAGGGGAAGGCATTGGCAAGTAATAAGTAGATGATGGGTTGCTAGAGTGACAGAAGCTTAAACCCTAGTTTATGCGTTGCTTTGTAAGGGGCTGATTTGGATCCATATGTTTCATGCTATGGTTAGATTTATATTAATTCTCCTTTCGTAGTTGCGGATTCTTGCAATAGGGGTTAATCATAAGTGGGAGGTTTTTTCAAGGAAGGGAAGCACCCAACCACTGGTCCACCCACATATCAAATTATCAAAGTAAAGAACGTGAATCATATGAGCATGATGAAAACTAGCTTGACAGTAATTCCCATGTGTCCTCGAGAGCGCTTTGCTTTATATAAGAGTTCGTTCGGGCTTGTCCTTTTCTACAAAAAGTATTGGGCCACCTTGCTGCACCTTGTTTACTATTGTTATTTGTTACTCGTTACGAATTATCTTATCACACAACTATCTGTTACCAATAATTCCAGTGCTTGCAGAGAATACCTTGGTGAAAACCGCTTGTCATTTCCTTCTGCTCCTCGTTGGTTTCGACACTCTTACTTATCAAAAGGACTACGATAGATCCCCTATACTTATGGGTCATCACATCGCGAGCCCCGACCTTCGGGCCGGTGAGTTCTCCACCGCGCTATCATCATCGGCGCCGCCTCCATCACCACCATGGTCGACGCCACCATCATCGCCATCACAGCCAGCGCCACCACCTCCATCACCTCCATGCCTTCTCCCTTCACCGGCTCGATGTCATTTTGTAACATACCTTCTCCTCTATGTGTACCATTAACATGTTTGAGTAGTTGTGCTTGCTCTTAGGGATAGGGATGAACTCTTTATGATTAGAATTATTTACTTCCTTGTGGTCAAAAATCTTTTTACTTCATGTTTGAGTTAGTATCCTTCAGGAATGTAGAGAGGAGGCCTCAATCGCATTATCACTATGGTTGGCCGTGAAGTTGCTATTATTATTGTAGAGGGACCGATGCCATAGGATAATAGATAATTATGTTGGGAGTTCGCGCCTTTGCAATTGATAGGGGAGTAACAGGTTAACTCACATCTGTTTGTGTTCATGGGTAAACCCTTAATCATTGTAGTGAGAACCTGCATGGGAAACTTCGGTAGTGGAGTATGTGGCATGAAGTATTCCCATGAGTAGAACATGTTATGTACCAGGACCGCCCAGTTATGCATATGAAGAGTAGATTACATATATGATAGAGAGCATTTGCGACGCACTTGTTGCGAAGGTAATATTTGTAGAGATGACTTCGGAACTCTCGATAACACTTTGTTGCTCAAGCACCTTCTCTACTAACTTAATATATTTCTCTTTCCTGTTTTTACCATATTTTTCATAGTGTAGTAAGGGCTTCTCCAATGTTGACAACGCATCCGTCCGCGGAGATGGATGTGGGAGCTGGCCATCCAAAGCTATCCGCATACATTTCAAGCCGGATTGCGACTAACCAGAAGAATTAGATGAAAAATGGAAGATTTTCATATAAATAGGACAAAAACATTTACATTTCGGACATATTTTATCTAAACTATACTGACTAGGCTAAAACTAGTCTAACACTGACCGCGGTGAATCACCGCTCCCACGACATGTCTTCCCTATGTCGGGCAGCCCTCTCATCGTACCTACCTCTTAAAAGTGCAACTAATCCCCGGGTGGTTTTGGTAATTCATAACAACATATAGCTCATTGAACTAATATCCATTCAAGATAAATATTTTAGGTTGTTCAATGATTAGCATGGCATGGACTTGAGATGTGGACCCCTTGATACGTCTCCAACGTATCTATAATTTTTTATTGTTCCATGCTATTATATTATCTGTTTTGGATGTTTAATGGGCTTTATTATACACTTTTATATTATTTTTGGGACGAACCTATTAACCGAAGCCCAATGCAAATTGTTGTTTTTTTGCCTATTTCAGTGTTCCGCGGAAAAGGAATATCAAACGGAATGAAACCTTCCGGAGAGTTATTTTTGGAACAAACGTGATCCAGGAGACTTGGAGTGGATGTCAAGAAAGAAGCAAGGAGGCCACGAGGCAGGGAGGCACGCCTGCCCCCCTAGGCGCGCCCCCACCCTCATGGGCCCCTCGCAGCTCCACCGACCTACTTCTTCCTCCTATATATACCCATATACCCCGAAAACTTCTAGGAGCACCACGAAACCCTATTCCCACCGCCGCAACCTTCTGTACCCGTGAGATCCCATCTTGGGGCCTTTCCTAGCGCTCCGCCGGAGGGGGACTCGATCACGGAGGGCTTCTACATCAACACCATAGCCTCTCCGATGATGTGTGAGTAGTTTACCACAGACCTTCGGGTCCATATTTGTTAGCTAGATGGCTTCTTCTCTCTCTTTGGATCTCAATACAAAGTGCTCCTTGATTCTCTTGGAGGTCTATTCGATGTAATTCTTTTTGCGGTGTGTTTGTCGAGATCCGATGAATTGTGGGTTTATGATCAAGATTATCTATGAACAATATTTGGTTCTTCTCTGAATTCTTATATGTATGATTTGTTATCTTTGCAAGTCTCTTCGAATTATCAGTTTGGTTTGGCCTACTAGATTGATCTTTCTTGCAATGGGAGAAATGCTTAGCTTTGGGTTCAATCTTGCGGTGTCCTTTCCCAGTGACAGCAGGGGTAGCAAGGCATGTATTGTATTGTTGCCATCGAGGATAAAAAGATGGGGTTTATATCATATTGCTTGAGTTTGTCCCTCTACATCATGTCATCTTGCCTAATGCGTTACTCTCTTCTTATGAACTTAATACTCTAGATGCATGCTGGATAGCGGTCGATGTGTGGAGTAACAGTAGTAGATGCAGAATTGTTTCAGTCTACTTGTCGCGGACGTGATGCCTATATACATGATCATGCCTAGATATTCTCATAATTATGCACTTTTCTATCAATTGCTCGACAGTAATTTGTTCACCCACCGTAATACTTATGCTATCTTGAGAGAAGCCACTAGTGAAACCTATGGCCCCCGGGTCTCTTCTCCATCATATAAGTTTCCAATCTATTTTTACTTTCCAATCTTTACTTTCAATCTATATCATAAAAATACCAAAAATATTTATCTTATTATCTCTATCAGATCTCACTTTTGCAAGTGGCCGTGAAGGGATTGACAACCCCTTTATCACGTTGGTTGCAAGGTTCTTATTTGTTTGTGTAGGTACGAGGCGACTTGTGTGTAGTCTCCTACTGGATTGATACCTTTGTTCTCAAAAACTGAGGGAAATACTTACGCTGCTTTGTTGTATCACCCTTTCCTCTTCAAGGGAAAAACCAACGCAAGCTCGAGAGGTAGCAAGAAGGATTTCTGGCGCCGTTGCCGGGGAGGCTTACACCAAGTCAAGTCAAGATTCAATCTCCTGTCAACATGCGATTTTTGGCGCCGTTGTCGGGGAGATCTACGCCAAGTCAAGTCAAGTCAAGACATACCAAGTAACCATCACAAACTCTTATCCCTCGCATTACATTATTTTCCATTTGCCTCTCGTTTTCCTCTCCCCCACTTCACCTTTGCCTTTTCTTTGCCATTCTTCTGTTCGTCCTTTTGTTTGCTCGTGTTGCCATGTGCCTTTTATATGCTTGCATCTTCGCTTGCTAAAAATCTATTGATATGGATCCACTTAAAGCGTTCTACTTGGATCATCTTCGGTCCTTATGCGCTCGTGCTGAAACCCCAACTAGCCTAGTTGATGGGAAATCTTTAGATGAGCATGCTCATTTTGTGCGTCACCGTTTGTCTGAAAAAGGGAGACTCTTATGGGATAAAATAAACAGATTGCTATTTTATCCTTGGAATATTTGTGAAATTTGTGATTTTACTTGTTGCTCTAAGGACCCTAAAAACACCTTCTCTACCTATGTGAGTCTAAGGATAATGAAATCTTATCTTCTTATGCAAAGGGTGTTTATAGTTACTATTATATCAAACAAATTGAAGAATTTTTTTCTTTTAAGGGTGCTTATGAATTTGCTTCTTTAATTCAAAAGTATGATATTACTCTCTACAAATCTGAAAATTTTGACATACTTAAATATTGCTATGAGAACTATGCTCATAATGTCTATGTCGAAGAATTTATTGAAAGAATGACCGTTGCTTCTGAAGAAAATAATGATATGCATGAATCCATAGACAATTATGATTCCCATGATTTGATTGAAATATCCCTTGATGAACATGATGCTTGCTATTCTCGTGGCCATGATGCCAATAATTATGAAGATGAATTTGCTATAGCTCCTTATGTTAAACATGAGATTGTTGCTATTGCACCCATACTTGATAGTTCCTTTGATGAAAAGCATGATTGCAATGATGTTATTATAAATTCTCTTAATGCCAATAGTGTTGATAATATTCAAAACCCTAAGCTTGGGGATGCTAGTTTTTCTATGTCTACAATTTGTTGCAATGATCATGATTGGGGTGATTCTTCTTATGGTCTTAAAAATTTATTTAAGCCCCATGATGAATATGAGATAGATAATAGTGTTTGCAATATTATTGAAAGTGGGTTTGTAAGAGTGTCAACTTTAGATCCCACATATTTGGATAATATTCAATCCTATGGTATTTTCGATAAAACTGGGTTTGGAGAGGTCATGGCTTTAGTTAATGTTAATCCCACCATTTTGGAAGAGTGTCCACTTTGCATGCATATGGATCGTGTTGAAAATATTTTATGTGATAGATATTTTTTTGAATTTGCTTATGATCCCACAAGTAATTATTATGATAGTGGAAAATATGGCTGTAGAAATTTTCATGTTACTAAATTACCTCTCTTCATGTTGAGATTGCTATCGTCTCTTTCTTCTTCCTTGCTTATGCTAGTTTTTGCTTGCCTTGATAATTTGTTTGCTTATAAAATGCCTATTCATAGGAAGTATGTTAGACTTAGATGTGTTTTTCACATGCTATATGATGATCTCTTTGTGCTTAAATTCTTGTCTTTCATGTGAGCATCATCGAAATTATCAATGCCTAGCTAGGGGCGTTAAACGATAGCGCTTGTTGGGTGGCTACCCAATTTTATTTTCATTTCTTGCTTTTTGATTCTGTTTAGTACTAAATAATTCATCTAGCTTCTGTTTAGATGTGGTTTTATGTTTTAAATTAGTGTTTGTGCCAAGTAGAACCTTTGGGAAGACTTGGGTGAAGTCTTTATGATCTTGCTGTAAAAAACAGAAACTTTAGCGCTCACGAGATTAGCTGACATTTTTTACTGGAGAGTGATTTTAGGTTGATTCTTTTTGCAGATGATTAATAGACAAATTCCTCACGTCCAGAAATTTATTTCAGAATTTGTGGAGTTCCAGAAGTATACGTTTGATCCATATTACTACAGACTGTTCTGTTTTTGACAGATTCTGTTTTTCGCGTGTAGTTTGCTTTTTTGATGAATCTATGGCTAGTATCGGAGCATATAAACCATAGAGAAGTTGGAATACAGTAGGTTTAACACCAATATAAATAAATAATGAGTTAATTAGAGTACCTTAAGATGGTGGTTTGCTTTCTTATACTAACGGAGCTCATGAGATTTTCTGTTGAGTTTTGTGTTGTGAAATTTTCAAGTTTTGGGTAATGATTTGATGGATTATGGAATAAGGAGTGGCAAGAGCCTAAGCTTGGGGATGCCCAAGGCACCCCAAGGTAAAATTCAAGGAAAACCAAAATCCTAAGCTTGGGGATGCCCCGGAAGGCATCCCCTCTTTCGTCTTCGTCCATCGGTAACTTTACTTGAGGCTATATTTTTATTCACCACATGATATGTGTTTTGCTTGGAGCGTCTTGTATGATTTGAGTATTTGCTTTTAGTTACCACAATAATACTTGTTGTACACACCTTTTGGCAGAGACACACTTGAATCAGAATTTATTAGAATACTCTATGTGTTTCACTTATATCTTTTGAGCTACATAATTTTATTCTAGTGCTTCACTTATATCTTTTAGAGTACGGTGGTGGTCTTATTTTATAGAAATTATTTATCTCTCATGCTTCACTTATATCATTTTGAGAGTCTTTTAGAACAGCATGGTAGTTTTCTTTGTCTATAAAATTAGTCCTAATATGATAGGCATCCAAGATGGGTATAATAAAAACTATCATATAAAGTGCATTGAATACTATTAGAAGTTTGATACTTGATGATTGTTTTGAGATATGAAGATGGTAATATTAGAGTCGTGCTAGTTGAGTAGTTGTGAATTTTATAAATACTTGTGTTGAAGTTTGCAAGTCTCGTAGCATGCACGTATGGTAAATGTTGTGTAACAAATTTGAAGCATGAGGTGTCCTTTGATTGTCATCCTTATGAGTGGCAGTCGGGGACAAGAGATGGTCTTTTCCTACCAATCTATCCCCCTAGCATGCGTGTAATGCTTGGTTTTTGATGACTTGTAGATATTTGCAATAAGTATGTGAGTTCTTTATGACTAATGTTGAGTCCATGGATTATATGCACTCTCACCTTTCCATCATTGCTAGCCTCTTCGGTACCATGGACTGCCCTTTCTCACCTGAGAGTTGGTGCAAACTTCACCGGTGCATCCAAACCCCGTGATATGATACACTCTATCACACATAAACCTCCTTATATCTTCCTCAAAACAGCCACCATACCTACCTATTATGGCATTTCCATAGCCATTCCGAGATATATCGCCATGCAACTTTCCACCATTTCATTTATTATGACACACTTCATCATTGTCATATTTCCTTGCATGATCATGTAGTTGACATCGTATTTGTGTCAAATCCGCCATGCATAATTTATCATACATGTCACTCTTGATTCATTGCCCATCCCAGAAAACCGCCGGAGGCATTTAGATAGAGTCATATTTTGTTCTAGTATCGAGTTGTAATCATTCAGTTGTAAATAAATAGAAGTGTAATGATCATCATTAATAGAGCATTGTCCCAATAAAAAAGGAAAAAAAGAGAAAGGCCAAAAAAGGCCCAAAAAATAGAAAAGAAATAAAAAGGGACAATGCTACTATCCTTTTTTTCACACTTGTGCTTCAAAGTAGCACCATGATCTTTATGATAGAGAGTCTCTTGTTTTGTCACTTTCATATAGTAGTGGGAATTTTTCATTATAGAACTCGGCTTGTATATTACAACAATGGTCTTCCTCAAATGCCCTAGGTCTTCGTGAGCAAGCAAGTTGGATGCACACCTACTTAGTTTCTTTTGTTGAGCTTTCACACATTTATAGCTCTAGTGCATCCGTTGCATGGCAATCCCTACTCCTTGCATTGACATCAATTGATGGGCATCTCTCTAGCCCGTTGATTAGCCGCATCAATGTGAGACTTTCTCCTTTTTTGTATTCTCCACATAACCCACATCGTCATACTCAATTCCACCCATAGTGCTATATCCATGGCTCACGCTCATGTATTGCGTGAAAGTTGAAAAAAGTTTGAGATTACTAAAGTATGAAACAATTGCTTGTCTTGTCATCTGGGTTGTGCATGATGAGATAATTCTTGTGTGACGAAAATGGAGCATGACCAAACTATATGATTTTGTAGGGATGAACTTTCTTTTGCCATGTTATTTTGAGAAGACATAATTGCTTAGTTAGTATGCTTGAAGTATTATTATTTTTATGTCAACATTATAATTTTATCTTGAATCTTTCGGATCAGAACATTCATGCCACAATAAACAGAATTACTTTGAAAAATAATGTTATGTAGCATTCCACATCAAAAATTTTGTTTTTATCATTTACCTACTCGAGGACGAGCAGGAATTAAGCTTGGGGATGCTTGATACGTCTCCAATGTATCTATAATTTTTTATTGTTCCATGCTATTATATTATCTATTTTGTATGTTTAATGGGCTTTATTATACAATTTTATATTTTTGTGAGACTAACCTATTAACCAAAGGCCCAGTGCAAATTGTTGTTTTTTGCCTATTTCAGTGTTTCGCAGAAAAGGAATATCAAACGGAATCCAAACAGAATGAAACCTTCGGGAGAGTTATTTTTGGGACAAACGTGATCCAGGAGACTTGGAGTGGACCTCAAGAAAGAAGCGAGGAGGCCACGAGGCAGGGAGGCGCGCCTGCCCCCTGGGCACGCCTCCACCCTCGTGGGCCCCTCGCAGCTCCACCGACCTACTTCTTCCTCCTATATATACCCATATACCCCGAAAACATCCAGGAGCACCACGAAACCCTATTTCCACCGCCGCAACCTTCTGTACCTGTGAGATCCCATCTTGGGGCCTTTTCCGGTGCTCCGCTGGAGGGGGAATCGATCATGGAGGGCTTCTACGTCAACACCATAGCCTCTCCGATGATGTGTGAGTAGTTTACCGCAGACCTTCGGGTCCATAGTTATTAGCTAGATGGCTTCTTCTCTCTCTTTGGATCTCAATACAAAGTTCTCCTCGATTCTCTTGGAGATATATTCGATGTAGTTCTTTTTGTGGTGTGTTTTTCGAGATCCGATGAATTGTGGGTTTATGATCAAGATTATCGATGAACAATATTTGGTTCTTCCCTGAATTCTTGTATGTATGATTTGTTATATTTGCAAGTCTCTTCGAATTATCAGTTTGGTTTGGCCTACTAGATTGGTCTTTCTTGCAATGGGAGAAGTGCTTAGCTTTGGGTTCAATCTTGCGGTGTCCTTTCCCAGTGACAGCAGGGGCAGCAAGGTACGTATTGTATTGTTGCCATCGAGGATAAAATGATGGGGTTTATATCATATTGCTTGAGTTTATCCCTCTACATCATGTCATCTTGCCTAATGTGTTACTCTGTTCTTATGAACTTAATACTCTAGATGCATACTGGATAGCGGTCGATGTGTGGAGTAATAGTAGTAGATGCATAATCCTTTCGGTCTACTTGTCGCGGACGTGATGCCTATATACATGATCATGCCTAGATATTCTCATAATTATGCACTTTTGTATCAATTGCTCGACAGTAATTTGTTCACCCACCGTAATACTTATGCTATCTTGAGAGAAGCCACTAGTGAAACCTATGGCCCCCGGGTCTATTTTCCATCATATAAGTTTCCAATCTATTTTTACTTTGCAATCTTTACTTTCAATCTATATCATAAAAATACCAAAAATATTTATCTTATTATCTCTATCAGATCTCACTTTTGCAAGTGCCCATGAAGGGATTGACAACCCCTTTATCGCGTTGGTTGCAAGGTTCTTATTTGTTTGTGTAGGTACGAGGCGACTTGTGTGTAGTCTCCTACTAGATTGATACCTTGGATCTAAAAAATTGAGGGAAATACTTATGCTACTTTGCTGCATCACCCTTTCCTCTTCAAGGGAAAAACCAACGCAAGCTCAAGAGGTAGCACCCCTCAAAATGCTAAGGGCAAAGATTGGCAAAAGGTCAAGATTGTTCATTATTTAAGTGATCCAAGATCACAATGAGTCCATAGGAAAGCCAATACTATTAAAAGGGGATGAGGTGTTGCTTAATGGTCTACTTGCTCAAAGTGCTTAGTGATATTGCTCCAAAACCCCGAGCCACTTTCTACATCCAAAATGTCCAAACCCTAATTCCAAACTCGGCCCCACTGATTCTTTCTACCTGGAGCCACTGAGTTCATTTGACATAGCCACTGCCAGAAACCCTAACAATTTGGTCACACCGATACGGATCTCGGTCCCACCGAGATGGCCTTGCCAGCGCTCTGTGATCTATTGCATTTACTTCAGTCCCATCGAGTTTATGCAATCGGTCTCAATGAGTTGGCTTGACAGACTCTGTGTTGCTTATTGCTTCACTTTGGTCCCACCGATTGACGCAATCGGCGCCACCGAGATGATGTTTTCTCGTCCCCCTGAGTTGTTCCAGTCGGTCCCACCGAGATTCCTAACGTTCATATTTTTGAACAGATCGGTGCCGCCGAGTTTCCTAATCGGTGCCACCGAGATGAGTCAAAAGTGTGTAACGGTTGGATTTTGTGTGGAGGCTATATATACCCCTCCGCCCCTTCTTCCTCATAGAGTAGAGCCATCAGAATGTGCCTACACTTTCCCCATTCATTTTCTGAGAGAGAACCACCTACTCATGTGTTGAGATCAAGATATTCCAATCCAACCATTTGAACCTTAATCTCTAGCCTTCCCCAAGTTGCTTTCCACTCAAATCCTTCTTCCACCATAGCCAAATCTGTGAGAGAGAGTTGAGTGTTGGGAAGACTATCATTTGAAGCACAGGAGCAAGGAGTTCATCATCTACACACCATCTATTACCTTTTGGAGAGTGGTGTCTCCTAGGTTGGTTAGGTGTCGCTTGGGAGCCTCCTTCATGATGTGGAGTTGAACCAAGAAGTTTGTAAGGGCAAGGAGATCACCTACTTCGTGAAGATCTACCCGAGTGAGGCAAGTCCTTCGTGGACGATGGCCATGGTGGGATAGAAAAGGTTGCTTCTTCATGGACCCTTCGTGGGTGGAGCCCTTCGTGGACTTGCGCAGCCGTTACCCTTCGTGGTTTGAAGTCTCCATCAACGTGGACGTACGATAGCACCACCTATCGGAACCACGCCAAAAATCTCCGTGTCTCCATTGTGTTTGCCTTCTCCAAACCCTTCTCTTTACCTTCATATGCAATGTTTTATATCCCGCTGCTATGCTCTTAGAATTGCATGTGTAGGTTGATTGCTTGACTTGTGCTAATTGTTAAAATCTGCCCACAACTAAAATTGGTAAAAGGATAGATTTTTATTTGGTTAAGTAGTCTAATCACCCCCTCTAGGCATACTTTCGATCCTACACCTCTAAATCTTCCAAAACGGCTATTAGTCAGCACTTCCTGGATCAATGAATGCTTTTAGTTGGAACTGCAAAGGGCTTGGGAACCCTTGGTCAGTTCGAGAGCTTTGCAAGGCGGAGAAGCAGGACGGCCCTGACTACCCGTTTGTCATGGAAAATAAGATAAAGGGCAATAGAGTAAGAGTTTTGAAGTTTTCTTTAGTTTTTTCCCTATCATCAATGATGGCCTTAGTGGAGGTGCTGGACTGTTTTGGTCCTGGGAAATTGATACATCATTGGAAAATTACATTGTCTCGCACATTGATGTAAAAATAAAGAAATATAATTGGAAGTTAATTGGTTTGTATGGGTGATGTCTACTACGCAACTTTATTCTTGTAGGCTCGTGTTGGGCCTCCAAGCGCAAAGTTTTGTAGGATAGTAGCAATTTTCCCTCAAGTGGATGACCTAAGGTTTATCAATCCGTGGGAGGCGTAGGATGAAGATGGTCTCTCTCAAACAACCCTGCAACCAAATAACAGAAAGTCTATTGTGACCCCAACACACCAAACACAATGGTAAATTGTATAGGTGCACTAGTTCAGCGAAGAGATGGTGATACAAGTGTAATATGGATAGTAGATATTGTTTTTTGTAATAGGAACAATAAAAACAACAAGGTAGCAATTGATAAAACGGAGCACAAATGGTATTGCAGTGCTTGAAAATGAGGCCTAGGGTCCGTACTTTCCCTAGTGCAATCTCTCAACAATGCTAATCTAATTGGATCATATAACCATCCCTCAACGCGTGATGAAGAATCACTCCAAAGTTCTTATCTAGCTGAGAACATAAGAAGAAATTGTTTGTAGGGTACGAAACCACCTTAAAGTTATTCTTTCCGTTCGATCTATTCAAGAGTTCGTACTAAGATAACGCAAAGTTAGTCTTTCCGTTCGATCTATCTAAGAGTTCGTACTAAAATAACACCATACACTGGTGCGTGTCGGTCCTAAACAAACGGTTTTTAAGGGGTCCTTCCCACACAACCCAGAAACCATTGGGGAGATGCCCTCCTGGCACACACTCGGCAAAATGAGGTCGTGTGCGACCGGTGAGCACCCAAATACAGAAATACGTATAGTAGTGCTAAAAAATACAATTATACAGGCGAAATCATTTCCGGTCGTAAATACATCCCACACAGTCAGTCACCACTAAACATTTCTGTTCGTATATACAGCCCACACAGTCACTACAAGGAAAATGTTTGCGCAAGGTGGTGTAACGCAAACAGTTTTGAAGAGAATGTCGTGTGTGATTATTCATTGATCCAACACGGTTTATGCCTATAAACTGTGTGTATTGCCTGAGGTCATCGCCCACGGTGGTTTCTCATTAACCGTTTGCAATAGGAAAACCCAATTAGCAAGCTAATTGGCAAATTAGCGGGCTAATTGCGCTATTATTAATAATCCATTTACTAATCTAATTGACATTCATATTAAGAACATAATATATTCCATTTCCATATTACGTAAGCAGGATTTCATAATTGAAATACATCAGAGTACAATATGATATAGCTTCAGCACTCAGCTACCCCATTACACAACTGCACCAGCAGCAAGTTTCACATGCAACATCTAGAACCTTTTTGGAAATTAGCATCATAGACGGTACATAGAGAGATGCATCTCATCTGGAAAATTGCTGAAGCGGAAGGCGAATATTGAGCCTTCATTCATGTTGAAGGTCTTTGCAACTTTAGGCCAGTGCCTGTGGATGAGTGACCGTCCATCCTTCGACCTCTTTAGGAACATTTCAATATTGAACCGTGGGTGTTGTATGAAAACTTTCCTCACCTCCTGGCCACAAAGGTGGTTTGAGAGGTAATCATCAGTGAAGCCTGAAAAGAAGGATGTGCATAAATATCTTCTCTATATTGGAAATGGAGCAAAGGAATACAAAAAGGCAAGGTATAATAGTTAGTACCATCTTGTAAACCTCAGTGCTTCCCATTGTTTCCCTGCAACACATATAAGGTAGTTAGTCCTCAGGTTAAGTAAGGGTTCGCATGCTATCAGTAAAATATGTTAATGATAAATAAGCACATTGCGAATTCATCAGATTAATTCAAGCCACATGGAAAACCCATTTATCCAAACCAAGCATGATTAATAACTAGTAAATATAGCACTTGCATATGTTTCTCATGTATTAAGTGTAGCCAAATTCGATTTATTCCTCACATGGTATACAATAACAGAATGCAGCCACAGCAATTGAACATCTGACGTATACTACACAACCTTCTTCTTATAGATGTTGTTGGGCCTCCAAGTGCAGAGGTTTGTAGGACAGTAGCAAATTTCCCTCAAGTGGATGACCTAAGGTTTATCAATCCGTGGGAGGCGTAGGATGAAGATGGTAAATGGTAAATTGTATAGGTGCACTAGTTCGGCGAAGAGATGGTGATACAAGTGCAATACGGATGGTAGATATAGGTTTTTGTAATCTAAAAATATAAAAACAGCAAGGTAACACGCGGTAAAAGTGAGCGTAAACGGTATTGCAATGCTTGGAAACAAGGCCTAGGGTTCGTACTTTCACTAGTGCAAGTTCTCTCAACAATAATAACATAATTGGATCATATAACTATCCCTCAACATGCAACATAGAGTCACTCCAAAGCCACTAATAGCGGAGAACAAACGAAGAGATTATGGTAGGGTACGAAACCACCTCAAAGTTATTCTTTCCAATCAATCCATTGGGCTATTTCTATAAGTGTCACAAACAACCCTAGAGTTCGTACTAGAATAACACCTTAAGACACAAATCAACCAAAACCCTAATGTCACCTAGATACTCCAATGTCACCTCAAGTGTCCGTGGGTATGATTATACGATATGCATCACACAATCTCATATTCATCTACTCAATCCAACACAAAGTACTTCAAAGAGTGCCCAAAGTTTCTACCGGAGAATCACGACGAAAACGTGTGCCAACCCCTATGCATAGGTTCATGGGCGGAACCCACAAGTTGATCACCAAAACATACATCAAGTGAATCAATAGAATAACCCATTGTCACCACGGTTATCCCACGCAAGACATACATCAAGTGTTCTCAAATCTTTAAAGACTCAATCCGATAAGATTACTTCAAAGGGAAAACTCAATCCATTACAAGAGAGTAGAGGGGGAGAAGAAACATAAGATCCAAATATAATAGCAAAGCTCGCGATACATCAAGATCATGCCAAATCAAGAACACGAGAGAGAGAGAGAGAGAGAGAGAGATCAAACACATAGCTACTGGTACATACCCTCAGCCCCGAGGGTGAACTACTCCCTCCTCGTCATGGAGAGCGCCGGGATGATCAAGATGGCCACCGGTGAGGGTTCCCCCCTCCGGCAGGGTGCCGGAACAGGGTCCTGATTGGTTTTTGGTGGCTACAGAGGCTTGCAGCGGCAGAACACCCAATCTAATCTCTGTTCTGGAAGTTTTAGGGTACGTGAGTATATATGGGTGCAGGAAGTACGTCGGTGGAGCTTCGGGGGCCCCACAAGGCAGGGGGCGCGCCCCCCACCCTCGTGAGCACCTCCCTTGGCTCCTGGCGTGGGGTCCAAGTCCATCCGGTAGCTTTCCTTCCAAAAATAACTTCTCCAGTTGATTTTGTTCCGTTTCGACTCTGTTTGATATTCCTTTTCTTCGAAACACTGAAATAGGCAAAAACAACAAATCTGGGCTGGGCTTCCGGTTAATAGGTTAGTCCCAAAAATAATATAAAAGTGGATAATAAAGCCCAATATTGTCTAAAACAGTAGATAATATAGCATGGAGCAATCAAAAATTATAGATACGTTGGAGACGTATCAAGCATCCCCAAGCTTAATTCCTGCTCGTCCTTGAGTAGGTAAATGATAAAAAGATAATTTTTGATGTGGAATGCTAGTTGGCATAATTTCAATGTAATTCTCCTTACTTGTGATATGAATATTTATATTCGAAAGATTCAAGACAAAAGTTCATATTGACATAAAAATAATAATACTTCAAGCATACTAACTAAGCAATTATGTCTTCTCAAAATATCATGGCCAAAGAAAGTTCATCCCTACAAAATCATATAGTTTAGTCATGCTCCATTTTTGTCACACAAGAATGCTCTCATCATGCACAACCCCGATGACAAGCCAAGCAATTGTTTCATACTCTAGTAATCTCAAACTTATAAACCTTCACACAATACATGAGCGCGAGCCATGGACATAGCACTATGGGTGGAATAGAATATGATGATGGGGGTTATGTGGAGAAGACAAAAAAGGAGAAAGTCTCACATCAACGAGGCTAATCAATGAGCTATGGAGATTCCCATCGATTGATGTTTATGCAAGGAGTAGGGATTGTCATGCAACGGATGCACTAGAGTTATAAATGTATGAAAGCTCAACAAAAGAAACTAAGTGGGTGTGCATCCAACTTGCTTGCTCACGAAGACCTAGGGCATTTGAGGAAGCCCATCGTTGGAATATACAAGACAAGTTCTATAATGAAAATTCCCACTAGTATATGAAAGTGACAAGACAAGAGACTCTCTATCATGAAGATTACGGTGCTACTTTGAAGCACAAGTGTGGAAAAAAAGGATAGTAGCATTGCCCCTTTTTGTTTTTTTCTCTTCTTTTTTTTGGGCCTTTTCTTGGCCTTTTTTTGGGACAATGCTCTATTAAATGATTATCATCACACTTCTATTTATTTACAACTCAATGATTACAACTCGATACTAGAACAAGGTATGACTCTATATGAATGCCTCCGGCGGTGTACCGGGATATGCAATGAATCAAGAGTGACATGTATGAAGGAATTATGAACGGTGGCTTTGCCAAGAATACTATGTCAACTACATGATCATGCAAAGCAATATGACAATGATGAATGTGTCATGAAGAACGGTATGGTGGAAAGTTGCATGGCAATATATCTCGGAATGGCTATGGAAATGCCATAATAGGTAGGTATGGTGGCTGTTTTGAGGAAGATATAAGGAGGTTTATGTGTGAAAGAGCGTATCATATCACGGGGTTTGGATGCACCGGCGAAGTTTTCACCAACTCTCAATGTGACAAAGGGCAATGCACGATACCGAAGAGGCTAGCAATGATGGAAGGGTGAGAGTGCGTATAATCCATGGACTCAACATTAGTCATAAAGAACTCATATACTTATTGCAAAAATCTACAAGCCATCAAAAACCAAAGCACTACGCGCATGCTCCTAGGGGGATAGATTGGTAGGAAAAGACCATCACTCGTCCCCAACCGCCACTCATAAGGAGGACAATCAAATAACACCTCATGTTTCAAATTTGTTACATAGCATTTACCATACGTGCATGCTACGGGACTTGCAAACTTCAACACAAGCATTTCTCAAATTCACAACAACTCAACTAGCACGACTCTGATATTATCACCTCCATATCTCAAAACAATCATCAAGCATCAAACTTCTCTTAGTATTCAACACACTCATAAGAATTCTTACAAAGCTTGTATGCTTAGCATATTAGGATTATTTAAGCAAATTACCATGCTATTTAAGACTCTCAAAATAATCTAAGTGAAGCATGAGAGTTCATCTATTTCTTCAAAATAAAACTACCACCATGCTCTAAAAATATATAAGTGAAGCACTAGAGCAAACAACAAACTACTCCGAAAGATATAAGTGTAGATCAATGAGTAGTCGGATAATTATACAACTATGTGAAGACTCTCTAACATTTTTCATGGTTATCATTATTCTTTATAGCATACGTGTCATCACAGTAATCATCATAGATAGGAGGCATGCTTTCATCATAGTAAATTTCCTCATCAAAGCTCGGGGGACAAAAAATATCATCTTCATCAAACATAGCTTCCCCAAGCTTGTGGCTTTGCATATCAATAGCATCATGGATATTCAAGGAATTCATACTAACAACATTGCAATCATGCTCATCATTCAAATATGTAGTGCCAAACATTTTAATGCATTCTTCTTCTAACACTTTGGCACAATTTTCCTTCCCATCATACTCACGAAAGATATTAAAAAGATGAAGCGTATGTGGCAAACTCAATTCCATTTTTTTGTAGTTTTCTTTTATAAACTAGACTAGTGCTAAAACAAGAAACAAACAGATTCGATTGCAAGATTTAAAGATATACCTTCAAGCACTAACCTCCCCGGCAACGGCGCCAGAAAAGAGCTCAGTTGACGGGGAGTGAGTGAGTGTCGCTTACCTAGCCTCCCCGGCAATGGCGCCAGAAAAGAGCTTGATGTCTACTACACAACCTTCTTCTTGTAGACGTTGTTAGGCCTCCAAGTGCAGAGGTTTGTAGGACAGTAGCAAATTTCCCTCAAGTGGATGACCTAAGGTTTATCAATCCATGGGAGGCGTAGGATGAAGATGGTCTCTCTCAAACAACCCTGCAACCAAATAACAAAGAGTCTCTTGTGTTGCCAACACACCCAATACAATGGTAAATTGTATAGGTGCACTAGTTCGGCGAAGAGATGGTGATACAAGTGCAACATGTATGGTAGATATAGGTTTTTGTAATCTGAAAATATAAAAACAGCAAGGTAACAAGAAGTAAAAGTGAGCGTAAACGGTATTGCAATGCTTGGAAACAAGGCCTAGGGTTCATACTTTCAATAGTGCAAGTTCTCTCAACAATAATAACATAATTGGATCATATAACTATCCCTCAACATGCAGCATAGAGTCACTCCAAAGCCACTAATAGCGGAGAACAAACGAAGAGATTATGGTAGGGGTACGAAACCACCTCAAAGTTATTTTTTTCAATCAATCCATTGGGCTATTCCTATAAGTGTCACAAACAGCCCTAGAGTTTGTACTAGAATAACACCTTAAGACACAAATCAACCAAAACCCTAATGTCACCTAGATACTCCAATGTCACCTCAAGTATCCGTGGGTATGATTATACGATATGCATCACACAATCTCAGATTCATCTACTCAATCCAACACAAAGTACTTCAAAGAGTGCCCAAAGTTTCTACCGGAGAATCACGACGAAAACGTGTGCGAACCCCTATGCATAGGTTCATGGGCGGAACCCGCAAGTTGATCACCAAAACATACATCAAGTGAATCAATAGAATAAACCATTGTCACCACGGTTATCCCATGCAATACATACATCAAGTGTTCTCAAATCTTTAAAGACTCGATCCGATAAGATTACTTGAAAGGGAAAACTCAATCCACTACAAGAGAGTAGAGGGGGAGAAGAAACATAAGATCCAAATATAATAGCAAAGCTCGCGATACATCAAGATCGTGCCAAATCAAGAACACGAGAGAGAGAGATCAAACACATAGCTACTGGTACATACCCTCAGCCCCAAGGGTGAACTACTCCCTCCTCGTCATGGAGAGCGCCGGGATGATGAAGATGGCCATCGGTGAGAGTTCCCCCCTCCGGCAGGGTGCCGGAACAGGGTCCCGATTGGTTTTTGGTGGCTACAGAGGCTTGCGGTGGCGGAACTCCCGATCTAATCTCCGTTCTGGAAGTTTTAGGGTACGTGAGTATATATGGGTGCAGGAAGTACGTAGGTGGAGCTTCGGGGGGCCCATGAGGCAGGGGGGCGCGCCCTAGGGGGGTGGGCACGCCCCCACCCTCATGAGCACCTCCCTTGGCTCCTGACGTGGGGTCCCAGTCCATCCGGTAGCTTTCCTTCCAAAAATAACTTCTCCAGTTGATTTCGTTCCGTTTCGACTCCGTTTGATATTCCTTTTTCTTCGAAACACTGAAATAGGCAAAAACAGCAAATCTGGGTTGGGCCTCCGGTTAATAGGTTAGTCCCAAAAATAATATAAAAGTGGATAATAAAGCCCAATATTGTTTAAAACAGTAGATAATATAGCATGGAGCAATCAAAAATTATAGATACATTGGAGACGTACCAACATCGCATTGCAGAATTGAACCAAGCGGTTAACTGAACACCACAACAAATGAACCAAACGTTAACTGAGCACCACATTGCATAATATAACATACTCCTAATAGAAGATTAGACAGTTAACCAAACCAAGCATGCTTAACAACTTGGAAATATAGCAATTGTATTTGTTTCTCATGTATTTAGTACAGCCAAATTTGATTTATTCCTCACATGGTATACAATAATAGAATGCAGCCACAAGAATTGAACATCGCATTGCAGAATTGAACCAAGCAATTAACTAAACACAACAGCAAATGAACCAAACGTTAACTAAGCACCACATTGCACAATATAACAATACTCCTAATAAAAGATCAGACAGTTAACCAAACCAAGCATGCTTAACAACTTGGAAATATAGTAATTGTATTTGTTTCTCATGTATTTAGTACAACCAAATTCGATTTATTCCTCACATGGTATACAATAATAGAATGCAGCCACAACAATTGAACATCGCATTGCAGAATTGAACCAAGCAGTTAACTAAACACCACAACAAGTGAACCAAGCCACAACAAATGAACCAAGCAGTTAAGTAAACACCAATTGAACAATATAACATACTCCTAATAGAAGATTAGCCAGTTAACCAAACCAAGCATGCTTAACAACTTGGAAATATTGCACCCTGAAGAATTGAACATCACATTTGCAGAATTGAACCAAGCAGTTAATTGAACACCACATTGCACGAAATATAGAACATATACATTATAGCAGAAGATTGCCTGGTGAATGTAGATAGCACAATTCACTAGAATTTGTTAAGGAAAGGCAGTAGCTAGCAAACTGAACATGGGTCCTTATAGTGAGCTAATAAGACAAGCTACTCCTCATTGTCGGAGATATCGGTGAGGATTGGCTCCTTGGACATGGAAGAGGGCGAGGCCTCCCCATCGTGGGTGCCCTCGTTGTAGTGGTGAGTTGCCTGAGCCGCTCCAGGCACCAACCTGCTGGCTCTCGAGATGAGGTAAGCACGTGCACGCTGAGAAAACACCTCGTAGTCTTTGTCGAAGGCACCGACAGCAGCCTCAAGAAAACGCCACGAACTGTCGTTTAAAGCAGCCAACCGCGTCGCGGCGTCGGCACGCGAGGCGTCAACGGTGGCCTCGACGGCGAGGTGCTCCTCCAAGATCTGGGGGTCGGCACGAATGGCAGCCATCGCGACCTCATCTACGCGTGCGGCCGCGATTTGCTTCTCCGCTGCCAAATGCTCCTTGAGGTCCTGGCTAGACTACATGCACCATGGCTTAGGCCGGCGCTTATTTGGTGGAGGGGTTGGTGATTTGGGTGGAAGGTATCGCGCTTGCGCGGCGGTCGGGGCATGTGGGATGTGGAAGGAGGAGGAGGATGGGGGTCAGGTGTGGATTACCTGCCTCGATAGGCGAGGCCGAGCAGCGTGAAGGAGGGTCACCGGCGAGGAGGCAGCGGCGCTGCAAGCAAGGAGTGAAGATTTCAACTTGGAAAGGAAGGCAGAAAGGGGGGAATGTGGCTTTTGGTAAGGGGGAGGAGGCGGGGAGGTAGATATTTTTGCGAAAGCCAAAAATTTGGAATCGCTTCAGACAAAAAACTGGTGCGCAAAGTGTCATCAGACACAGTCCAGAGATATTTTGTGTTGCATCTCACACGGTTGGTTACGATAAACTGTGTGGGATCTACTTGATTTTTGGTCTTGATTTGAATTACATAATGGGGTCACGGCGGCCATGGACGGTGTTTGAATTGCTAGACCTTTTATCTGCAGTGATCATAAAAGAATTGGAAGTATTCAGGGTTCGTTTGGACATTTTTATGCATTAAGTGAGTTTTCAATGCATTTATGTGCATAATTAAAATTTGAACTAGATGCACATGCTCCAGTGCATATAAATTCGTTGAAAAATTAAATCTTTGTCCTTGGGTGCATGCTTAGGCCCCATGCAAGAAATGGGAATTAATTTCAAACACCATGCCACCGTTGATTACCGGCAAAACATTGAGATGCCTGGTTTTTAAATTCTAGTAAATCCAAAACTTGTCTGAAATTCATGAAACTTGGCATGCTATCATGGAGTGGCATCAACATGCCATGGTAAAAAAATTGTCCCATTTGGGGTAGGTTGGGAAAATATCGTGTGCTCCAGCTCATCGAGTGCTCCGCCTGCTCCTGGGCTAGCACGACGGTTCGATCCACAACGTAGGCACGGGATACAGCCGGAATGCCCGACCATTAAATTTTTGTAAAAAACTCCCCGTATTACTACATAATAAGTGTGACCTACCCATCACCTACCTACATCTCCCAATTTGGAACAGAACGAACACAAGCAGACCAGGGCTTCAGGAACAGGCGGCGCACCTCGCCGAGTGCTACGCTGCAAGGTCTGGGACGAGCTCGCCACGGCACTGACGTATATCCAGTGGACCAGTTGCCCCATCCCCGCATCTGCCATTCTCCACATCGGCCCCCTACCCCACCCCATCCGGCGACTAGCTCTGCCGTCTGCCGACGCTGTAGAAGAGAACTCAACTCTTCAAGTATGTTGTGCTGGATTCAATCCTTCACGATGGAAATCTCCTCGATCTTATGACCTTGTGTTATTACTGTGCTTTTTGGTTCTAATCCCATTGTTCCTTTATACTGATCTCCTGAGATGTAGCTAATTCTGTTTTGGGTAAAATGTGGCTATTTCTCTCTATCAGGCGGAAAAGAAAATTACTCACTGAGAAGATTTGATATGTTCTACTTGGACTAGATGTTCCAGCAATTAGTGATTGTGAAATTTCAGCTACTTATGGCTTCCCACTGTACATGAGACGAACTAATTTCATCTACATGTTCAAGCACCTGAATAATGAGTCTCCTCTGTATTTGTCCAGTATTTCCATTGAACTAAAACCAAAATAGCTTTACCATGTTATCAGCTTGCTGAATGTTTGTCGTGTGCACTTCCTATGGAACATGTGTTTGTTTTTGTATACTATCTTGAAAATTCATGCTACTGTCTATACCATAGAGCTTTTTAATTTTTTGTGTAAATCTGTACCGAAGATCTGATGTCATCTTTACACGTGTTGAATGATACTTTTTTAGGGGATGTGTTGAATGGTACTGAAAACATCTTGAAACGATCAACTACCTGAGGTACAAGATGTGTGTGGTGTTTCTGTTCCAAAACTGATGGCATCACGTCTTTTGGAGCTAGGTGATAGGAACGTTACAGTTATTCTATCTTTGTATTGGGGTGCTTTCTGTAAATTTGTATGATAGGGAACGTCCAGGTTACATCCTGTACATAGATATTTCATCCAAGGGTTGTGTTGTGTACGGAGCAGCTGGAGTACTCCATCCTTTGGAGTACACGATACGTTCTCGGGGTAGGTTTGGGTATATGCTTCTCACAAACCAGAGCTTCTCACAACAAGCATGATGGTTTTCGGTAGGGAACATCCCACCTTTGGGGACGAAACGATATCCATTGCCTCTTATTGCTTTCAAGTTTTTTTCTCGTGTCAACATAGAACAACATGAGTGTTGTGTGAATTTTTGTGAATTTTCGGGGTTTGTTTGGACATTTTTATGCATTGACTGAGTTTTCAATGCATTTATGTGCATAATTCAAATTTGAACTGCATGTGCATGCTCTAGTGCATATAAATTCGTTGAAAAATCAAATCTGTGTCGTTGGGTGCATGCTTAGGTCCCATGAAAGAAATGGGAATGAATTTCAAACACCAGGGCACCGTTAATTGCCGGCAAAACACTGAGATGTCTGGTTTTCAAATTCTAGTAAATCCAAAACTCGTCTGAAATTCATGAAACCTGGCATGCTATCATGGAGCGGCATCAACATGTCATGGTACAAATTTTGTCCCATTTGAGGCAGGTTTGGGTATATGCTTCTCACAAACCAGAGCTTCTCACAACAAGCATGATGGTTTTCGGTAGGGAACGTCCCACCTTTGGGGACGAAACGATATCCATTGCCTCTTATTGCTTTCAAGTTTTTTCTTGTGTCAACATAGAACAGCAGGAGTGTTGTGTGGATTTTTGTGATTTCTCGGGGTTCGTTTGGACATTTTTACGCATTAACTGAGTTTTCAATGCATTTATGTGCATAATTCAAATTTAAACTACATGTGCATGCTCCAGTGCATATAAATTGGTTGAAAAAACAAATATGTGTCCTTGGGTGCATGCTTAGGTCCCATGCGAGAAATGGGAATGAATTTCAAACACCATGGCACCGTTGATTGCCGGGAAAACATTGAGATGCCTGGTTTTTAAATTGTAGTAAATCCAAAACTTGTCTGGAATTCATGAAACTTGGCATGCTATCATGGAGCGGCATAAAAATGTCGTGGTACAAATTTTGTCCCATTTGGGGCCGGTTTGCGTATATGTATCTCACAAACCGGAGCTTCTCACAACAAGCATGATGGTTTTCGGTAGGGAACGCCCACCTTTGGGGATGAAACGATATCCATTGCCTCTTATTGCTTTCAAGTTTTTTTTCTCGTGTAAACATAGAACAACAGGAGTGTTGTGTGATTTTTCAGGGTTCGTTTGGACATTTTTTATGCATTAACTAAGTTTTCAATGCATTTATGTGCATAATTCAAATTTGAACTACATGTGCATGCTCCAGTGCATATAAATTGGTTGAAAAATCAAATATGTGTCCTTGGGTGCATGCTTAGGTCCCATGCAAGAAATGGGAATGAATTTCAAACACCGGGGCACCGTTGATTGTCGGCAAAACATTAAGATGCCTGGTTTTTGAATTCTAGTAATCCAAAACTCATGTGAAGTTCATGAAACTTGGTATGCTATCATGGAGCGGCATCAACATGCCGTGGTACAAATTTTGTCCCATTTGGGGTAGGTTTGGGTATATGCTTCTCACAACAAGCATGATGGTTTCGATAGGGAACGTCCCACCTTTGGGGACGAAACGATATCCATTGCCTCTTATTGCTTTCAAATTTTTTATCGTGTCAACATAGAACAACAGGAGTGTTGTGTCAATTTTTGAGATTTTTCGGGGTTCGTTTGGACATTTTATGCATTAACCTAGTTTTCAATGAATTTATGTGCATAATTAAAATTTGAACTACATGCACATGCTCAAGTGCATATAAATTGGTTGAAAAATCAAATATGTGTCCTTTGGTGTGTGCTTAGGTTCCATGCAAGAAATGAGAATGAATTTCAAACACCAGGGCACCGTTGATTGCCGGCAAAACATTGAGATGCCTGGTTTGTAAATTCTAGTAAATCCAAAACTCGTCTGAAATTCATAAAACTTGGCATGCTATCATGGAGCGGCGTAAACATGCCGTGGTAAAAAATTGTCCCATTTGGGGCAGGTTTGGGTATATGCTTCTCACAAACCAGAGCTTCTCACAACAAGCGTGATGGTTTCGGTAGGGAACGTACGTCCCACCTTTGGGGACGAAGCGACATTCATTGCCTCTTATTGCTTTCAAAAAATTTCTCGTGTCAACATAGAACAGCAAGAGTGTTGTGTCAATTTTTGGGATTTTTCGAGGTTTGTTTGGAAATTTTTATGCATTAACTGATTTTTCTAGGCATTTTATGTGCATAATTCAAAATTGAACTACGTGCGCATGCTCAATGCACCAAAGTTGGTTGAAAAATCACATGTGTGTCCTAGGGTGAATTTCTAGGTCCCATTCAAGAGATTGGAATGAAATTCAAACACCAGGGCACTCTTTATTGCCGACAAAACATTGAGATGCCTGGTTTTTAAATTCTAGTAAATCAAAAACTCGTGTGAAATTCATGAAACTTGGCATGATATCATGGAATGGCACCCGACATGTTGTGGCATTTTTCGTGTCCATTTTGAGAGAAGGCACACTCGAATAATGACAGCCAACAAAGGCATTTTGAAAAAAATAGCTCCCACTTTAATATCTCAAACGTTTGTAGAATTCAAACCGTGTGTGTTCTTTTAACCATTCACGTGACGCCACGTGTCTTGGTTTTAATGGTTGTAGAAGGTGCCGTGCGGACAGCTGCTTGACTTTGACTGAACGGGAGGTGTTCGAGCGCAGTCCGGTGCGCAGGCTGACCAAGAGGCGTGCAAGCTGTCATCCAATGCGCAGGCTCACCGAGAAGCATGAGAGATGTACGTTGCGTAGGCTCACTGGGAAGCGAGCCCTTTGACTTCCATGGCCGCCCGCCTTCCTCTCCATTAATGGCGGCCGAGCCGCTGTTTAATACGGGCGGCTTTACTATTCGCCTCCCATTCCCCTCCCTCTCACAGCCGCAGACCTCCACCAACGCCATGCCGCAGAACGATCATCTGCCACTAGTCTTCAAGTTTGGTGAAGTCGACTCCGAGCCGGAGGAGATAGAAAATAAGGAGGAATGGGGCCTCATGGACATGGCCCAGAATAAGCTGGCCGCGACAGTTGCTGCCCCTGCTCCCGTCCCCGCTCCCATCCCCGCGCTCGCGCCAGCGACCATCCCCGTAGCATTGACGGGCTGGTCGCCAAGCACTATCACAGAGCTGGAATCCGCGGGCGTCAACGAGGTCTCCGCGGACCCGCGCGAGCTCGTGTACATGCCAGCGCCAGCGCCCTTCCCCGTGCCCGTGCGCGCCCCTCCACCCACCGAGGCGCCGACCCCCGTGCATTTGGCTGCACCCGCCACGCCCGTGCGCGCGCCCCCCTCAGCGGCGTGGGACGCTGCCGTCAACCGCTACCTCTCAGCAGCGCCAGTTGTCGTCCTCCCGCGCCCCGCCCATCGATCGCGCGACGATATGATGTTTGATTTACAAGTGAAAAACATTGTGTGCTGCCTTGAAGACTTCAACAATGGCGTCCCGGAGGACGACAACGACAACGACGGTGCGGCATGCCACCTCCGCCGCTGCCGGAAATAGTTTTTTTGGGGCTTAGTACTGTATCTCGAATTCTCGATCATGTGAATATAAATTCACAGTTTGACTAAATGACAGATATGCTTTGAACGAACTTGTGTTTTTCTCTCTTAATGTACAGACTTATCAAACCATTTTATTTTGAAAAAAAAATTCAATGGTTTTTAAATATAAAACACTCATCGGAAACGTTTTAGTTAGAACACCCGGATGCAAACCGACAGCTTCCCCAGGAAGCCATGGGAAAATGTGCCGAGCAGGATTTTTGCATCCCTTCAACGCAAACGGTTCTTTTGCATGACCCGTGTGCAAACACGTACAAACAATTGGGTAAGATTTGCATATCTGTCATTTATGATTATAGGTGGTGGAATGTTCACAGGACCTTGGAAACACAAGAAGGTTAATTAATTAGTAAAAGGAAACTAGCTAACCCGCATGCATGTGGATGAAATAATTATAATTACGATGGAAGACAAACATACCAAAAGCATGATGATTCCATGCAAAAACAGTGCCACGAGTGGTGGCAGCAAACACAAGACCCTCATATTAAATTGCATCAGAGTACTCATCCGTGTACAGAAATTGATTTTTGAGCAATATCCATCGAGGCGTGGAAGTAAGGAAGGCAACAAGCTTGTAGAAGATAGCAATAACTTCATAGTTCGAGTAATCCCAATAGCGGCTGGGAACTCGACAAATTTCTATCTTCCGTAGACGACAGTTACCATGATCGTATTTGAACTCACGTAGAATACCGGTGTACTCAACCTCTGGGCAGTCGTCTGAGATTTTGGAAGTGGAACCCGGTGACGAGTGTACACATTCACAAGTTCCCACTCGCAGTTGTACCCAATGTAAACAACCCAATCTCCATTTGTGCCTACCCAAGCCTTGCCCTCAAGTGATGGCATCTTAACATCATACGTATCATTATCAAGTGATCAACTTGCACAAGGCGAGGCTTCCCTCGTCCCCACGCCAGCCAGCAGGGTTACGGCGAAGAAGATAGGGGAGATCAAACCGCTCCTGGACCCTTGGGTTCCTTGTAATGATGTTATTAGTTGAGTCAAGAATGGTCTTGAACGAACCTGTCATGCTAGACGAGGTGATGATGTCGCACCGATCAATGAGTTCCTCCACCGCGTCATCATTCAGATCGGGGCAAGAATAACGGGGTCGTTTCCGGCCTGTTCCCTCCATGGAGAAGATGATCGAACAACGGCAGAAGGAAGGGTGAAGGCGAATGGAGGAGAGAGGAAGAGTGTGCTACAGTAGTTCCAAATCGAGAGGGAAAGGCGAAGAGGCCGTGGACGGTTGCCACGGTACATGAAGAGGCGCCTAGGGAACGAACGGTTGCCATAGAGGTCACACACTGACGACAAGGGCCGAGTGAACCACATGCGTATATCGCACACACCTTGATCTGGTTGACCGTTTCCTTTGTGTTGCCTAATCACAAACAGCCCATCTGAGTGAACCGTATGTTGTATATCGCACACACCTTCATTTGGTTGACCGTTTCTTTTGTGTTGCCTAATCACAAATAGTTCATCCGAGTGAACCGTATGATGTCTATCGCACACGCCTTCATCTGGCTACCTGTTTCTTTTGTTCCTCCTCATCGCAAACAGTTAATTGAATTGAACCGTATGCCCTTCATCGCACACGCAAATAAAACCTGAACCGTGTTTGATGCATCCGTCATCGCAACCGTTTTATACATTTCTGACGGTTTTCATACAGCACCGTTTGTGATTATTGCATCGCACACAGTTTCTCGAAGGGTCTCTGATCGTAGTGTCGCGTTAGCAGCATCCTACAGTAGCGATACGATACGCATCAACCAACTCTAATGTCACCTAGATACTCCAATGTCACCACAAGTATCCATGAGTTAATTATACGATATGCATCAAACAATTTCAGATTCATAATACTCAATCCAACACAAAGAACCTCACAGAGTTCCCAAATATTTCTACCGGAGAAACAAAAGACGAGAACGTGCATCAACCCCTATGCATAGATTACCCTAATGTCACCTCGGGAATCCGCAAGTTGAGTGCCAAAACATATCTCAAGTGAATCAATATAATACCCCATTGTCACCATGGGTATTCATATGCAAGACATATATCAAGTGCACTCAGATCCATAAAAATATTCAATTCTATAAAACGAAAACTCAAAGGGAAAACTCAATTCATCACATCAAGATAGAGAGGGAGAAACACCATATGATCCAACTATATTAACAAATCCCGCGATGCATCGAGAACATGAGGGAGAGAGAGAGGGAGCGAGAGAGAGAGAGAGAGAGAGAGAGAGAGAGAGCGAGAGAGATTAAACACATAGCTACTAGTATAAACCCTCATCCCCGAGGGTGGACTACTCCCTCCTCATCTTGGTAGCCATAGGGATGATGAAGATGGCCACCGGTGATGATTTTCCCCCTCTGGCGGAGTGCCGGAACGGGGTCTAGATTGGGTTTTCATGGCTACAGAGGCTTGCGGTGGCGGAACTTCTGATCTATCGACGGCCCTAGGGTTTTTGGAATATTTGGGAATTTATAGGATGAAGAGGCGGTGCTGGAGGCCACCGAGGTGGGCACAACCCACCAGGGCGCGCCTGGTCCCCCAGGGGCGCCCAAGTGGGTTGTGCCCCCCTCGGGGCACCCCTCTGGTACTTCTTTGGCCCAAGTTGTGTCTTCTGGTCCATAAAAATTCTCCAAAAAAATTTGCTGCTACATTTGGACTACGTTTGGTATTGATTTTCTGCGATGTAAAAACAAGCAAAAAACAGCAACTGGCACTGGGCATTATGTCAATAGGTTAGTCCCAAAAAAGATATAAAGTTGCTATAAAATGATTGTAAAACATCCAAGAATGATAATATAACAGCATGAATACTTCATAAATTATAGATACGTTGGAGACATATCAATGGGGAGCCACGAGTGGAACATGCGTCACACTTGGCGCTTCATGAGGAGTATTTTTGCTATTGAGCATGAGACCTGGGTGTCTATGGGCGATTTTAATGAAATTCTTCATGTCGATGAGCAGTTTGGTGTCAATGCTAGACCAGAGAGTCAAATGAGATCTTTTCAGGAAGTGGTGAAAGATTGCTCACTCAAAGACTTTGCAACTAATGTTAAAGCTAGGCTTGATAGAGCTTCGGATACTTTTACTCGGATTTACTGCTTACTTTGTTTACTTTGGTTGCACTTTATGCTATTGAAATTATTGCACTAATGCCTCGTATGAAGAGCAAATATGGAGTTAGGTTGTTATGCATTCATACTATTGCATCTTGCTTTATCGTGTGTATTACTAACGTGACAGGTGGCATGTCACTCGAGGTAACGATAAAGAACGAAAAATAATAATAACAACCTCCTCCACCGGCTAGACAAGTCATAGTGCCACTAAAACGAACTCACCCTTGTGACCACATTTTCCTTTATGTGAAGGCCCTAGCTCGTCTATAGTTAATGACTTTGAGGCGTATCACCAAAGAGGGATAGTTGGACGATCACTATTTCCTTGGCCCAAAAATTGTCATTCAACTACGAGAGCCTAGGTTGGTAAGATTGCACAGAGAAATTTAATGCACTCCATAGTGGACGAGTTGTGCCACGGGGTGGCAAGGACCCAGTTTACTCTCCTAGGATATATTGCGGGTATTTCAGTGATACGGTAGAATTGCCATGCTATAGAAGCGATTTGTTGGACTGTTGTCCATAGTATGGGTATACTGCACATCCTTTGAAGAGCTAAAAATGTATTCGAATATTCACGTCCTCGGTCAAGGACACAGTTCGTACTAGGTCACACTATTTGGTCATTGTCGAGTCCGGAGTTATAAACGCAATAGGATGATATTGAAATTATGAAACAAGGAAATATGAGATTTGTGAGACTTATAGTGAAAGGACCTAGACATATGCATATGTCAGAGACTTGAGGTTAAGTCACTGGATGGCTATGACAAAGACGGCCGGAGGACCGCAGGGAAGTAATACATGGTCGTGCAGCGATCATGGTGATGAATTGGATACCATGGTTGTTTTACTTGTTATGCTTTATTGTTATCATACTGCAGTTACTTCACCTATTTATCTTGCTCGGTGAACATGTCATGGTATGATAGTTTGTATGTTTTACATGCTTGAGTGCCTTGGAATGTTTTCTTGGGATTGTGATTGATTGTCTTGCGAGTATATTCAAACGTACTCATGAGCTTTTTACACGGCCAGGTTCAACATAGATTCTGTGGTCCGCTAGCAAGGAGCTGAAGTATTCATGCGCTAGAAAAGTGACCCAGTCAAATCCATGTGGATTGGAGCCAAGACCATACGACCCTTAAACATTAGTTTCGCTACACAGATATTTGTATTTAGTCATAGAGCTATGTACGATGACTCTTGTAAACTCATGTCGGTCAATAAAGCTCTCTTGTGGAATGGCATGTATCTATGATTCATATTGTAAGTGCGCACACCCGAGTGATGTTCGGGGCTGACGTGTGCGGCCTTCGTCTAAATTCAGTGGTATTTGAATGGGGTGCCACAATTGTGCCTTTGATTGTGATTAAATCTATGTGTGTTAAAGTAGTTTAATCTATGTTCTTCACCATTGTTGTTGTTGTTGTTGTTGTTGTTGTTGTTGTTGTTGTTGTTGTTGTTGTCATGAGTATGTGTGCTGGCAACCTCATCACTTGAAGAAGAGGTTAGCACACCGCATGTCTTGCATGTGACCAAACAACAGCTCGTTGCATGTGAGCAAAGACTTGCAACCAAATGTCATGGGTCTGTTTTTGCTATCATGCAACCTGGAGCTTTCTGGCAAACCAAACACAATGTAGAATATGGTTCGCTGCCTGTATTTTCTCAGCTAGGCTGAATCAAACCACACATGTGTGAGGCCCAAAATCAATGTTTATGGGTAGCGTCTCCGAGCGACTGACCACTTCTAATCCATTACCTCCTCGATGTCAATCCCCGAGCTTTCACTATTTTCTCTACTGCAGATGACCATTCACCATCATGGCCAATAAAGCCGTTCCACTGGAGTTTCACTATTTTCTCACCTCTCTCTGTTGACATGGGCTTTTGGTTCATCTGTGTATGTACTAGAAGTTTCTAGTCTATGTATGTGATTTTTCATATTAATAATCTTGTGATGTTACTATTCTGGGAGTAGGGCATTTTGGAGACCGAGCTCCATGGAGACCTTAGTTTTGCAAATTCCAAAATTTAAACCTTTGAGTTTAAAAAAATATAAAAAATACACATGTATACAAGGATGTAATATGTATGTGTGTAAATTTCAGGTTGAAATACCTTGAATTACGAGTTGCAAAAAACATCATGGACTTTGAGGTTGAACAGTACACATGCTAAAAAGCCCCAGATTTGTTTTCTTTGTGTAGTTCTCGATTTAACGTATTTCGACATGAAAATTTACACACAACATTATGACTCTAGGTATATGTGTATTTTTTTTCATAATTTTTGAAACTGGAGTGAATTTTACAGTTTTTAATTTAAGGCATCCATTTCTGGGTGTGTGCTCATTGTGTTGTGTATCCTTTTATACTTCATTTTGAGCCAATAAAATTCACCCTTTGACGAGAAACTGCTAGACGAGTGAGTGCTGAAGCCATCCACAGTTTCATGATCATGCAGCTCAGTCCGCCTATGCATTGCTCTTGCCTCTTGGTTGCCTCCAACATAATCATTACTTAATTCAAGCTAATTACAAGAAAAACATCCCTATATACAAGTAAGTAGTGTGCCTTTTTCCTGGCCCTTGAACAAGTGCGACCGAAAGATGACATATCATGGCGGAAAGGAAAGACGGTATGGAGTATGGACCACGGAGTGGCTCTGCGCTGTACTCTGTAGATATTACCACGACTCCGGCGCCCTGCCTCGCCTGCTATTTCTTTGTCGGGCACACACATATCCCTGTTACATTTCCTCTTTCGAATGTGCTTTTGAATTTGACCGCTTTTCGACCAGTACGCCTTTGGACTTTTTTGTATACGGCGAGTTGGACGTATGCCGAACGACACCAGTACAGATTCTGCGTACTGAATGTGTCTGCCATCCGTGCGATTCCGAGTTATCCGGCCAGTCTAAAATATCTGCCACATCCCAGCGTGGCATCCACTCGTAGCTTCAGCAAGGCTTCTCTTCATGGTTTTCCACTAAGCGTTTTAACTTGTGGCTGTAATTCATTTGGGAAGACGTATATATAGCTATATAGCCAGCCACAAGCGACCGATCGAGTTGATTGCCTACACGTTTGACGTGGGCCAGGCCAATCAACGTGGACAGTGTATACTTTCCGAAACCATTGTTGCTCGATAAGTATGCGGGCATGGCAGGTCTAATCTTGCTCCACATGGCAAAGGCCAGGTGAAACGTCCAAAATTTGGTTTCAGTAGAGAAAAGATGAGAACTAGTAGGTCTCTGGAGGTCAAAGGAGTCCTGCTTATACAAGTTGCACGATGATGAATCATGAACAAGTAGCCGTTCAGACTCGGGCCTCACGGAGCAAACTAAATAAGCAACTGCCCCTTTCTTTGAGACTTAAGATATGATGAGCTTGCAGCTTAGAAGGCACGGGACCGCGGGGAAACCAGGAATAGTAGCTGATTGATTGCACCAATGCCACGGCTAAATGAAGAGACCAAAACACATCTCTTTCAGTCGTTGGCTGGTCGATGCCGACGCCGACGCCAGCCGATGGCAAGGCAACTAAGCTCCACCATGTCAGGTCGTCAGCGAGAATGGGAGGTCAAGTTGTCAGTTAACTATTTGCAGCTCAGCTCGATCCATCGGGTGGCTCATCAGCACAACAGCACTGAGGTCACCGTCCGCTGTGGACAGAATCGTCGCTGTGGTGATGCAGAAAGTTTTAACTTGCATCATTGCAGCCGGACCGCGATTTACCATCTACTCCCTTCGTTTCATAATAAAAAACATGTTTGACACTACATCCCTTCATTTCATAATATAAAAATGTTTTTGATATTACGTCCTTTTGTCTTATAATAAAAAAGCGTTTTTGACAGTCTTAAAAATATTTTTATATTATGGAACGAAGAGAGCAGTATATAATACGCTCGTTTACGCTCAAAATTTACAAGTCCAATTCTTTTCCAATCGTTGAAGATTGCCCGGGCTAGCATTGACAGTGCGGCGCTCCTGTCTCCTCCCTTTCATTTCGCTGCGTGTCTCTCCGCTTTGGTTAAAGTTCGGTGGTCCACAGCTGACACCATCGATGGCCACGCAGTAGCTTTGTTTGACGGTTCACACACCCACGCTGCTACGCTGAAAGTTTTTCCTCATCGCTGACACTAGAGATTCAAAGAGACGCAACAAGTTGTAAAGAATACTCATGTTAACGCGAACTGAGCCTGGCTCACATGGTTAGAGCATCTCCAACAGCCGCTTAACCCGCGGCGCGCTAAAAATGCGTTTGCAGTGTGCTGATCGTATGTTTTGGCGCGGCGGGGAGCGTTGCCTCCAGCGGCCGCTGTAAACTTTAGCGCGCGCATAACTCCAGCAGGCACACTAAATGCAGCGCGCGCTCTTGCACAGACAACATATGCGCTCCAAACACAAGCAAAAAGATCAAACACAAACATAATAAATCAATAATAAATAGTTCAATTTCGTTATTACAACTCAAACAAATAGTTTATCTTTCAATACAACAAGTAGTTCAACAATACAACATCAAACACACAAATCATGCTCTTTGTCGGCCATTCCATGCCCACCACTCCTCAGTGAGATCCTTCTGAAGATCATCATGCGTTTGGGGACATCGAATGCCATGATAGGAGGCAACAAAACGGGCCACCCTTTCATCCCTTCGCCGCACTCGCACGGGATGTCCCAACAGCTAATAGTGAGAGTAGTCTATATTTTGGCCACGCTAATTCTCGATGATCATGTTGTGCATGATCACACAAGCGTGCATGATGTACCAAAGCATCTTTGATCCCAAAATATAGCCGGTCCTCTCACAATAGCAAATTGGGCTTGCAAAATCTCAAAAACTCTCTCCACATCTTTTCTAGCCGCCGCCTGAGCATTGTGGAAATCAAAATTTTTCTTACCTTCCGGTTTTTATAACGACTTCGCAAATGTTTGCCACTTTGGTTAGATGCCATCCGCAAGATAATAGTCATAGTTGTATGTACGGCCATTTGCTACAAACTGCACCAGTGACTGTTCATCATTTGCAATCTTATTCATCAGTAGCGACCGGTTAACAACGTTGATGTCATTCAAAGATCCAGGCATTCCAAAAAAAGCATGCCAAATCCAAGTCTCTTGATCGGCAACCGCTTCAAGGATTATAGTGAAACCCCCCTTTTTGGCCGTGAAATTGCTCATGCCATGCCTTAGGACAATTTTCCAACTACAATGCATGCAGTCTATTGAGCCAAGCATACCTGGGAAGCCGCGAGCTTTGTTCATATCCAATAGCCTTGCGGCGTCTTCAGCATTGGGAGATCTCAAATACTCCTGGCCAAACACTTGCACAATTCCGACTGCGAAGCGCTTGACACACATGATGGCTTGACTCTCACCCATGGCCAAATGATCATCAACAAGATCAGCGGGGATGTCGTATGCCAACATACGCAAAGCGGCTGTCACCTTCTGAAAGGTGCTATGCCCGAGCTCTCCGGCGGCATTCCTCCTTTGCTGAAAAAACCGGTCATGGCTCACTAGTTTCTCTGCAATGTGCCTGAATAACTCGGTGCTCATCCTAAACCGGCAACGAAAGTACGACTCGGGGTATATGGGATTCTCCACAAAATAGTGCCTCATCAATCTGTTGTGGGCATCAATCCTATCCCTCCAAATTTTCTATCGACCCATAACTGAACCATCATGCTTCAGTTTTTTATTGATGAGCATAGCTAGGATCACTGCAAGATCCTTCTCCTCTTCCACATCAAATTCTTCTGCGGAAGAATCATATGACGAACTCATCTACAATGTTTAACTTAAACTAGGCTATAAAAACTACAAACAACATGCACCAAATTCAAGTAAAAAAATGTGAAGTTGAAGCAATACATACCTTGCGGGAGTTTTGTCGAACACCTTGCGTCAGCCGAGCAGCAGTGGACGGCCGAGTGCTGTTCGTCGGAGGACTGCGGCGCGCGAGGGGCGGCGGTGACTAGAGGGAGACAGAGGAAGCAACGGCGGCGCGTGGATAGGTCGAGGAATCGCCGGAACGGTCGCCGGAAGAAATGGGGTGGCGCGGGCGGTGGCATGGGGTAGGTGGAGTTGCGAGCGAGCGCTCAAGAGTCCAGCGCGCGGGAGCGGGCGTAACAACTAAACTGCGTGCGATGGTGTTTCAGCCCACGCGCTAAACTAGGTATGCCGCGCGCGCGGTTTTTGCGCCTCCGCTAGAGCGCCCGGAGCGGTAGCGTGCGTGTAAAAAATACTAATTTTTCAGCGCGGCGCTTATATAGCGCGTCTGTTGGAGATACTCTTAGTTAAGGCCTAGACTTGATACTAGTGCCCGTTTTTTCTGAATTTATTTTAACCATTCAGGCTATATTTAGTTCCATGTGGGGAGACTTTTTCATTAACTATGAAAACGTATGTGCTAACTTCTTTAGGCCTTGTACAACGATAGGTGCTAGGAAAGAAAAAAACCCAGCTTTTCTTCTGAGATTGTATTCAACAGGTGCTTGGAAAGGGTGGAAAACGCAAAATTTTGCTTCCGGTGCTGGCCGGTGCTTGCGAGAATAACTGGTCCCTTCAAATGCATTGCAGCGTTGAATAAAGCAGATACCAGACTTCAATGGCGGAGCTAGCATAGGATCATTTGTGGGTGGGAGGGGGGTGCAATGGCAAAATATGGATTGATGAACACAGAAGATCCCATGCTTGGGGGGAGGGGGCACCACCTCCCCAGCCATACAAATAGCTCCGTCAGTGCCAGGCTAGGGTAGGCGTCACGTGAACATTGAAGCACCTATGGTAAGCACTACGCAATAGGAGATAACTCTTTTTTTTTCGATGCAAGCTACTCTCTCTCTCCTCAAGCACCTATGCATAAACACCAAACATTGCATAAAGTCTTAATCTCAAGATGATGTGTCAACTCAATTTCTCAAATGTGCTCATAGGGATAAGGAATGTGTGTGTGCGTTCATAAAGGTGAATGTATGAACGTCTATGCATGTAATGTGTTCAAAGAAAAACTAATGTTAACACAAGTCCAACATAGTTCTTTAAGGTTATATATATTCCTTTTGACCTTTTTAGCAAAAAATTTAACCTTTCTTGAGCAAATGCTCATGCATTTTGAAATATGTTTGTGAAATTTATATAAAATGTTAATACAATGTAAAAAAATGTTTGCTTAATTCAAAAAAGATCATAACATTAAATAACGAAGGAACATTATGTTCTAAAAATGATCTGTGTTAAAAAATATGGTCATGAAATTTTAAACAATCTACAAAAATATTCACATAGTTTTAAAGGAAAGTGTTGTATTACTTGAAAACTGGTTCAACTTGTATTTAAAAAATGTTTGCCATTTAAGAAAAAAACTGTTCAAAAACTAGTATTTAGAAAAGTTTTTATCATGTATTTGAAAATTATTAAACATGTATAGATATATTTTAGATGTACAGCAAAAGAGTACAATGTGTATGAAAAAGATAGATATCAAAACATATGGTTGAAAAAATGTTAATATTTTACTTTATAAATGATGAAAATTACAAAAGGGATGTTTCTAGTGCATAATGAAATGTGCAATGTGTATGAAAAATGTAGACATGTGTTGAATAAAAAAAAGGAAAGGAAAAAACAAGAGAAAGAAACAAAGAAAATCAAGAAAACCTAGAAATAGGAGAAAACAAAAAAGAAAAGGAAAAAATGAAACAAAAAATAAAACCAAAAAATGACGAAGAAAATAGATGCAAACATTGAAAAGGAATTAAGAGAAAACAAAGAGAAAAACCTCGTGCAGAGCTACAGCATTGGGCCGGCCAATAGCACCACACCAGACGCGAGACGAAACTACGTCTCGCAAAAAGTGAGAAATAGTGCTGACGCTTGATGCTAATTCTTCTTAATGTTAGCATAAACCCATGTTCTTCTACATGTGGTGGCCGAAAAGCGGGCGGCAGTCCGTTTTTTGTTTTTGTTTTTCTGGATTCGGTTTTATTGCACTTTTTTTGTTTTCTTCACAACTGATTTTTGTCAGGTTTCTAAAGCTATTTCTTCTGTTCAACTTTCTTTGTTTTCCCCATATTTCCTATTCTATTTTAATTTTATGTTACTTTTTATTTTATATTTACCGTTTCCTTTTAAAGGAAACTATTAAAATATTCTTAATAAAAGACACAAGTATTTTTAACACGAGTGGACACTATTTTAAATTGCATGAATTTTACAGATGCATTTTATAAATATATTTTCAATAAATTAAAAAAATAAGTACATGATTTATATTAAATGGGTGAATAATTTTTTAATTACATGAACACATTTTCAAGTTCATGAATAATTAATACAAATGCGTCAATACATTCTAAATTAGTAAAAATAATATAATAGGTGTGAACACTTTCCAAAATTCGTGAATATTTTTATAAACATATACTAACAGTTTTAGTTACCTAAACGTTTGAAAAAATACATGAATAAATTTTATAATTACATGATCATTTTGGGAAATATGATTAGAAAATTAAATGAACAATTTAAGCACATGAAGAATTTGAAAACTACATGAACTTTTCTTGGACTACATGATATTTTATTCTAATATATGAGAATATTTTTTAAGATACTCATTTTTTTATTTTATTATTTTTAATTCCAAAAAAATAAAAAAAAATGGCCCTTTCTTTTTTTTGCCCCGCCTATTTGCAACCATCTCATTTTGGCAGATTATCGGCTGATTACATAAGCGATCGAGCCGAGCGACAAGAGATGGGCTAGTCCACTTTGAGAATTTACACAGTGCGAGCCAACCGGTTTTCCTAGAAGGCTCCCTGAATCGGTGTTCTTTTTTTCTTTTTGTCTTCTTTACTTTTTTTTGGTTTTCAGTTTCTTTTTTCCTTTAATATTTTCAAAAATGCATTCAGAAAAAATAAAACTATTTCAATTTTTGGAAAATTTCAGAAAATATGTTCATTTTAAGAAAAGTTCCCTTTCTTTAAAAATATTCTTTTTTTCCAAAATATGTTCTTGAATTTCAAATAATATTGGCGATTTCTTTTTTCTCATTATTTCATAAAACCTTAGCATTTCTTGAATAATTTTCAGATTTTCGGAATTTGTTGTTTTTTCAAAAAAGTATTTATTAAAAAATATCCTTTTTCTAAAAGATGTTAGAAAATTTTAAATTATTCTAATTTCAGAAATATTTAATTTAAAAAAATGGTCGTGGTTCCAAGAAAGTTTTCAAAATAATATTCGCTTGTTAGATATATTTTTCAAAAAATCAAGGGGAAAATGCTACAGTACCAAATTGGTTGTAGTAACCAGATACTCGCGCTACAGTACCCCCGACCGGAAGCAGCAAACGTGTGGCTAGAGGTCGAACGTTTAAAATCAGACATTAGATTTTTAAGCATGGCAAATCAAACTTTTTTATGGCAAATGAAGTCGCCGTGTCGATAGCAATTTTCTTTAGCAAATCCTGGCAAAAACTGAGCATGGAAAAATAAATTTCCATCCCTGTGACAAGTTTGTTGTCACAAAAAATGTTTGATTTGCCATGCTAAAAAATTTGATTCGATTCGAAGCAAAATACGTTGTTTGAGCATCAGATGTCTATGGAGAGTCTTTTGGCATTTTAGCGATATTAATAAATATACGGGTCACATATGACATATTCCAAGATATACATTCGTATCGATATTAGGCACGCTCTTCGTTTGGTTTCATCAGCTTAATCACAACCTCAGAAGGCAGCATATGGAGTAGAATAATATCGCCATGGCATGGCACAAGATAGAGATCACGAGATATCTTAAGAAAACCCTGCTAATCAGAGCAACAGGACAAAGGTTAACTTTATGCGCCCGATTCCAGGAAATGGGGCACATGCCCACGATCAGGACGTATGATTCGGCTGCACCAACAATTATTGGCCTTGTTTCCCTAAAAAAAACAATTATTGGCCTTGTATATAGTTCAACGTGCGTTCGAGTATGATTGCTGTACTGGTACGTACTCTCTGAGTTGCAATTGTTTACATTTTGGAAAACGGGTTCCAACTTGCTCTGCTGCATCATCAACACATATCTGTAAAATAACCGTCGTTTAGAGAAAGTTAAGCCAAAAAAGAAAAGTTCTTCAACGGTTTTAAAAACCCCGCAAATTCTCTAAAAACCATCCTCTCCTCTTGTTATTTGCGGATGACAGCAGTGTCTTTCTAGAGGCGGAAGAGAACAATATGATGGAGCTGAAAAATATCCTAGAAGTATATGAGGAAGCGTCAGAGAAAAAAAAAGTTAACTTTTAGAAGTCCTCATAAACATGTATTTTTTAATACAGAATCACGTAAATCTTCCCGTAAAAGTGTCACGTCAGCTAACCGTCACATAATCGCCGCCGGAGTATCCGCCACGCCGCCGCCACCACCACCACCGATCACCATCACCATCACCATTGCACCGCCCGCTCGCTTGCCCGCCACCATCGCTTGCCCGCCCGCTCCTAAGAAAAGAGCATATGCAGCCCCTGTCACAGTATGTCTACAAGAAAACAAGAACTTCAAATGCATATTTTGGCGTAACTCTTAGTCTTTTTAGCAAAGTCTTTGTTATTCATATTTCAGTTTCTTCAATGTTTTTGAGTGATGAAAATGCCAGATTGTTTTAAGAAAAATCTAAGGAGGATAATTGTTCTATGCCGTTGAAACACTTTTGGAATGTACATCTTACGCAATAAATGACATACACCAAGGAATAAACCACTCCCTAGACGATTCTTCTCAAAAAGGAAATTTGAGAAGTTTCAAAATAGGAAATCCACAAATGTTCCTTCATCCTCTTTTCTCTAAAGTTTCAATTTATGTCGCTTTCAGATACAGTTAAGGAATTATCTAGAGTGCTTCGACGAAGTTTGACATCTTGTAAGCCTTGAAAGCTATGTTTTGGATATACACAAAAGTGGATGCATATAAACCATGGCCACACAAATAAAATAAGAATAATATTCAAGAATGCATGAGCTATCAAAGGATTCACATGGATACATAAATGAGTTTTCCACATAATTGGGCATCATGTGAGGATGATATGTCTTTTTCTTTAAACAAGAGGATGAGTTGTCTTTGATAGTATTAGTTTGTCAGTTGGCCAAAAGACGTTCTTTGACAAATTCCTCGTGTATACAAAAACTATCGTTGTTTCTCCACAAAATCAAATAAAAAACATAAGTTGAAACTAGCAAACTGCAGTTGGAGATACATGACATGTATCTCCAGATGCAACCGCAGTTGGAGATACATGACATGTATCTCCTGATGCAGTTTGCTAGTTTCATTTTATATTTCAGTCTATCTGTTTGTGTAATACTTAAGAAGACAAGGAGGCGACGACTTTTTGAAGATGGAATAAGATTTTCTCCGCCTAGCACCTGTCCTGACGATGCTTCTAGCTTCATCGGAGGGCGTGTGGAGGTGTTTCTCCGGCAGATCTCATGGTATCCGGCCGGCGTTTGTCTTCAGCAGATTCGCTTGGATCTGGTTTTCATTTGTCTACGTATGTGTGTCCGCGGGTTAGATCCTCCGATATACACTTCTCTTCATCGGCGGTGGCGGTTGTTGCTGTTGTGCGTTGGTTATATGGGGGCTTAGCACGACGACTTTCCGACTGTCTACTACAACAATCTTTGCCCCGCTTCGATGAGGGAGGGATGATGACGGCAGCACACATTCGGCTCGCCACAGTGCTTATAGTCGTTGCTAGGTGGTTTCAACCGCAGTTGGAGATACATGACATGTATCTCCATATGCAACCGCAATTGGAGATATATGACATGTATCTACAGATGCAGTTTGCTAGTTTCATTTTATATTTCATTTTATCTGTTTGTGTCATGCTTAAGAAGACAAGGAGGTGGCGACTTCTTGAAGATGGAATAAGGTTTTCTCCGCCTCCCGACGATGCTTCTAGCTTCATCGGAGGGCGTGTGGAGGTGTTTCTTCAGCAGATCTCATGGGATCCGGCCGGCGTTTGTCTTCAGCGGATTCACTTGGAGCTGGTTTTCATTTCTCTACGTATGTGTGTCCGCGGGTTAGATCCTTTTGATATACACTTCTCTTCATCGGCGGTGGCAGTTGTTGTTGTGGTGCGTTGGTTATATGGGGGCTTAGCACGATGACTTTCCGACTGTCTACTACAACAATCTTTGCCTCGCTTCGATGAGGGAGGGATGATGATGGCGGCATACCTTCGGCTCGCCCCAGTGCTTATAGTCGTCGCTAGGTGGTTTTCATATCTGAATGTAATTTTTTACTCGTGTTCTTTGTACTACCTTGGCAGTTGATGAATAGATTGGGAGTTTCTCGAAAAAGTAAGACAATGCTACTGCTAGCGTAGTAGCTACTATGAACATGGTGAAGTGGATACGCTTATTGGAAAATTCCTCACTTGCATATAAATATCCCACAATAGTGTACACAGAAGTAAAAAAACGACCACGTCTGAACTCTGGCTAAAGCGGACATTGTTATGACTATTTTAGATCTAACACATTACGCACAACTTTAAATTATTATAAAGCCCCAAACAGTAGATACAGCATACTTACAATACAATTTGCAAGCCAAGGCAAAGAGAACAAATAAAAAAATGAAGTGCGGATTGGAACATCGAGCCCATCTTTCACCATCGAGGCCAGCCTCATCAGAGAAACGATGTTCTTTAGTGGGTGGGTGGGGGGAGCTCCATTGCGCCGAGGATGGGCCCGTGTCCATTCCAAAATAGCCAAACATGGGCACACCGCCATCTGTATCCACTATCCATCGCCAAATAGAAGGACCCCTCTCCTCTCACCATTGATAGAAGGACACTGTACCCTTGGAATGAAGTGATTCACTGTAGAACATAATGAGCAATATATAAAAGAATTAAAGTGGCTAAGCTATGGCTGTTAGGGTGAATTCCCGGTTCTAGCGGTAAATCTTTCATTTGTTGATACGCGGATTTGATTTTTGCTGTTGGTCCAATGCTGGTTTTGCATATGTTTCTCTCTTTTGTCTCGATTTGACCGGTTCATCGTTTTGCTACGGGTTCATCTATCCATGTCCCTTCGCGAAGCTGCATCCAGGTCTCTTCGGGAAATTGGTTCCCCCCGGCACAATCCTCGTCCCCCTTGCTCTTCTCCATGAGGCGGCCCTTCCCTCTCCACATTCCGACCCGACGTCGCCCTCCCCTCTCCACATCTCGTACGGCATCACCCCTCCCTATGTCCACGCCTCCCCTGGCAGCACAACCTCTCTCGCCATCCTGGGAGGACGAAATCCTAGGCGTATCATTGGTCGACTCCACTTTCATTTCCAATCCTACCAGACTAGAGTAAATCTAGCTCCAACACGCCACCATGAAATCGATCCCACTCGCCCTAGGCCTCCATAGAGTAGAAACTCTCCTGACCTTGCCTCCATCTCCATGTCTTCATGACGGCGGCAACACAGGAAGGATGATGATGAATAGGAGGAGGCGGAAAAAAGAAAATCCCCATCTCCACCGATGTTGGGCTGTCACCATTGATGCACCCATCGTTGGGGAGGATGATGAGGCCGCGGAGCTGCTATGTGAGGGTAGAGGACGGGGGCATCGTCATCAGCATGACAGAGGGCACTGGTCCGTCGTACTCTCTGCGCAAAACTCGAGGCAGGCACGCCACGGGCCTTGATAACCCACAAGTATAGGGGATCACAACAATTTTTAAGGGTAGAGTATTCAACCCAAATTTATTGATTCGACGCGAGGGGATCCAAATAATATTTGCAAGTATTACTAGCTGAGTTGTCAATTCAACTACACCTGGAGAACTAACTATTTGCAATAGGGTGATCAGTAGCACAATAGTATGATAGTTTGATAGCAGTGGTAATAGTAATAGTAGCAGTTTTGTAGTGACTGTAACAACAGCATCAACAGTAACTCAACAAAAATCAATATATGAAAAGCGTAGGCACTGGATCAGTGATGGATATTTTGTGTTGGATGACATTCATCATGTAACAGTCACTACTGATGTCTACTACACATTCTTCTTCTTGTAGACGTTGTTGGGCCTGCAAGTGCACAGGTTTGTAGGACAGTAGCAAATTTCCCTCAAGTGGATGACCTAAGGTTTATCAATCCGTGGGAGGCGTAGGATGAAGATGGTCTCTCTCAAGCAACCCTGCAACCAAATAACAAATAGTCTCTTGTGTCCCCAACACACCCAATACAATGGTAAATTGTATAGGTGCACTACTTCGGCGAAGAGATGGTGATACAAGTGCAATATGGATGGTAGATATAGGTTTTTGTAAACTGAAAATATAAAAACAGCAAGGTAACAAGCGGTAAAAGTGAGCGTAAACGGTATTGCAATGATAAGAAACAAGGCCTAGGGTTCATACTTTCACTAGTGTAAGTCCTCTCAACAATAATAACATAATGGGATCATATAACTATCCCTCAACATGCAACAAAGAGTCACTCCAAAGCCACTAATAGCGGTGAACAAACGAAGAGATTATGGTAGGGTACGAAACCACCTCAAAGTTATTCTTTCCAATCAATCCGTTGGGCTATTCCTATAACTGTCACTAATAGCCCTAGAGTTCGTACTAGAATAACACCTTAAGACACAAATCAACCAAAACCCTAATGTCACCTAGATACTCCAATATCACCTCAAGTATCCATGGGTATGATTATACGATATGCATCACACAATCTCAGATTCATCTATTCAACCAACACATAGAACCTCAAAGAGTGCCCAAAGTTTTTACCGGAGTATCACGACGAAAACGTGTGCCAACCCCTATGCATAGGTTCATGGGTGGAACCCGCAAGTTGGTCACCAAAACATACATCAAGTGGCACGTGATATCCCATTGTCACCACAGATAGGCACGGCAAGACATACATCAAGTGTTCTCAAATCTTTAAAGACTCAATCCGATAAGATAATTTCAAAGGGAAAACTCAATCCATTACAAGAGAGAAGAGGGGGAGAAGAAACATAAGATCCAAATATAATAGCAAAGCTCGCGATACATCAATATCGTGCCAAATCAAGAACACGAGAGAGAGAGAGAGAGAGAGAGATCAAACACATAGCTACTGGTACATACCCTCAGCCCCGAGGGTGAACTACTCCCTCCTCGTCATGGAGAGCGCCGGGATGATGAAGATGGCCACCGGTGAGGGTTCCCCCCTCCGGCAGGGTGCCGGAACAAGGTCCCGAGAGGTTTTTGGTGGCTACAGAGGCTTGCGGCGGCGGAACTCTAGATCTAAACTCTGTTCTGGAAATTTTACGATACGTAGGTATTTATGGGTGAAAGGAGTACATCGGTGGACCGAAGGAGGGGCCACGAGGCAGGGGGCGCGCCCCAGGGGGTGGGCGCGCCCCTACCCTCGTGATCACCTCCTTCATCTTCTGACGTAGGGTCCAAGTCTATCCGGTAGGTTTCCTTCCAAAAATAACTTCTCCAGTTGATTTCGTTCCGTTTTGACTCCGTCTGATATTCCTTTTCCTCGAAACACTGAAATAGGCATAAAAGAGCAAATCTGGGTTGGGCCTCCGGTTAAGAGGTTAGTCCCAAAAGTAATATAAAAGTGGATAATAAAGCCCAATATTTCCTAAAATAGTAGATAATATAGCATGGAGCAATCAAAAATTATAGATACGTTGGAGACGTATCAAGCATCCCCAAGCTTAATTCCTGCTTGTCCTCGAGTAGGTAAATGATAAAAAAGATAATTTTTGATGTGGAATGCTAGTTGGCATAATTTCATTGTAATTCTTCTCAATTGTGATATGAATATTCAGATCCGAAAGATTCAAGACAAAAGTTCATATTGACATAAAATAATAATACTTCAAGCATACTAACTAAGCAATTATGTCTTCTCAAATTAACATGGCCAAAGAAAGTTATCCCTACAAAATCATATAGTCTGGCTATGCTCCATCTTCACCACACAAAGTATTTAAATCATGCACAACCCCGATGACAAGCCAAGCAATTGTTTCATACTTTTGACATTTTCAAAACTTTTTCAATCTTCACGCAGTACATGAGCGTGAGCCATGGATATAGCACTATATGTGGAATAGAATGGTGGTTGTGGAGAAGACAAAAAGAGGGGAAGATAGTCTCACATCAACTAGGCGTATCAACGGGCTATGGAGATGCCCATCAATAGATATCAATGTGAGTGAGTAGGGATTGCCATGCAACGGATGCACTAGAGCTATAAGTATATGAAAGCTCAACAAAAAGAAACTAAGTGGGTGTGCATCCAACTCGCTTGCTCATGAAGACCTAGGGCATTTTGAGGAAGCCCATCATTGGAATATACAAGCCAAGTTCTATAATGAAAAATCCCACTAGTATATGAAAGTGATATCATAGGAGACTCTCTATCATGAAGATCATGGTGCTACTTTGAAGCACAAGTGTGGTAAAAGGATAGTAGCATTGTCCCTTATCTCTTTTTCTCTCATTTTTTTATTTTTTTATTTTTTTATTTTTTATTTGGGCCTCTCTCTTTTTTTGTGGCCTCTTTTTTTATTTTTTTTATTTTTCGTCCGGAGTCTCATCCCGACTTGTGGGGAAATCATAGTCTCCATCATCCTTTCCTCACTGGGACAATGCTCTAATAATGATGATCATCACACTTTTATTTACTTACAACTCAAGAATTACAACTCGATACTTAGAACAAAATATGACTCTATATGAATGCCTCCGGCGGTGTACCGGGATATGCAATGAATCAAGAGTGACATGTATAAAAGAATTGTGAACGGTGGCTTTGCCACAAATACGATGTCAACTACATGATCATGCTAGCAATATGACAATGATGGAGCGTGTCATAATAAATGGAACGGTGGAAAGTTGCATGGCAATATATCTCGGAATGGCTATGGAAATGCCATGATAGGTAGGTATGGTGGCTGTTTTGAGGAAGGTATATGGTGGTTGTATGATACCGGCGAGAAGTGCGCGGTATTAGAGAGGCTAGCAATGGTGGAATAATGGGAAAAGTGCGTATAATCCATGGACTCAACATTAGTCATAAAGAACTCATATACTTATTGCAAAAATTTAGAAGTTATCAAAGCAAAGTATTACGCGCATGCTCCTTGGGGGATAGATTGGTAGGAAAAGACCATCGCTCGTCCCCGACCGCCACTCATAAGGAGGACAATCAATAAACACCTCATGCCCTGACTTCGTTACATAACGGTTCACCATACGTGCATGCTACGGGAATCACAAACTTCAACGCAAGTATTCTTTAAATTCACAACTACTCAACTAGTATGACTCTAATATTATCACCTCCATATCTCAAAACAATTATCATGCTTCAATCTTTTCTTAGTATTCAACACACTCATAAGAATTCTTACAAATCTTGTATGCTTAGCATATTAGGATTATTTAAGCGAATTACCATGCTATTTAAGATTCTCAAAATAATATAAGTGAAGCATGAGAATTCAACTATTTCTTCAAAATAAAACTACCAATGTGCTCTAAAAGATATAAGTGAAGCACTAGAGCAAACAACAAACTACTCCGAAAGATATAAGTGAAGATCAATGAGTAGCCGAATAATTATGCAACTGTGTGAAGACTCTCCCATTTAATAATTTCATATCTTAGTAATTTATTCAAACAACAAGCAAAGCTAAAGAAAATAAAATGACGCTCCAAGCAAAACACATATCATGTGGTGAATAAAAATATAGCTCCAAGTAAAGTTACCGATGAACGAAGACGAAAGAGGGGATGCCTTCCGGGGCATCCCCAAGCTTAGACGCTTGGTTGTCCTTGAATATTACCTTGGGGTGCCTTGGGAATCCCCAAGATTAGGCTCTTGCCACTCCATATTCCATAGTCCATCGAATCTTTACCCAAAACTTGAAAAGTTCATAACACAAAACTTAATAGAAAACTCGTGAGCTCCGTTAGCGAAAGAAAACAAAACACCACTTCAAGGTACTGTAATGAACTCATTCTTTATTTATATTGGTGTTAAAACTACTGTATTCCAACTTCTCTATGGTTTATAAACTATTTTACTAGCCATAGATTCATCAAAATAAGCAAACAACACACGGAAAACAAAATATGTCAAAAACAGAACAGTCTGTAGTAATCTGTAACTAACGAAAACTTATGTAACTCCAAAAATTCTAAAATAAATTGGTGGACCTGAGGAATTTGTCTAGTAATCATCTGCAAAAAGAATCAACTAAATATCACTCTCCAGTAAAAAGTTGAAGCTAATCTCGTGACCGCTAAAGTTTCTGTTTTTTACAGCATGATCATAAAGACTTCACCCCAAGTCTTCCCAAAGGTTCTACTTGGCACAAACACTAATTAAAACATAAAACCACATCTAAACAGAATCTAGATGGATTATTTATTCCTAAAAAGAACCAAAAAGCAAGAAACTAAAATAAAATTGGGTTGCCTCCCAACAAGCGCTATCGTTTAATACCCCTAGCTAGGCATGATGATTTCAATGATGCTCACATAAAAGATAGGAGTTGAAACATAAAGAGAGCATCATGAAGAATATGACTAGCACATTTAAGTCTAACCCACTTCCTATGCATAGGGATTTTGTGAGAAAATAACTTACGGGAACAAGAATCATCTTGCATAGGAAGGTAAAACAAGCATAACATAGAGAGGAAACTTGATATTATTACAATTCCTACAAGCATATGTTCCTCCCTCATAATAATTTTCAGTAGCATCATGAATGAATTCAACAATATAACCAGCACCTAAAGCATTCTTTTCATGATCCACAAGCATAGAAAATTTACTACTCTCCACATAAGCAAAATTCTTCTCATAAATAATAGTGGGAGCAAACTCAACAAAACAACTATCATGTGATTGAAAATTAAGATCGAGATGACAAGTTTCATGGTTATCATTATTCTTTAAAGCATACGTGTCATCACAATAGTCATCATAGATAGGAGGCATGCTTTCATCATAGTAAATTTGCTCATCAAAGCTTCGGGGACAAAAAAATATCATCTTCATCAAACATAGCTTCCCCAAGCTTGTAGCTTTGCATATCATTAGCATCATGGATATTCAAGGAATTCATACTAACAACATTGCAATCATGCTCATCATTCACATATTTTATGCCAAGCATTCTATGTAATTCTTCTTCTAGCACTTGAGCACAATTTTCCTTCCCATCATACTCACGAAAGATATTAAAGAGATGAAGCGTGTGAGCTAATTTTTTATAATTTTCTTTTATAAACTAGACTAGTGCTAAAACAAGAAACAAAAAGATTCGATTTCAAGATCTAAAGATATACCTTCACTTACCTAGCCTCCCCTACAACGGCGCCAGAAAAGAGCTTGATGTCTACTACACAACCTTCTTCTTGTAGACGTTGCTGGGCCTGCAAGTGCACAGGTTTGTAGGACAGTAGCAAATTTCCCTCAAGTGGATGACCTAAGGTTTATCAATCCGTGGGAGGCATAGGATGAATATGGTCTCTCTCAAACAACCCTGCAACCAAATAACAAATAGTCTCTTGTGTCCCCAACACACCCAATACAATGGTAAATTGTACAGGTGCACTAGTTCGGCGAAGAGATGGTGATACAAGTGCAATATGGATGGTAGATATAGGTTTTTGTAAACTGAAAATATAAAAACAGCAAGGTAACAAGCGGTAAAAGTGAGTGTAAACGGTATTGCAATGATAGGAAACAAGGCCTATGGTTCATACTTTCACTAGTGTAAGTCCTCTCAACAATAATAACATAATTGGATCATATAACTATCCCTCAACATGCAACAAAGAGTCACTCCAAAGCCACTAATAGCGGTGAACAAATGAAGAGATTATGGTAGGGTACGAAACCACCTCAAAGTTATTCTTTCCAATCAATCCGTTGGGCTATTCCTATAAGTGTCACTAACATCCCTAGAGTTCGTACTAGAATAACACCTTAAGACACAAATCAACCATAACCCTAATGTCACCTAGATACTCCGATGTCACCTCAAGTATCCGTGGGTATGATTATACGATATGCATCACACAATCTCAGATTCATCTATTCAACCAACACATAGAACCTCAAAGAGTGCCCAAAGTTTCTACCGGAGTATCACGACGAAAACGTGTGCCAACCCCTATGCATAGGTTCATGGGTGGAACTCGCAAGTTGGTCATCAAAACATACATCAAGTGGCACGTGATATCCCATTGTCACCACAGATATGCACGGCAAGACATACATCAAGTGTTCTCAAATCTTTAAAGACTCAATCCGATAAGATAACTTCAAAGGGAAAACTCAATCCATTACAAGAGAGAAGATGGGGAGAAGAAACATAAGATCCAAATATAATAGGAAAGCTCGCGATACATCAATATCGTGCCAAATCAAGAACACGAGAGAGAGAGAGAGAGAGAGAGAGAGAGAGAGAGAGAGATCAAACACATAGCTACTGGTACATACCCTCAGCCCCGAGGGTGAACTACTCCCTCCTCATCATGGAGAGCGCCGGGATGATGAAGATGGCCACCGGTGAGGGTTCCCCTCTCCGGCAGGGTGCCGGAACAGGGTCCCGAGAGGTTTTTTGGTGGCTACAAGGGCTTGCGGCGGCGGAACTCCAGATCTAATCTCTGTTCTGGAAGTTTTACGATACGTAGGTACATATGGGTGAAAGGAGTACGTCGGTGGACCGAAGGGGGGGGCCACGAGGCAGGGGGCGCGCCCCTACCCTCTTGAGCACCTCCTTCATCTTCTGACGTAGGGTCCAAGTCTATCCGGTAGGTTTCCTTCCAAATATAACTTCTCCAGTTGATTTCGTTCCGTTTTGACTCCGTCTGATATTCCTTTTCCTCGAAACACTGAAATAGGCATAAAACAGCAAATCTGGGCTGGGCCTCCGGTTAATAGGTTAGTCCCAAAAGTAATATAAAAGTGGATAATAAAGCCCAATATTGCCTAAAACAGTTGATAATATAGCATGGAGCAATCAAAAATTATAGATACGTTGGAGACGTATCAACTACCTAGAGCGACACAGAACTAGCTCCAATTCATCAACGTAATGTAGGCATATATTCTGTATATGGTCATACATAAGTATAATAAAAACTTGCATGATATATTTCGTCCTACCCTCCCATGGCAGCGGGGACCATAAGGAAACTAAGGGATATTAAGGCCTCCTTTTAATAGAGAACCAGAACAAAGCATTAACACATAGCGAATACATGAACTCCTCAAACTAGGGTAATCACCGGAAAGAATCCAATTATCTTCACCTTGGGGTATGAGGATCATAACACGTAATAGGTGCGTATAACCTGCAAGATAGGATCAAGAACTCAAATATATTCATTAAAATATAAAGGGTCCAAATCTGAAATAATGGCACTCGGGCCCTACTAACAAGCATTAAGCATAACAATAACAACATCAATCTCAGAACATAGTGGATACTAGGGATCAAGCCCTAAGAAATTGACTCGATTACATGACAAATCTCATCCAACCCCATCACAATCCAGCAAGCCTACGAAGGAATAACTCACCCCGGTGGTGAGAATCATGAAATTCGTGATGAAGAAGGGTTGGCGATGATGATGGCGACGAATCCCCCCACTCTGTAGACCTGAATGGACTCCAGATTTGGCCCCCTGATAAAGAAGAGGAGGTGGTGGCGGCTCCGTATCATAAAACGCGATGAAACTTCTTCTCCTATTTCTTTCTCGGGAAATAGGAATTTATAGGCTTGAGATTAGGGTCAGCGGAGCCACGTGGACCACACAAGGTACTAGGGCGCGCCCGGGGGTGGTCATGCCCTAGTGCCTTGGGGCAATAGGTGGGCCCTCTTTGGTGGGTCTTTGCTCAAGTATTTTTTATATTTTCCATAAAAATCTTCAAAAAGTTTCGTCCAATTCTGAGAACTTATATTTTTGCACAAAAACAACACCATGGTAGTTCTGCTGAAAACAGCGTCAGTCTAGGTTAGTTTCATTCAAATCATGCAAATTAGAGTCCAAAACAAGAGCGAAAGTGTTTGAAAAAGTAGATACTACAGAGACGTAGCAGGCCTCTGCCACTAGGTTGTGGTACCCTCGGGCTCCTCATCGGGTGAAGTTCCAGCAGCCGTCCTTCTTTCCCGTCATCCATCAAATGCATGTTTGCGGCAACTTCTCTCCCTCCCTCCTATCTCTCTCTTGCGCGCTCTCTCTCCCATGGTTCTCTTTCCTGGAAATTATTTTCTAATTTAATTCATCCTTTTGATGTGCTACATTGGTTCACGTTGATGCCCAGGCTGATGTGCTGCTGTGATTTATGTTCTTTATTTTTGAGGTATGGGTGTGTCCCAATTTATTCTACAATCTCTCCATCAAAGAGGGCGCGTATGGTGGCGTACTTGCCTCATGCACGCTGGTGAGCCTCCGACGCTAGATGCAGAAGTTCTCCGCCAACGTAGTCATGCACACTGCGGGCTACTTTGATATGAGGGCGTTACGACGGTACCGCTACACATATTGAATCAGTAGATTACGTGTAGTTCATCTCTACCTCATTATTCTCCATTTGATGTACTTTCATCCTTAGTATTTTAGAATAACACCCTGTTATTATAACCAAATATGAAGATTAATTTTGTCCCGCCGTCTCATGACAGAGATGTCCCTATATGTGTTTAATCCATGAATAAACTAGAATATGCTCTTCTTTATCATTTCTTTTTGGAAGAATTAGACTGCAATATACAAAAATATTCAGACATTCAAAATGATATAACAATCAGTAATATAAAAATATATCCAGAGATTCAAAATGATATAACAATTAGTCGATAGTAACATGTCTATTTGTTGATATTCATAAAGTTGATTTATTTTTCCTTCTTTCAGCTTGACAGGAGTGCAGATCTTCTGTATGAAAAATTGTGTTTAGAAATATCATACCCTTTTTATTCTTCCAAGCTGGCCGATGCTATTCCATATCAACCATCCGAATATGAAAAATGGATACTGCTACATGTTTAGTGTTGGAAATAAATTGAATTTGCTACATGAAATGGCACATAGATCATAATTTAACTTCCTTATTAAGCGATGTTTAGATTTCCCCATGGAAGATGCTCAAGACGCTTTTCCTCATTTTCCCTTTGAGTATCAACGAGTACATTGGTCGATATTATGCCAATCTATTAGTTCATCTTTGTTCTAGCAAATAAGCGTTAACTATCATAGATTTGCTACATTGATTTCCTTTCAGTAGCATATTAGTAATTATTGTTGTTGCATAACACAATGTGTCATCATTAGATCTCCCCTCATGGAGGTCCACTATTAAGAAACTTTTTTTAAGATAGTGCAGACGCAGGCACTGATACATATGCATGTACACTCACGCCTATGAACGCATGCAAAACCTACTCCCATGAGCACCTTCGAGAGACTGAGCCGACACATCATCTTGATATTGACGAAGTCGCTACAGATGCCTTCGTAGTCGGCAGGGACGTCTCCTCCCACTAAACGAACATCGCCGGAAGGCCTGAAATAAGTCCAGGAAAATGCGAGAACAAATGTCAAGTCTAGGACTTCAACTCCCGTGGGCTGGGGATAATAGTATCCTCCTGACCATGCAACCACAGGTTGGTTCGCCACTATTAAGAAACTTAGAAAGACAATATGTGCAATTCCAAGACCACTCTTTGGATCAGAAGGATATGAGAGCATTTAAGTGTTGATTCCACTACATTGTGTAGTCTTTTTTATGGTCGACCGCAAAGTAATAATGGTGCGGATATTTCTGTCGTATAACTTTTCCTATCCATCAACACACTTTAAGTCTTCTTTGTTTACACAGGGGTACATCAGAAGGATCGATACCAAAGCATAAAATAGCCAAATTTAAAGAAATCTTCCATGAAAGGGTGGTGTATAAAGTTGAAGTTTACCAGATATTTAGAGCCAGAAAGAAGTACATAGCAATAGACTACCCCTTTAGAATTAGCTCCTTTCACAGAAGATTGGCAAAGCCACTTTCCTATGTTTGCCTACAACTGACTCCCTTTTTCAGAATTGGAAAAGCACATCGGAATGACTGTTCTTATGTCAGGTTAATTTGTAAACCTTTGTGTTCATTTTTATTCAACTTACTGTTTTTGACATTCTTGAGCATCACGTGTGCCTATACTTTTCTAGACATGGTTGGTTTAATCACTAGCATAACAGATGTTTTGCACCGATTGGCGGTGACCACAAGCCAAGGCATCAAGTCTATATGACAGATGAACTATATAATTCTACCATAATTGTTTAACTATTTATTCTATGCAATATTGCGCAACGTCAAACGGATGCACCTTTTTCATAGAAAGCTTGCAGCCGTAACACTTTGGAAAATATTTGTGCATGCAATAGATGTACATGATGAATTGCCGATGACGAAGCAAACCCAATGTTTGCAATATAAACATTCTTTGGAACACAACGTGATAGTATCACTGGAAAAAATTGCTCATTACTTAACCCTCTTTTGATCACACTCACCATTAGGGTGCATTACTGCACCACAAAAACAAACAAGGTAAGCAACTTCAGCCAGTACCTTTAAATTATTTTTTACCAAAGTACACTTTATAAATTCAAACTTATATTTTGTAAAGTCATTTGTAGCCGTTAGATGTTGCCACCACTTCACACGATACAAAATACCTATATTGAAAGATCCGGCTAAGGGCAAGAAGTCCAAGAAAGTGTGAGTTAAACTAAATTGAAAATGATTAAATAATGTTATGAATTGAATTGGTGGATACGGGCCCTAGATGGGTTTGTTCTCTGTTTGATCTCCTTTTATCGAAGTTGATTTTGTTGCATTATTTGTTTATCATAATTCTTCAGTAAGTCGCTTCATGTTGGAAATTTTCCTGTTGTTTCTTCTAAACTAGATGTTTGCTTTCTTCATTTGTATCTTGCATTTCTTCTTCCTTTTGCATTCTTTTTATTTTGGTCGGCTTCTTCTCACCTTGGGAATCAACCAAAGAATCACTCTTAAGGATATTTCTTTGGCACCGAGCATGAGGTAGTGCCTCATCCCCACTGACTCACATTCCTTACTCTATGTCCACATATCTGTTTCTCTTTTGATCTATTCATTCTTTGGAGCAACAACTTAGGCCATGCAAGTATATGGACATAATGCACAAATCAAGTTTGTACACTGGATTCCCTAAAAGAAAGAAAATGTGCATTAGATTTTCCCCATGCTTTGCCAGCATATTAGTTTTTGTAGAATATACTACTTAAGTATTGCTTTTCCATCGTTGTTAGATTCAGATTTTTCGTTCTGTTCAATTTTTTCCCTAATTCATGTTTTTGAATTACTAACCATGCATTTTTATTCGATGACTTATCTATAATTGTCCTTGTTATAATCCCCTTTTGTTCTATGGAGAGATCACGGCTAAAGGATACAAACAAGCAGCTCTAGTGTTGACAACTAATTTTCCTTAATTTGCATTTTTGGAATTATTAATCATGTCTTTTATTTGATGGCGAACCTACACCTGTCCTGCTGTAATTCTTGAACATGAATGATTTGGGTGTATAGGAGTTAGACTCTTTTGACCTCTATGAGTTGAGCTATATCATGGTAGATCGCAGAGTAAACATTGCTTGACCTAATTTTTATTGGCCTTTACAAGGTGACATAATGGAAGGAGGGATGCCTGTGAACATGATTGATTTGTTTAAAGATTGACTAAAAGAGGGCCTGGTGCACACAATTGAGTGCTTCAATATATTCAAGGCCATGAAAGAAGCAAACAATAGATCACCCATTTAGAATCTATTTTATCCACATGACATTAGCGCCTTAGCCGAAGAACTTACCCATATTTGCTTGCAATGCATTTTCCTTCTTATGTTGAATAAAGAAGGGATAACTAATGTACTTATCTAATCTTAAAACATTCATGTGTGCTTTGTTATTTTCTTATGTGAGAATACAGTAGTATATGACCTTATAATTGTTTATGATTAAAATTAGCAAGTGCCCTTTACCCTCTTAATGTGTTTACACTTCCCCTGATGAAATACATGTTGTCTATGAACCTTAGCAATCGTCATTTAAGCTAAACAAAAAACGAACATGGCCCAATAGATTTGTTCATAGCACATATTTGTTTTTTCTTAAAACATATTGGAGTATGTGTATCACAACTCTGAGCTATAATAATGTTCAAACTTATAAATATTTTATTCCTGAAATTTTAAATACAATGAATACAATTTGTTAACTTAACTTGGCTTCATGTTTTTTGTCCTGTGAATTAAAATAAAGCTTCACTACAAGGCACTTTTCTGGTGAATGAATTAAACTCAAGGTCTCTAGCAAATGAATCAAGTTTTTCACCTTTTTTGGAACTATGGGATTTTGAACATCATTTTATTTATTTTGGACCACAAACCATAGAAAAGTGTTATAAGGTAATTTTCATTTATGTATCTAATATTTACAATAGATTAGAAAAGAAAAAAAAAGAAAAGGCAATTACAAAGAATTTATCCAACTCCAGTTCTTGGGAACATCAGCAAAGATGAAGGCAACATCTAGTAACTAAAGATTAGAGACAAGCCAATCTTTTAAAGTACTCAGATTGTTCTGCTTGATTCTATATTCCACTAGCATCAGATCTTGTTTCAGCAGGTATTTCCAACTGTAAAGACTTTGCACTTTTTGTTTAAACACCTTGCCATTCCTTTGAATCCAAATGTCCCAACAGCCCAAAATGATAATATCTAATGCAATGCCTCTAGAGAATTTATCTAGGGCAAGCATTGTGTCATCAAATGAAGATGTTCCCATGAGCCTATTAGGCACGGATGGTGGCTCGACAGTCTTGATCATAAGTGCAGTCCGAGAAGAGATGTAGGGATATTTCATTTGTTCTTTCATTACAGAACACACATTCATAATAATTAAGATGCATTGATTTTCTCTTAGGCAAATTTCTGGTGTTAACCCTATCATGGGGAAGGAGTTAGAAACAAAATCTTATGCCTACTTCTGCCAGCACATTTCTAGATCCATTGAAATAAGATGTGGTCCTTGGTGCCTCCCTTAAGGGGAAGATACATTTTCATGGAGGAGTACCGATTTTCTCCATTGTCACTCACCGTATGTCTTGAGTCTATGGGTTGCAGTGTTTTTCCAATATGAGAATAAGGCTCTCAAGTTGTGTGTAAGCTTGAATAGAGAGAGGTGTGTGAAAGTGTTCATATATGTCTGAATTTCCATGTAAATAGGCTAAAGACTGACTATTATCCTTAGAAAAAGAATGTAACTCCGGGAATTTCTAATTGAGGGGTCTGCCAAGCCATTGATCGTACCAGAGCATGATTGTATTTCCATTTTTAGCTTTACAGTGAATATTTTCTTTAAATCTTTGTAGTAGTTTGAAATGAGCTTTCCACCAACTTGAGCCCACCAATTGTCCTTCAGGAAGTTGTGTGACACAATAGCTTTCGCAGATTAATTTAACCCGTGAAAGATTGTCCTTGTTAAATAACTTACGCAAGTTTTTCATCAAGAGTGCTTTGTTATGCACAACCACATCTAGTATGCCTAGCCCTCCATTTTCTTTAGGTTGACAGACTTTTTTCCAAGCAATGAGGGAAGGACCAGAGTTTTCATGTCCAAACTTTCTCCAGAAGATGTTTCTTAGATATTTCGTTAATCTACTCCACAATGGCCACTATAAGTGCAAGGGAACTCATTAATAAGATGGGAAGAGAAGTTAGCACAAATTTAATTAATTGAAGTCTGCCATCATATGATAGGATGGTTGAGAAGCATGTTAATCTTCTCTCAATAGACTGACAGATCGGGGTACAATCCTCAATTCTAAATCTGTTGGCACTAATTGGAAGGTCCAGACAGTTAACTGGAAAGCTTTCAAGATTATAGCCTAACAAATTAATAATCCTCAAGTCTTGTCATCAGCCACATTAATTGGAACTAGGACTGATTTACTATAGTTAATCTTAAGATTAGTTTGAGCAGCAAAATGACAAAGCAGGTTCTGAATCGGTTGAAGTTAGTTCTCAATGGCAGGGGTGATCAAAATTGTGTCATATGCATATTGAATGACAGGAAAGTTATCAGTGGATGAGCAACTAATAGGGCCTTGAATGAGATTAACCTGCATTGCTACATTTAGAATTTACTATAGCAAATCAGCTGGCAAGACAAAGATTAAGGGGGATAAGGAGTCTCCTTGTCTTACACCCCTTTTAGAGTGGAATTGTTTTCCTAAAACTCCATTGAGAAGAACTGATGAGTAACTAGTGCCATAAATGTTTTTAATCCATTTAATCCATCTCTTCCCAAATCCTTTTGCCTTCATAATTTCAAAAACTGAGTTATGCTTAATCATATAAAATGCTTTCTCAAAATCCAGCTTAAGAACCACAGTTTCTTGCCTGGAATGTTGACATTGGTAAATATACTCAAATGCCCATGCCACACAATCTCGTATGGACCTTGACTTCAGGAACCCATATTGGTTCGTGTGAACTGATTTTAAAATTATCTTTTGCAACCTGTTTGCTGACAACTTTGTGGTGATCTTCATTGTGCAATTAAGCAGAGAGATTGGTCTAAAATCATTGATAGTTTGGGGGTTATGCTTTTTAGGGATCAAAGTGATGAAGGAGCTGTATATGGACTTCAAATCAATTCACCCATGATAAAAATCCTCAACGAGTAAATAAAAATCAGGGGCAACGATGTTCCATCATTGTTTGATAAATGCTCCTGAGAAACCATCAGCTCAAGGGGCCTTGTCAGAAGACATGCTTTTAATTGCCTCATCAATCTTTGCTTTTGAGAATGGATCTTCCAGGTGTGAAAGGTCTTAAGTAGTTTCAGCAATTTTGGGAGCTCGAAAAAACTTGAGGTTTGAGTTGTAGTCCCTAGCCTTGACTTTAAGGCCCTCTATAGCACATCTTCTTTGGCTTGATGATCATGGTGCTCCTGCCGATTATCATACATAATAAGTGGATCTAGTTATTTGTTTATTTGATTGTTGCTTTAGCCTGGAAAACTTTGTGTTCCCATCACCAAATTTTACCCATCTTATGGTGGCTCTCCGCTTCTAGTAAATGCTTTGATACTTCAAAAGATTAATCTAAAGTTTTTTTCACTATTTCTCTCCCATTCATTTCTTCTATGGTAAGGGGCCTGAATTCTTTAAGGACATCCAGTAGCATGACCATCCCATTTGAATGTTTAATGGATTGGACCAAATTTTTAGCCCTTTTCTCAGTCTTTTAAACTTTGTAGTAATTCTCTTAGCACTATCAAAGATGTGAGTGTCTTGTTCCCAGATGTTTTTAACTACCACTTTAAAGTCAGGGAGTTGTAACCAATAATTTTCAAATCTTAATATGTTTGCTTTAGGAATGTTGGTGCCCACTTGAATAATACATAGCACATGATCAGAAATTGGCTTTGCTAAACAGATAGCAGATGTGTCAGGGTAGTTCAAAGTCTAGGATTTTGAAGAAAAACACCAGTAAATTTTTCCAGGAGGGGTGCCTCTTGCATATTTCTCCATGTAAAATTTCTTCCTTTCATGGGAATTTCTACCAATCCTAGAGTGATGATTGCAACATTAAAATTCATCATGTCTTGTATATTCCCTCCTTCTTTGTTTCCGTTGTCTGCATATCTGATGAAGTTGAAGTCTCCCACCATCAACCAGTCTAGATCATTAGCCATTTGAATATTTTGAAGCAAATCAATGAATTCAACTCTCTCAGTTGGGAGACAAGGTCCATAGATGTTTGTAAGTATCCATAAACTACCATTCAGGCAAGAGGTGAATTAGATTGATAAGGCAAACTTGTTTTAAAAAAATCTCCCTAAAATAGAGAGCTATTCCAGACCACAAGGAGTCCACTAGATGCGCAAATGGAAGGATGAAAGCCAAACTTGTAAATTCTTCTCATTTTATTTATTCCCTAGGATTACCATGCCACCTATGGTTGTATGCTCTTATCATACCTTTTTATTTTTTAGATTACTATATAGTACATGAATTGCCCTGTTTCATCGGTTCGGTTTATTGTCATACATGGTAGGATTGTTTCTTGGCTTCCTGGTTCTTCTTTTCTATGGTGAACTTGAACAACTCTATTGATGTGTCACAACATAAAGTCTTGTACAAGGCTACATATATGTAATCATGTATGCTATATATCACCTTTCATTCGTTTCCAACCGTGTTGCTGCATGACTTCTTTTAAGAATAGATTATCCAACTCAGTGGACCTTGAATGTCTGATATAACTTCATAATGACCTTTCCTACTGGCAATATTTCCAATTTGTACCACAGTAAGGAACCTCACTTTCTGATATCTGAGTCAAATGCTTTACCTGTTGTCATTGGTGCTGTCCTCAGGCATACATGAAATGGTTCTTCACAAGATCATGATTGTATTCATACAAAACAATCTCCTTCTCATATTTTATTTGGCCTCTCTCTACTGCGTAGTATGTAAAAAGCTGCCTGCGGTCATATAGGCATCTGTCTTCCACCGTATATTATATATTTACATTATGTTTTCGTCGCCCGTGTAGTAGTATGTAATAAACGGAAACATAAAGGACTTGCATGAATCCAGCTAGCAAATCAAAACACACACGCCACCAGCTTGCCCTCAAATCCATCGACGCATCTACTCTCACTAAAACAAAAGATGACATACATGCACGCACATGCTCTTTGATGGGCACAGCGTGCTGCCGCGCCTCTGTCTGCTAGTTGGTAATTAGGATGCGAGGGGAAGGTCTTTTTTTGACAAAGGGTGGATTTTATTGGCTAAAAAAGAAGCATCAAGTGGATACAAACTCAAAGAGCACACACCCAGCCTCTACATAGCTAGGATGCACATATCTAACACTAACGCACGCACACAAAAACACGCCAACAAATAGTAAAGTCATATAAGACCAAAACTATGCGTAGGAGAGTAAAATAGAAATCCAAAGCTATTAGGAACATGATCGGCAAACTACAGCAATGACCATGTTCGTACCAACCATCTTATGTCACCACGCAGACAACGAGGTTCTTCAACAGCAACACCATCAACAAGGAAGCAACATTCAAATATCGTTGTCGCCGGATCCAACCACCAAGGTCAAAATATAGGCTTTTACCCTTAAGAATCGATCGGAGCAATGCCTCCAACAAGGTAACGATGTTAAAACATCAGGATTGCCAGGTATAACCAGCTCGGTCAAACATAGGATTTCACCACGAAGCTCACAGTCGGGTGCTTGAGTAGCAGTACTAATGATGTCACTCAATTGTTGCCACCACCACTTTTCCGTAATCCTAGCAACTACATGTGATGCAACTCCCACTGTTGCACAACCATCCCTATGTGTCAAGTCATCGTCCATAATTTGCATCTCACCGCCGCAGTCAACCACTCAATGTTGAGAGTTGAACATTCATGATCTTTGGATGACCACCGCGGTCATGGCGCCGTACGAGGTCGCTGCACCATAGTCTACAATCAACCCCACTCGATCGACCAAATCTAAATGACCACCACCAAGCCATGGACCGTAGCGCCGTCGACCTATCACCGCCCGCACGAATGTCCCTAATCTCCCTCTTGGGGTTCGTTACCATGTTTCAATATCAAATTGTTCCTTTTTTTCTCGAATACGCACGAGTGTGCGTATCGTAGTAGAAAGAAGGAAGCAGGGAAGACAACCATCCACCAAGTCCATCTACAGATTACATGCAACGAACAAACCCACCTCCACCCTCATCTACACTACCTACTCCTGTCTACCCACCTTGTCAATGAAATGAAGAAGAAATCAAGATCACCCTTATGTAGCCCTGCCGCTCTTCAAGGCCTATCTTCTCTCTCAGTTGTCCTTGCCAGTCTAGGGATAGAAGGAATGGCTCCCTCAAAGACTATATCGTCGCGCTATTTCCAAATGGACCACATGACTAGCACCACAACTGCCTAGATGTCCTTGACGTGATGTCCATTGTCATTCTTGGCAATGCACCACTCCATAAGCATGTCCGTCCCCAATGGCGTCCAGTCCTGCCAGCCCAGTGCCTCACACACATCGTGCCAGACCTCCCTCGCAAACACACACCGTAGCAGAAGTTGTTGGATGCTATCCTTGTGTTGATTATAGAAGGGACACAAGTCTTGCTGCGAGAGTCCTCTCCTGGCTAGTCTATCTGATGTCCAACACCTATCTCTGAATGCGAGCAAAGTGAAGAAATGACATTGTAGCGAGGCATTTGATTTCCAGGTGAAGTCTGATGCCGGTGCCACCTCCCTCCTCTAGAACTTTGTAGCGTAGGTTGAGCAGGCCGAAAACTGTCCATCGTTCTCCCAAGACCATCTAAGTTGGTCCCTAAGACCCATGCTTAATTAGGGCAACCTGCTTCCCAGACCAGGAAGTATTCATGTAACAACTCCAGCTCCAAGTCCGGTCCAACATGCATCCCATGCCTAGAGAGCATTCTCGAGCCCTTCCCTTGCTCTCCCACTCGCCTAGTCCTCGCATGGATTCGATCCTGGATCCTGGGGGCCATCTCATGTACTTGCCAATCGGATACCCACAGGTCTTCCCAAAATAAGGTTGTCGCGTTGTCGCCCACAGTCATGTGTGCAGTCGATCTGAATAATGCCAAGGATTCTTTCAGCACCTTCCATGTGAACTCATTCCATGCCCGCGAGGTGTCTGAGTGGTGCAACCATGACCAGCGCGCCTGAAGAGCAATATTGAGCCATTTGAGGTTCAATACGCCCAATCCTCGTGCCCATCTTGGCGAATAAACTACCTCCCAAGCAACCACACAAGCTCCACCTTGTGCTTGGGCTTTGCCACACCATAGGAAGCCCCTACATATCTTGATCATTGTAGCAATAGTCTTCGGTGTTATATCCAACGCAAGCATGGAGTGGATCGGAATGGCACAAAGTACAGACTGCACAAGGAGGAGGCGCCCACTCTTGGGCATCATGGTTGCACGCCATGTGGGCAAACGGGCCGCAAGCTGACCCACCAATCCATCAAACTGAGTTGTCGTCTACTTTCGTAATGTTGGTAAGCCCCGGTATTTGCAGGGAAAGGTTCCTGCTGGGCATCCGAGAATCGTGCATATCCTTGCCACGGTTTCCGCATTGCACCGAATAGGCAGGGCATTGCTCTTTGTCAAGTTGACATCGGACGCGTCACCATAGTCCCTCAAGATGGCTGCACACACTTGCATCTCGATCTCCACCGGCTTCAAGAAGATCATAATTAACGTCATCGGCGAACATAGAAACCCTTTGTTTCAAACCGGATCTCTTAAGAGGTGACACTTGTGACGCCCCCGATTCAATCGTACAATAATCATGCACGCAAATGTGTACGATCAAGATCAGGGACTCACGGGAAGATATCACAACACAACTCTACAAATAAAATAAGTCATACAAGCATCATAATACAAGCCAGGGGCCTCGAGGGCTCGAATACAAGTGCTCGATCATAGACGAGTCAGCGGAAGCAACAATATCTGAGTACAGACATAAGTTAAACAAGTTTGCCTTAAGAAGGCTAGCACAAACTGAGATACAGATCGAAAGAGGCGCAGGCCTCCTGCCTGGGATCCTCCTAAACTACTCCTGGTCGTCGCCAGTGGGCTGCACGTAGTAGTAGGCACCTCCGGGGTAGTAGTCGTCATCGACGGTGGCATCTGGATCCTGGGCTCCATCGTCTGGTTGCAGCAATCGGGTAGAGGAAAAGGAAAAAAAAGGGGGAAACAAAGCAACCGTGAGTACTCATCCAAAGTACTCGCAAGCAAGGAGCTATACTACATATGCATGGATATATGTGTAAGGGGCCATATCAGTGGACTGAACTGCAGAATGCCAGAATAAGAGGGGGATATCTAATCCTGTCGAAGACTACGCTTCTGGCAGCCTCCGTCTTGCAGCATGTAGAAGAGAGTAGACTGAAGTCCTCCAAGTAGCATCGTATAGCATAATCCTACCCGACGATCCCCTCCTCGATGCCCTGTTAGAGAGCGATCACCGGGTTGTATCTGGCACTTGGAAGGGTGTGTTTTATTAAGTATCCGGTTCTATTTGTCATAAGGTCAAGGTACAACTTCGGGTCGTCCTTTTACCGAGGGACACGGCTATTCGAATAGATTAACTTCCCTGCAGGGGTGCACCACATAACCCAACACGCTTGATCCCATTTGGTCGGACACACTTTCCTGGGTCATGCCCGGCCTCGGAAGATCAACACGTCGCAGCCCCACCTAGGCACAACAGAGCGGTCAGCACACCGGTCTAAACCTAAGCGCGCAGGGGTCTGGGCCCATCGCCCTGAGCACACCTGCACGTTGCGAACGCGGCTGGTGAGCAGACCTAGCAACCTCCAGTACAACGGAAGTCACGTTACGTGGTCCAACCCGGCGCGCGCCGCTCAGTCACTGACGTCACGAAGGCTTCGGCTGATACCACGACGTCGAGTGCCCATATCTTTCCCGTGTAGTTGGTTAGTGCGTATAGGCCAGTAGCCAGACTCAGATCAAATACCCCGATCTCGTTAAGCGTGTTAAGTATCCGCGAACGCCGACAGGGCCAGGCCCACCTCTCACCTAGGTAGTCTCAACCTGCCCTGCCGCTCCGCCACAAAGATCCACACAGAGGGCCGTCGGGACAAAGGTCCTTTCAGCCCCCAATCCGTGAATCACTTGCGGGTACTCCTCGAGCCAACCCGACTTTGGTCACCACATGTATCATGTATAATGTATAGCATATACCCGTGATCAACTCCCGAGTGATCACGGCCCGATAGTATAGCACAGCAGACGGACAAGAATGTAGGACCACTGATGGAAAACTAGCATCCTAAACTAAGCAGGTAGGATTGCAGGTAAAGGTATCAATAGTAGTAACAAGGACAGGCTATGCATCAGGATAGGAATAACGAAAGCAGTAACATGCTACACTACTCTAATGCAAGCAGTATAGAGGAGAGTAGGCGATATCTGGTGATCAAGGGGAGGGGCTTGCCTGGTTGCTCAGACAAGAAGGAGGGGTCGTCGGTGACGTAGTCGACCACAAGGGCATTAGCATCGTCACGGGGTCTACCGGAAAGAAGTAACGGAGGGGGCACACAATAAATAACAGAGCAATCAAAGTATAACATGGCAATGCGCGGTGCAAGAGGTGACCTGACGCGGTAGTAAGTGATACTGGTGAAGGGGGAAACATCCGGGAAAGTATTCCCGGTGTTCCGCGTTTTCGGGCAGGGGAGCCGGAGGGGGAAAGTTGCGAGTTTGATATGTTAGGGGTGCGTGGCGGACGAACGGGCTGCGTATCAGGGTTCGTCTCGTCGTTCTGAGCAACTTTCATGTTGAAAATATTTTAATTCGAGTTACGGATTAAAAGATATGATTTTCTAAAGATTTTATTAAATTTTGGAATTCAATTAACTATTTAAATTAATCCGAAAAACAGATTAATGACATCAGCATGATGTCATGCTGACATCAACAGTCAACAGAGTTGACTTGGTCAACCTGACCAGTGGGTCCAGTGGGACCCACCTGTCATGCACTGTTAGCTAATTAACAGTAGTTAATTAGGTTAATTAATCATTAGATTAATTAATCTTAGTTAGTTAATTTAATTAAGTTAATTATTTAGTTAATTAATTGATTAATTATATTATTTATTATTTTATTTTATTTTTATTATTACTTTTTTTTAGAAAAAACGTTCTAGGCGCTGGGGGCCTACTTGCCATAGGCCCATGGCCTTAACGGGCACGGGCGAGCGGGGCTGCGGGCGCCTGGGCGTGCGCCCGTGGCCGCCCAGTGGGGCGTCGGCCATGGCGACGGATCGGAGCGGGGCGGCGCAAGCTGGAGGTGGGGGCTCGGTCGACAGCGTTGGCCGGCGAGCAGCGTCAGCGGGGGGAAGACCATGGTGAGCGGCACCAGCAGTGCGGCTCAGGGGGAGGGGAGCAGGGCGGCGCGCGGGCGGCGCAGCGCGAGCGAGCAGCGCCGCGACAGAGCGAGGCGGGGCTCGGGCGCGCGTGCGCAGGGGCACGCCGGGCGCGGCGAGGCCACGGCGGCGCCAGCGGAACCGCGGGGAGGAGGCCATGGCGTGAGCGCGTGCGCGCGAGGAAGAGGGGAGGGGGAGGAAGCTCACGGGGCGGCGTAGGGTCTAGGACAGTGAGCTCGGGGATGGCCGACGACGGAGAGACGGGGTCGGCGGCGGACGACGGCGAACGCCATGGAGGAGCGCGCGTGGGGCTTGGGGAAGACGATGCGGTGCAGGAGGAAGAGGACGGAGGCTCGGAGGGGTGGCGCCAGCGAGGTGACTCCGCGGGGGAGGACGGAGGCGCGTCCGGGCGGCAACCAGCGGCGTTGGGGCAGTTTCCCCGATCTAGATCGGGAGGAGGAGAGGGATTCGTTCGTGGGGGGGGGGAGGGGGATGGGGGGGGTTATGGAGGAAGTGGGGGTCGGCCGGCTGGGCCAACTGGGCTGGTCGGTAGTTGGGCCGGTTGGCCCGGGGGGAAATGGGGGGGGGGGGGGGGTTTCTGCTTTGTTTTCTTTTGTTCTCTTTTATTATTTTTCTTTTTTTACTTTTCTGTTATACTTAGTTTAAAGCACTTAGTCACTTTATAAAATTATGTTTTCTTCACTATAATTATCATAACAATATTTGTCACACACCGAACATTTTTGTTTTAATGTTTTAAAAACTTTGACTGTTTGCTAAATTAAAATTTGAATTTAGAGTGTTTTGAACTAACACGCGAATACCAACAGTAAACGGGATGATGTGGCATCATTAGCGAAGTTTTACTATAGCTTAATTATCCGGACGTCACAACACTATTCCACGATCCGTAGCTAGCTCGAAAAGCTTTTGTAGTGGCTCCATGATCAAGATATAGAGCGTCCGGGATAGCGGATCACCTTACCGTAGCCCGCAAGTATTAAGAATCACCATTTACCAAGACTTTCCTCAAGAAAGCTCCTCGATGGCAGCGGCGTACACGGGGAACAAGTGTCGGGTCATAGTCGTGAGTGGCCATGGCGGCAACGCTCCATCTATTGCCGGCCCGGCAACCCCAGATCCTTCATTCATAAACAGAAACAGCCGATCAGGAGACAGGTCAAGCAATTAAGCATGGCATATACTAGATTTCTTTTTAACATTTGAAGTACTCGTTGCTGTCCCGTCGTAGCAGCTGGGCACAGCGCACAGGTGGTTGAGGCGAGGCCCGCCGTGCGGCGGTGATGACCTCGAACCCGCGCGCCCATGCTGGCACTGCCGGCGGGGCGGGCAAAAGCGACGCTAATGCGGCCAAAAATGACCTTTTTGGTGCACTTTTTCGCCTTTCCGGGGTCGCTGCTACGCACGCAAATCACCGGCCGCGATCCGCTGTGGATCCCCGCTGCCCCTGCACGCGACCTCCACTAGACCTGCATTATTGGCAACAACAGCGCGGATCGACAGCCACACGCTTTGAATCAGCGTCTTGATCTCATTCCAACAAGTTGGTCAAGGATTAGATGCCGCCCTACTAGCTCTCTGCCCTCCATGGTTTTTTTATTTATACTACTCTCATGGATTAAGGAGTAGCACATGTCTATAGCTAGGGCACAAACACACAAACGGCAGCAGATTTTCATGTTCATGAAAAATGTCGAATTGTCTCAAGAACGCAATTTGTTCTCAGCTCTAGAGACCGCCCGCATAGATGACAGCCTTTTTATCATCCCAGCATCTAGATTCTAGAGCATGGCACCGCCACCTACAGTGGCTGCATGTTAGCCAGCGCACGTTCTTTCCAGCATCTGCATATGGACCGGAGATGACCACTAGTGGTAGCCGAGAGAAAAGCGGTCGTGTGTCGTCTAGCTAGCATGGCAGCGCAGAGGATGACATCAAACCTCAGGGCCCTGTTTAGATACTCTAACTCAATACTCTAACTCAGTTAAAGATTAGAGTTAGATTTTAATCCTAAACTAATCAGAACTAACTCTAACCAAAGAGTTGTTTAGATGATAGGATTAGATTGATAATAAATATTCTTTCTTAATCATTTGACTACTTTGGACTCTGTTTGAATGGAAGGGGTAATTTTTTTTTACTATTTTTTCTAGCGGGCACAGGAAAACTAACCCAAATAAATTTCTCTAGTGTGGGCTAGTTTTTTTGGGTGGGTTAGACTCAACTAACCCAAACTAACCCATCCAGCGTGTTTGGCAGCTATGGGTAGAGGGAATGGAAATTTGGAGATGGGAGTTTGCAGAGGGATTACTATGAGAAATTGATATTAAATCTCATTCCTTCGATTGGCATGTCAGGCAATTAGATCAAGAAATTTAAGAGAGAATTAACTGTCCCTGTTTGGTTGGTGGGATTAGGCTGGGGAATAGGAAACTATCCAGGCACCCATTCTCTAGCGCACGTAACCAATAAAGTGAATCGTTATTTTCTTCTCTGAATTCCCAATCCCCGCTTCAATTAACAGGGGTCCCCCGGGAAGAGATCTCAGGGAGTTAGGCCCTTAATTCCTCTTCTCTTTCCCGTCTTAATTCCCATGTTCCCGATCCAATCTAGGGATTATCAGTCTGACATACCTTAAACTCCCATTCCTAATATTTAAATCCCCAACCAAACACGCTGATCATGTTTGGTTAGTTTTGGGTTATTTGTGTCCCAACTAACTAAAACTAACTTTAACTTAGGAATCCAAGCTGGGGCCTTGTCAAGATCTTGGCGACGCTACTTTTGCGGTTTAGCGCGCGTGGGTGACGCGGTACTGGCGGATCCTGGTCGATCGCTGGTTTTGGCTGCTAGAGGAGGCGAGCTAGTGAGTGATTGGGTAACGTTCATGACGGTGGTTAATGGCCGGCGCCTCAGGAAGGAAGGATCCAAGTTGAAGAGAGAGGCGAAGAGGGATGCATCAAGTTGGAGCCTGTCTTTATTGTCGGAGCCGATGGCGCCCATGCTGCCATGCGCCCTCCCTCCATCACTTGCCCATTTCATGCCCATCACGTCTAATCCGGCATGAGTTTCTTTCCTCAGACTCGAAGGTTCATTCATGGGAATAGTATTTGGCAAGATTGGCGCAACATCAAAATTTACTTCCAGATTGGTTCCTCGTTACGATATGCAGTCAAAGGATTAGACAGGGAAGATTATGATGGCATACATAGCTCACAAGGTTAGATCTTATTAGGAAATGAAAGTTTTTCTTTTTTTAGCATCAGTACAGACACAAGCGCTCATATACACACGCATACACTCATCCCTATGAACGCACACACGCACACCTACCCCTATGAGCACCTTCGAAAGACTGAGCCGGCATATCATCTTAAGATTTACGAAGTCACCGTAGGCGACTCGTTGTCGACGTGAACGTCTCCTTCCACTGAAAGCGCATTGCCGGAAATCCTGAAATAAATCTAAAAATAATGCGAGCATCAGGAAACGAAAGTGTTATTCATCAATCTGTCACACGAGGACTATTCCGTTGACAAGCGGTATCCAGCCATGGCACGGCCGGGCCGAGGTGCTTCAGAGTCTCAGCTTTCACGGCACTTTTATGTCAGCTAGCCTGCACCCGGCCGTGGGGTCAGTCAAGGCGACAACGCTATAGACGCGGAAAAATCCCACAGCTCGACAAGTCCCCAGAATTAGTAACCTTTTTCCTTTAATTAGTCAACACCCGAACAACCACGGAAACAGGAGTGGCACGCCCATTCAGCCACCGAAGGACGATGATGGACTTCTTTTCAATGAACACACCGCTTTACAGGTCCGTACTATCATCAAAACCGCAACGTATGAAAGCCACACCCGAAACCTAGCAAATGTACGCAAACGGCAAAATGCAGAGCATGCATGGCAGCCACAGGGATATGATAGATAGATAGATCAGATCAGGGAGGGAGGGAGAACAATTGACAAAAATGGCGCGACTCACGCGAGCGAGACGCAGCGCCTACCACCACCAGGCGCGTCAGGTCGGCAAAGTACGTACGCACGCACACTTGACCGGCCTCGTCTGACTTAATCGCCCATGCTTAGCGCCCCGGATCGCCTCCCGGCGGTGGTATATAAACGCACGGCCCCTCACGTTTATCTCCCACGCATCCATCCATCTAGCATTCTAGCTAAGCAGCCGTGTACAGTTGCAACACGTACTGCGGGCGATCCGTCGCCAGCCCAGACCATTGACCCGCATCTTGGGCGACGCGCGCGAGCAAGGAAGGGGGAGATCGATCCATCATGAAGGTGCAGTGCGACGTGTGCGCGGCCGACGCGGCCTCCGTCTTCTGCTGCGCCGACGAGGCCGCGCTCTGCGACGCCTGCGACCGCCGCGTGCACCGCGCCAACAAGCTCGCCGGCAAGCACCGCCGCTTCTCACTGCTCAACCCGTCGCCGTCGTCCGCGTCGCCGTCGCAGATGCCGCCGCCGCTCTGCGACATCTGCCAGGTCAGGATCAAATCAACATAAGGATATCTATCCCTTGTTTCTTGCCGTTCATGATTGCCGTGAAAGTGGCGGACGGGAGCTTAAGTCAAGTGTGCTGGGCTTGTAGGAGAAGAGGGGCTTCTTGTTCTGCAAGGAGGACAGGGCGATCCTGTGCCGGGAGTGCGACGTGTCGGTGCACACGGCGAGCGAGCTCAGCATGCGCCACGTCCGCTTCCTGCTCACCGGCGTGCGGGTCTCCTCGGAGCCGGCCGCCTCCCCCGCGCCCCCGCCGTCGGAGGAGGAGAACACGAGCAGCCAGTGCTGCAGCGGCGACGACGACGCGCACGGCGCCAGCAGCGGCAGCAGCATCTCCGAGTACCTCACCAAGACGTTGCCCGGGTGGCACGTGGAGGACTTTCTGGTCGACGACGCCACCGCGGCGGCAGCCGCCGCCGCTGCTTCCGCCGGCTTCTCTTCAGGCGGATCGTACCAGGTTGGTGCCACTGAACATTGGTGCAGATGAATGGATGTTTAGAATTTTTTTGGCACGTTCCGGATCGAGAAAGCTAGAAACGCGGCAATGTTCCGGTCACGTCTGCATCCACATCACTGCACCCAGTACAACCATTCCATTATGGGGATGGTTTGTGGTCATACGTACTACGCTCATGTTCGCAGCTTGCACACACTGGTCCAGGGTGTTGTAGTAGCGACAACATCCTCAGATCCACCATTTTGGACACAAGCAAAAGTTACATCTCTGGATCATCTACTAGAACCTGTGACTAACTTGGCTTTCGGTGATGCCCGTTTGAGCAGGGAGTAGGAGCTCCCAACTTCGCGCTGCACGACGCCGGCTACACAGCGGGGTGGACGAGGCAGGAGCATTGGGTGCCGCAGATGTACGCGGAGCTGGCCGGCGGCAAGAGATCCCGGACCTCGGCTGCCAATACGCACTGGTGAAATTAAGTGTCACCGGCGGCACGTCTGTGTTATGCACTGGATCGGAGTTAATATGCTGGAGTACATGACTGTAATACTAGATGATGATGTTTCGGGCTTAATTACTAGGTTTTGCTCTCCCTGGGCGGCTGGGCGTCTGTTTGGGAGCGTTCGTGCTTTTTGAGGCTGCGGAGAAAATCTCCGCACCTTTATTTGCTTTCCCCCTAAGTTTTTGCCCCTGATACGCGAATAAGGGAGTCGTTTTCCCCTCTGATAACAGTTTGGTCAGAAGTTGAATTTCTGCAGCTGTTTGCACTTGAGCGTGTGCTTGGGTACCGGTTGTCTGATTGACTGTAAATGGCGCGGAGAGATCAAACTGAAGCTTTGTGAGGGTGTGCAATGAGCATGTTGCAAATGAAGCACCCCACTAGCTAGATGTGGGACGACGAATCTTGTGTCACATAATCGGACACCCTCCAGCACCCCAGGGCAAACCTCCCTCATCGTCCGATCAGGTTCAATGTGCGGTACACGATGTGAAGCACTACAACAGGCAACAAGCTGCATCAGTGTTGCAGCATACGAAAACAAAGATGCAATACCCATCAAAAACTAGTACAACATCAATATTAACATAGAAAGCAAACGTCATTGCAATCACATCAACCAACGCATGACCCATGACTTTTCTTTATGGATGGAATTGCTAGCCATGTTGTTGATGCAACAAAAAGGGCAAGGTGTGGTGTAAAATTTAAACCATACACCGAATTATGACCACAAAGACTGGACCGTATGCCGTGAAACACCTTGCATGCCTTCTCTTCATGGTTTTCGTCATGTAGGCTGCATAGGGAGCCTCCCTTGCGCCACTTAGAGCAAGCATAATAAGATGCCATATCAAATTTGTATTGAGTTGAAGGAGAGAAGAGAGGCGGACTTCAACTGCACCATAACCCTTCTACCAACAGGCGCAAACCCACCACCATTGACAGAGTTTTGCGCCCATCAGTAATCTTTGACCACTAGTGCTGAAAAACTCGCTAACGGGCACCAGACCTGTTGGTGAGGTCCAACTATAAGTGCATCTAGGGGTCTCATTGTGTGTTTCGTCGATTCATGATAATTATATTAAAGGGGCAAAAAAATCTCTAAGTAATGACTCAACTTAGGTCCCAAAGGATGTTTTGTTTGTGGAGATGGTGTTTGATCCCTCGATTTGTAAGAAACAAGTGTTGGCATCTTTTTAAAGGATTGATCTCAACACAAAACTAGCATGAGCAGGTGGTGCCATTTTTTTGAGAGAAATTTCCAATCTATTCATCAATCATGGCAGTACAGAGAACACAAGAGGTAATAAAAGTTACAACCAGGTCTATGGAACACCTAGCGACGACTACAAGCACTGGAGCGAGCCAAAGGCGCGCCACTGCCGTCGCCCCTCCATCACCGGAGCCGGGCAAACCTTGTTGTAGTAGACAGTCGGGAAGTCGTCGTGCTAAGGCCCCAAAGGACCAGCACACCAGAGCAGCAACCATCACCGAATAAGAGAGTTGTAGATCGGAAAGATCAAACCTGGAACCACACAAAGGAAGACGAACAAAAACTGGATCCAAATAGATCCACCGAAGACCATCACTGAGCGAATCCCATGAGATCCGACGGAGACACATCTTCAAACATCCTCTGACAACGCTATTCGCACCATTGGGACGGGGATAGGACGTAGGAAAAATTATTGCTACCGAGGGACATCACCGCCGCCACACAGCCCCAACCAAGATGTTCAACCTAGCAAAAACGAGAACGGGGTCCCTCCCGTCGGCGGGGGGCCGAGATCCTCCGCACCTCCATAGGCCAAAGGCCATTGGAGGCGGAGCGGATCCGTCGTGACGCCGATGGGAGGAGTAAGGAGACTTTTCTTGGGGAGGAGGAAAGCAGTGGCAATGCTGACTGTGTCTTGTGTGTAGAGATGATAGGATACAACAGACCGTGCTTGTAATTTAATATCAGCAGGTGGTGCCATTGATATACAATAGAAATATGCAAAACATTAAGAAATGTATTCATGAAGAGTAATTCACATTAAACATTTTAATAAGAATATTAGTCCCATTAAAATCAAGATCCCTCCATTGATACTTAGTGATTCAAGATCCAAGATCAACATGTTAACTAGTGAGCTTTTGCACACTACTAGAATACTAGATCACTCGCTAAACAATAATTGCTAATTGTATCTCTACACGACACTTGTTTGTTGGGGACATCACATGCCATGCCAACTTCCATGTCTCCAGGCCTAAAATAGCTTTCATAACTACGATAAGTTAACGAATCCTCCTCTCGTAAGTGTCCGACATAAACACACCACATTAAGGAGAATTAATAGCACCCTAATTTTATTGGTCCACCACTAAAAACTACTTAAATGTGATGTTGCAACAATTGGGGAGGCAATTTTACTTGACATTCATTGAGGGATAACCATACTTACAACATCTACCATACAAAAGAAGGGTGTCTAAAAAGGGATAAACTTTCACAGGCAGTTTATACATGTATGATATCATATAGCCCCGTTTTTGGTAGCACATGTGATCTCCATCTCCACGTGCGCGGCTGTATCATGGTGATCTCCATCTCCATGCAAAGTTTTCCTTGTGGTGATCTCCATCTCCACACTTCGGTGTCAACCGCCAAGTATTACATAACATACTACGCTATTATAACCTAATAGCTAGGAAAGTAAATTACATTACAAGTCTTCTTATGTTAACACGCAGGTCATTAAATTAATAATGGGACAACCATATGGCTCCAGCCCGTTGCCGTACTCATGACGTGCAGGTGATGACATAAAAACATACATGCAACATTCATGGGCTAAAAACATACATGCGACATTCATGGGCTATACCAAATCACAAGTATTCCCTACAAAAACAAGTCAAATGTTCTGCCGTCGAAGATAAAACCATCCAAAACTCTATTTTTATTTTGGCCTCCAAAAACTTTCCTTGATCTGCAATGCTTCACCCATCCCAACGGGAAGATGGACACAACGGGAAATCAAGTACTTCATTCAAGACGCTACATCTCCATGGCTAGAGTTTGGACATACTTGCCTAACTACACGCTGGCATGGCCGACCATGGGCTTGTGCGAGCTGTGCGCTCGCACATGGCCCCCAACTAGACCGAATTTCCCCCTATGTGCCTATCAGAACATCAAGAAGTACTTCATCATTCCGTTTTGGGCTTTGTTTCCCTTCTGGACCTCGTGGGCTTGTTGCTTGCTAGATTGGCCGAACTCAACGCTTCGATCTACATGAACGATTGATTGGTTTATACTCAGCGGCTCAGCGCCCTAGCGCTCTTTTCTTTTGGCACACAGCCTAAATAATTTACTAATTTAGAGTTTTTCTTATGTATAATTATGTTAGTGTGTATACGCAATATTGAATAATTCTCATCAATTCATCTTGATAATATTATATCGAATCATTATGTTAATTTATCATTTCCATCTTTTGTACACATGTGTACCTGTTTATTAATATTGTTTCTTCATCTTCTGCTATGAAGTGGAATTGTTTGTGCTAGATATAATTGACGATTTCATTTAAGAAATACTAGACTGATGATGCTTATCGGCCGATCATGAGGTCAGGTTATTGCTTTAGTACTACATTTATTTGTTTCCCTTTACAATTGGTATTTCATATTTTCTAAATTTTATACGAAATAATATGTATCTAAAGTTATATCATTAAATGATGATATAATTTGATTATATTATAAGAATTTTGAAAATTTTGGGCCCCTGGTCCGCATTTCGCACCAGGGCCTCATATTTCTGGAGACGGTCCTACAGGCTAGAGTGTATATAAGGTCAAGAATGTTGTCGCAACAAAACAGACGCACACAAGAACTTCAAATAAAAACAACCACTCTATTGTGCTCGCCATTTACATGTTGTGAGTACTTGACCCCCTAAACTAGGAGTTAATGATAGTAGCCAAGATGTAATCTCTCCAATTTGTAGTTCAATACAATAGCCATATGAGCTGCCCTACATGATTATGCTTATCACGTGATGAACTATTTCTTTATGGTCAGATTTTTATGCCCTGTGTTTGAATTATAGATGCACATTTCTCTCCGGTTATGTGCCTAATCTTGGAAATTATAGATGGTAACTAGTAGAGAGAGAGGCGTGCAATAGTTAGGTTTAATCTTGCAAGTAAACTATCATAGTGACAGAAAGTGAAAAATAATTGTATTTTATCATTGCCACCAAGGATAAATACTTTTATGAGGATTGAAATGATTCAGATAAACAAATGTATGCAATCTTACCCATTGCGACAATCTGTGTTTACACTTAAAATTTGGTTGGTGCAGATAGTATCTCGACTATAATAGGAGGAATCCTACTTGGGCAGCGTGCGGACCCTATCATAGCACCACTAGAACACACAATATTGATTCCTAGCTGCGGACCCTAAGGGTTCGAGAACTATGTAGACATGACCGAGACACCTCTCTGGTCAATAACCAACAACGGAACCTGGATGCTCATATTGATTCCTACATATTCTATGAAGATCTTTATCGGTCGTACCGCAGTGACAACATACGTTATTTCCTTTGTCATCGGTATGTTACTTGCCCGAGATTCGATCGTCGGTATCTTCATACCTAGTTCAATCTGATTACCGGCAAGTCTCTTTACTCGTTCCGTAATACATCATCCCGTAACTAACTCATTAGTCACATTGCTTGCAAGGCTTATTATGATGTGCATTACCGAGAGGGCCTAGAGATACTTCTCCGATACTCGGAGTGACAAATCCTAATTTCGATCTGTGCGAACCCAACAAACACCTTCAGAGATACCTGTAGAGCATCTTTATAATCACCCAGTTACATTGTGACGTTTGATAGCACACAAGGTATTCCTTCGGTATCCGGGAGTTGCATAATCTCATAGATAAAGGAATATGTATATGACATGAAGAGAGCTATAGCAATAAAACTGAACGATCAACATGCTAAGCTAACGGATGGCTCACATGTCCATCACATCATTCTCCTAATGATGTGATCCCATTCATCAAATGACAACACATGTCTATGGTTAGGAAACTTAACCATCTTTGATTAACGAGCTAGTCTAGTAGAGGCTTACTAGGGACACGGTGTTTTGTCTATGTACTCACACATGTATCAAGTTTCCGGTTAATACAATTCTAGCATGAATAATAAACATTTATCATGATAGACGGAAATATAAAATAACAATTTTGTTATTGCCTCATGGGCATATTTCCTTCAGTCTCCCAGTTACACTAGAGTAAATAATCTAGTTCAGATCGTCATGTGATTTAACACCAATAGTTCACATCTTTATGTGATTAGTTCACATTGCCATGTGACTAACACCCAAAGGGTTTACTAGAGTCAATAATCTAGTTCGCATTGCTATGTGATTAACACCCAAAGAGTACTAAGGTGTGATCATGTTTTGCTTGTGAGAGAAGTTTAGTCAACGGGTCTGCCACATTCAGAGCCGTATGTATTTTGCAAATTTTCTATGTCTACAATGCTCTGCATGGAGCTACTCTAACTTGTTGAGGCATATCTCTCTCGATGTGGTTTTGGTGATTGATGAAAACGTGTTTGCGGACTAATCGTGTGCTTTGAGCATTTCAGAGATTCATCCTTGGCACGAGACAATTTCTTCCTCTCGGAGTGTCATTCAAGACGGTGTAGCTCTGTCGTTTCTTTTTCGGTGGACTAGTTGCATAGAGGGCACCGTACTATCAAGAGGGGGTCCGCTCTAGTATAGCTTGGGTGGAATCAACATGTACACATCTGCTTCTCACCCTCCGAGCCCTTCCGCTTCTATGGAGAGATCTTCTCTCTTCTTGTGGGCTTGGTCTAGTCCCAGTGGTAGTACCGCTGTACCCAGCGGTAGTACCGCTTAGGGGTCACATGCTGCAGTACCGCTCGCAGCGGTAGTACCGCCGGTGGCTCATCAGCAGTAGTACCGCTGGTCTGCCAGGTCCCTACCGCGTCGATTCGAGGGGTCTTTTTCTGTGTCGGATTGTGCGGTACCTCGCAGCGGCAGTACCGCTCTTTAGCGGCAGTACCGCCCTACCACCGCGGCAGTACCGCCCGATTCCTTTTTCTCCTTGCCCTTCTATCTGCGCGGCAGTACCGCTATGGGGGGCGGTAGTACCGCTGAGCGCAACGGTAGTACTGCTGTCTCCAGCGGTAGTACCGCCCTCTGCGGGGCTGTTTGGGGGGGGGGTAACGGTTGGATTGTTCCCCCCACTATATAAGGAGGTCTTCTTCCCCAAAGTTGACCTACCTCTTCCCCCAAGAACTCCATTGTTGCTCCAAGCTCCATTTTCGCCCGATCTCTCCCCTAGCCAATCAAACTTGTTGATTTGCTTGGGATTGGTTGAGAAGGCCCCGATCTACAGTTCCACCAAGAGAAATTTGATTCCCCCACTAATCCCTAGCGGATCTTGTTACTCTTGGGTGTTTGAGCACCCTAGACGGTTGATGTCGGTGTCAAAATCGGCGGATCTCGGGTAGGGGGTCCCGAACTGTGCGTCTAGGCGGATGGTAACACGAGACAAGGGACACGAAATTTACCCAGGTTCAGGCCCTCTCGATGGAGGTAAAACCCTACTTCCTGCTTGATTAATATTGATGATATGGGTAGTACAAGAGTAGATCTACCACGAGATCAAGGAGGCTAAACCCTAGAAGCTAGCCTATGGTATGATTGTTGTATGATGAAGTTATCCTACGGACTAAAACCCTCCGGTTTATATAGACACCGGATAGGGTTAGGGTTACACAGAGTCGGTTACAATGGTAGGAGATCTTGAATATCCGCATCGCCAAGCTTGCCTTCCACGCCAAGGAAAGTCCCTTCCGGACACGGGACGAAGTCTTCAATCTTGTATCTTCATAGTCCAGGAGTCTGGCTGAAAGTATTGTCTGGCTATCCGAACACCCCCTAATCCAGTGTTGGGGAACGTAGTAATTTCAAAAAAATTTCCTACGCACACGCAAGATCATGGTGATGCATAGCAACGAGAAGGAAGAGTGTTGTCTACGTACCCTCGTAGACCGAAGCGAAAGCGTTGACGCAACGTAGTGGAAGTAGTCGTACGTCTTCCCGATCCGACCGATCCAAGCACCGTTACTCCGGCACCTCTGAGTTCTTGGCACACGTTCAGCTCGATGACGCACCCCTAGCTCCGATCCAGCAAAGCTTCGGGGGGAGTTCCGTCAGCACGACGGCGTGGTGACGATGATGATGTTCTACCGGCGCAGGGCTTCGCCTAAGCACTGCAACGATATGATCGAGGTGGAATATGGTGGAGGGGGGCACCGCACACGGCTAAGGAACGATCACGAAGATCAACTTGTGTGTCTATGGGGTGCCCCCTGCCCCCGTATATAAAGGAGTGGAGGAGGGGAGGGCTCGCCCTCTCTATGGCGCGCCCTAGGGGAGTCCTACTCCCACCGGGAGTAGGATTCCCCCTTTCCTAGTCCAACTAGGAGTCCTTCCATGTATTAGGAGTAGGAGACAAGGAAGGGGAAAAGAGAAGGGAAGGAAGGAGGGGGCGCAGCCCCTCCCCCTAGTCCAATTCGGACTAGGCCTTGGGGGGGCGCGCGGCCTGCCCTAGGCAGCCCCTCTCCCTTTCCCGCATGGCCCAATAAGGCCCAATACTTCTCCCCCGTATTCCCGTAACTCCTCGGTACTCCGAAAAAAACCCGAACCACTCAGAACCTTTCCGATGTCTGAATATAGTCGTCCAATATATCGATCTTTACGTCTCGACCATTTCGAGACTCCTCGTCATGTCCCCGATCTCATCCGGGACTCCGAACTCCTTCAGTACATCAAAACTCATAAACTCATTATATAACTGTCATCGAAACCTTAAGCGTGCGGACCCTACGGTTCGAGAACAATGTAGACATGACCGAGACACGTCTCCGGTCAATAACCAATAGCGAGACCTGGATGCCCATATTGGCTCCTACATATTCTACGAAGATCTTTATCGGTCAGACCGCATAACAACATACGTTGTTCCCTTTGTCATAAGTATGTTACTTGCCCGAGATTCGATCGTCGGTATCCAATACCTAGTTCTATCTCGTTACCGGCAAGTCTCTTTACTCGTTTCGTAATACATCATCTCACAACTAACACATTAGTTGCAGTGCTTGCAAGGCTTATGTGATGTGCATTACCGAGAGGGCCCAGAGATACCTCTCCGACAGTCAGAGTGACAAATCCTAATCTCGAAATACGCCAACCCAACATGTACCTTTGGAGACACCTGTAGAGCACCTTTATAATCACCCAGTTACGTTGTGACGCTTGGTAGCACACAAAGTGTTCCTCCGGCAAACGGGAGTTGCATAATCTCATAGTCATAGGAACATGTATAAGTCATGAAGAAAGCAATAGCAACACACTAAACGACCGGGTGCTAAGCTAATGAATGGGTCATGTCAATCACATCATTCTCCTAATAATGTGATCCCGTTAATCAAATGACAACTCATGTCTATGGCTAGGAAACTTAACCATCTTTGATTAACGAGCTAGTCAAGTAGAGGCATACTAGTGACACTCTGTTTGTTTATGTATTCACACATGTATTATGTTTCCGGTTAATACAATTCTAGCATGAATAATAAACATTTATCATGAAATAAGGAAATAAATAATAACTTTATTATTGCCTCTAGGGCATATTTCCTTCAGTCTCCCACTTGCACTAGAGTCAATAATCTAGTTCACATCGCCATGTGATTTACCAGCAATAGTTCACATCACCATGTGATTAACACCCATAGTTCACATCGATATGTGATCAACACCCAAAGGGTTTACTAGAGTCAGTAATCTAGTTCACATCGCTATGTGATTAACACCAAAGAGTACTAAGGTGTGATCATGTTTTGCTTGTGAGAGAAGCTTAGTCAACGGGTCTGCCAAAATTCAGATCCGTATGTATTTTGCAACTTTCTATGTCTACAATGCTCTGCACGGAGCTACTTTAGCTAATTTCTCCCACCTTTAATATGTATCTAGATTGAGACTTAGAGTCATCTAGATTAGTTGTGAAAACTTGTATCGACGTAACCTTTTACGATGAACCTTTTTGTCACGTCCATAATCGGGAAACATATCCTTATTTCACTAAGGATAATTTCGACCGATGTCCAGTGATCTACTTCCTAGATCACTATTGTACTCCCTCGCTTAAACAAAGTGTAGGGTATACAATAGATCTGGTACATAGCATGGCATACTTTATAGAATCTATGGCTGAGGCATAGGGAATGACTTTCATTCTTTCTATTATCTGCCGTGGTCGGGCTTTGAGTCTTACTCAATTTCACACCTTGTAACACAGGCAAGAACTCTTTCTTTGACTGTTCCATTTTGAACTACTTCAAAAACTTGTCAAGGTATGTACTCATTGAAAACTTATCAAGCGTCTTGATCTATCTCTATAGATCTTGATGCTTAATATGTAAGCAGCTTCACCGAGGTCCTTCTTCGAAAAAATCCTTTCAAACACTCCTTTATGCTTTGCAGAATAATTCTACATTATTTCCGATCAACAATATGTCATACATATACTTATCAGAAATGTTGTAGTGCTCCAACTCACTTTCTTGTAAATACAGGCTTCACCGTAAGTCTGTATAAAACTATATGCTTTGATCAATTTATCAAAGCGTGTATTCCAACTCTGAGATGCTTGCACCAGTCCATAGATGGATCACTGGAGCTTGCATATTTTGTTAACACCTTTTGGATCGACAAAACTTTCTAGTTGCATCGTATACAACTCTTCTTTAATAAATCCATTAAGGAATGCAATTTTTTTTATCCATTTGCCAGATTTCATAAAATGCGGCAATTGCTAACATGATTCGGACAGACTTAAGCGTAGATACGAGTGAGAAACTCTCATCGTAGTCAACACCTTGAACTTGTCGAAAAACCATTTGCGACAATTCTAGCTTGGTAGATAGTAACACTAGTATCGACGTCTGTCTTCCTCTTGAAGATCCATTTATTTTCTATGGCTTGCCGATCATCGGGCAAATTCATCAAAATCCATACTTTGTTCTCATACATGGATCATATCTCAGATTTCATGGCCTCAAACCATTTCGTGGAATCTGGGCTCATCATCGCTTCCTCATAGTTCGCAAGTTCGTCATGGTCTAGTAACATGACTTCCAGAACAGGATTACCGTACCACTCTGGTGCGGATCTCACTCTGGTTTACCTACGAGATTCGGTAGTAACTTGATCTGAAGTTACATGATCATGATCATTAGCTTCCTCACTAATTGGTGTAGTGGTCACAGGAACAGATTTCTGTGATGAACTACTTTCCAATAAGGGAGAAGGTACAATTACCTTATCAAGTTCTACTTTCCTCCCACTCACTTCTTTCGAGAGAAACTCCTTCTCTAGAAAGGATCCATTCTTAGCAACAAATGTCTTGCCTTTGGATCTGTGATAGAAGGTGTACCCAACAGTTTCCTTTGGGTATCCTATGAAGACATATTTCTCCGATTTGGGTTTGAGCTTATCAGGATGAAACTTTTTCATATAAGCATCACAACCCCAAACTTTAAGAAACGACAACTTTGGTTTCTTGCTAAACCACAGTTCATATAGTGTCGTCTCAACGGATTTAGATGGTGCCCTATTTAACGTGAATGCAGCTGTCTCTAATGCATAACCCCAAAACAATAGTGGTAAATCGGTAAGAAACATCATAGATTGCACTATATCCAATAAAGTACGGTTATGACGTTCGGACACACCATTATGCTGTGGTGTTCCAGGTGGCATGAGTTTGTGAAACTATTCCACATTGTTTTAATTGAAGGCCAAACTCGTAACTCAAATATTTTACCTCTGCGATCATATCGTAGAAACTTTTATTTTTGTTATGATGATTCTCCACTTCACTCTGAAATTCTTTGAACTTTTCAAATGTTTCAGACTAGTGTTTCATTAAGTAGATATACTCATATCTTCTCAAATCATCTGTGAAGATCAAAAAATAATGATACTTGCCGCGAGCCTTAACACTCATCGGACTGCATACATCAGTATGTATTATTTCCAATAAGTCAGTTTCTCGCTTCATTGTTCCGGAGAACGGAGTTTTAGTCATCTTGCCCATAAGGCATGGTACGCAAGCATCAAGTGATTCATAATCAAGTGATTCCAAAATCCCATCAGCCTGGAGTTTCTTCATGCGCTTTACACCAATATGACCTAAACGGCAGTGCCACAAATAAGTTGCACTATCATTATTAACTTTGCATCTTTTGGCTTCAATATTATGAATATGTGTATCACTACGATCGAGATCCAACGAACTATTTTCATTGGGTGTATGACCATCGAAGGTTCCATTCACGTAAGCAGAACAACAATTGTTCTCTAACTTAAATGAATAACAGTATTGCAATAAACATGATCAAATCATATTTATGCTCAACGCAAATACCAAATAACACTTATTTAGGTTCAACACTAATCCCGAAAGTATAGTGAGTGTGCGATGATGATCATATCAATCTTGGAACCACTTCCAACACACATCGTCACTTCACTCTTAACTAATCTTTGTTCATTCGGCAACTCCCGTTTCGAGTTACTACTCTTAGCAACTGAACCAGTATCAAATACCGAGGGGTTGCTATGAACACTAGTAAAATACACATCAATAATCTGTATATCAAATATACCTTTGTTCACTTTGCCATCCTTCTTATCCGCCAAATACTTGGGGCAGTTCCGCTTCCAGTGACCAGTCCCTTTGCAGTAAATGCACTCAGTCTCAGGCTTAGGTCCAGACTTGGGCTTCTTCACTTGAGCAACAACTTGCTTGCCGTTCTTCTTGAAGTTCCCCTTCTTCCCTTTGCCCTTTTCTTGAAACTAGTGGTCTTGTTAACCATCAACACTTGATGTTTTTCTTGATTTCTACCTTCGTCGATTTCAGCATCACGAAGAGCTTGGGAATTGTTTCCGTTATCCCTTTCATATTATAGTTCATCACGAAGTTCTACTAACTTGGTGATGGTGACTAGAGAATTCTGTCGATCCCTATCTTATCTGGAAGATTAACTCCCACTTGATTCAAGCGATTGTAGTACCCAGACAATCTGAGTACATGCTCACTAGTTGAGCGATTCTCCTCCATCTTTTAGCTATAGAACTTGTTGGAGACTTCATATCTCTCAACTCGGGTATTTGCTTGAAATATTAACTTCAACTCCTGGAACATCTCATATGCTCCATGACGTTCAAAACGTCTTTGAAGTCCCGATTCTAAGCCGTTAAGCATGGTGCACTAAACTATCATGTAGTCATCATATTGAGCTATCCAAACGTTCATAACGTCTGCATCTGCTCCTGCAATAGGTCTGTCACCTAGCGGTGCATCAAGGACATAATTCTTCTGTGCAGCAATGAGGATCAACCTCAGATCACGGATCCAATCCGCATCATTGCTACTAACATCTTTTCAACACAATTTTCTCTAGGAACATATCAAAATAAACACAGGGAAGCAACAACGCGAGCTATTGATCTACAACATAGATATGCTAATACTACCAGGACTAAGTTCATGATAAATTAAAGTTCAATTAATCATATTACTTAAGAACTCCCACTTAGATAGACATCCCTCTAATCCTCTAAGTGATCACGTGATCCAAATCAACTAAACCATAACCGATCATCACGTGAAATGGATTAGTCTTGAATGGTGAACATCATTATGTTGATCATATCTACTATATGATTCACGCTCGACCTTTCGGTCTCCGTGTTCCTAGGCCATATCTGCATATGCTAGGCTCGTCAAGTATAACTCGAGTATTCTGCGTGTGCAAAACTGGCTTGCACCCGTTGTAGATGGACGTAGAGCTTATCACACCCGATCATCACGTGGTGTCTGGGCACGACGAACTTTGGCAACGGTGCATACTCAGGGAGAACACTTCTTGATAATTTAGTGAGAGATCATCTTATAAAGCTACCGTCGAACTAAGCAAAATAAGATGTATGAAAGATAAACATCATATGCAATCAAAATATGTGACATGATATGGCCATCATCATCTTGTGTTTCTGATCTCCATCTTCAAAGCATCGACATGATCTCCATCGTCACCGGCATGACACCATGATCTCCATCATCTTGATCTATATCAATGTGTCGTCACATGGTCGTCTCGCCAACTATTGCTCTTGCAACTATTGCTATCGCATAGCGATAAAGTAATGCAATTATTTGGCGCTTGCATCTTATGCAATAGAGAGACAACCATAAGGTTTTTGCCAATTGCCGATAACTTCAACAAAACATGATCATCTTATACAACAACTTATATCTCATCACGTCTTGACCATATCACATCACAACATGCCCTGCAAAAACAAGTTAGACGTCCTCTACTTTGTTGTTGCAAGTTTTACGTGGCTCCTACGGGCTTAGCAAGAACCGTTCTTACCTATGCATCAAAACCACAATGATAGTTTGTCAAATAGACTCCGTTTTAACCTTCGCAAGGACCGGGCGTAGCCATACTCGGTTCAACTAAAGTTGGAGAAACTGACACCCGCCAGCCACCTGTGTGCAAAGCACGTCGGTAGAACCAGTCTCGCGTAAGCGTACGCGTAATGTTGGTCCGGGCCGCTTCATCCAACAATACCGCCGAACCAAAGTATGACATGCTGGTAGGCAGTATGACTTATATCGTCCACAACTCACTTGTGTTCTACTCGTGCATATAACATCAAACCATAAAAACCTGGCTCGGATGCCACTGTTGGGGAACGTAGCAATTTCAAAAAATTTCCTACGCACACGCAAGATCATGGTGATGCATAGCAACGAGAGGGGAGAGTGTTGTCTATGTACCCTCGTAGACCGAAGCGGAAGCGTTGACACAACGTAGTGGAAGTAGTCGTACATCTTCCCGATCGGACCGATCCAAGCACTGTTACTCCGGCACCTCCGAGTTCTTGGCACACGTTCAGCTTGATGACGCACCCCTAGCTCCGATCCAGCAAAGCTTTGGGGGGAGTTCCATCAGCACGACGGCGTGGTGACGATGATGATGTTCTACCGGCGCAGGGCTTCGCCTAAGCACTGCAACGATATGATCGAGGTGGAATATGGTGGAGGGGGGCACCGCACGCGGCTAAGGAACGATCACGAAGATCAACTTGTGTGTCTATGGGGTGCCCCCTGCCCCCGTATATAAAGGAGTGGAGGAGGGGAGGGCCGGCCCTCTCTATGGCGCGCCCTAGGGGAGTCCTACTCCCACCAGGAGTAGGATTCCCCCTTTCCTAGTCCAACTAGGAGTCCTTCCATGTATTAGGAGTAGGAGACAAGGAAGGGGAAAAGAGAAGGGAAGGAAGGAGGGGGCGCAGCCCCTCCCCCTAGCCCAATTCGGACTAGGCCTTGGGGGGGCGCGCGGCCTGCCCTAGGCAGCCCCTCTCCCTTTCCCGCATGGCCCAATAAGGCCCAATACTTCTCCCCCGTATTCCCGTAACTCCTCGGTAGTCCGAAAAAAACCCGAACCACTCAGAACCTTTCCGATGTCCGAATATAGTCGTCCAATATATCAATCTTTACGTCTCGACCATTTCGAGACTCCTCGTCATGTCCCCGATCTCATCCGGGACTCCGAACTCCTTTGGTACATCAAAACTCATAAACTCATTATATAACTGTCATCGAAACCTTAAGCGTGCGGACCCTACGGTTCGAGAACAATGTAGATGTCGGAGTAATGGGCCACGGGTAGGCAAACCCGAGGCCCAGAACCTTCCAAGACATCGGGGCCGGCTTCGCCCCTCGAAGGATCCCAAGACAAAGGGCCGACTTTGAGAGTCGGCTGTAGCATCGCCGACTACCCACTCACGGCCGAATCTCGAAGACGGCTACGACATAAGCCGACTCCCAGTTGGCGACTCCAGGAATGCCGACTATGGGGAGTCGGCCCACGACTTCGCCACCTTCAGCCTTCTAGAAGAAGGACAGGAATGGGGATGGCCGGAGTACGGCCCTCCCCTACCCTGATTACCTAGGGCGGGTATGGCTACAGTGCGACGTACCGGAAGAGATCTTCGGTACGGCGCGGCACTGTGGCCATACCGGCCCTAACGTCCGGCCCAGCAGCGGAACCCTGTTCCCACGTTGGCCCGCCAGTACGGCCTAGAGACGGCGGGACCCGCCAGTCTGCGGGGGAGATAGAAGACGGCGAGAGTGCCCAAAGACGGACCCCGTGGGAGTCGGCCTCCAGGAGTCGGCCCGTTCCTCCCATGGGCCCCGCACGCCATTAACCAGATAAGACGGGGAGTGGCCACAGTGATCGCCCGCCGGACGGCGGCACTGTTGCCACGACCCCGTGACCAAGACGACGTCATCAGAAGCGCGGCTAAAGTGACCAGGTCAGCCGGCGGGCCCACCAGCGGCGGGCCCCAGGAGTCGGCGGAGAAGACGGCCACTTGAGAGACAGGCAGCTGGGACCCGCGCCCAGTCGGATTACCATTGTACCCCCCGGGGGGGTAGGCCTATATAAACCCCCCGGAACACCCATGCAAAGGGTTGGATCCTTTGACCACTAGACAGAAGCACAGAAGGGAGAGAGCTAGCCTTGCCCTCTCCTACCTCTCGAACACAGCTCGAGGAGCAACTTTGTACACATATCACCATAGTGACCATGCGGAGACCCCGCAGAGCAGCAGTAGGGGTATTATCTCCTCGGAGAGCCCCGAAGCTGGGTAAGATCCGCCGGCGTGCATGTCTACGCCTCATCCCGCTTCCAGGCACCGGCGACGTTCTACTCGCCCCCACCATGATAAGCCATCCGTTGGCATATGTCGTACCCAGCCCCCGACATTTGGCGCCCACCATGGGGCTAGGTGCATCGTCGTCCGGAGATCTGTTCTGGACGGGAACCCTTTTTCTCCCCGGCGAGCGTAGCCAGCCCGGCACGCCAGAGGGAATCTGCGCCGACGCGCTGCGCGACATTGAGACCGTTTGCGCGGCCAGCTGCCTCGCCGATCTTGTCGGCGAGGTTAGCCTCTCCGACGAGCCTGCATCCGACGCAGGCACCGGCGGCCCCGCGAACCTTCTCGCGGGCCTCCTCGACGACCTCCATGTTGCTGGCGAGCCTGCCACTGACCTGGAGTCCGTAGGCTCTACCGACCCGATGCTGGTCGATTCCGACACCGCGTCGGTTGACGCCTTTCCCACCGATGTGGTGATCTACGACGAACCGTTCCCTCGCACGGAGAGCGGCGGAAGCACCGTCACTGAGGTGCTCGTCATCGACCATGGCGAGCACTCCGACGGGAGAGCTCGCGACCCGCTTGACGCGGCACTGCAAGACCTGGACGCGCCCATTCCAGAGGACGCTGACGCCGAGACACTGGAGGCGCGCCGCCTCCAGCTCGTCGAAGGCGCGAAGAAGCTGGCGAGCATGAGACGCTTGTCATAGGCCTACCAGCGCGAGATGGATCGCGCCGTGGGCGGCTCGCCGGCCCTGATGGGGCCAAGCCGCCTGGGCGCGGTCCGCCAGCGCGGCGCGGACATCGCTAGCATGTTCGGGGCCAACCGCCCCATATACGCCACGCCCGCAGAAAACATTCGAGCCGCCCAAGCGGCGGCAGACGAGCTGGGTAACCTTGAAGGCGAAGAGCGCCGACTGATGACGGAGCGAGTCCAGTGACTCCTCGACGCGGCCGGCGCACAGAACGCGGCCGGCTGCCGCACCGAAGGACCGCAGCAGCAGAAAGATGACCTGCCACGCCGCCGAGATCAAGGCGCAACGTCTCGGGCACCGACTGGCGGCGTCCGTGGAAGAAAAAACAAGGAGCCGGCTGCAAGCCGCAGTCGGACTCATATCACCATCGAGCGCGACCAGGACGGCCGCCCGAAAGCGGTAGAGCGGCGGGACGACTATGTGCCTCCGCCACCCCACAGAGAAAGGCGAGTCTCTCCACCGCCCGTTGAACATCCGACTCTCGGAGGTCGCCTAGGCCGCCGAGAGGGAGTCGGAGAGAACGATGCCCGCCTCTGGATCGACCGACTCCATCGATCTCTGGTGCTGGAAGAAGAAGATGAGCTGGGGCCGCCGTGTTTTGGTCCCCGCATCCGAGATGAGCCCTTCCCCAAAGGGTTCACTCTCCCCAGAGATACCCCCAAGTACACCGGCTCCGTGAAGCCGGAGGATTGGCTAGTCGACTACGCCACCGCCGTCGACATAGCAAGCGGCAACAAGCGCGTCGCCGTCAAGTACGTTCCGCTCATGCTCCAGGGCACGGCCCGGACATGGCTGAACAGCCTGAAGCCCCGCAGCATCAACAGTTGGGTCGACTTCACCGAGGCTTTCGTCCACAACTTCACGAGCACGTACAAGCGACCTCCCAAGCCTCGCCAGCTCTCCTTGTGGGTGCAAGGCCCCGACGAATCCACTCGCGACTACCTCACGTGGTGGGTTGAGCTCCGAAACTCCTGCGAGGGCGTGCATGAGGTGCAGGCCATCGAGTACTTCACCGCCGGGTGCAGAGAAGACACCCTCCTCAAGCACAAGCTTCTCTGCGACGAGCCGGAGACCCTGGATGAGCTGCTGATCATAGCAGACAAATACGCCACGGTCGACTCTTCTATGAAGACGGAGATCCAAGTCGGCACGACAGGCAAAGTCGCCCCTCAGGCTCCCAGAACCCCGGCTGGAGACGCCAGCCGGCGGCAGCAGCAGAACGATCACAAGCGCAAGGCCCCGCAGCCGGCTCCCAATAGCCGGCAGGTCGCAACTGTCGATGATCAGCAACCAGAAGGGCAGGCTCCACCCAAGCGGCAGAAGGGCGGCAAGCCCAATTGGCTGCCGGCTTTCTCCTACGAGCAGGCTCTGGATGGCCCCTGCAAGTTTCACAGTGGCGCGAAGCCATCAAACCACACCACCAGAAAGTGCCACTGGCTGACTAGGATTGCCAAGGGAGACGGCTTGGTGCCTCCTCCACCTGCTGGACAGCCACCTCCGCCCCAGCAGCCGGCTGCTAGGCCAGTCGGCGCAGTGCAAGACGAGTACCCGGAAGAGCATGGAGCCTACATGGTGTTCACCAGTGTGGCAGATGACAGACGCAGCAGGCGGCTGCAGCAGCAAGAAGTCAACGCAGTAGCATCAGACGCTCCAGAGTTCATGCACTGGTCCGAGAAACCTATCAGTTGGAGCATAGCAGATCACCCAGAGGTGATGCCAAATCCAGGTTCCTACGCCTTGGTTCTGGAGGCCACATTTGCCACTGATAGGCGGGCAGCTCGCTTCTCGCGAGTTTTGATAGATGGAGGCAGCAGTATCAACATCCTGTACAAGGATACTATGGAGAAGTTAGGAATCAAGCAAAGACAACTCCAGAACAGCCGGACTGTATTTCATGGGATCGTCCCTGGCCTTTCCTGCTCTCCAATCGGCAAGATTTTGATAGATGTCCTTTTCGGAGATAAGGATCACTTCCGCCGAGAGCCAGTCTGGTTTGAAGTGGTGGACCTCCGGAGCCCATACCATGCACTACTTGGCCGACCTGCCTTGGCCAAGTTCATGGCGGTCCCCCACTACGCCTACCTCAAGATGAAGATGCCGAGTTCCAAGGGAATCCTGACTGTAGTCGGCGACTACAGGAAGTCGTCCGCTTGTGCGGCCGAGAGTATTCGGCTGGCCGAGTCCCTGGTTATTGCAGCGGAGAAGCGGCTTCTTGACCGGGTTGTGGCGATGGTCGGCAAGCAGCCTGAGTTGTCGCCCAACCCCAAGGAGTCGGAAGCTGAGGGCTCGTTCAAGCCGGCGAAGGAAACGAAGAAGATACCTTTGGACCCAGAGCACCCGGAGAGGTACGCAGTCATAGGTGCAAACCTTGACAGCAAATAGGAAGGCGAGCTCGTCGATTTCCTCCGTGAGAATCGGGACATCTTCGCATGGTCCCCCAAAGACATGCCAGGTGTGCCGACGGAATTCGCCGAGCACAAGTTACATGTACGGTCCGATGCAAAGCCCGTCAGGCAGCCCCTGCGCCGCCTGTCAGAAGAGAAGAGAAGAGTTGTTGGTGAAGAGATAGCCCGGCTGCTTGCAGCCGGCTTCATCATGGAAGTATTTTTCCCAGAGTGGCTAGCAAACCCAGTCTTAGTACTGAAGAAGAACAAGCAGTGGCGAATGTGTATTGACTACACGAGCCTTAACAAAGCCTGCCCCAAGGACCCGTTTGCTTTGCCGAGAATTGATCAGGTGATAGACTCCACAGCCGGATGCGAGCTGTTGAGCTTCTTAGATGCCTATTCAGGATATCACCAGATCAAGCTGAACCCGGCAGACAGACTGAAGACCGCCTTCATCACGCCGTTCGGAGCCTTCTGCTACCTGACCATGACGTTCGGCTTGAGGAATGCCGACGCCACCTTTCAACGTTGCATGCAGAAGTGCCTCCTCAAGCAACTCGGCAGAAATGCCCACATTTACGTGGATGATGTGGTGGTGAAGACGGAAAAGCGCAGAACTTTGCTGGAAGACCTCAAAGAAACCTTTGAGAACCTGCGCCGATTTCGGATCAAGCTGAACCCCGAGAAGTGCGTTTTCGGAGTACCAGCCGGCCAGCTACTCGGCTTCCTGGTCTCCGAACGTGGCATAGAGTGCAACCCTGTGAAGATCAAGGCCATCGAGAGGATGGAGGTACCCAGTCGACTGTTGGATGTGCAGAAGTTCACTGGCTGCTTGGCATCCATCAGCCGTTTCATCAGTCGGCTGGGCGAGAAAGCTCTCCCGTTGTACCAACTCGTGAAGAAGACCAATTTTTTCGAGTGGAACCACAAGGCGGATGAGGCCTTTCTGCAGCTGAAGAAGATGTTGGTTACTCCCCCTGTGTTGGCGGCTCAGACTCCCAAAGAGCCCATGCTCCTGTACATCGCCGCCACCAGCCGAGTAGTCAGCACGGTTATCGTAGTCGAGCGCAAGGAGGAAGGCAAGGCACTGCCGGTCCAAAGACCGGTATACTACCTGAGTGAAGTACTGTCGACCTCCAAGCAGAACTACCCCCACTACCAGAAGATGTGTTACGGCGTGCACTTCGCTGCCAAGAAGCTGAAGCCTTACTTCCAAGAACATCCAATCACAGTGGTCTGCACAGCCCCATTGGCTGAGATCATCGGAAGCCGGGATGCGTCTGGACGAGTGGCCAAATGGGCCATAGAGTTGGCGCCCTACATGATCTATTATCAACCCCGCACCGCCATCAAGTCGCAAGCACTGACCGACTTCCTCGTCGACTGGGCCGAGACCCAGTACCTGCCACCGGCGCCTGACTCCACCCATTGGCGGATGCATTTCGATGGCTCCAAGATGCGCACCGGCTTGGGAGCCGGCGTCGTCCTCACTTCTCCCAAGGGTGACATGCTCAAGTACGCACTACAGATTCACTTCGCCGCCTCCAACAACGTCGCCGAGTACGAGGCGCTCGTTCACGGGCTCCGGCTTGCCAAAGAGCTTGGCATCCGCCGGATCCTGTGTTACGGCGACTCCGACTTGGTGGTACAGCAGTCGTCAGGCGACTGGGACGCCAAGGATGCAAACATGGCAAGCTACCGTTTTCTCGTGCAGCAACTCAGTGGGTATTTCGAGGGGTGCGAGTTCCTCCACGTGCCGAGGAACGACAATAACCAAGCAGATACTTTGGCACGAATCGGCTCCACCCGCCAAGCAATACCTTCAGGCGTCGCCCTCCAGCGCCTCCTCAAGCCGTCCATCAAGCCCTCACCAGAGTCAGATTCAATTTTTGTGCCGACTCCCCCTGAAGAAGCCGTATCCGGCCCGAGAGCCCAAGCAAACAGCACAAGACCCGTTGCAGATGATCCCAAGAGTGCCGCAGTTGCAGCCAGCCCAGGGACTTCGGAACTCGGCCCAGGGACTGCGGCAGCCAGAGAGAAGACACCAGAACTCGGCCCTGGGACTGCTCCAGTCGGCCCGGGGACTTCGTTAATCCAGCAAGCGGCTGCGGACTCCAGCCCAGCCGCTCGCGTCCAAGTCGCAGTTTTGACAGTAGAAGAGGTAGCAGCACCCTCATGGGCCCAACCCATCCTCCAATTCCTGGTGAACAAGGAGCTGCCGCCTGACGAAACCTTAGCTCGGCAAATACAACACCGAGCAGCAGCATACACCATAATCAACAGAGAGCTAGTTAGGCGCAGCGTCACCGGTATTCATCAACGCTGCGTTGAGTCGGATCAAGGCCAAGCAATCCTCAAAGATATCCACCAGGGCGAGTGCGGCCACCATGCGGCCTCGAGGGCACTCGTCGCCAAAGCTTTCAGACACGGTTTTTTCTGGCCGACTGCCCTGGAAGAGGCCAAAGAGTTGGTCCAGAAATGCAAGGGGTGCCAGAAGTTCCGCTCCAAGCCGCTCCAGCCGGCTTCAACACTCAAGACTATCCCCATCGCATGGCCCTTTGCAGTGTGGGGCCTGGATATGGTGGGACCCTTCAAAACGGCACGAGGCGGCCTGACTCATCTACTTGTCGCGGTGGAAAAGTTCACCAAGTGGATAGAGGTGAAGCCCATCAAGAAGTTGAATGGTCCGACTGTCGTGACTTTCATCTCAGACATCACAATTCGGTATGGCATACCACACAGCATCATCACCGACAATGGCACCAACTTTGCCAAAGGCGCCTTGGCCCGTTTCTGCGCGACACAGGGCATCCGACTGGACCTAGCATCTGTTGCCCACCCGCAATCAAACGGCCAGGTGGAGCGAGCGAATGGCCTCATCCTGTCCGGCATCAAGCCTCGGTTGGTCGAAACGTTGGAACGTTCGGCCGGCTGTTGGCTTGACGAGTTGCCGGCCGTCCTCTGGAATCTGCATACGACTCCAAACAAGTCAACCGGCTTCACGCCCTTCTTCCTTGTTTACGGTGCTGAAGCCGTCATCCCAACGGACATAGAGTTCGACTCCCCACGAGTCACGATGTACACTGCGGAGGAAGCAGAGGAAGCACGACAAGACGGCGTCGATCTGCTGGAGGAGGGCCGGCTGTTGGCACTCAGCCGGTCCAGCATCTACTAGCAGAGCCTACGTCGCTACTACAACAAGAAGGTCAGGCCGAGATCCTTCCAAGAGGGCGACCTTGTGCTCCGGCTGATCCAGCGAACAGCCGGCCAGCACAAGTTGTCGGCTCCGTGGGAAGGCCCCTTCATCATCAGCAAGGTGCTGGGCAACGACTCCTACTACCTGATCGACGCTCAGAAGCCCCGAGCACGCAAGAGGGACGACTCCGGCAAAGAGACGGAGCGACCATGGAACGCGAATCTTCTTCGAAGATTTTACAGCTGATGCAGTATGTATCACGCCCCCTTTTTTATTTTAAGTACCAAGACTCTGGGGCCCCCGAGACGGACTCGGGGACTGCCCCTTTTGTTATCTGTATGATAAGAATTATGCTTCCGAGTACGACACTCTTTATGCCGCTTGACCCCGGGCTCGACCAGTCGGCCCGGGGACTTGCCGTCTCGCGCTATGAAAACGCTTCCTGCGGTCAGACAAGTAGTGCACGGCGCCTAAGCCGACTCTCGCCAAAGCCACAGCTCGCAGAGCGACTGACTGGTGGGCCGGAGTAAGGTAGAATAGGCACCGGCACGAAAAAAGGCTAAGGATTCAAAGCGTAAAAACATAGCCCGAGCCGGCTTTTCAGCTGATCCTCGCTAACCGACTCCGAGTAGTCGGCTTGCCGTCTTTCTATCCGACTTGCTACAAAAACTCTCGAACGGCTAAGTACTTGCCTTCCCAAGGCGGCCAGGTATTTGGTCCAGCGGCAGTCCGCGGAGCGGCTGTCCGACTGGCAAAGACGGCACCCAAGGGAAGGCGGCAAAAGGAAAAAAGCCTAAAGAGCAACAAGCAAGAAACGATAGAATCTAGACAAATATTTACACCACAAAGGCCATTGGCCGAATCCATGAACAGATGTTCAAAATACACCCAGTGGGTGGAAATGTGCGAATTAACAAAGTCTTCGATAAACTACTAAGCAGATAAGTAAAGCAAGACGACAGCTTATGAAGCGGCAGACGGGTTTGGGGGCTCGGCGGAGATGGCGGTGTCGGACGCCGGGGTAGTCGGTTGGGCAGACTCGGCTTGATCACCTCCAGCAGCAGTTGGCGTAGTTGGGCGCGGCTCGTTGTTGGAGGCTCGGTCAAGCTGAGGCTGGTCGCCCGCTCTGGCTTCTGGCGCCTCCGTCTCGCCGCCGGCTTCCACCTCGTCTTCTTCCTCGATGCTGGAGCCAATCACCTCCGCCGAGTCCTCGCCGTAGTTCGGGTTCATCCCAAACCACTCCGGCGGCGCCTCCTCGCCGTTGTCAGCACGCTCAGGAACGAAGACGCTGGTGTCGACGTACTCGGCGATCGCCGCGGCACGCTTGACGAAGTCATCCTCCATGGCTGCCAGTTCTGGCTGGGCCTCAGCTCGGAGCATGGCCAGCTGGTCCAGACTCAGGTCTGGATACCACGCCTTGACGAACTCCAAGGCACAACGTGCCCCGGCACGTGCCGAGGAGCCCTTCCAAGCCTCCAGACGGCCTGCTGCGACCTCCAGCCAGTCGGCAGTCCGACTGGGAGTGCGCAGAACCAGCATCTCCGGCCACAAGGCAGCAATCGCCTGGGCGCCGACTCGTTGAAGCCGGCGCAGCATCCGGTGAGCCGGCCGTAGACGAGCCTCGATGCTCAGAAGCTGTTCGTCAAGAGTCCGGGGGGCGTTGACAGCAACCTCCTCGCCGGCTGCCCTCCGCGCCTCACGGTCAGCCTCGATGGCTTGAACGGCAATTTGTGCGTAACCCGGGAAGAAGTCTGCCAAAGACGAAAAAAGAAGCAAGTCAGAAAAAGCAAGAGTCGGCCCGACCCACAGTCGGCCGCTCAAAGAAAGTGAGCGAAGAAAACTTACCATCGACGATATCTTCAATCTCGTGGAAGCCGGAATTCAGCATCGCCTCCTTATCAGTCCAGGAGGAGCGTTCGACCTCGAACTCGGCCTGGAGCTCAGCCTCCTTGTCCTTCGCCCCCTCCTGCACCTTCTTGAGCAGCTCCTTCTGCTCCGCCAGCTGCGTGGCCAGCAGGTCGCGCTCTATGACAAGCTTGCTGCAGTCCGCCTCTTTGGCACGCAAGGCGGTGTTAGCAGCGCCCAGCTGCTCCTGAAGGACGGTGTTAGCCTCTAAAGAAAAAAGAAAAAGGACACAAGTCATCAGAAAAGGTCGCCAAGAAGATCCGGCCCGACTGCGCAGCAGTCGGCCCGAATCTCGGGGACTACAGCCCGCGGGTGCGCCAGCGCGCCCTCGCGAAGAAGCAAACTTACTTCGGCTCTCCGACAAGTCGGCAGTCCGCTTGCCCAGCTCTTCAACATTTCGGTTGAAGACGGTGGCTCGGAGGTTGTGGTAGTCCTACAGTGAGCATTTCAAAAAGAATAAGCGTTTGGAATTCGCCATTAGAGTTCCAACCCGCCTGCCCTGCAGCCGACCTGGAACTCGGGGACTACAACCAGTGGGTGCGCTGGCGCGCCCCCACAAAGAAGAACAAGAAAAAACAAGTCAGAAGGAACATACCCGGACGGCCGCTCGTGTCGCTAGGTGCGCCTTTGTGCAGTGCTGCATGGCGTCGCTTTCAGCACGCAGCTTCGCCTGGACGTCTAGGAGTGCCTGGTTCAGCGGGCCCGTGCCGCCTCCTCGCGCCCACCCGACGGGCGCGGAGCTCATCACCTCGACCTCCGGCGTGGCCGAGCTGGCCACTCCGGTCTCCAGAGTGCGTGGCGCCGAAGTCGCCTTCCCCAGCCGGCGGTGTGTTGGCAGGGCGACTTGAAGAAGCAAGTTCGCCGTGGCTTCGTCTGTAGTCGGCGGTACCGGCGGTTCCGCCGACTGTTTATTCTTTGCGCCCCCCAATGACGACGGGGGCGGTGGTGGCGGCACCACCGGGTCTCGCCTGGGGATCTCGCCGCCCTCCCTCTCCGCAATGGCGTACTCCCCGTCGGCTTCTCCAGACCGCTCCGTATAAACCGGAGGCGGCGCCGAGTTCAACGGAACGACGAGCAGCGCCGATTGGCGGCGCGCGGCTTCTTCGGCCCGCTCTTGGGCCGCGGCGGCGGCTCCGGCTCCCTCGAGACCCTGCTGGGCGGGGGCGGCCGTCTTCTCGGCCTCCGCCTTCTTCCGACGGGCGGCTTCATCCTCGTCGCGTTTCTCCTGCGCGTTCCGCTCCGTCGCCTCCCGGAGGTCGACGGCTGGGTCGATGCGCCGAGTCGTGGCGGACGACTCCACTGACCCCCTGATGGAGGCGGCGGCGACCCTCCCTAGGGTGAGAGGAGCTCTGAAGCGAGGAGCACATGTAAAAACTCAGACTAAACCCACCAGAAGACAAAAACAAGACAGAGAAGTAGGGGCACTCACGCAGAGGACAGCGGCGGCTTCTTCACTTCCTTACGGAAGCGCTGGGCCTTTGCGGCCGCCTCTTCCCGTTTGGTCGCGGCGGCTGCCCCCTTAAACTTCTTCTCCCGCCCTCCGAGGGAACTCGGCCCGGCCCGACGCTTCCTCGCGCCGTCTTGCCTCGGCTGGTGGTGCGGGGCGACTTCCCCTTCTTCGCCGACGGGCCAGTCGGCGAAGGTGGCCGAGGGCCTCAGCCGCCTTCTTCTCCTTCGCCGCCTCCTTCGGCGTCGGCCTCCAATGCCGCCGCCCCCAAGTCGGGGTCGTCGACATCGCTCTCTGCTCGATCAGAGGCGAACTGGCGAGGCGGCCCCGTGGCGCCAGATGAGGGCTGGAGAAGAGATTTCTGGTTCAAAGGTTAAGAGAAGTAAAGAGCAGAAGCCGGATTCGGCTGAAAAAGAGAAAGAGAAGAAAAGAGCAACTTACCACCGGCGGGGGGTTGGCGCGCGAGTATGGCTCCATGCCAAACTGCCAGTCCCCCGAGAGGCCGCAGTTCGCGATGAAGTTCACCGTGTCCGCAACCTCCGCGTGAGGAAGATCTTTGGTGCACGTCCGACTGGGGTCCCGGTGGCCGCTCATCTGATAGATCAGATGAGGCCGGCTTTGGAGCGGCAGAACTCGGCGCGCCACGAAGGCGGCCAGCAAGTCGGCCCCAGTCAGGCCGGCTGACTGCGTCAACACCCGAAGTCGCTGCACGGCGGCGGCTCCAGCCGGAGTCAGTGTCTTGGCGCGGTAGGACCAGCTGGGCTGCCTCCCAGCCGGCGCGCCGGCTTCGAAGGCCGGCAGGTTGACCCAGTCGCCGTCTGCGGCGACGTTCTTTACATAAAAGTAAGAACGCTGCCAAATCTTCACCGACTTGATCAACTGGATGGCGGGGAATGAATTGTCGGCAGTCGACCTCCGCAGCGCGATGAAGGTGCCGCATTGGGCTGGCACGCCGGCGACGTGCGTACCGAGCTTAGAATGGAAGAACTCCCCCCACAGCTCGATGGTGGGGAGAACACCGAGGAATCCCTCGCAGAGCGAGGTGAAGGCCGCCAACAGCACCACCGTGTTTGGAGTAAGGTGGTGCAGTTGGAGGCCGTGAAACTCCAGGAACGAGCGGAAGAATCCGCTCGCCGGCAGCCCTAGGCCGCGCGTCAGGTAGGAGCGGAACACGACGCGCTCACCCTCCGCAGGCGCCGGCGACACCTCCTCCGGCGGCGGGGCGCGGGCCTGCACGAGGTTCGCGCTGGGGATGCGGCGCGTCCTGCGAAGAAACTCGATGGTGTCGTCGTCAACTTCAGAGCCGTCCCACACGCCGGAGCGGACGGCGGCGGGCGCGGCGGCGGAAGAAGAGCTCATCGCCGGGAGCAGGGCATGGTCCGGCGCGGCAGCAGTGAGAAGAAGAAGGAACGGGAGGAAGCAGAGGAGAGCGGGCGCGCGTGCTTCGCCGCCCCGCTCCCTCTGCCTACTTATAGGCTTACGGGCTGATGAGCCGAGGGGGCGTCGTGGGATTAACTGCGCCCACGCCCCCACGACCCCCACGATTTACCACGCGGAGTTACCGCGCGCATTTACTGCGCTAGAAGCCCAACTGCCCGCGCGGCCGCAGCGGATCCGCTCGAGGGCCGAGGCGCGGTAGTGGCGGGCCCCGCCCGCGGGCCTGTCCCGTCGCGCGCGTGGGCTGGCAGGCTTGCCCGGCCACATGGCGGCCGTGTAGCTTCTCAAGCACGCCGTTTGCGTCCGCCACGATCTTCAAACTACCTAAAGAAGAGCAAGGCGACTTGAAGGCAAGTCCGACCTCTAAGAGACGGCTCGACGAAGACGGACGGGGCAGAATCGCCTCCTGATAATCGGCACGAAGGGAGATGGCAGGCGAGCTACAGCACCAACTCCTCGAAGGAAGAAACTGTTGAGGCCCCTCGGTGCATCCCTCGGCGCCTCACCAGCTTCGGGGACTACTGTCGAAGTAATGGGCCACGGGTAGGCAAACCCGAGGCCCAGAACCTTCCAAGACATCGGGACCGGCTTCGCCCCTCGAAGGATCCCAAGACAAAGGGCCGACTCTGAGAGTCGGCTGTAGCATCGCCGACTACCCACTCACGGCCGAATCTCGAAGACGGCTACGACATAAGCCGACTCCCAGTTGGCAACTTCAGGAATGCCGACTATAGGGAGTCGGCCCACGACTTCGCCACCTTCAGCCTTCTAGACGAAGGACAGGACTGGGGATGGCCGGAGTACGGCCCTCCCCTACCCTGATTACCTAGGGCGGGTATGGCTACAGTGCGACGTACCGGAAGAGATCTTCGGTACAGCGCGGCACTGTGGCCATACAGGCACTGACGTCCGCCCCAGCGGCGGAACCCTGTTCCCACGTTGGCCCGCCAGTACGGCCTGGAGACGGCGGGCCCCGCCAGTCAGCGGGGGAGATAGAAGACGGCGAGAGCGCCCAAAGACGGACCCCGTGGGAGTCGGCCTCCAGGAGTCGGCCCGTTCCTCCCATGGGCCCCGCACGCCATTAACCAGATAAGACGGGGAGTGGCCACAGTGATCGCCCGCCGGACGGCGGCACTGTTGCCACGACCCCGTGACCAAGACGACGTCATCAGAAGCGCGGCTACAGTGACCAGGTCAACCGGCGGGCCCACCAGCGGCGGGCCCCAGGAGTCGGCGGAGAAGACGGCCACTTGAGAGACAGGCAGCTGGGACCCGCGCCCAGTCGGATTACCATTGTACCCCCGGGGGGGTAGGCCTATATAAACCCCCGGAACACCCATGCAAAGGGTTGGATCCTTTGACCACTAGACAGAAGCACAGAAGGGAGAGAGCTAGCCTTGCCCTCTCCTACCTCTCGAACACAGCTCGAGGAGCAACTTTGTACACATATCACCATAGTGACCATGCGGAGACCCCGCAGAGCAGCAGTAGGGGTATTATCTCCTCGGAGAGCCCCGAAGCTGGGTAAGATCCGCCGGCGTGCATGTCTACGCCTCATCCCGCTTCCAGGCACCGGCGACGTTCTACTCGCCCCCACCATGATAAGCCATCCGTTGGCATATGTCGTACCCAACCCCCGGCAGTAGACATGACCGAGACACGTCTCCGGTCAATAACCAATAGCGGGACCTGGATGCCCATATTGGCTCCGACATATTCTATGAAGATCTTTATCGGTCAGACCGCATAACAACATACGTTGTTCCCTTTGTCATCGGTATGTTACTTGCCCGAGATTCGATCGTCGGTATCCAATACCTAGTTCTATCTCGTTACCGGCCCGAGATTGAACTAGGTATTGGATACCGACGATCGAATCTCGGGCAAGTAACATACCGATGACAAAGGGAACAACGTATGTTGTTATGCGGTCTGACCGATAAAGATCTTCGTAGAATATGTAGGAGCCAATATGGGCATCCAGGTCCCGCTATTGGTTATTGACCGGAGACGTGTCTCGGTCATGTCTACATTGTTCTCGAACCGTAGGGTCCGCACGCTTAACGTTACGATGACAGTTATTATGAGTTTATGCATTTTGATGTACCGAAGGAGTTCGGAGTCCCGGATGTGATCACGGACGTGACGAGGAGTCTCGAAATGGTCGAGACGTAAAGAATGATATATTGGAAGCCTATGTTTGGACATCGGATGAGTTCCAGGTGAAATCAGGATTTTACCGGAATACCGGGAGGGTTACCGGAACCCCCCGGGAGCATGATGGGCCAACATGGGCCTTGGTGGAGAGGAGAGAGGGCTGCCCTCATGGTCTGCGCGCCTCCCCCCTTCCCCTATTCCTATTAGGACTAGGAGAGGTGGCCGGCCCCCTCTCTCTCTCTCCCCCTTGGAGAATCCTAGTCCAACTAGGATTGGGGGGGGGGGGATCCTACTCCCAGAGGGAGTAGGACTCTCCTGGCGCGCCAGGCTTGGCCGGCCAGCCCCTCCCCCTTGGCTCCTTTATATACAGGGGCAGGGGGCACCCCATAGACACACAATTGATCAACGTGATCGTTCCTTAGCCGTGTGCGGTGCCCCCCTCCACCATATTCCACCTCGGTCATATCGTTGCAGTGCTTAGGCGAAGCCCTGCGCCGGTAACACATCAAGATCGTCACCACGCCGTCGTGCTGACGGAACTCTTCCCCGACGCTTTGCTGGATCGGAGCCCGGGGATCGTCATCGAGCTGAACGTGTTCCAAGAACTCGAAGGTGCCGGAGTAACGGTGCTGTGATCGGTTGATCGCGAGGAGAACGTACGACTACTTCCTCTATGTTGTGTCAACGCTTCCGTTTCGGTCTACGAGGGTACGTAGACAACACTCTCCCCTCTCGTTGCTATGCATCACCATGGTCTTGCGTGTGCGTAGGAATTTTTTTGAAATTACTACGTTCCCCAACAGTGGCATCCGAGCCTAGGTTTTTATGGTTTGATGTTATTTGCACGAGTAGAACACAAGTGAGTTGTGGACGATACAAGTCATACTGCCTACCAGCATGTCATACTTTGGTTCAGCGGTATTGTTGGACGAGACGATCCGGACCAACCTTACGCGTACGCTTACGCGAGACCGGTTCCCTCGACGTGCTTTGCACATAGATGGCTTGCGGAAGACCGTCTCTCCAACTTTAGTTGAACCAAGTGTGGCTACGCCCGGTCCTTGAGAAGGTTAAAACGGAGTCTATTTGACAAACTATCGTTGTGGTTTTGATGCGTAGGTAAGATGAGTTCTTGCTTAAGCCCGTAGCAGCCACGTAAAACTTGCAACAACAAAGTAGAGGACGTCTAACTTGTTTTTGCAGGGCATGTTGTGATGTGATATGGTCAAGACATGATGCTAAATTTTATTGTATGAGATGATCATGTTTTGTAACCGAGTTATCGGCAACTGGCAGGAGCCATATGGTTGTCGCTTTATTGTATGCAATGCAATCGCGATGTAATGCTTTACTTTATTACTAAGCGGTAGTGATAGTCGTGGAAGCATAAGATTGGCGAGACGACAACGATGCTGCGATGGAGATCAAGGTGTCGCGCCGGTGACAATGGTGATCATGACGGTGCTTCGAAGATGGAGATCACAAGCACGAGATGATGATGGCCATATCATATCACTTATATTGATTGCATGTGATGTTTATCTTTTATGCATCTTATCTTGCTTTGATTGACGGTAGCATTATAAGATGATCTCTCACTAATTATCAAGAAGTGTTCTCCCTGAGTATGCACCGTTGCGAAAGTTCTTCGTGCTGAGACACCACGTGATGATCGGGTGTGATAGGCTCTACGTTCAAATACAACGGGTGCAAAACAGTTGCACACGCGGAATACTCAGGTTATACTTGACGAGCCTAGCATATAACAGATATGGCCTCGGAACACGTAGACCGAAAGGTCGAGCGTGAATCATATAGTAGATATGATCAACATAGTGATGTTCACCATTGAAACTACTCCATCTCACGTGATGATCGGACATGGTTTAGTTGATTTGGATCACGTGATCACTTAGAGGATTAGAGGGATGTCTATCTAAGTGGGAGTTCTTAAGTAATATGATTAATTGAACTTTAATTTATCATGAACTTAGTCCTGGTAGTATTAGCATATCTATGTTGTAGATCAATAGCTCGCGTTGTTACTTCCCTATGTTTATTTTGATATGTTCCTAGAGAAAATTGTGTTGAAAAATGTTAGTAGCAATGATGCGGATTGGATCCGTGATCTGAGGTTTATCCTCATTGCTGCACAGAAGAATTATGTCCTTGATGCACCGCTAGGTGACGGACCTATTGCAGGAGCAGATGCAGACATTATGAACGTTTTGCTAGCTCAATATGATGACTACTTAATAGTTTAGTGCACCATGCTTAACTGCTTAGAATCGGGACTTCAAAGACGTTTTGAACGTCATGGAGCATATGAGATGTTCTAGGAGTTGAAGTTAATATTTCAATCAAATACCCGAGTTGAGAGATATGAAGTCTCCAACAAGTTCTATAGCTAAAAGATGGAGGAGAATCGCTCAACTAGTGAGCATGTGCTCAGATTGTCTGGGTACTACAATCGCTTGAATCAAGTGGGAGTTAATCTTCCAGATAAGATAGTGATTGACATAATTCTCTAGTCACCATCACCAAGTTAGTAGAACTTCGTGATGAACTATAATATGCAAGGGATAACGGAAAATATTCCCAAGCTCTTCGCGATGCTAAAATCAGCGAAGGTAGAAATCAAAGAAAAACATCAAGTGTTGATGGTTGACAAGATCACTAGTTTCAAGAAAAGGGCAAAAGGAAAGAAGGGGAACTTCAAGAAGAACGGCAAGCAAGTTGCTGCTCAAGTGAAAAAGCCCAAGTATGGTCCTAAGCCTGAGACTAAGTGCTTCTACTGCAAAGGGACTGGTCACTGGAAGCGGAACTACCCCAAGTGATTGGCGGATAAGAAGGATGGCAAAGTGAACATAAGTATATTTGATATACATGTTATTGATGTGTACTTTACTAGTGTTCATAGCAACCCCTTAGTATTTGGTACTAGTTCAGTTGCTAAAATTTAGTAACTCGAAACGGGAGTTGCAGAATGAACGAAGACTAGTTAAAGGGCAAGGTGACGATGTGTGTTGGAAGTGGTTCCAAGATTGATATGATCATCATCACACACTCCCTATACTTTCGGGATTAGTGTTGAAACTAAATAAGTGTTATTTGGTGTTTGCGTTGAGCATGAATATGATTTGATCATGTTAATTGCAATACAGTTATTCATTTAAGTTAGAGAACAATTGTTGTTCTGTTTACATGAATAAAACCTTCTATGGTCATACACACCAATGAAAATAGTTCATTGGATCTCGATCGCAGTGATACACATATTCATGATATTGAAACCAAAAAGATGCGAAGTTAATAATGATAGTGCAACCTATTTGTGGCACTGCCGTTTAGGTCATATTGGTGTAAAGCGCATGAAGAAACTCCATGCTGATGGGATTTTGGAATCACTTGATTATGAATCACTTGATGCTTGCGAACCATGCCTCTTGGGCAAGATGACTAAAAACGCCGTTCTCCGGAACAATGGAGCAAGCAACAGATTTGTTGGAAATCATACATACTGATGTATATGGTCCGATGAATATTAAGGCTCGCGACAAGTATCATTATTTTCTGACCTTCACAGATGATTTGAGCAGATATGGGTATATCTACTTGATGAAACATAAGTCTGAAACGTTTGAAAAGTTCAAAGAATTTTAGAGTGAAGTGAAAATCATCGTGACAAGAAAATAAGGTTTCTACGATCTGATCGCGGAGACAAATATTTGAGTTACGAGTTTGGTCTTCAATTAAAACAATGTGGAATAGTTTCACAAATTCATGCCACCTGGAACACCACAGCATAATGGTGTGTCCGAACGTCATAACCGTACTTTATTGGATATAGTACAAACTATGATGTTTCTTACCGATTTACCAATATCATTTTGGGATCATGCATTAGAGACAGCTGCATTCACGTTAAAAGGGGCACGATCTAAAGTCCGTTGAGACGACACAAAATAAACTGTGGTTTGGCAAGAAACCAAAGTTGTCGTTTCTTAAAGTTTGGGGTTACGATGCTTATGTGAAAAAGTTTCATCCTGATAAGCTCAAACCCAAATCGGAGAAATGTGTCTTCATAGGTACCCAAAGGAGACTGTTGGGTACACCTTCTATCACAGATCCGAAGGCAAGACATTCGTTGCTGAGAATGGATCCTTTCTAGAGAAGGAGATTCTCTCGAAAGAAGTGAGTGGGAGGAAAGTAGAAAACTTGATAAGGTAATTGTACCTTCTCCCTTATTGGAAAGTAGTTCATCACAGAAATCTGTTCTTGTGACTACTACACCAATTAGTAAGGAAGCTAATGATGATGATCATGTAACTTCAAGATCAAGTTACTACCGAATCTCGTAAGTAAACTAGAGTGAGATCCGCACCAGAGTGGTACGGTAATCCTGTTCTGGAAGTCATGTTACTAGACCATGACGAACTTGCGAACTATGAGGAAGCGATGATAAGCCCAGATTCCGCAAAGTGGCTTGAGGCCATGAAATCTGAGATGGGATCCATGTATGAGAACAAAAGTGTGGACTTTGGTTGACTTGCCCGATGATCGGCAAGCAATTGAGAATAAATGGATTTTTAAGAAGAAGACTGACGCTGATGGTAATGTTACTGTCTATAAAGCTCGACTTGTTGCAAAAGGTTTTCGACAAGTTCAAGGGATTGACTACGATGAGACTTTCTCACCCGTAGCGATGCTTAAGTCTGTCCGAATCATGTTAGCAGTTGCCGCATTTTATGATTATGAAATTTGGCAAATGGATGTCAAAACTGCATTCCTGAATGGATTTCTGGAAGAAGAGTTGTATATGATGCAACCAGAAGGTTTTGTCGATCCAAAGGAAGCTAACAAAATGTGCAACCTCCAGCGATCCATCTATGGACTGGTGCAAGCATCTCGGAGTTGGAATATACGCTTTGATGAGTTGATCAAAGCATATAGTTTTATACAGACTTGCGGTGAAGCCTGTATTTACAAGAAAGTGAGTGGGAGCACTACAACATTTCTGATAAGTATATGTGTATGACATATTGTTGATCGGAAATGATGTAGAATTATTCTGCAAAGCATAAAGGAGTGTTTGAAAGGAGTTTTTCAAAGAAAGACCTCGATGAAGCTGCTTACATATTGAGCATCAAAATCTATAGAGATAGATCAAGACGCTTGATAAGTTTTTTCAATGAGTACATACCTTGACAAGATTTTGAAGTAGTTCAAAATGGAACAGTCAAAGAAAGAGTTCTTGCCTGTGTTACAAGGTGTGAAATTGAGTAAGACTCAAAGCCCGACCACGGCAGAAGATAGAAAGAGAATAAAAGTCATTCCCTATGCCTCAGCCATAGGTTCTATAAAGTATGCCATGCTGTGTACCAGATCTATTGCATACCCTACCACTGAGTTTGGCAAGGGAGTACAATAGTGATCTAGGAGTAGATCACTGGACATCGGTCAAAATTATCCTTAGTGGAATAAGGATATGTTTCTCGATTATGGAGATGACAAAAGGTTCGTCGTAAAGGGTTACGTCGATGCAAATTTTGACACTGATCTAGATGACTCTAAGTCTCAATCTGGATACATATTGAAAGTGGGAGCAATTAGCTAGAGTAGCTCCGCGCAGAGTATTGTTGACATAGAAATTTGCAAAATACATACGGATCTGAATTTTGGCAGACCCGTTGACTAAGCTTCTCTCACAAGCAAAAGATGATCACACCTTAGTACTCTTTGGGTGTTAATCACATAGCGATGTGAACTAGATTACTGACTCTAGTAAACCCTTTGGATGTTGGTCACATGGCGATGTGAACTATGGGTGTTAATCACATGGTGATGTGAACTATTGCTATTAAATCACATGGCGATGTGAACTAGATTATTGACTCTAGTGCAAGTGGGAGACTGAAGGAAATATGCCCTAGAGGCAATAATAAAGTTATTATTTATTTCCTTATATCATGATAAATGTTTATTATTCATGCTAGAATTGTATTAACCGGAAACATAATACATGTGTGAATACATAGACAAACAGAGTGTCACTAGTATGCCTCTACTTGACTAGCTCGTTAATCAAAGATGGTTATGTTTCCTAACCATGAACAAAGAGTTGTTATTTGATTAACGAGGTCACATCATTAGTTGAATGATCTGATTGACATGACCCATTTCATTAGCTTAGCACCCGATCGTTTAGTATGTTGCTATTGCTTTTATCCATGACTTATACATGTTCCTTTAACTATGAGATTATGCAACTCCCGTTTACCGTAGGAACACTTTGTGTGCTACCAAACGTCACAACGTAACTGAGTGATTATAAAGGTGCTCTACAGGTGTCTCCAAAAGTATTTGTTGGGTTGGCATATTTCGAGATTAGGATTTGTCACTCCGAATGTCGGAGAGGTATCTCAGGGCCTTCTCGGTAATGCACATCACATAAGCCTTGCAAGCATTGCAACCAATGAGTTAGTTGCGAGATGATGTATTACGGAACGAGTAAAGAGACTTGCCGGTAACGAGATTGAACTAGGTATTGGATACCGACGATCGAATCTCGGGCAAGTAACATACCGATGACAAAGGGAACGACGTATGTTATTATGCGGTCTGACCGATAAAGATCTTCGTAGAATATGTAGGAGCCAATATGGGCATCCAGGTCCCGCTATTGGTTATTGACCGGAGACGTGTCTCGGTCATGTCTACATTGTTCTCGAACCGTAGGGTCCGCACGCTTAACGTTACGATGACAGTTATTATGAGTTTATGCATTTTGATGTACCGAAGGAGTTCGGAGTCCCGGATGTGATCACGGACGTGACGAGGAGTCTCGAAATGGTCGAGACGTAAAGAATGATATATTGGAAGCCTATGTTTGGACATCGGATGAGTTCCAGGTGAAATCAGGATTTTACCGGAATACCGGGAGGGTTACCGGAACCCCCCGGGAGCATGATGGGCCAACATGGGCCTTGGTGGAGAGGAGAGAGGGCTGCCCTCATGGTCTGCGCGCCTCCCCCCTTCCCCTATTCCTATTAGGACTAGGAGAGGTGGCCGGCCCCCTCTCTCTCTCTCCCCCTTGGAGAATCCTAGTCCAACTAGGATTGGGGGGGGGGATCCTACTCCCAGAGGGAGTAGGACTCTCCTGGCGCGCCAGGCTTGGCCGGCCAGCCCCTCCCCCTTGGCTCCTTTATATACAGGGGCAGGGGGCACCCCATAGACACACAATTGATCAACGTGATCGTTCCTTAGCCGTGTGCGGTGCCCCCCTCCACCATATTCCACCTCGGTCATATCGTTGCAGTGCTTAGGCGAAGCCCTGCGCCGGTAACACATCAAGATCGTCACCACGCCGTCGTGCTGACGGAACTCTTCCCCGACGCTTTGCTGGATCGGAGCCCGGGGATCTTCATCGAGCTGAACGTGTGCCAAGAACTCGGAGGTGCCGGAGTAACGGTGCTGTGATCGGTTGATCGCGAGGAGAACGTACGACTACTTCCTCTACGTTGTGTCAACGCTTCCGTTTCGGTCTACGAGGGTACGTAGACAACACTCTCCCCTCTCGTTGCTATGCATCACCATGGTCTTGCGTGTGCGTAGGAATTTTTTTGAAATTACTACGTTCCCCAACAGCCGCCTGCCTTTCGCTCGGGTCCCCCACAACAGCTAGGGTCATGGGTCAATAAAGGCCTAGACTGGGGGCCATCTCAGGACGTGCCTTTGTTGCAGGGCCGAATCAGGGAACTCTTGGAAAGAGACCTCAACTTGGTCAAAGTGATGCAAGTTATGTTGATCCGCCGAACCTTGCCCGGCAAACGCCGCTCCCTCCGCTTGTGGGAGTTTAATCCGGAGGGACCACAAGCTCTCCAACATTTTATGGGCGCAACGCCCGTGGAGATGTACAAATTGTTCTTCGGATCACAAGCAATGTGTCCGGATTTAACCGAGGATGCAGGTTTAAGCTGCAATCGCCCGGATACTCAAGTAAGTAACCTTGTGTCCGGACTCGCTATCCATATAATTGTTATAAATTCGCCCCTAAAAGAGCTGTCCTTTTTAAATAGGACTGGATAGCGAAAGCAAAGCTAATCAGGTGTCCGGCTCCCCTTCCTGAGACCAGGGCGGATCCCGTGCTTGTCGGGATGTTGAAGATTGTGCCTCTGGAGAGAAGTGAGGGAGAGGACAAGGAAACTATGGCCTCCTCAAAGGAGGTTGTTTCGAAGGGAGGAACCGACAATTCCTCTTCTAAGGGGAAGAAGAGGGCCGCCTCTGACGACCCGGAGCCCATGGCCCTAAAGCGGGGTAAATAATCCTCGTCAGAGGGTCCGATGCCGGGGGTTCCTCGGCCGAACTATGCCCTCAAAGGAATCAGCCCTCCAGCGAGCCGTAAGTAGAGAAAGATTGTATATTTTGATAGAAGGATCTTTGTTCTAAACCTGAGAAGATTAACCGAAATTTTACCTTGTAGTTCGGACCTCAGCCCTTCTCAGCAGAGCTCGTCTTCGGGGGATCTTCTTCCGGAGATGATGGAGAGCGGAACGCCTCCCCCTGCCGTACCGCCTAGCGAGGAGGGCGAACCTGAGGTGTTGTTGCAGAGGGTTTCTCCACATCCGGCCTCCGAAAGAGGCCACAGGACAAGTCCGGCACCGTCTGGTGCCCGATTGGAGGAGCTAAAGAATCTGCTGGGGCGAGCTTCTATCTCAGAGGAGCACCGCACATTGATGGTCACGGTGATTGAAAGGATTTCATCTGCGGAAAGCGGATTGCACGAGGCCGTCAGGAGTTTACTGACGGGCTTTGAGGTACATTAGATAATGTACACTTATGTCAGTTGCGCATAAATAAGATGCGCCCTGTATAGATAGTAGCCCCTGAGACTCTGTGCATCGTCAAGAAATGACGGCGCACAAAGGATCATAATCCCAGGTCTAAGGTGTCGCCTTTGAATGCAGGTGGCGAGGTGTGCGGAATCGAGCCGAACTGATGAATTTGCCGAACTAAAGCGGCAACTAGACGTGGCAGATGCCGACATCGCGCTTGTCAACAAGCGGCTTGATGAGGCTCAAGGTATGTAATTCCTCGGGCGGCATCAGGTAAGAGGAGCTTCATGCCAGTGTCTTACAATGTATGTGCTTGACGTAGATGGTGCGTCCGCCGTGGAGAGTCTTAGGGCAGAACTTGCCCGAGCTAAGGAACAAGTCAGGAAAAGCGATGTGGCTGCCGAGAAAGCCCTTGAAGAGCTGAGAGCCGAACAGGCTGCTCACTGCCGAAGCAAGGAGGAGATGGCCGAAATGACCGTAAAATTAAAGAGCGCTGTAGACCATTGCAAACTTCTTGAGAAAGAAGACCGGGCGAGACAGATGGACTTAGAGAAGGCCGTTGCCGATGCCAAGGACGCTCGCTCTGCGATGAGAGCTGCGAAGGAGGAGCTGCGTCAGGCCGAACAGATTGCGACTGGAAATCCTTTTATGCTGCGGAGGAGGTTTTGCGATCCGAAGTTTGCTCCGTTGGACCGGATGTGGAGTGTGGAGGACACCTATCTGGATTTGGCAGCTAGTGCTGCTGATGCGACCGAACACTTTCGAGATGAAAAAGATCGCGAAGTGGAAAAGCTTTTCTGGTCGCAGTTCCACAATCCAGAGCGTCCGCTGGCAGTGGACGATCATCTGGCTCAATGGGCCGAACTGAATAGGTTGTCCGGACTCGCCATGAAGTTCGTCATGGGTCATTTGTGGCCGGGGAGATTGGAGCCGAAGAGTTATTTCGGCTTGGTGCAGCAACTCCTTGATGCGGTGCCCCGTATCGATGCAATGAAGAGGTCAGCATGCATAGAGGGCGCACGGATGACTCTTGCCCGTGTCAAGACATATTGGGCGGAGATGGAGACCACCGTTGTTGCGTCCCGAGATTCGGACAAAAGCCGAGTACCCTCCGAACACTATTTTTAGGAATTCCTTGAAGGCGCTCGTGTAATAGAGACGCAGTGCTCGAAGGATGCTATGTTCTGATAGCATATGTAATTATAAAACAGTATTTTGATAAATTGTACTAGGCTTTTATACTTGTGACTTCAAGTATGGGGAACACCTCCTGTGCGGCCGTTTTTAATATATATATAAAATCTGAAAGATGGCAGTCGTTGGCTTCAGCCCCCAAGCACATAGTGCGGGGGTGCTCGCAGAAGGCGCTTTTTCACACTTAATCCAACGTCTTGGTCCTACAAAGGAGGTGATGGCGCAGCGAGCCAGGCAACCGGACTATAATGCTTTAACACTTTCACTTAGCCATAGGAGCTTGACAGTGGGACTCTTTAGATAGCCCTTGGTGGCGACTGCGCTCGCCCGAATTCAGGGCGCGTGTGTGCCTGGCCGGGAAATGGCCCTTCGTTCATGCGGAGGAATCCTATAAATTCCGGAGAGCCATCGAGTGGTTGACCAGTCTCGCGCTATATCATGACAGTCGGTTTTCGGCTTTCTCTGCTGAGGTGCTCGCTCGGCCTAACCGGGGCACAATCACAGTAGTTCTCCTGGTGCTGCCTTAGCCGATAGAGCGGAATGTAAGGCGGCCGAACACAGGAGCCGGGCAACCCAACATTGACCAAAATCATGATTCGGAGCTGATGCATATAAGGCCAAACTCGCGACGCCGAGCACTCCCTAAGGTATTCAGTCTTTATGAGAGCGGGTAAAGGAATGCTCTTAGTTATAAGCCCCTAGTGTCCAGGTACGCGCAGGAATTCTTGTTGGGGAACGTAGTAATTTCAAAAATTTCCTACGCACACGCAAGATCATGGTGATGCATAGCAACGAGAGGGGAGAGTGTTGTCTACGTACCCTCGTAGACCGAAGCGGAAGCGTTGACACAACGTAGAGGAAGTAGTCGTACGTCTTCCCGATCTGACCGATCCAAGCACCGAACGGACGGCACCTCCGAGTTCTGCACACGTTCAGCTCGATGACGTTCCCCGGGCTCCGATCCAGCAAAGCTTCAGGGGAGGAGTTTTGTCAGCACGACGGCGTGGTGACGATCTTGATGTTCAACCGTCGCAGGGCTTCGCCTAAGCACCGCTACAATATGACCGAGGTGTAATATCGTGGAGGGGGGCACCACACACGGCTAAGGAACGATCACGAAGATCAACCTGTGTGTCATGGGGTGCCCCCTGCCCCCGTATATAAAGGAGCAAGGGGGAGGAGGCCGGCCCTAGGAGGGGCGCGCCAGGGAGTAGGATTCCCACTCCTAGTTGGAGTAGGTTTCCTCCTTTCCCAGTCCAACTAGGAGAAGGGGGGAAAGGGGGGAAGAGGGAAAGGAAGGGAGAGAGGGGCCGCGCCCCAAACCCCTTGTCCAATTCGGACTAGGCTTGGGAGGGGCGCGCGCCACCTCCTCGTCCTTCCCACTAAGGCCCATCAAGGCCCATTGCTTCTTCCTCGTATTCCCGTAACACCCCGGTACCTCCGAAAATACCCAAATCACTCGGAACCTTTCCGATGTTCGAATATAGTCGTCCAATATATCGATCTTTACGCCTCGACCATTTTGACACTCCTCGTCATGTCCCCGATCTCATCCGGGACTCCGAACTCCTTCGGTACATCAAAACTCATAAACTCATAATATAACTGTCATCGAAACCTTAAGCGTGCGGACCCTACGGTTCAAGAACAATGTAGACATGACCGAGACACGTCTCCGGTCAATAATCAATAGCGGAACCTGGATGCTCATATTGGCTCCTACATATTCTACGAAGATCTATATCGGTCAGACCGCATAACAACATATGTTGTTCCCTTTGTCATCGGTATGTTACTTGCCCGAGATTCGATCGTCGGTATCTCAATACCTAGTTCAATCTCGTTATCGGCAAGTCTCTTTACTCGTTCCGTAATACATCATCTCGCAACTAACTCATTAGTTTCAATGCTTGCAAGGCTTATGTGATGTGCATTACCGAGAGGGCCCAGAGATACCTCTTCGACAATCGGAGTGACAAATCCTAATCTCGAAATACGGCAACCCAACAAGTACCTTCGGAGACACCTCTAGAGTACCTTTATAATCACCCAGTTACGTTGTGACGTTTGGTAGCACACAAAGTGTTCCTCCGGGAAACTGGAGTTGCATAATCTCATAGTCATAGGAACATGTATAAGTCATGAAGAAAGCAATACCAACATACTAAACGATCGGGTGCTAAGCTAACGAATGGGTCATGTCAATCACATCATTCTCCTAATGATGTGATCCCGTTAATCAAATGACAACTCATGTCTATGGCTAGGAAACTTAACCATCTTTGATTAACGAGCTACTCAAGTAGAGGCATACTAGTGCACTCTGTTTGTCTATGTATTCACACATGTATTATGTTTCCGGTTAATACAATTCTAGCATGAATAATAAACATTTATCATGATGTAAGGAAATAATAACTTTATTATTGCCTCTAGGGCATATTTCCTTCAGTCTCCCACTTGCACTAGAGTCCATAATCTAGTTCACATCACCATGTGATTTAACAGCAATAGTTCACATCACCATGTGATTAACACCCATAGTTCACATCGATATGTGATCAACACCCAAAGGGTTTACTAGAGTCAGTAATCTAGTTCACATCGCTATGTGATTAACACCCAAAGAGTACTAAGGTGTGATCATGTTTTGCTTGTGAGATAATTTTAGTCAACGGGTCTGTCACATTTCAGATCTGTAAGTATTTTGCGAATTTCTATGTCAACAATGCTCTGCAAGGAGCTACTCTAGCTAATTGCTCCCACTTTTCAATATGTATCTGGATCGATACTTAGAGTCATCCAGATTGGTGTAAAACTTGCATCGACGTAACTCTTTACGACGAACCTTTTGTCACCTCCATAATCGATAAATATTTCCTTATTCCACTAAGGATAATTTTGACCGCTGTGCAGTGATCTACTCCTAGATCACTATTGTACTCCCTTGCCAAAATCAGTGTAGGGTATACAATAGATCTGGTACACAGCATGGCATACTTTATAGAACCTATGGCTGAGGCATAGGGAATGACTTTCATTCTCTTTCTATCTTCTGCTGTGGTCGGGTTTTGAGTCTTACTCAATTTCACACCTTGTAACACAGGCAAGAACTCTTTCTTTGACTGTTCCATTTTGAACTACTTCAAAATCTTGTCAAGGTATGTATTCATTGAAAAAACTTATCAAGCGTCTTGATCTATCTCTATAGATCTTGATGCTCAATATGTAAGCAGCTTTATCGAGGTTTTTCTTCGAAAAACTCCTTTCAAATACTCCATTATGCTTTGCAGAATAATTCTACATTATTTCCGATCAACAATATGTCATTTACATATACTTATCACAAATGCTGTAGTGCTCCCACTCACTTTCTTGTAAATACAGGCTTCACCGCAAGTCTGTATAAAACTATATGCTTTGATCATCTTATCAAAGCGTATATTCCAACTCCGAGATGCTTGCACTAGTCCATAGATGGATCGCTGGAGCTTGCATATTTTGTTAACACCTTTAGGATCGAGAAAACCTTCTAGTTGCATCGTATACAACTCTTCTTTAATAAATCCATTGAGGAATGCAGTTTTGTTTATCCATTTGCCAGATTTCATAAAATGCGGCAATTGCTAACATGATTCGGACAAACTTAAGCATAGATACGAGTGAGAAACTCTCATCGTAGTCAACACCTTGAACTTGTCGAAAACCTTTTGCGACAATTCTAGCTTTGTAGATAGTAACACTACTATCAGCGCCCGTCTTCCTCTTGAAGATCCATTTATTTTCTATGGCTTTTCGATCATCGGGCAAATCCATCAAAGTCCATACTTTGTTCTCATACATGGATCCCATCTCAGATTTCATGGCCTCAAGCCATTTCGCGGAATCTTGGCTCACCATCGCTTCTTCATAGTTCGTAGGTTTGTCATGGTCTAGTAACATAACTTCCAGAACAGGATTACCATACCACTCTGGTGCCGATCTAACTATGATTTATCTACGAGATTCAGTAGTAACTTGATCTGAAGTTACATGATCATTATCATTAGCTTCCTCACTAATTGGTGTATTAGTAACAGGAATAGATTTCTGTGATGAACTACTTTCCAATAAGGGAGAAGGTACAATTACCTTATCAAGTTCTACTTTCCTCCCACTCACTTCTTTCGAGAGAAACTCCTTCTCTAGAAAGGATCCATTCTTAGCAACAAATGTCTTGCCTTCGGATCTGTGATAGAAGGTGTACCCAACAGTCTCCTTTGGGTATCCTATGCAGACACATTTCTCCGATTTGGGTTTGAGCTTATCAGGACGAAACTTTTTCACATAAGCATCACAACCCCAAACTTTAAGAAACGACAACTTTGGTTTGTTGCTAAACCATAGTTCATATAGTGTCGTCTCAACGGATTTAGATGGTGCCCTATTTAACGTGAATGCAACTGTCTCTAATGCATAACCCCAAAACGATAGTGGTAAATCGGCAAGAGACATCATAGATTGCACCATATCTAATAAAGTACGGTTACGATGTTCGGACACACCATTACATTGTGGTGTTCCAGGTGGCGTGAGTAGTGAAACTATTTCACATTGTTTTAACTGAAGGCCAAACTCGTAACTCAAATATTTTACCTCTGCGATCATATCGTAGAAACTTCTATTTTCTTGTTACGATGATTCTCCACTTCACTCTGAAATTCTTTGAACTTTTCAAATGTTTCAGACTTGTAATTCATCAAGTAGATATACCCATATCTGCTCAAATCATCTGTGAAGGTCAGAAAATAATGATACTTGCCGCGAGCCTCAACACTCATCGGATCGCATACATCAGTATGTATTATTTCCAAGAAGTTAGTTGCTCGCTCTATTGTTCCGGAGAACGGAGTCTTAGTCATCTTGCCCATGAGGCATGTTTCGCAAGTATCAAGTGATTCATAATCAAGTGATTCCAAAAGCCCATCAGCATGGAGTTTCTTCATGCGCTTTACACTAATATGACCTAAACTGCAGTGCCACAAATAAGTTGCACTATCATTATTAACTTTGCATCTATTTGGCTTCAATATTATGTGTATCACTATGTTCGAGATCCAACAAACAATTTTCGTTGGTGTGTATGACCATAGAAGGTTTTATTCATGTAAACAGAACAACAATTGTTCTCTAACTTAAATGAATAACCTATTGCAATAAACATGATCAAATCATATTTATGCTCAATGCAAACACCAAATAACACTTATTTAGTTTCAACACTAATCCCGAAAGTATAGGGAGTGTGCGATGATGATCATATCAATCTTGGAACTACTTCCAACACACATCGTCACCTCACCCTTAACTAGTCTCTGTTTATTCTGCAACTCCCGTTTCGAGTTACTAACCTTAGCAACTGAACTAGTATCAAATAATGAGGGGTTGCTATAAACACTAGTAAAGTACACATCAATAACATGTATATCAAATATACTTATGTTCACTTTGCCATCCTTCTTATCCGCCAATCACTTGGGGTAGTTTCGCTTCCAGTGACCAGTCTCTTTGCAGTAGAAGCACTTAGTCTCAGGCTTAGGACTAGACTTGGGCTTCTTCACTTGAGCAGCAACTTGCTTGCTGTTTTTCTTGAAGTTCTCCTTTTTTCCTTTTGCCCTTTTCTTGAAACTAGTGATCTTGTCAACCATCAACACTTGATGCTCTTTCTTGATTTCTACCTTCATTGATTTCATAATTATGTAAAGCTCGGGAGTCGTTTTCGTCATCCCCTGCATACTATAGTTCATCACGAAGTTCTACTAACTTGGTGATGGTGACTAGAGAATTCTGTCAATCACTATCTTATCTGGAAGATTAACTCCCACTTGATTCAAGCGATTGTAGTACCCAGACAATCTGAGCACATGCTCACTAGTTGAGCGATTCTCCTCCATCTTTTAGCTATAGAACTTGTTGGAGACTTCATATCTCTCAACTCGGGTATTTGCTTGAAATATTAACTTCAACTCCTGGAACATCTCATATGGTCCATGACGTTCAAAACGTCTTTGAAGTCCCGATTCTAAACCGTTAAGCATGGTGCACTGAACTATCAAGTAGTCATCATATTGAGCTAGCCAAACGTTCATAACGTCTGCATCTGCTCCTGCAATAGGTCTGTCACCTAGCGCTGCATCAAGGACATAATTCTTCTGTGCAGAAATGAGGATAAACCTCAGATCACTGATCCAATCTGCATCATTGCTACTAACATCTTTCAACACAATTTTCTCTAGGAACATATCAAAATTAACATATGAAAGCAACAACGCGAGCTATTGATCTACACCATAGATATGCTAATACTACCAGGACTAAGTTCATGATAAATTAAAGTTCCTTTAATCATATTACTAAAGTACTCCCACTTAGATAGACATCCCTCTAATCCTCTAAGTGATCACGTGATCCATATCAACTAAACCATGTCCGATCATCACGTGAGATGGAGTAGTTTCAATGGTGAACATCATTATGTTGATCATATCTACTATATGATTCACGCTCGACCTTTCGGTCTCCGTGTTCCGAGGCCATATCTGTTATATGCTAGGCTCGTCAAGTTAAACCTGAGTATTCCGCGTGTGTAACTGTTTTGCACCCGTTGTATTTGAACGTAGAGCCTATCACACCCGATCTTCACATGGTGTCTCAACACGAAGAACTTTCGCAACGATGCATACTCAGGGAGAACACTTTTACTATGATAATTTAGTGAGAGATCATCTTATAATGATACCGTCAATCAAAGCAAGATAAGATGCATAAAAGATAAACATCACATGCAATCAAAATATGTGACATGATATGGCCATGATCATCTTGCGCCTTTGATCTCCATCTCCAAAGTACTGTCATGATCTCTATCGTCACCGGCATGACACCATGATCTCCATCATCTTGATCTATATCAGTGTGTCGTTACATGGTCGTCTCGCCAACAATTGCTCTTGCAACTATTGCTATCGCATAGCGATAAAGTAAAGCAATTATTTGGCGCTTGCACCTTATGCAATAGAGAGATAACCATAAGGATTTTGCCAGTTGTCGATAACTTCAACAAAACATGGTCATCTCATACAACAACTTATATCTCATCACGTCTTGACCATATCACATCACAACAAGCCCTGCAAAAACAAGTTAGACGTCCTCTACTTTGTTTGTTGCAAGTTTTACGTGGCTGCTACGGGCTTAAGCAAGAACCAATCTTACCTACGCATCAAAACCACAACGATAGTTTGTCAAGTTGGTGCTGTTTTAACCTTCGCAAGGACCGGGCGTAGCCACACTCGGTTCAACTAAAGTTGGAGAAACTGACACCCGCCAGCCACCTGTGTGCAAAGCACGACGGTAGAACCAGTCTCGCGTAAGCGTACGCGTAATGTCGGTCCGGGCCGCTTCATCCAACAATACCGCCAAACCAAAGTATGACATGCTGGTAAGCAGTATGACTTATATCGCCCACAACTTACTTGTGTTCTACTCGTGCATATAACATCAACACATAAAACCTAGGCTCGGATGCCACTGTTGGGAAACGTAGTAATTTCAAAAATTTCCCACGCGCACGTAAGATCATGGTGATGCATAGCAACGAGAGGGGAGAGTGTTGTCTACGTACCCTCTTAGACCGAAGCGGAAGCGTTGACACAACATAGAGGAAGTAGTCGTACGTTTTCCCGATCCGACCGATCCAAGTACCGAACGGACGGCACCTCCGAGTTCTGCACACGTTCAGCTCGATGACGTTCCCTGGGCTCCGATCCAGCAAAGCTTCGGGGAGGAGTTCTATCAGCACGACGGCATGGTGATGATCTTGATGTTCAACCGTCGCAGGGCTTCGCCTAAGCACTGCTATAATATGACCGAGGTGTAATATCGTGGAGGGGGGCACCGCACACGGCTAAGGAACGATCACGGAGATCAACTTGTGTGTCATGGGGTGCCCCCTGCCCCCGTATATAAAGGAGTAAGGGGGAGGAGGCAGGCCCTAGGAGGGGCGCGCCAGGGAGTAGGATTCCTACTCCTAGTTGGAGTAGGTTTCCTCCTTTCCCAGTCCAACTAGGAGAAGGGGGGAAATGGGGGAAGAGGGGAAGTAAGGGAGAGAGGGGCCGCGCCCCAAACCCCTTGTCCAATTCGGACTGGGCTTGGGAGAGGCGCGCGCCACCTCCTGGTCCTTCCCACTAAGGCCCATCAAGGCCCATTGCTTCTTCCTCGTATTCCCGTAACTCCCCGGTACCTCCGAAAATACCCGAATCACTCGGAACCTTTCCGATGTCCGAATATAGTCGTCCAATATATCGATCTTTACGTCTCGACCATTTCGACACTCCTCGTCATGTCCCCGATCTCATCCGGGATTCCGAACTCCTTCGGTACATCAAAACTCATAAACTCATAATATAACTGTCATCGAAACCTTAAGCGTGCGGACCCTACGGTTCGAGAACAACGTAGACATGACCGAGACACGTCTCCGGTCAATAACCAATAGCGGAACCTGGATGCCCATATTGGCTCCTACATATTCTACGAAGATCTTTATCGGTCAAACCGCATAACAACATACGTTGTTCCCTTTGTCATCGGTATGTTATTTGCCCGAGATTCGATCATCGGTATCTCAATACCTAGTTCAATCTCGTTACCGGCAAGTCTCTTTACTCATTGCGTAATACATCATCTCGCAACTAACTCATTAGTTGCAATGCTTGCAAGGCTTATGTGATGTGCATTACCGAGAGGGCCCAGAGACACCTCTCCGACAATCGGAGTGACAAATCCTAATCTCGAAATACGCCAACCCAACAAGTACCTTCGGAGACACCTGTAGAGTACCTTTATAATCACCCAGTTACGTTGTGACGTTTGGTAGCACACAAAGTGTTCCTCCGGTAAACGGGAGTTGCATAATCTCATAGTGATAGGAACATGTATAAGTCATGAAGAAAGCAATAGCAACATACTAAACGATCGGGTGCTAAGCTAACGAATGGGTCATGTCAATCACATCATTCTCCTAATGATGTGATCCCGTTAATCAAATGACAACTCATGTCTATGGCTAGGAAACTTAACCCTCTTTGATTAACGAGCTAGTCAAGTAGAGGCATACTAGTGACACTCTGTTTGTCTATGTATTCACACATGTATTATGTTTCCGGTTAATACAATTCTAGCATGAATAATAAACATTTATCATGATATAAGGAAATAAATAATAACTTTATTATTTCCTCTAGGGCATATTTCCTTCAATTCCGACGTGGCCACATGCCAAGACGCCAGCCTCCTCCTTGGTTATAGAACCAGGGGATGTGTAGCAACAAGAGACCGTAAAAAAGGTTTACGCAGGGTCTTAATCTGAAAAGAATCCTTGGAACGGGTCCCTACTGCACGTCTGCGCCTGTGTCTCCGTTGTGCCATATCCTGGACGGGCGCAACACGTTGTTCATCTGTGAAAGAGAGGAACTAAGTTGAAAAGAAAAATTGTATTAAATAAACAAAAATTCATGCCAACAACAATTGTATTAAGTAAACAAATATAAAGTAAAATATGTAAAATAGAGCTTTATTTTCTCTTATATATGCGGAGCCCCTAGGGCATGCCAGGCTCGTCTATCCGTGCCCGTGGTCTTAATGACCTGTTCGGATGTTCTGGTTGGTGAAGCCATTGTATTGTGGGGCTGTTAAAGCGGCCGCACAATCCTCCGCTCGGGGGAGGAGCGCTCAATGTTTCCCCTTCAAGGAGATGATGCCTCGTGGACCGGACATTTTAAGCGTGAGAGATGCATAATGCGGTATTGCGTTAAAGCGGGCGAAAGCTTCGCGCCCCAGCAGTGCTTGATAGCGACTTGAGAATGGGACGATGTGGAAAGTTAGCCTTTCGCAGCGGAAGTTATCGGTAGAGCCGAATATAACTTCGAGCCGGATAAATCCCATGCAGTGGGTGTCCGGACCGGGCGCTACCCCTTGAAAGGAGGTTTTGCTGTGGCGGATTATTGTTGGGTTTATCCCCATGTGACGGATTGTGTCTTGATATATCAGGTTTAGTCCACTGCCGCCGTCCATTAGGACATTTGAAAACTGGAGCCCGCCAATTATTGGATCGAGTACCAAGGCAGTCCAGCCTGCGTTCCTGGTACTTCTTGAATAATCCAGATGATCGAAGATGATTGGTTTTGACAACCAGTGGCGGGACCCCTTTGGGATGGGTCGTGTGGCGCGTACCTTTATGGGCGCCGCACGTTTTGTTATATGAAGTAGGTTTACTGTTTTTACTTCTTGTGGGAAATTCTTCTGTTTCCTGGTGCTCTGCTTTTGGGGTTCGTCCTCGTCTTCACTTGGTGTGTCGAGCCCCTTGTGTTTGGCGTTGAGTCTGCCAGATTGTTTGAAAACCCAACAATCTCTGTGGGTATGGTTAGCAGGCCTCCCTGGAGTACTGTGTATTTGACATATCCTGTCCAGGATTTTGTTTAGGTTGGATAAATCGTCTCTGTTATCCTAAATGGGCGGATTTTTTTGATTCTGCCGTGAGCCTTTGAATCCGACGTTGACTGCCGTGCTCTTTGGACTGTTTTCCTTAGTCCGGCGACGTTCCTTGTTGCATCGCGGTTTTCCATTTCCATTCCTTGTTTCGGATGTACTTGGGTCGCTGGTGCTACATCTTGCCAACCAGCTGTCCTCTCCTGCGCAAAAGCGGGTCACGAGGCTTGTTAATGCGGCCATTGTTCTTGGCTTTTCTTGGCCGAGGTGTCTGGCAAGCCACTCGTCTAGGACATTGTGCTGGAAAGCTGCTAGAGCTTCGGCGTCCGGACAGTCGACTATCTGATTCTTTTTAGTAAGAAATCTATTCCAGAACTCCCGAGCTGACTCTCCGGGCTGTTGTGTTATGTGACTGAGGTCGTCAGCTTCCGGAGGACAGACATAAGTCCCTTGAAAATTTGCTCGGAAAGCGTCCTCGAGCTCTTCCTAGCTTCCAATTGTGTTTTCAGGAAGGCTTTTAAGCCAATGCCGGGCTGGTCCTTTAAGCTTTAGTGGTAAATATTTGATGGCGTGGAGATCATCTCCTCTAGCCATGTGTATGTGGAGGATGTAATCCTCTATCCAGACTCCAGGGTATGTTGTTCCATCATATGCCTCTATGTTAACGGGTTTGAATCCCGCTGGAAATTCATAATCCAGGACCTCATCGGTGAAACATAGGGGATGTGCGGCGTCCCTGTATTTGGGTGTGCCGGATTCTGATAATGGTTTTATTGCATTGCTTACGAGAGCTTGCTTTCTTGGCCCATAAATGGACCTGGCTGGGCCATCTTTTTGATGCGAATCCGTAAGTGGGTCGCGTGCCGGCTTAAGTGCGGCGCCATTTGCCGCTTTATGCTGGCTATGGGGTCATCTATCCGACCGTGTGGCTTTCTTACTTTTTGAGTGCGAGGGCTGTAAGGCCTCTTCGTCGAATTCAGGCAGTAGCTTTCGCTTCGGATAGCTTTTAGTGCGGCGACTATCGCCGTATTTTTCTACGCTGTTGATTACTTTACTCCATCTGATCCTGAGTGCATCTTCTGCAGTCTTGAGCTTCCGCTTCTGTTTTTTCAGGCTGCGTGCGATTGCAACGAGCCTCTTGTGGAGGTTCTTCTTCTCCGTGGGCTTATCCTGCGTAAGGTTGTCCCGAATGCCATTTTCGCCAGGGGAGGGATGCTCGGTTTCTTCATCCGGGCTGCCCTGTTCGGACGATTTCTCTAGGGCATGCTCGTCGCCTGTTGGCTCATCCTGCTCTATGGATGGGTCTGTATCAAGGCGGGGCTTGGGTCGGCGTTTACGCCAACGCTTTGATTGTTTTTCGAGGGATTGACCCTTCGTGCTATCCCCTTTTTCCTCGTGGTCGCTACCTTTAGGGGTATCCACCATGTACACATCATGAGGTGAGGTGGCCGTCCAATGCCCTATAGGCGTTGGTTCATATGTGTCTCCTGCATTGTCGTCCATACCGTCGATGTCTTCGGAGTCGAAGTTGAGCACGTCGTTTAAATTGTCGACAGTGGCTACCAAGTGGGTGGTGGGTGGGCTTTGAATTTCTTCATCGTCCGTATCCCATCCTCACTGACCGTATCTGGCCAGGGATCTCCTGATAAAGAGAGAGATTTTAGAGAATTCAGGATGTCACCGAAGGGCGAGTGCTGAAAGATGTCCGCGGCGGTGAACTCCATTATCGGTGCCCAATCGGATTCCATCGGCAGGGGCGCGGGGGGTTCGGAGTCCGGAGAGGAATCCAGATCTTCGGAGTCACGGGTCATGCAGAGTGCGGGGCTGGCGTTCGGCTCGATCGCCTTTGAGATCGCAGCCCCCGAGGTGACGTCCAACTGCTTATCCTCGATTGGCGCAATAGGCTCCGAATTAAGGGTCGGAACCGGTGCGTGTGCGGCCTCCAGGGCACTGTTTGGCGGCAGAGCTAGATCATGCCCCTCGAGACAGTGCGGTGCGCTTGGCTGTGGCTCGAATCTGTCGAAGATCAAATCCCCGCGGATATCTTCCGTGTAGTTTAAGCTTCTAAACCTGACCTAATGGACAGGGGCGTAGCTTTCGATCTGCTCCAGGTGGCCAAGCGAATTGGCCCGCAGTGCGAAGCCGCCGAAGACGAAGATCTGTCCGGGGAGAAAAGCCTCACCCTGGACCGCATCGTCGTCGATGATCAAAGGAGCCATCGGGCCTAAAAGTGACAACACAGAGGTACTCTCAATGAAAGCACCAATGTCGGTGTCAAAACCGGCGGATGTCGGGTAGGGGGTCCCGAACTGTGTGTCTAGGCAGATGGTAACAGGAGACAAGGGACACGAAGTTTACCCAGGTTCGGGCCCTCTCGATGGAGGTAAAACCCTACTTCCTGCTTGATTAATATTGATGATATGGGTAGTACAAGAGTAGATCTACCACAAGATCAAGGAGGCTAAACCCTAGAAGCTAGCCTATGGTATGATTGTTGTATGATGAAGTTGTCCTACGGACTAAAACCCTCCGGTTTATATAGACACCGGATAGGGTTAGGGTTACATAGAGTCGGTTACAATGGTAGGAGATCTTGAATATCCGCATCGCCAAGCTTGCCTTCCACGCCAAGGAAAGTCCCTTCCGGACACGGGACGAAGTCTTGAATCTTGTATCTTCATAGTCCAGGAGTCCGGCTGAAGGTATTGTCCGGCTATCCGAACACCCACTAATCCAAGACTCCCTCAGTTGAGGTCACCGTGAAGCCATAGTCCATTGTGGTGAAGCTTCGTGGTGTCGTTGGGAGCCTCCAATTAAGTTGTGGAGATTGCCCCAACCTTGTTTGTAAAGGTTCGCCTGCCGCCTCCAAGGGCACCAATAGTGGAATCACGAAATATCGCATTGTGTGAGAGCGTGAGGAGAATACGGTGGCCCTAGTGGATTCTTGGGGAGCATTGTGCCTCCACACCGCTCTAACGGAGACATACTTCCCCTTACAAGGAAGGAACTTCGGTAACACATCCTCGTCTCCACTCTTGGTTATCTCATCCCTTTACTTGTGCAAGCTTTTGTGTTAGATCCTTAGCTTGCTTGTGTGCTTGTTGTTGTTGCATCATATAGGTTGCTCACTTAGTTGCATATCTAGACGACCTACCTTGATGCAAAGTTTAATTGGTAAAGAAAAGCTAAAAATTGTTAGTTGCCTATCCACCCCCCTTTAGTCAACTATATCGATCCTTTCAATTGGTATTAGAGCCTCGTCTCTTTTTAAGGACTTTACCATCCGAAGAGTATGGTTGACGACGTAGACAATGTGGAGGAGCACTACGGTGCGAATCCGATATCGTCTACAGGAGATGGGGGTACCTCAATCTCACGTGAGGAATTCAATGTGGCTTTGGACACATTGAAAACCTCCATGACGACCGAGGTCGAAACCATGTTTAATAAATTCATAGAAGGGCTCAAACTTTCCACCGCAACTGTGAAAGTGGGTGATCTCGCAAACAAGGTGACGGTTGCTAACCCTGACAAGGGGGAAGCTACTAGTGAGAAATCCTCTTTGTCTAGTGGTAAGAATGGCACTGGCATCTTTGCCCATGTGCAACCTCCACCCGTGTATGGTGGACCGATTCCTTCTACTCACTTGAATCATGCCGGCCCTCCCCCCAAGATTGATAAAAAGGAGGATTTTGATTCTTGGGTCTATCATTTTAAGCGTCATTTAAATCATGTGAACACTAACCTTTGGAGAATCATTGAAGAAGGTTTTTATCCGCATGACCAAAGCAACTTCACTCCTAGAGAAGCCATAGATGATCAATTCAATGAGAATGCTCTCTTCATCATCCAAGAAGCAATCCCTCCCAAAGACCTTCCTCATCTCCGACCCTACTCCTTGGCCAAAGATGCTTGGCGCCAAGTGGTTTCCCTCTACCGGGGAAGCGCACGCATTCAACGTTCCAACTATGAAGTGGTGCAAGATGAAGCCGATGAGTTTGCAATGAAAGAAGATGAAGAACCTCGTGAGATTTATCGGAGAGTAACCAAACTCGCGGTCTCTCTCCGAGATCATGCAAGTAAGGACACGGATGACAATTGGATCAAGCGCAAATTCCTCAAGGCGATGATGCCCTACCACAAAGCCATGTCCTCCGTCCTTCGTCAAAGGCCGGACTTCCACACCTTGTCCTCAAGTGAGGTGTTAGATGAGTTTGTGGCTATGAGCATATTGGACAAGACTGCCGACAATGCGGTGCTTCGCTCTCAAAGAGCAAAGAAGACCAACCTTGCATTGAAGGCCAAGCTTTGTGTCGAAGAAGAGGAAGAGGAGGAAGAACAGGAGAGCAACCTCGAAGATATGAAGTATTCCTATCATGAACACATGGCCCTTGCTTCAAGGCAATTTTGGAGCAAGAAGAACTCAAGGCCTGTGATAGCCTGGCTTATTAGGGATGATAGACTACTCATATCAATAAGGAATTCCTGCTTTTCCGGGAGCCCATTCGGACAGAACTCCAAAGTTAAGCGTGCTCAGCTTGGAGTAGTGTCAGGATGGGTGACCGACCGGGAAGTTGCTCCCGGGTGCGCACGAGTGAGGACAAAGTGCGCAGAAAAGACTAGTATTGATCTGTGGGGCCAGTCTAGATCCCGCCAGGAGTAACGACCACCGGCGGGTGTGTCCGGGCGTTACAAGTTGGTATCAGAGCCTTCCCCGACCTTAGGAGCCCCCACTGATTGATCATTTGTAGCGGCCGAGTTGTGTCTAGAAAAATGTTTTGAGTCATTTAGGAATTATATCGGAGAGTTTAGGAATTCTTTTTACTTCCCCGTCTCCTCATCGCTCTGGTAAGGCATCCTGACGTAGAGTTTTGACTTTTCTCTTCTCAAATTTCACTAAATTTTTTTAGGATCACGCGGTTATCTTAGAATCGTTCCGATGGTTTTATGATGACAACATTGTCTTGGTTGCCTCCCGTCAGCAGGGGTTTTAGTGGAGGTGTCCCGGGGAGTTGAGCTCCGAGGTGTTGTCGTCATAATTTTATCGTTGCAGTTCTGGAATACCTGAGTTTAGTACGCCAACATCGAAAATCTCTTTTGTACAGTTGTTGGTGAGATAACCCTGATAGCCCAGTACTGAGGCGAGTGCGGGAGTATTGCCATAACTCGTATAACGGATGTTTTTTCGAAGGTTGAGGTAGATGATTTCCGAAGATTTCTTGGTTATGTGTTGAAGGATGGATACAGTTGGATCTAGGTATTGTTAGTTTGGGTGATATATTTTGTGTCCCCTGTATCCCCAACACCTGATTGCATAACCAGAAAGTTTCGGGAGTTTATAAGTGGGAATTCAAGTATCTCATAGGATATCTTTCCGACAGACACATGATACGATATGGGATCTATCATATGTTTGTTCCGGCTTATTCTGCAAGCCAATCCTTGTTTTGTTTTATTTGTGGTATTCGAGTTGCTTCAATGTCAAGTGTTGATTCCATACCTTTTCCAAGCGGTGTTCTCATATTGCTATGTGAATACTAATCCTTCTTGATCATCAAGATTATCATGCCAATTCTTTTTCAACCGGTGTGTCTCTCTTCAAGTGGATCCGATCACTTCAACATCTGCAAGATCATTTATCAGTTCTTCTCTACGGTGTTTGCTTCATCTGTTCCAAGTTGTCTTTGTTTTTCCCGCCCTCCCACCCTTATTTCTTCAATGACTCAGATTTCTCAATCAATTATCCATTTTATTCATGTGAAGCTTCTTCACTCTTTCCTTCAATGTTCTTATCCGGTGATTCCCATGAAGATGCTCAACAGTTTCAAGTTCATCATTCGTCATTCTTTTCTTCTCCGGTGGTTCCAATTCAAGCTTTATCGATCATATCTTTTCCCCGTTTCTAATGTTTTCTCGTACCGGTGTATCTCTTAATCATTCACCTCTCGCTATTCATTTGTTCCAGAGTGAGGAAGATATCTCAGAAGATTCAAGTTTCCATTCTCAACTCACTCAAGTTCCTTTTGGGGATGTTATCTTACTCAAGCCATTTAATTCTACTGGTGCAATCTCTCTTTTCAAGCAATCCTTCAACGGTGTTTCTTTTGAGTGGGCCCTAACCCACAGGTCTTTTTCCAGGATCTTACCTGACTCTTCTATTTTTCCCGAAGCTATTCTCGAATTCTTTTCGAAGTTTGACGTAAGAATGAATTTTCATCAGTCATATGTCTTTCTCCAAGATCTTTCAAATTCTTTTCATCGTTGGTTCAACCTTTCTAATTTTCATTCCGGAGTGTCTCATCAATTCATGGTGGTGTTTATCGTCATCATTCTCAACATTTCAAGACCGAAGAAGAGTTTCTCTTAAATCTTGCTCCATTCTCTTCAAGATTCATGGTTCTAGCTTGTTGCCATCCTCTCATAATTGTTTTCGATTGTGAGAATAATTTTCACCCATCCGGAGCATTTCAGGAGTCTTTTCAGTTTGATTCTCCGGAGGCTTTCATCTCAGAATTATTCACCCTCAGCTTTCAGCTCTCGTTCTCCAAATCTTACCGGTGCATCATTCAATATTCTCTAATCAGCTCGTGATCTCTTCGTTCTCATGTATCTAAATTCTGTCAAGTATCTTTATTCGTTTTTTTATTTCTTCCCAGTGAATTGTGCCTTCGCTTTTTTTTCATTTGCAGTTCTTACGGTGGTTTGTTCAAGATTCCTCTCCTCAGATTCTCATATTAATTTATTCGTTGTTTCAATCCTACCGGTGGTTCATTGAAGACCTTCCAAAGTTTGTGCCATATCTATCTTAATCCTTTCTACGGGAATAAGTAGTATGCCATATCCATTGCTTGTCATCAATTTAAATTGGTGAGGGATACGCATAACATAATTCTTATTATTGTTTCTTCCAAGTGATCTAGTTTCTTCTTTCCAGAGTTGTTCATCTCTTCTTTCCGGAGTTTGTTCATCATATCACATTCTCGGTTCGAGATGCTTCATCTTTTCTTTCCGGAGTTCCAAGTTTTCTCGGGTATATCATCGCGAAGCTTCATCTTATCATTGCAAGGCTTCACCTTGTTTTTTCAACTTCCCTCTCTTTCTATCATCCTTGTTTTACCAGAGTTCTACATGGAAGGTTCACATGGTGGTTTATCAAGGATTTAATTCCTTCTCGAAGTGTTCATCGAGATTCTTTTCAGAAGAGTTCAAGCATTCTTTATCTTGCATTTTAAAGTGCAATCCTTTTCAACCGTATCATTCGAGGTGGTATTATGTCATTCTTGATAATTGGAGTTCACGTCTCATGACTCACATGTGGTCAAGAATGAGGTATATTAAATCCAACAATTTCTTCCTTGGAGTTATCTTGGGTTATATTTCACCTAAAGCATTGCCTAAGGATTGTTGCTATTATGGTGCTTTTAAATGACCCAAGTTCTTCTTTTATTATCCCGGTGAAATAGTTTCTACTCTCCCTCTTTTTATCAACCCAATCTCTTCCGTGTGTGGCAGGTTGTCACCTCATAATTTTGGGATGTCTGCCATAAGTCCACATCAAGTTAAGCTTTCGTTGTTGGTTCTCAAACAACTCCGTTCAATCCTTATTTAAGGAGGCTCTTTCAAATTCAATTGTGATAGAAGTTGTTGTTCTCTTCTCTGTTCTCTTGTTTCCACTCTTTCATTTGTTCCGGAGGCAGTGTGTTGTTGTTGTCATCAAGTATCACCTCACCTTGTCAGGTTCATGTTCTATTCCTTCCATTTACAGTCGGAGTGCTGCCCAAATTATGTCATTCTTATTCCTTCTCTACCTTATTTTAACCGGAGTGGTTTCAATATCTATCTTGTCACTTAACCTCTGGGCTCTCGTTGTATTCTGTGTTCCTCTTATCTAATGGAGTGTTTTCAAATTCGTTCAACTTCGTTGTGTTCGTTCTTTCAACTTTTCAACCTCTCAAGGTTCATGGTTTCACTCGTTTGCCAAAGAAGCAACTTAGTTTTACCTCTTCTCTTTCTCTTCTGTTTTCCCCTCCGGTGCCATTCTAGATCTCGGGACGAGATCCTCTCGTAGTGGTGGAGTGTTGTAACGCCCCGTATCTGTTGCGCCAGGTGTCCGCCAGTTATTCGTCGTTGTTGCCATGTCATGTGCTTGCGTGTTACACTTTGCCATGTCATCATCTGCATTTCATATCATGTCATCATGTGCATCGCATTCGCATACGTGTTCGTCTCATGCATCCGAGCATTTTCCCCGTTGTCCGTTTTGCAATCCGGCGCTCCTATGTCCCCCGGCGTTCCCTTTTACCTTTTTCCGTGAGCGGGTATTAAACTTTCTCGGAATGGACTGAGGCTTGACATGTGGCCTTGGTATAACACCAGTAGACCGCCTGTCAAGTTTCGGGTCAATCGGAGGTCGTTTGGTACTCCAACGGTTAACCGGGTATCCGCAAAGGCCTCTTTTGGTGCAGCCCAACACTCCTTGTAAGTGGCCCAAAACCCACCTAAGTCCCTTCCATCCTCTCGGTCGTTCGATCACGATCTCGTGGCCGAAAACTGCACTCCATTAGGAGCTTCCTAGCCCCGCTCCCCGCGCGCCGCCGGACACGTCCGTCCACGCCGGACGCGTCCAGCCTCCACATCACTCCAGCCAATGGGAGCTTGCCACGTCTTCGCTGCCGCCTCCTCGCCCAACCGGCGCCCGCCACCTCACCGTCCCTCTCTCTCCTCCGCCGCCGGCCCGCGGAGCCCATCCGGGGCCCGCGCGGGCCCGATTCGCCCCCGCCGCTCGCCCGCGCGAGGCCCGCGCCACCGGCGCCCCGCGCTGCTCCGTGCCTCGCCGTGCCCGGCCCGCCGCCGCTCGCCCGCTCGCCGCCCGCGGCGACCGCCGCCTCTCCGCCGCCCGCGGCACCACCGCCGCCGCGCGCCTGCCCCGCCGCCTTGCACCGCTCCCCCGCCGAGCGCCTCGCCTCCCGCGACGCCGCGCGCTGCCGCCGCCCGCGAGCACGCCGGCCCCGCCGCCTCCACTCGCCGCGCAGCCGCGCCATTGCCGCAGATCCCGCTCGGCGCCGCCCCGCACCGGATCTGGTCCGGCTCGCCCCTCGCCTCGTCTCCCCCTCCTCTCCGGCCTTCTTCCTCCACCGCGGCGTCCAACCCCGGCGACTCCCCGACGATCCTCGAAGTTCGCGCCAAACGGGATCAGATCCACCAATCCCTCCATCCAAACGCACCCCGTCGCCCCGGATCCCTCCGCCCCGGTACCACGTCGTCCCGGTTTGACTTTTTCCGGAGGTATAATTTTCACTAAGTCCCTGACATTCTATCATTATCATGCCATGTTCATCATGTCATATCTCAGCATACGTTGCTCCGTTTTGGGCGTATGATATGTCAAATTGTTCGACTCGAAGAGTAAATAATTTCATTCCATTGCTTCATTTCCATTTGAGGCCATCTTGATGCTCGAAATGCTGTTAGAAGAAGGCTATGTGATGTTAGTTTCTGATTCTTATCAGAACTTGCACTTTTGTCATTTTTGCCATGATTGATGTGTGCATCCTATGAAGTTGAGTCCTACATGAGTTTTGTAATATGCCATGTTACCTTTCCTGATATTTATGCCATGTATTTTTGTGATCTATGTGGTGACTAGCACAAGCATGCATACTAGGGTACTTATTGTTGCTGATTTCAGAGACTTAGAAGTTTCACTAAGTCCCTGCCTGCTGTTATTTTTATGCCATGTGTTCATGTTGTTTCAGAGAGATCTATGCCTCTTTTGAGCATGATCAGTAAAAGTGTTTTGAGCATATGGGTTTTCTCTATCCATCCATGCCTTTGTTTGTAATTATGGAGTGCCATAGCTTGAGTCAACCGAACTCTACTTTTGCTATAAAATGTTGCTGGCAGATTGTTTACATGTTATTCGATTTTGCCAAGCTTGTTGTAGTTGATCCTTGCATGCTATGATGTTATTCTTGCCATGTCTAGTTTCTATGCCATGTCTTCTTAATGTATGTATGCTTAGTTTATAATGCAATGCTCTGTATTGAGTGCATCGAGCTCATGAACATGCCTACTTGTTATCTGTTTTTGACATGTCCAGTTTTCTGCTAAGTCTGAAACCTGTAACGAAACTTGCTTAATTGACATGGGTTGTGTGAAGATTACCTCACTTGCGACATTGCTTTCAATGCGGTTATGCCTCTAAGTCGTTCTTCGACACATGGGAGATATAACCGGACATGTGATAGCCTGGCTTATTAGGGATGATAGACTACTCATATCAATAAGGAATTCCTGCTTTTCCGGGAGCCCATTCGGACAGAACTCCAAAGTTAAGCGTGCTCAGCTTGGAGTAGTGTCAGGATGGGTGACCGACCGGGAAGTTGCTCCCGGGTGCGCACGAGTGAGGACAAAGTGCGCAGAAAATACTAGTATTGATCTGTGGGGCCAGTCTAGATCCCGCCAGGAGTAACGACCACCGGCGGGTGTGTCCGGGGCGTTACAAGGCCCAACTTCAACAAGAACAATTCAAGTGGCACAAGGGGCAAGCAACGAGTGAGGACTTGTTTTAATTGTGGCAATGTGAGCCACTTTGTTGCAGAATGCCTTTATGAGAAGAGGGAAGACAACAGTGGCAAGCTCATCCGAAAGGACAAGGCCAAGTCTTTCCCTAACAAGAGCAACTTCACCAAGAAGACTCCTCACAAGGCGTTGGTGGTACAAGAAGAGTACAATGAGGATGATGACGATGATGAAGATGGTGAGTCGGTTGCCATGGCATCCGTTGCCATTGCGACGACTCCACGGGTGTCTCTCTTCGACTCACCCAATGAGAGCATCACCGCCAAGTGTCTCATGGCTAAAGCCACCAACAAGGTAACCCCCAACATCAAAACTACCATCATTAATCATCCTTCTTTGATGGATAGCATTGATGAACATGAGGGAACTATTGTGGAGGAGAATGAGTTTGAGACCTTCATGGGTAAACTCAAGGGTAAATCCAAGAAGCACTTCGTTGCTCTCTTGGAACAACTTGGTGAAGCCAATGACATGATCGAGGCTCACGAAGATACCATCTCTAAGATGGAGGGGCATAGTCGTGACTATGCCGATGAGATTTCGGATCTTTCCAATGCCCTTGAGAAAGAGCGTGGTCTTCGTTTGGCTCTTGAGGAGTCACACAACGATGGTCATGCAAAATTACAGAAAGATCTTGATCATGCTCTTGTTGTTTCTCGTGTGCTAAACTCCGAGAAGGCAAAGCTTGGGGTTGATCTTGCTAGACTCAAAGAGGAGTTTGACATTCTCGACAAGGCTCACAAAGTCTTGAAGGGTGTTCATGCTAGCCTCAAGGGGTCTCATGATCAACTCCAAGTAAAGCTAACCAAGGAGAAAGCCACCTTTCCTCATATGGTGTTGATTGATAATGCAAATGCTACTAACCCTTGTTGTGAGCATGTGCATCTTGTTGAGGAGAATGCTAAGTTGAAGGAGCAACTTGAGAAAGGCCTTGTGTCATGCATACAAGGTGAGAAGAACCTCAACGACCTTTTGAGCAATCAAAAGGAAGTTGTGGCAAAGGAGGGGATTGGGTTCACACCCAAGCCCAAGAACAAGGAGAAGAATGACAAGACCAAATGACCTCCTCCTCTCAAGCAAACTTTTGTGAAGGAGGGAGAGGGTGCTTCCAAGGAGAAGAAGAACAATGCGAAGGGTGGCAATGTCAAGATGGGCAATGACACTCCACCCAACAAAGCCGGCGACTTTAATCCTTCTTATGTGTTATGCCGTGCTAGTGATGGGCATGTTTATACCAAATTTGTTGGTTCTCCTCATGAATACAGTGAATGGTCTATTTGGGTTCCTAAGACCCTTGTTACTAACATCAAAGGACCCATTACAAAATGGGTACCTAAAACCAAGCATTGATCTCTTGTAGGTGTTTGCTTCCGGTGGGGGATCATGGTTGCTCGATAGTGGAGCTACAAATCATATGACCGGGAGCAAGGACTTGGTGGTGGATGTGCACAAGATTCCATCTATGCCCACCAATGTCGAGTGGGGTGATGCCTCGTCTTCTAAGGTATTGGGATTCGGCAAGGTTGCCATTTCTCATGATCTCACGATCGAGAAGGTCATGCTTGTAGAGTCCCTTGCATACAATTTACTTTCCGTTCGTCAACTTGCAATCATGGGCTTTGCCACTTTCTTTGATATTGATACTGTGGCCCTCTTGTGGAGCAAGATTCTTAAAGTAGCCTTTGTTGGGCATGTCGAGAACGGTATATATGTGATTAACTTTTCGGAGCGACCCACTAAGACCGCGACATGCTTAATGGCTAAAGTTGACGTGGGATGGCTTTGGCATCGCCGTTTAGCCCACATCAATATGAGATCTTTGCAAAGTCTTCTCAAGGGGGACCATGTCCGTGGACTAACGAATGTTAGTTTTGCTAAAGATCGTGCTTGCAGTGCCTGTATCGAAGGAAAGATACATGAGAAGGCTCACCCTCCCACTACTATCATTTACTCAAAGAGGCCTTTGGAACTCCTTCATTTGGACCTCTTTGGGCCTCCATCCTTTGATAGTCTTGGGGGTAAGAAGTATTGCTTGGTGACTATTCAAGATACACTTGGGTGTATTTCTTCAAGAGGAAGAGCGAGGCCCAACAAACCGTCATTGACTTTGCAAATGAAGCCCAACGTCAACACAATGCAAATATCTTAACAATAAGAAGTGACAACGGCACCGAGTTCAAGAACTACACCTTGGATGAGTTCCTTAGTGATGAGGGGATCAAGCATCAATATTCTGCACCTTAAACCCCTCAACAAAACGGTGTTGCGGAGATGAAGAACCGGACGTTGATGGATGCGACAAGGACCATAATGGCGGAGTTCAAGTCTCCATACAACTTTTGGGCCGAAGCCATCAACACCGCATGTCATGCATCCAATCGGCTCTACCTCCGCAAAGGCTTGAACAATACTCCATATGAGATACTCACTGGTAACAAGCCCAACCTCAAGTACTTTCGGGTGTTCGGGTGTAAGTGCTTCATTCTCAAGAAAGGTGTTCGGTTGTCTAAATTTGAGGCTAGAGCTTACGAAGGCATATTGTTGGTTATGCTACAAACTCTCATGCTTACCGTGTCCTCAATAAATCCACAGGACTTATTGAGGAGACGTGTAACGTGGAGTTTGATGAGAATAACGGCTCCCAAGTGGAGCAAAGTGGCACTTGTGATGTAGGTGATGAAATTCCTCCTCAAGCCATAAGAAGAGTGGGTGTTGGATTTATCCTACCCATTGAGGAACCCCTTGTGGCCGAAGGAGAAGGACAATGCTCCACTCAAGTGGAGCCATCACCAACCCAAGGCCCACATGCTTCCGAAGAACAAAGTGAAGGCCCTCAACCTCATGAACAAGACCAAGGGCAAGATCATGTTCAAGAAGGTGTTATCATACCAAGTGATGCCCAAGGTCAAGTTCTCTCCCCCGAGCAAGTTCAAGATCAAGAATAAATTCAAGACGGGTGACCGCTCCTCAACTCACCACCTAGGAGGAATTAGAGCGTCGTGCTGCCAAGATTGCATCCAAGCTCTCCACCAAGGGTCATCTCATGAAGAATGTACTTGGAAGCATTAAAAAGGGGGTAAGCACTCATAGACAATTGGCAAACTATTGTGAACATCACGCGTTTGTCTCTTGTGTTGAACCCCAAAAGGTATATGAAGCACTCCAAGATCCGGATTGGCTTAATGCCATGCATGAAGAACTTAACAACTTCGAGTACAACAAAGTGTGGAGATTGGTGCCAAGGCCAACGGGGAACCACAATGTCATTGGAACCAAGTGGATTTTCAAGAACAAGCAAGATGCTCATGGGACCATCATTCGCAACAAGGCAACATTGGTGGCACAAGGCTACTCCCAAGTCGAGGGTATCGACTACGGTGAAACCTTTGCTCCCGTTGCACGCCTTGAGTCCATCCGCATGTTAATTGCCTATGCTTCTCATCATAATTTTAAGTTGCAACAAATGGATGTGAAGAGTGCCTTTCTTAATGGTCCCATTAATGAGTTGGTATATGTCAAGCAACCCCCGGGTTCGAGGATCCCTACTTTCCCGATCATGTGTATCAACTCGATAAGCCGCTCTATGGCCTTAAACAAGCCCCACGTGCATGGTATGACCACCTTACCGAGTTGTTACAAGATCGTGGGTTTGAAGTTGGGCTCATCGACCCCACTCTTTTTACTAAGAAGGTCAAAGGGGAGTTGTTTGTGTGCCAACTATATGTTGATGACATTATCTTTGGTTCCCCTAACAAAGCTTTCAATGAGGAATTTGCCGTTCTCATGACCTCAAAGTTCAAGATGTCTTCCATGGGAGAGTTGAAGTTCTTTCCCGGATTCGAAGTGAAGCAAAGAAGAGAAGGAACCTTCATCAACCAAGCCAAATACACTCAAGACATGCTCAAGAGATTCAAGCTAAGCGATATCAAGCCGGCTTCCACTCCAATGCCCACCAAGTGCCAACTTGACATTGATCCCAATGGTAAAGCGGTGGGTCAAAAGGTATATCGCTCCATGATTGGCTCCTTGCTTTACCTTTGTGCATCTAGACCGGATATTATGTTGAGTGTGGGAATTTGTGCACGGTTTCAAGCCGCACCGAAGGAAAGCCACTATGTGGCGGTCAAGAAAATCTTTCGATATTTGGCTCATACCCCAAACTTTGGCTTATGGTACCCAAGAGGAGCAAACTTCAAGCTTGTAGGATATTCGGACTCCGATTGGGCGGGAGACAAAGTGGATAGGAAGTCCACTTCCGGAGGGTGCCAATTCCTTGGTTGCTCTTTGGTGAGTTGGTCTTCCAAGAAGCAAAGCTGTGTGTCTCTCTCGTCCACCGAAGCGGAGTATGTGGTGGCCGGTAGTTGTTGTGCACAACTCCTATGGATGAGGCAAACTTTAAAGGATTACGGTGTCATTTGTGAAAAAGTGCCTGTTTGGTGTGACAATGAAAGTGCCATCAAGATTTCTCTCAACCCCGTGCAACACTTCAAGACGAAGCATATTGAGATTCGGTATCACTTCATTCGGGATCACATTAGACGAGGGGAGATTGAGCTCAACTACGTCAACACTCATGATAACCTTGCAGATATCTTCATGAAGCCTTTGGATGAAGTAAGATTTCGTGAGTTAATGCATGAGCTAAATATCATTGATTCGAGCAATGTTGCTTGAACCCTTGCACACCCCACCATACTCATCTTGCTGTCTTGTTTAGGTGTAGGCATGGACATAGGGGGAGTGTTGTTCTCTCAATGAACTCTCCCTCCCCCCATTATGCATAAATTGATCAACTCTTCCACATTAGCCATTTTTGATGGTATTTGTGCGTCAAAGATGAGTTTTGGTCATGGGCCCAAGGATAATTCTTCGCGGTGCCATACCAATTGACTCAAACATATGTGGCCTCGGCCAGCGCCCTCTCTTAGAGAGGTGTGTGTTTCTCTCTCTCTTTGTTGTTTTAGTGTGTGTGCTTTGTTCCCGTTTTCGTTTCGTTTTTCTTTCTTGAGCTAAGCCCGTTTTGCCTAGTACTTCTTGCGGCTGAGCGGTACTACCGCTGCCAGCGCGGTACTACCGCTTATGAGGGTTAAGCGGTACTACCGCCCTCACCAGCGGTACTACCACTGAGGGGCGGGCGATGGGGGTTATATCGGGGAGAGGGGAGTTATTTTCTCCCCGTACCCATTCGCCCCCACACGCTCGTCTTCCTCGTCGCTCCAGCGATGACTCGCCGCGGGAGGGCACCGGCCGGCCGCCGTTTTCAGGACGTTTCTCGCCATTTCCTCCGGCGGAGTCGTTCTCCACCACGTCCTCCAGCCATGGATGCCGGTATTGCCTCCATTCTCGTTTTTTCTTTGCCTAGATCTTGCATCTAGTTCTTAGGGTCAATAGGCTTTGCTTTCTAGTTTTTGGCTATGAAGAGGCGTGTGTTGGATGGAGATTGCTTCTAGGCTCTTTGGATTGATGTTTGGTAGGATAAAATTTTGAATTTGGCATCCCGGTAGTGCCGGATCTGTCTGCGGCAGTAGAGAACCGCCGTTCCCTATCTTGAGTGGTACTACCGCTCACCTTGAGCGGTACTGCCGCACGAGCGGTACTGCCGCACGAGCGGTACTGCCGCACGAGCGGTACTGCCGCTCACCCTGAGCGGTACTGCCGCACGAGTGGTACTACCGCGGGTAGGTTGCGGTACTACCGCCGGATACCCAGTTCCATCATTTTCTACCACATTTTGATCCTTGTTGCTTCGTTTGGTGGCTTATGCTCTTTCTTTCGTGTTGTTTCTGTTGCCTGTGTGTTTGGCTCCAGGTGATGATCTTCCTGAGCAGCAGGCCCGCCGTATCAACCCCGGTCGTGCATCTTCAAAGCGCTACCGCACTTCTGAGTCTGCAGTTGGTTCCACTAATGTTCCACCACCGCCTGCGGGTGCTTCCTCCAGTGCGCCACCTCCGTCTCAACTCCAGAAGAAGCCTGCCAACAGGCCGAAGCCCAAGGGTAAGACTATGAATGCGATGACTGCCAAGGAGTTCTGGGCCAAGCGTCGCCGTAACCCCTGTGAGGAAGCCCAAGAACCCAATTTGGTCAACCGCCCATTCTGGAACCGCTTTCAGTTTGCCATCTTCTTTGATGTGATCAAGGCCAAGAAGAATCTTTATGCTGATGTTCTCTCCATCGACACGGATGCCATGGAAAAGGATCCTGAGTACTTTGGTGAAGCTCTTCAGATGTGTTCCCAGCTGAACATTCTCAGGATCATGTAGTTCAACAAGGATTTCAATGCTGATTTGGTGGCTCAATTTTATGCCACTGTCCATCTTGGGACTGATGCAGAGAGGACTCTGACTTGGATGACCAATGGCAAGCTGCTTTCTGTCAAGTGGAAGGCCTTCATGGAGTTACTTCATGTGGAAGATCACGGGCTTGAGACTCCAGTTGGCTTCCGCCCTTACCGCAATGCAAACTCCACTCACAAGCAAGCTCTGTGGCCCTACTGTTCTGTGAAGGTCAACCCTGTGACTCGGAAGGAAACCTATGAGCTATCTACCTATCTCGACATCCTTCATCGTGTCTTTCGAGAGACCCTTTTCCCTCGCATAGGGAATCTGGATATGGTCCACTCCTATCTCATGGACATCCTTCTCTTCTGCCAGCACGAGAAGGAAGCAAACACTGGCGAGTCCCTGGACATTTCTCATGTTATGTGGTCTGAGCTTCTTACTGCCATTTCTGAGTGCAAGTGCCCGATCTATGGTCTGTTTATCATGTTGCTCATTGAGAAGTCTAGGGCACATGTCTATCCCAAGGTTGGGTTGGAAACTGGAGATTTGGTGTCTCACGAGATCAAGCGTCTGAGGAAGAAGGACAATTGGGGCGTCCCCGCTCCTAAAGTTGGGGGTCCATCTACTGCAGCTGCCATGGAGACCGAGGCCGAGGCTGATGCTGATGATGACGATGAGGATTATGAGCCGTCTGGGACAGAGCCCTCTTGGGCAAAGAAGCTCAAGCACATGATGAAGAAACTCTTCTGCATGGAGTCTCATGGTCAGTACATGACTCATGTAGTGGAGAAGAAGGCCAGGGGCGTCACAAGGAGCTCATGCGTCAGTTGGGTGCGACTGTTGTCAGTGGGTCGGAGGATCAGATCACTGAGGAAGAGGAGTGGATCCAGCAGCATTGCCCGTGGACCGATTCAGACGCTGAGCGGTTCATGACCGATGACGGTGGTGCAGACGATCCTGCTGGGATGTGATGCTCGTAATCCTCAGCTTGCTATCACCTGGAGCCGTAGCTTCGCTCTTTGCCCTTTTGGTGTCTCGATGCCAAAGGGGGATAGTGGTTTAGGGATTTGTGTGGATTTGTGTCACTGCCATGTTGCGAGTGTGTCTTTGTGTGTATCCCTGGTTGTCATCAATCCACCAAAAAGGGGGAGATTGTTGAGGCATATCTCTCTCGATGTGGTTTTGGTGATTGATGACAACGTGTTTGCGGACTAATCGTGTGTGTCGTGGGTTTGTCACGGCAGATGTCCTATCCGAAGGACTTAGTCGTGGAGCCATCGCAACGGGTTAACTCGAAGGGGTTAAAGCGGACACAAGGACACAGAGAATTATATACTTCGGCCCCTTCGATGAAGGTAAAAGCCTATGTCTAGTTGGTGTTGGAATTGATGAAGTCTCGACGACTAGGGAGCAATCGCTTCTCCTAGGCTTCGAGTTGTTGGTTCCCCCCTTGAACCGATATCGGGTCGTCCCCTTATATACACGGGTAACGCCCGTCGGTTCATAGAGTCCCAATCTCCAGTTTATACTCGTACCCGGGTTGGTCTCTTACTTATTCCTAACTTACAATACAAGTCGTACACAGGCCGTTTTACGGCTACAGATGTTAAACCGACTACGGCCTTGGGCCTTTACATAGCCTCTTGGGCTTTAACATTCTTGAGCCACTAATGAAATTAACCCGGCCCAGATAGGCCGGTTTAGGCCCAGTAGTAATATCCCCAACATTAGGCCCCAGGTTGATTTGAATGATTTCATGTCAACCCTTAGCATAAACCTTCATATTCAGCATCTTCCCTTCATTGCTAAACCGATATGTCGTCATTTTCTCCATTGGCCGTAAACCGGCATGACATCATCATGAAGCTAGCTTTTATGGTGCCTTCTTTGTTAACCAATTCACACTAATCAAGGCGACAGCTCTGCTTCCGAAACCCGTGGCTCCTGGATTCGCGCGTCCGACACACGTGCCTTGCCTTATAAATAGGGGTGAAAGGTCATTTCTTTCTCCCCTTCATCCCTTTCCTCTTCGTCTTCTCCGCGCCGCCAGCCTCGAAGCTCCGCCGCTGTCGCTGACCTCTGCATCACATCGGGCCGCTGCATCAACCTGACTGGACCAGAGAAACTGCGGTGCTCTTCCGCACCCCTCGGAGCTCCGGTGAGATCCCCACCTTCTCAACTCAGATCCGCCTCTAGGGTTTACTGTGTTCTTCCCGTTCCTCGCGTTCCTCACGTTCTTCGCATTTAAACTGGGATATACCTTCAGATGACCCCGCGACTTTTGCTCCGTTCAGTAGCAGTTTTCCGCCTCTGTTTTCAGGGTAATATACTTAGACCGTAGATCTGATCCACAGTTTGACCTTGCTGTTTTTGCACAATCTTCAAAAACTCATGAGTTTTTACCCCTTTTATGAGATCGCCTCAGATCCAATATCACACTGAGACAATGTGAAACCTGTTTCCGCACACCTGCTCTTTTGCATTTCCATCTGTTCCGCGGTCTTAGATCCAGCGGTTTAACCTTGTTGTAGAAGATCACCAAATCGGTACATACCATTAGTCCCCTTGTTGAACCGCCAGTAATCCTTTGATTGACCACACCGCTTTACCAATGTGAGATTGTAATTGATTTCCTCCGGTTTAACATTGATAGCATCAACATGAAAAAATCTGTTCAGAACATAAGTCCTGAGCCGGAATCATTTTCATTTTGTAGACTTCCCCATGGCTAAGCAAGTGTATGAGTGCAACTGGGCTCCTTCCCGGGTCACGGAAACTCAACTGAATAATCTGGTCCTGACCGGTGCTTTGAGCAGCAAAAACGCGATTCATTGGAGGGTGCCAGGCAAAGAGTGCCCCCTACACCCCGAGATGGAGAAGTCGTTGTGTTCGCGGATCACTTAGCCCGCGGTTTCAACCCGCCCGGTTCAAAATTTTATCGCGATGTTTTGGCTAATTTCCAACTCCATCCACAAGATATTGGCCCCAATTCTGTCACTAACATATGCCACTTCCAAGTGCTCTGTGAGGTGTTCTTTCAAGAGGAACCTACAGTTGAGTTGTTCCGAGATTGCTTTCACTTAAACCGCCGCACAGAATTTACTGATGGCTCCAACATGGAACTGGGTGGCGTGTCAATCCAGAAGAGGAAAGAGGTCACTTACCCTCATGCGAAACTGCATAGTCACCCCCAAGAGTGGAATAACTCCTGGTTTTACTGTAAAGACACCTCCCCGGAGAACGAGAATATCCTGCCTGGTTTTCGTCCCGAACGGCTCAGCAAGACTCACCCCTTTCCTCAGAGGTTGACTGCTAAAGAGAGAAGTAAATACGCTCCCCAACTGTCCAAACTCAGAGCCTTCATGGCCAACGGTTTAACAGGAGTCGACCTCGCTCGTTGCTGGATATCTTGGAGTATACTGCCACTCAGTCAACGCTCCGGTGTGATGTGCGAATACACAGGCAGTGTTGATGATCCGTTACGTCATGTAAACATCCAGCTTACGGATGAAGAGGTCACCGAAGCCGTAAAGAAGATTCTAAATGAACCGGAACGCGTCTGTGCATGAACTGGCCTTCTTCCCTTTTGCGCCATCAATAAACCACCAGCGGTAAATCAAAATTTTCTTCTCATTAAGTCTGATGTTATCTTGTGTGCATATGATTGATTCCAATATCTGTTGACGCAGGGTGATGACCCGTTTTGGAGCAAAAAACTCCCTCAAGGAAAGGCGGATAAGCCGGAGAGATCGACCCGGCCTAAGACGAGAGTCGTCAAAAAGTCTGCTCACAAGAGGAAAAGCACGGCCTCTTCCGATCCTGCCGATGATGAGGTGGGTAATCCGGGTTTTGAAGCTAAACTTGACTTCCTCGGTTTATTGTTTGTGTAGTTTATTGACGATGCAATTTGTCAGGATGATGCCGAAGCGAGCCATGCTGATGATACAGAGGTAATTACTATTTCTTCTGATTCAAGCCTTCTGCCTTCCCACAAAATCCGTCATGCGAACCGCAAAGTTAAATTTTCCCATCCTCTTGCTTACTTGGATCCCAACTTTCTTATGAAGACCCGTCAGCACGAGGTGCGTCGTACAACCCGACACAACGGTCAGGTAGTTACCTCCGCCGGTTTACCGAACAGTCCGGTTCGGAGACGTCGTTCAGAGGTCTCTAATTTGCTTGTCAAATTTTGTCCTAAAGCGGGCTACTTTCGTCAACCACTTAATCCGTCTGACTCCGATTATCAGGTCACCTTGCACTCATCCTCTGGCGAGTCAACTGGTACTCAGCTGCCTCCACTCAAAACCGTGCTAGGGTAAACTTTGTTTATCTCATCAGGTTATCCATTGTTATAATTTTCAACATATGCTGTCCTTAACTTTGCTGCTTCTTTCAGAGCTAAACCGAGGCCGAGCAAAAAAGCTCGCCAAGACAAAACAGGAGAAGAAAACGCTCCTCCTGAACCGGACACTGCCCCGAACGTTGAAGCGACTATCCCTGAAGATGTAATTGATGACCCATCAGTCCGAGATGAAGTCGTTGTTCCCGAAGAAGGCTCTGTTAACCCCTCCGGCCCAACGGATCAACCAGCCAGTCCAATTCGTGCTGAGAAAACCATTAGTTCCTCAAAGCCTGCCGAAAAATCGACCGTGCCAGTCCAGACCGGCGACCACAAAGATGACGAAGTCATGATTACTGGCATAGGTCGTACTGAACCGGGAAATCCCATCGCTTTAGCCAAGCACACTGCTAAAGAAGAAATTTCTGCTTTAAGTAAAGATAAATGGGATGTTGATCTGGCAACATACTCCGTTCTTGGTGCTCAAGACATTCATTCTGGCTACTTAAACCGGCTATATACTAGCCGTGACCATGAAGCCAATCTTGTGAAGATGATGAAAGACAAATTCGAGGTAACTTCCATGCCCTCACTCCTGCTTCTTATCACCGTAGCCCCCAAGGGTCGGTTTAACTTTATCATAATTGAATCGACACTTGTAATCATCATACCGTAGCATCCAAAATATCATTAGAACAAATAGCCATTAGCCCCCAAGTGCCGAGCTGAATACTTGTATTGTGCTTGGGACTTTGATAATTAACTAATAACTTGAGATCAAATAAGCATTAGCCCCCAAGTACAAAGTACCTAACTTGTTATGTGCTTGGTACTTCCTTTGTTTAAACCGTACAACTGTCGGACTGCAGACTGAACTGAAGGTCAAAGAAAGCCAAATTGCCGATCTTCAAGAGAATATAAAATCCCAGCAAGCAGAAACTTCCAAAGCCAAAGAGGAACTAACCAGCGCTTTAGGCAGCATGGAACAATTGAAGGAAGGTTTTCAGAAGGAGCGGGCTGACTGGGTCACAGAAAAAGCCGCTTTAACCAAAAAGATTGAAAATGCAGAATCTGCCCTTAAACCGGTAACAGACGAATTGACCAGCGTGAAGCGACAGGTGCACGCAATGACTACCACCATCTTTGGTAAGCCTCGCGTGACTTGTTTAATAATCCTGACTCTTCTATAAAACAGCTCGGTGTATGACCTGCTGATCGTATTACAGGCACTCGCATCAACCACCTGTGATCAGATGTGCGTATGAAGCTGAAAGCGGCCTATACTTTAGTCGAGCAGCTGTACACCGGTGCACAGCGGGTTATCACTACTGCTTCACACAACAATCCGGCGCCCACATTGATCCAGGACACGCTGAAGAGGTTGTCGATGCTTCCCGCTCGGATTGAAGAGTTAAAAAGGTCCGCTGCTCGAACCGGAGCCATTAATGCCTTAATCCGGGCCAAAGCATGGGTGCCTGATTTTGATCCCGTTGAAGCGGCTCAAGTTTATCCTAGCTTAAAGGAGGATGGCTCCAAATTCGATGAAGAAGAATTAAGAAAGATAAACCGGGCAGTGCGCCCCCTGGCCTGTCAATTGGTAGAAGAGGCAGACTTGTCTCATTATCAAGCCCAGTATAATAACCAGAACAAACGGGTAGCAACGCCAATCCCTGAAGCGGAAAACTTAATTCCTCCAATCCGGAAACACACCTATGCCCCTGATATTAAACCGTCGTCCCTGATACATGAGGAAGCTGTCTTTCAAGCTTTAATGGGGATTGATTGGACCACTTTTGACCTCCAGCCGCTGGGTAGGGAGGAGGAAGCGGAAGCGGCGCAGGATGATCCAGAATCATCAAACCGGGACGACACACAGGCGTGAACCGAGGGCAGCTTTAGTCGGTTTCCTTTTGATACTTTGTCAAGAAACAATCATCTTATTTAGGCACCATGTTGCCTTGTAATAGGATAGACCGTACTTTATGCTTTATGAGATGCCTTCGCGCATTCAGTACTGATATTCTCCTTTGAAAAATTATTTTTGCCAGCTTATATCTCCCGCAATCACAAAATTTTAAACTGCCATATAGTAGGCCTGAAATAGGCGTTTGTGGCCAATGTTAAAACGATAGCTGATATCTTTTAAACCGTCATGGGAGAACCGAGCTCCTGTGTATATAACACCGGTTCACCGTCCTTTACTGATAACAATCTTTTGTTGCTCGAAAAAAGGATGTTTAGCAGAAAAACTCAAACCGAACCAACAATCTCAGATTGTTGAAAAAAAGAAAGGCCGTGTTCCGCCAAACTGGCTATGTAGAACCGGTGTAAAATATTGTCGGTTTAAGAGAAAGGCAATAAACCATCAACCCTTAGGGAAAGAAACTGTGACAAAAACCTTTTGCAAAAGAAGAGCTCTATTGAGCTTGGTCGGACGGAATTACCATGGTCAGACGCAACCGAGCCCCCCGAAGGTGTAGCGATGGTGCCAGTCAGCCAGGACCCCAAAATGACGCGTGGCATTACGCCGGCCAAGTGGCATTGCTATGGTTCGGGTTCGACCAAGCCCCCAAATGACTCCAAGGCCCGTAGGCCGATCAAGAGGCGTGACCGGTTCAGACGTGACCGTGTCCCCAAATGATTCTGGTGGCTTTCGCCGGCCAAGAGGTATTGCATCGGTTCGGACACGACCGAGCCCCCAAATGACTCTGGTGGCTTTCGCCGGCCAAGAGGTATTGCATCGGTTCGGACACGACCGAGCCCCCAAATGACCTCATAAGGATAGCTATGTTCTCTTTGGTTCGAATACGACCTATGTTTGAACAGGAAGCCTCAAGTGATCTTGTTAAGACTTGCAAGGGGTAAAGCGGATGTTGCTTAAAGACAACCCCGTGTAACCACACATGATATAAAAGAACAGATACCCCGCTTTAGCTGAGGATCCGGTTTATTATAATATATACATAGTCATGATATATACATAAGCAGAGCCCATGGCTCAAGTATAGTAAGGCCAAAGATGAGCTATATTCCACGGCCTGTCGGTCTCTTGTCCTGATTTGCGTGAGTCTTTGTGCTCTCGAACATCTATCAGGTAGTATGAACCATTGTGTAGATTCTTGCTGACCACGAAAGGCCCTTCCCAAGGTGGGTACAATTTATGCATCTCGGTTTGATCTTGAATAAGTCGAAGCACCAAATCTCCCTCTTGAAAGGTTCTGGTCCTGATCCGACGACTGTGATAGCGGCGAAGATCCTGTTGGTAGATCGCTGAGCGGGCAGCTGCTATGTCTCGCTCTTCATCTAGCCGGTCCAAAGCGTCCTGTCTAAAACTTTCGTTGTCTGCTTCAACGTAAGCCGCCACACGAGGTGAATCGTGACGGATGTCGCTAGGAAGAACTGCCTCTGCCCCATAAACCATGAAGAACGGCGTATACCCAGTTGACCTGTTAGGCGTGGTGTCGATGCTCCATAACACAGAGGGTAACTCTTTGACCCAACAACCCGGTGTCCGCTGCAAAGGAACCATAAGCCTGGGTTTGATGCCTCTCAAGATCTCCTGATTAGCTCTTTCTGCTTGACCATTGGACTGTGGGTGTGCCACTGATGACACATCAAGGCGGATGTGCTCTCGTTCGCAGAACTCTTTCATGGCACCTTTAGATAAATTGGTACCATTGTCTGTGATGATACTGTGTGGAAAACCAAACCAGAAAATCACTTTTTTGATGAACCGAACCGCAGTGGCTGCATCACACTTGCTAACGGGCTCTGCCTCTACCCACTTTGTAAATTTGTCCACCGCCACCAGAAGGTGGGTCTTCTTGTCCTTGGACCTTTTAAAAGGCCCAACCATGTCCAGCCCCCAGGTTGCAAACGGCCAAGTAATTGGAATCATCCTCAATTCTTGAGCCGGAACGTGAGCGCGTCTTGAGAATTTTTGACAACCATCACACCGCCTGACCAGATCCTCCGCATCAGCATGAGCAGTCAGCCAATAGAAACCGTGACGAAAAGCTTTTGCCACTAAAAACTTTGAACCGGCGTGGTGACCACAATCTCCTTCGTGGATCTCACGCAAGATTTCGCGGCCTTCCTCAGGAGATACACACCGTTGAAACGCTCCTGTCACACTGCGATGATGTAGTTCGCCGTTTTCAATTACCATGGACTTGGACCGCCGTACTATCTGCCTGGACAGAGTCTCATCCTCTGGCAACTCCCCTCGGTTCATGTATGCCAGGTAAGGAAGCGTCCAATCCGGGATGACATGTAATGCCGCCACCAATTGAGCCTCTGGGTCAGGAACCGCCAAATCTGCTTCGCCAGGCAGTTGAACCGACGGGTTGTAAAGCACATCAAGGAACACATTAGGTGGTACCGGTTTACGCTGTGAACCTAGCCGACTTAAAGCGTCTGCCGCCTCGTTCTTTCGTCGGTCCACATGGTCCACCTGATAACCTTTGAAGTGACCTGCGACCACATCGACCTCACGACGATAAGCAGCCATGAGTGGATCTTTAGAATCCCATGTACCAGACACCTGCTGGGCCACCAAATCAGAGTCGCCAAAGCACCTAATCTAGCTTAAATTCATCTCCTTAGCCACCCGGAGGCCATGGAGCAAGGCCTCATATTCTGCTGCATTGTTAGTACAAGGGAACATTAAACGGAGAACATAACAAAACTTATCACCTCGTGGGGAAGTTAATATGACTCCAGCCCCCGATCCTTCCAATTGACGTGATCCGTCAAAATGAATGGTCCAGTAAGTGTGATCCGGCTTCTCTTCAGGGACTTGCAACTCCGTCCTATCATTGATGAAATCCACCAATGCCTGAGACTTTATCACAGTGTGAGGCACATACTTTAAACCGTGCGGTCCAAGCTCAATAGCCCACTTGGCAATCCGACCAGTCGCTTCTCGGTTCTGGATGATATCACCCAAAGGAGCAGAACTGACCACCGTGATAGGGTGGCCTTGGAAATACTTCTTCAGCTTCCGACTTGCCATAAAAACTCCATATACTAGCTTTTGCCAATGCGGATATCGTTGTTTGGATTCAATAAGCACCTCGCTGATATAATAAACCGGACGCTGAACCGGGTATTCTTTGCCTGCCTCCTTCCGCTCTACCACAATAGCCACACTGACCGCGCGAGCGTTAGCAGCTACATACAACAGCAATGGTTCCTTATCAGTGGGAGCAGCGAGTACGGGCGGATTGACCAACTGTCGCTTTAAATCCTCGAACACCTGATCAGCGGCAGAATTCCAGACGAACTGATCCGTCTTTTTCAACATTTGATACAGAGGAATTGCTTTCTCTCCGAGGCGGCTGATAAATCGGCTCAATGCAGCAATTCGGCCTGCCAGACGTTGGACGTCATTGATGCATTTCGGTTTAGCTAGAGAGGTGATAGCCGTATTTTTTTTTCCGGATTAGCCTCAATTCCCCTGTTGGACACCAGGAAACCTAATAGCTTGCCAGCTTGTACACCAAAGACACATTTGGCCGGATTGAGCATCATCTTGTATGTCCTTAAGTTATCAATGGTCTCCTTCAAATCATCGACCAACGTTTCCTTCTTCCTTGACTTGACCACAATATCATCCACATAAGCGTGCACATTACGGCCAATCTGCTTGTGGAGACAATTTTGCACACACTGTTGATAAGTTGCCTGGGCACTTTTGAGCCCAAAAGGCATAGATACATAGCAAAAGGCTCCAAAGGGAGTAATGAACGTCGTCTTCTCCTGGTCCTTAACCGCCATCTTAATCTGATGATAACCGGAGTATGCATCCAAAAAACATAAACGCTCGCAACCCGCCGTAGCATCAATGATTTGATCAATACGGGGGAGGGCAAAAGGATCTGCAGGGCAGGCCTTATTAAGATCTGTATAGTCCACACACATACGCCAAGTGCCATTTTTCTTAAGGACCAACACCGGATTAGCAAGCCATTCAGGGTGAAAAACTTCAACGATGAAGCCAGCTGCTAAGAGCCTGGCCACCTCTTCTCCAATAGCCTTTCTTCTCTCCTCGTTGAACCGACGGAGGAACTGTTTCACCGGTTTGTATTTAGGATCCACATTAAGGGTGTGCTCAGCGAGTCGCCTCGGTACACCTGGCATGTCAGAAGGTTTCCATGCGAAGATGTCCCGATTCTCACGGAGGAACTCGATGAGCGCGCTTTCCTATTTTGGATCCAGATTGGTACTGATGCTGAACTGCTTGGATGAATCACCAGCCACGAAATCAACAAGCTTGGTCTCCGCGGCTGACATGAATTTTAAAGCCGGATCATGCTCTGTGGTAGGCTTCTTTAAAGGAGTCATATCCGTCAGGTCAACCTTATCTTTGTAGTATTTGAGCTCCTCAGTAGCACAAACCGATTCTGCATAAGCGGCATCTCCTTCTTCACACTCCAAAGCGATCCTGCGACTCCCGTGAACCGTGATGGTTCACTTGTAGCCCGGCATCTTGAGCCGCAGATATACATAACAGGGTCGTGCCATGAATTTGGCATAAGCCGGCCGACCAAACAGGGCATGGTACGGGCTTTGAATCTTCACCACCTCAAAAGTTAGTGTTTCTGATCGGGAATCGTGATCATCTCCGAAAGCCACCTCCAATGCTATCTTGCCCACGGGGTACGCAGACTTGCCTGGCACCACGCCATGAAAAACCGTATTTGAAGGCCGTAGATCCTTATCCTTGAGCCCCATATGTCGAAAGGTCTCATAGTATAGGATGTTAATACTGCTACCCCCATCCATGAGCACCTTGGTGAACTTATAACCTCCTACCTGAGGCGCCACCACTAAAGCCAGCTGACCAGGATTATCCACCCGAGGAGGGTGATCCTCTCTACTCCAGATGATCGGCTGCTCTGACCATCGTAGGTATCGGGGCACGGCCGGTTCAACAGAGTTAACTGCCCTCTTCCGGACCTTCTGGTCTCACTTGTCCAAGCTAGTGGTGAATACATAATATTGGCCACTGTTTAGCTGCTTTGGATTGCTCTGGTACCCCGACTGCTGCTGATTATAGCCCCCTTGATCATTTTGGTTATGTTGATTACCATGTCCGCCCGGATTGCTATTCCCGCTCGGATTACCATTAAACCCTGAACCGGAGTTTCCTCCACCGTGGCTTGGCCCAGATCCTGAACCGCCACCAGGATTGTGATCATATCAGAAGGCGTTGGAATTCTTGAACTCTCGCATGATGTAACAATCCTTCCACAGATGGTTTGCTGGTTCCTCCGTCGTCCCATGCTTTGGGCAGGGCTGATTCAACAAACTATTTAAGCGCTCTGGATTGGGGCTGGGTCCGCCACCGCGGCCTTTGCCCCTACGCTGCCGGCCCCTGTTCTGCACATTGGTGTTAGCCACAAAATCCATGGAACCATCCGCTTTACGCTTGCCTCCGACGCTGCTCCCTGGGTGATGCTGCTGTCCTCTGGAGTTGCCGTTCTTCTTTCCCTTCCCTACCTTTTCATCATCAGACTCGAGATCCTTGGTGATGAAAAGGTGCAATGGCTATTGGAGAAGTATGCTGATTCTGATATTGGGCGGCAGGCTTTTTAACCAAGTGCGGGCCGTTCCTTCAAGCATCATAGTAAAATATTTTGCACATGCAGCTTCATCTACCTCAAGCATCTCCATGGCCATCTCGTAACTCTCCACCCACGCCTCCAGGGGTTGATCTGCTGTATAATTCGGCACCTTGCGCGGCCCCTTGAAGTCCTTAGGCAGGCGCACATTGCGCAAAGCAGGTATAAGGCAAGGCACCCCCAAAGCGCTAGAAGCAAGCCCTGGTTCGACCGAAGTGGTGGGACGAACCGGCGTAAGCTGGCGGGTCTGATGTGCTGCCAATTCGGCTTCTCTACGTGCACGGGCCCGGTCTACCAACTCCTGAGCATCGGGAGCCGGATTGTTGCCGCGGGGCACTCCACGCCGTGCATTGCTGGACTCAGCTTGTTCTTCCATGTGCCTGCTATAACTCCGGGTTGGACGTGGAGTAGAATGAATCCGCTCGCGGCTGTATGAATAAGCCTCCTGTTGGACCAGCGCTGTTCTGAGGAGCTCCTTGACCCGACGCGTCTCTATTGCTTGTAACGAATCTCCCTCGACCGGAATAGCCTCTAGACGCGCTGCCGCAGCAACAAGATTATCCAGCGGGTTGGAGTAGTGATCCGGGGGTGTGGTCACAATCCGTGGCTCCGGGTTATAACGGGGCAGATCTATTATGCGGGGCTGAACCGACGCGCCTGTCCCGGGCGCCTCTGCTCGGTTTACCACTGGTTGATTACTGGTCCCTGCTCTAGGAGTATTGAAAAGATCCCTTCCTTCAAAAACCGGTGGCAGGCGGGACCGATATTTCCTCCTCATGACCTCCTGCGAAGCGTTCTGATCCAGCATGAACTTATAGGCTTGTGCGTCCATAGCGGCCCGTTCCGCAGTCATCCTGACCTCCTCGGCCGCCAGATCCGCCTTGGCCTGGCTAATATGTCCTCTCACCTTTGCAATCTCTGCGTTATGAGCATCCCGATCCGCCGGATTAGCCTCTGTCAATAGCGCCGCCAGTGCATCGAACAGATCGGATAATACTTGAACCGGTGGGCGCACAAAACCTCCTGCTCCGGCAGCCGTTGAACCGGAAACCATTGCTGCGGCCGTCGATGAATGAGGCGCTGCTTGGGTGCCGGCCATGAATATGCCGACCCGGCTAGGCAGATCGGAGGGGTCCGGAATACTGTTGCCGTCGGAACAGCCCCCAATCCGACCATCATGCACTTGATACAGGGACTCAGTTTCCCCGGTTGACGATTCATCGCAGGAATAAACGACGGTTTCGCCACCAGATTCTGATCCGTCCTCATAATTTCCTCCGTGGATGACTCCCACAAAGGCACGCTTTACGGCTGGCTTAACCCGGGCAGGTCGCGCACACTAAGCTGTCTTGATGAGGTCGGTGCAGGTGTCCAGCTCAGGGCCCGGTTCACCAATCTTGCCGATAAAAACATGTACACTGCCAAAGGGGACCCGGTACCCGTACTCAACTGAGCCGGCCTCGGGGCCCCAGCCTTCGTTGTCGATGTAAACCTTACCGCGACGACTCTTGGTCATCCGGCCCACGGCATATCCCTTGAGTCCTTCAAAGCGGCCCTCCAAGAACTTGAAACCATCGTGCGATAGCCCCACGGTGGGCGCCAACTGTCGTGGGTTTGTCACGGCAGATGTCCTATCCGAAGGACTTAGTCGTGGAGCCATCGCAACGGGTTAACTCGAAGGGGTTAAAGCGGACACAAGGACACAGAGAATTATACTAGTTCGGCCCCTTCGATGAAGGTAAAAGCCTACGTCTAGTTGGTGTTGGAATTGATGAAGTCTCGACGACTAGGGAGCAATCGCTTCTCCTAGGCTTCGAGTTGTTGGTTCCCCCCTGAACCGATATCGGGTCGTCCCCTTATATACACGGGTTACGCCCGTCGGTTCATAGAGTCCCAATCTCCGGTTTATACTCGTACCCGGGTTGGTCTCTTACTTATTCCTAACTTACAATACAAGTCGTACACAGGCCGGTTTACGGCTACAGATGTTAAACCGACTACGGCCTCGGGCCTTTACATAGCCTCTTGGGCTTTAACATTCTTGAGCCACTGATGAAATTAACCCGGCCCAGATAGGCCGGTTTAGGCCCAGTAGTAATATCCCCAACAGTGTGCTTCGAGCATTTTAGAGATTCATCCTTGGCACGAGACGATTTCTTCCCCTTGGAGTGCCATTCAAGACGGTGTAGCTCTGTCGTTTCTTTTTTGGTGGACTAGTTGCGTAGAGGGCACCGTACTATCAAGAGGGGGTCCGCTCTGGTATAGCTTGGGTGGAATCAACACGTACACATCCGCTTCTCACCCTCCGAGCCCTTCCGCTTCTATGGAGAGATCTTCTCTCTTCTTATGGGCTTGGTCTGGTCCCAACGGTAGTACCGCTGTACCCAGCGGCAGTACCGCTTAGGGGTCACAAGCGGCAGAACCGCTCCGCAGCGGTAGTACCCCCGGTGGCTCCTCAACAGTAGTACCGCTGGTCTACCAGGTCCCTACCGCGTCGATTCGAGGGGTCTTTTTCTGTGTTGGATTGTGCGGTACCTCGCAGCGGCAGTAGTGCGGCAGTACCACTCTTTAGCGGCAGTACCGCCCTACCCCGCGGCAGTACGCCCGGTTCCTTTTTCTCCTTGCCCTTCTATCTGTGCGGCAGTACCATTGTGGGGGGCGGTAGTACCGCTGAGCACAGCGGCAGTACCGCCCTCTGCGGGGCTGTTTGGGGGGGGGGTAACGGTTGGATTGTTCCCCCCACTATATAAGGAGGTCTTCTTATCCAAAGTTGACCTACCTCTTCCCCCAAGAACTCCATTGTTGCTCCAAGCTCCATTTTCGCCCGATCTCTCTCCCTAGCCAATCAAACTTGTTGATTTTCTCAGGGTTGGTTGAGAAGGCCCCAATCTACACTTCCACCAAGAGAAATTTGATTCCCCCACTAATCCTAGCGGATCTTGTTACTCTTGGGTGTTTGAGCACCCTAGACGGTTGAGGTCACCGTGAAGCCATAATCCATTGTGGCGAAGCTTCGTGGTGTCGTTGGGAGCCTCCAATTAAGTTGTGGAGATTGCCCAACCTTGTTTGTAAAGGTTCAGTTGCTGCCTCCAAGGGCACCAATAGTGGAATCACGGCATCTCGCATTGTGTGAGAGCGTGAGGAGAATACGGTGGCCCTAGTGGCTTCTTGGGGAGCATTGTGCCTCCACACTGCTCTAACGGAGACGTACTTCCCCTTACAAGGAAGGAACTTCGGTTACACATCCTCGTCTCCAGCGGCTCCACTCTTGGTTATCTCATCCCTTTACTTGTGCAAGCTTTTGTGTTAGATCCTTAGCTTTCTTGTGTGCTTGTTGTTGTTGTTGCATCATATAGGTTGCTCGCTTAGTTGCATCTCTAGACAACCTACTTTGATGCAAATTTTAAATTGGTAAAGAAAATCTAAAAATTGTTAGTTGCATATTCACCCCCCTCTAGTCAACTATATCGATCCTTTCATAACTAATTACTCCCACTTCAATATGTATCTAGATTGAGACTCAGAGTCATCCGGATCAGTGTAAAAGCTTGCATCAACATAACTCTTTATGACGAACTCTTTATCACCTCCATAACCGAGAAATATTTCCTTAGTCCTCTTAGGTAAGGGTAAATCTGACCGTTGTCCAGTGATCCACTCCTGGATCACTATCGTACCCCCTTGCCAAACTCATGGCAAGGTACACAATAGGTCCGGTACACACCATAACATACTTTATAGAACCTATAGCTGAGGCAGGGAATGACTTTCATTCTCTTTTTATTTTCTGCCATGGTCGGGTTTTGAGTCTTACTCAACTTTACACCTTGCAATACAGGCAAGAACTCCTTCTTTGACTGTTCCATTTTGAACTACTTCAAAATCTTGTCAAGATATGTGTTGGATTTCGGGTTCCGGCAGACCCTTGAGGTTCGAACACTGGGGTGCGCGCGGAGATCTCTCCCCTACCGATCTACGTCTGATCTTCTCGTGCGAACTAAGATGAAAACGATGAACAACACAAGTGACACGAGATTTATACTGGTTCGGGACACCGTTGTGGTGTAATACCCTACTCCAGTGTGTGGTGTGGTGGATTGCCTCTGGGGCTGATGATGAACAGTACAAAGGAAGAACAGCCTCGCGAGAGGTGTTCTTGGGCTGGTGCGATGAACTGCTTGGGTCAGTTCAGTCGCCTCTCTCTCTATCTCTCTACTTAAGCTCTATTAGATTTCTCGACCGATTGATCCCTCTCGTGGTGGCTAGCCCTATTTATAGAGGCCCTGGGCCTCTCCTCGAAATAATTGAGCGGGAAGGGCGCCAACAATTGGCCATTTTGAAGGGGAACATCTAGTACAAGTTATCCTGACCAAAGGTGGTCTTCGGCTGCCAAAAGCTCTGGTGGTGACGCCGTCTCGGGCTCCATGGTGACCTCCATCCGGCCGTTCGACTGGTCTTGGTCTCGTTGCACTGGAATGGTAACCTTTGCTTGATACCTTGGCCTGAGCTTGCCCCCTTTGCACCAAAGGGGAAACAAGGACTCTGCCCAGGCCGGCGCCCACCTGGCGCCCGCTTGGCCTTGATAATCATGGCTTGTGTCACTGGATCCTCGTGAGGTACCCTTGCATTGATCTCTCCGCCTCCTCGCGAGCCCTGCCTGATGAGGCCGCTCTTGAGGAAGCTCTCTGTCGTCCGCCCCGCGAGGCTTGGCCCCTCGCGAGGGTCTTGAGCTTGTGTTGATGAAGATGGGCCGCGCTGGGCCCCCACTTGAGCCACGCCGCAGGCCGCAAGCAGGCAAGTCTGGGGACCCCCGTTCCCAGAACACTGACAGTAGCCCCCGGGCCCAAGGCGCGCGCGGGCTTGGCTTAGCGACGAAATGAAGGGGCAAGCGCGAAGCCCCGTGGGCCCTAACAGCCTGCGGCCTTGGGCGCTGCGTGGCGGTTGATTGGACGTGGGCGCCTGCGCTTCCCATACGCCTTGGCAACTGCGCGACTTGACCAGTCCCTGCATGCAGAGATATGGGTCATGATTACCTGCGATCGTGGTGCTCGGCGGTTGGTCTTCTCCGGCTATAAGTGCGGGGCTGCGTGAGATCCCACAGTTCTCCCCTTTTTGATTCTTCCTCCTTCTCCTTCGAGATGCGGGGCATGTCTCTGGAGCTCTGGCTGCAGCACACCGACTGCAGCACTCCTGCGACCGGAGCGGAGGTCGCGGTCACCGCTCCGGGCAAGGTCTTCATGACCCGAGGCTGGGGTGAGATCGCTCGGGTCTGCCGATCGGTAGGCGCCCTCGTGATTCATCTTGAATACGACGACGCCTCCCTGATGTTCTTCAAGGTATTCGATGCTGAAGGACGCCGGCTGGAGTGCTGCCCCGAGGGAAGCGGCGGGGGCGACGAACAGGCGAGGGCCCGGCCCGCCGGTTGGTCCTCCAGCAGCTCCTCAGGAAGAAGCGGAGGGACTGAGGGCTTCAGCGGCTCCCCTAAACTCCTCGCGACTCCGGAGACGAGCGATGATAGCTACGAGCTTCCGAGCTCGCGCCGTGCTCGGAGTGGGGCAGCCGCATCAGGCCGCCGACGCCGCTGATCTGGATGGGGTTGGCGCCGGCGCCGGGCAGCCCACTATTCATGATGGCGTCGCTAGTGGAGATGCTAGCAGTTAGCGTCCCTTAGAGCTAGCTCCTTTTGTTCCCTGCGAGGAATTAGAGTAACACCCCACGGGGGTATGTAAGGCGTCTGCCGTGCCTTTCGTAAATATTATATCCTTAGTATGAATTGGCGTGAGGGGTCCGTCCTGTCCCGTCTGAGCTCCCCCTTTCTATCCTCACGAGGATTCAGTGCTCTACGCTGACAGGTCCCAGTCCCCAGGCAAGCTTCAGCCGTCGCTGGTATGCCAGGTCGCGATGCCGTGGTCAAGGCCAGGAGGTGAGCGGCCCGAGGTCCGGTGAGAGCCCCCGAGTCGCGATGCTTGGGAGGTCCCCTTTAGCACTCAAGCATTCCTTGCTGGGCGCGAAAGGAAGGTAGCGTCACCGTGACAGAATTACACTGGGTGAGGATTCAGCGTTGCGTTGGTCTAGCTCTTGTGGGGGCATGACTTATCTTGTGCGCCTGACGTAGTCCCTCGGAGAAGCGCTAGGCCCGCGAGTCGGTGAACGAGGCACTACCGGGTTGGGCCCTCGCGAGCTTCTTCCCCTTCTCCCGCACTTTCCTTGACGCTCGACGTCCTCAGGTCCCGGCCCTCGAGCGAGCTCAGCCGCCGCTGGTATGACAGGTCGCGATGCCGTGGGTCAAGGCCAGGGGTGAGTGCCGGAGAGCCAGTAAGAGCCCATGAGTCGCGATGCTCAGGCGCCCCCCCTTTAACGTGCAAGCGGTCCGTGCCGGAGAGGGGAGAGAGTGCTCGCGACGCCCCAACATTGCTCCTGGAGTAGGTCCTGCACACCAACAATGAGGAGAAACAAGGCCTGCCGTTACGGCTGCCAGCCAACCCTTGGTCACCCTGAGGAAGTCATTGGGGCACTTGAGGGCCTGGTGAGGTGGCGCCTTGCGGGGCTGCCGCGGCCAGAGCTCGGCCACTCAGATTTATCGACGTTGCAGGGACGGACCCGTGCGCAAGCGCTGTGCGAGAGCGGGCGGCTCCATAGGTGGGTGTCAATCGAGCAGGTGATTATGTCGGATATGTTAGGCATAAAGGAAGGGACTCAACTTCAGGCGAACGTAGGCGAAAGCAACCGGCGCCGGGTCAGGCCCGAGTGGCGTGGGGGTGATGCAGCCCGAGGGGCGCCCCCAACAAGGTAAGTAAAGAACATAATCAGAATGGATACATGCTGCGGGGACGGACCCACGCGGCCTGGGAATGGTGCAGCCCCGCGGGCGCTCCCAGCTGAAAGTAAAACTCTGAAAGATGTCACCTGACGTTGTTGAAGATGAAGTGATGCTGAGGAAGCGAGCGATGCGTGGTGAAGACGTTGGCCCTCATGAGCCCCCAGACCCTTGGGCCTCGGAAGGCTCCGCGGGCTCAAGCGGGTCCTCGAGAGCCATCTCCATTTCTGCCAGGACCATGTGGTGCCTAACCTCCTGAGCCTCCAGAATGCTCCTCAGCAGGCGCTGGTGAGCGGCGGCCGCGTTCGGCAGGCCGAAGGGCATGCGAACGTAGCTGTGAGGTGGCCCCTCACAACGCCCCACGCGCGAAGGCCAGAGGCGCTCCTGAGACGCGGCTCAGTTGAGCCCCGGGACGTCGATGCATACGCGTAGCCCACCATCCTCGCCTGGATGTGGGGCTACGGCAGGCAGGCGCCGGCTGCCGCACATGACTCTTGACTCTTACAGCTCTTGAGTGTTTCTTGCGACGAACTCCTGAGGGTTTGATCTTCCTTGCCTTGTACCTTCCTCAGGGAAAAGCGCCTGAAAGCGCCCCTCCAAGTGATGCCCCAGCGCCTCCCTCGTGACCTTGGCAAGGTCGGTGGCTATCAGATTTCGGGTTCCGGCAGACCCTTAAGGTTCGAACTCTGGGGTGCACGCGGAGATTATGCCCTCTACCTCTCCGTCTCACAAGGATTTAACTACCGAAAGAACAGCACAAGAAACACAGAGTTTATACTAGTTCGGGCCACCGTTGTGGTGTAATACCCTACTCTAGTTTGTGGTGGATGGATTGCCTCTTGGGCTGGTGATGATGAACAGTATAGGGAAGAACAGCCTCGCGAGGGTCTGCTCTTGGCTAGGGGGATGAACTGCTAGGAGGAGTTCACCCGCCCTTCTCTCTCTCTCTCTCTCGGTCTTTTCTTGCTCTGATTGCTAGATACCGAAAATGTTGTCCCCTACCCTGGGGGTGGCTAGTCCTATTTATAGGCAAAGGCCCTGGGCCTCTTCCCAAATATTGAGCGGGAAGGGCACCAACAATTGGCCAATTCGAAGAGGAATATCTGGTAAACTTATCCTGACTAAAGTTGGTCCTCGCCTGCCAAAGGCCCTGTGGTGACGCAGTTCTGGGCTCCACGATGACCTCCTTCCCACCGTTGGACTGGTCTTGGTCTCGTTGCACCAAAATGGGTGCCATTGCTTGATCCTCTTGCCTGCGCTTGCCCCCTTTGCACCAAAGAGGAAAGGGAGGACACTGCGCGGGCTGGCGCCCACCTGATGCCCTTGGTCGTCATGGCTTGCGTCATGGGCACCTCGCGAGGTACCCCGCCTTGATCTCTCCGCCTCCTCGTGAGCCATCCTGACGAGGCCGTTCCTGAAGAAGCGCCGTGTCGTCCGCCCCGCGAGGCTTGGCCCCTCGCGAGGGTCTTGGGTCTCCGTGCTGGGCCCCCTTTGAGCCACGCCGCAGGTTGCAGGCATGCAAGTCTGGGGACCCCCGTTCCCAGAACGCCGACAGTAGCCCCCGGGCCCAAGGCGCGCCCGGACTTGGCCGTGCCGAGAGGAGAAAGGGCAAGGGCGAAGCGCCGCGGGCCCTAACAGCCTGCGGCCTTGGGAGCCGCATGGTGGTTGATTGGACGTGGGCGTCTCCGCTTCCCCACGAGGCCTTGGAAACTGCTTGACTTGACTAGTCCCTGCATGCATAGATACGGGTCATTATTACCTGAGATCGTGGTGCTCGGCGGTTGGTTTTCTCCGGCTATAAGTACGGGGTCGCGCAAGCCCCGCCAGTCCGCCCCTTCCTGCTTCTCTCCTTCTTCTTTTGGCCTCTCGCCGCTCTCATGGCTCCGAAGAGGTTCTCAGCCACGGAGAAGGGAAAGGCCTGCCAGACAGAGCCCGACTCTCCACCGGCCAAGCAAGGCCGGGGTCGTCCCCGCAAGCATCCCGCGGTCCCCATCGCGGCTTCCCGTGGCCACAGGGGTGGTTCCCCGCGCGGTGGTGAGCGCTCGGCTGCCAAGGGGAGGCAGGTCGTGACTGTGCGGCCCCCCAGGCCGCGCTTTCGCTCGGCGGAGGTGCTGCTGGAGTTCGTCGTGTGGTCGGCGGACCCGACCAACACCTGGCTCCAGCTCCCCCGCTTCTTCATCGGCGAGCTGCCGGCCAGCGCCCGGTGCGGCTTCTGGCTCCAGGCTGATGGTTGTTGCAGCAGGCCCTCCTGGCTCTTGCTTGATGTCTCCCCTTCTGGAAACGGGGCCCTCACTCGTGGTTGGCAAACGTTTGCCCGCGCGCGCGGCCTGAGTCAGCGGTGCACCCTGCACTTCAAGTTTGACGGCGACACCACCCTCTATGTGAGGGTGTTCGGGGAAGATGGTCGCCGCGCTGGATGCTGCCCCGAGGGCGACGACCGCCGCCAGGGGCTTCGCCCCGACGACGAGGGAGGAGATAGCGCTCGTGTGGATGGCGGCGCTCGATGCTCCCCAAGCTTCACCAACTCTTCTTCAGGCGACTCCTCCAGCGGTGGCCGCAGCCAGCCCCCACGCCGTCGCGCTTGCTTGGGGGGCGGCGACTCGTCCGCCCATCGCCGCGCCCCGGTGAAGCGCGAGAGGGAGTCCGCTTGAGCCCTGGAGGCGTCCCCGGTCGCCTTGGCTGGCCGGAGCAAGGCGAGCCACGTCGGGCTCGTCCTTTCTTTCCTTTTGTTTCCTGCGTAAAAGAGAACAGTTGTGTGGAGCCCCGTGGGGGCGTGTTGGAGGTTATTGCCGTGATCGACTACCTTGATTTAGCTTTCACGCTTTTCAGCTGTGTGTCTGCATGTAGATAGTTCCCGGCCCCAGCCGTGGGGGGCGACCGACCCAGGCACTGTGCGTGTGTCGCGGTGCCCGAGGGGCACGGACTGGAGGGGTGCTCCTGTAATGGACCCGGGTCGCGAAACCTTAGGACGATTAGGACAGGAACCCTCGCGAGGGCGTTTGGCTGCCCCGCTCGCGAGACTTTTTGCAAGAGGAATCAAAACGGGGGGTGAAAACCAACGAAATATAAACCAAAGACGGCAATAATTTCAATAAAGCTTCAACCGCGAACAAAGCGAACCAACTGCAGAAAGCAAATGAAAAAGCCGCGTCCGGCACCTAATCTAGTCTTTGACGTCTTCTCACCAGCGCGGAGCTAAGTGCTGCCACTGGGCGTGGGAGGGAGCCCCAGGGCCTGAGGCCGGCGCTCCTGAGACTCCGGGGCATGTACAGCCCCACTCATTATTACGTGAGAGTGTCACGGGCGGCGAGCTTCACAGGCGTTGGCCTTCTTCACAGGCTCCGGGCCTTTCTTCTTGGGGTAACGAGCTTCACAGACACTTGCCTTCTTCACAGGCTCTGGGCCTTTTCCAAAAAGGGTTAGTCTTCACAGGCGTTCGCCTTCCTCACAGGCTCAGGGCCTTTTCCAAAAAGGGTTAATCTTCACAGGCGTTCGCCTTCTTCATAGGCTCAGGGCCTTTTCTAAAAAGGGTTAATCTTCACAGGCGTTCGCCTTCTTCACAGGCTCAGGGCCTTTTCCAAAAAGGGTTAATCTTCACAGGCGTTCGCCTTCTTCACAGGCTCAGGGCCTTTTAGGGGTAGAACCTCCAGAGGTGTTGGATGTTCCACGCATTCTGGATCGGCTCCCCTTCCTGAGTCTCCAAGTGCACGGAGCCTGGCCTGGAAACATGAACAACCTTGAACGGGCCCTCCCACATGGGAGAGAGCTTGTGTAGCCCTTCCCTGGAGAGAACCCATCTGAGCACGAGATATCCTACCTCGAGGGTCCTGGGGCGGATGCTGCGGCAGTGGTATCGCCGTAGCGCCTGCTGGTACCTCGCCGCTCGTAGCGCGGCTTCTCGGCGGCGTTCCTCCCCCAGCACGAGGTCCATCCCCCTCATGGCGTCCTGTTGCGCCTCATCGAACGCTAGGACTCGCGCGGAGCGATGTCTGACCTCATGAGGGAGGACTGCTTCGGCTCCGTAGAGCAGGAAGAACGGGGTCTCCCCGGTTGGTTTGGTTGCGGTCGTGCGGATGGACCACAACACGGACTAGAGCTCGTCGTACCAACCTCTGCTCCAGGTCTCCAGCTTCTTCTTGAATGTCCTTGTCTTGAGGCCCCTCAGGACCTCCACGTTGGCTCGTTCGGCCTGGCCGTTGCTTCGCGGGTGTGCCACCGAAGCGTAGCATATCTGTGTTCCAAGGTTTGCATAGTACGTTTTAAAGAGGTTACTGGTGAACTGCGAACTGTTGTCTGTGATGATGCAGTTCGGCACCCCGAACTGGCTCACGATGCCCCTGATGAACTTGACCGCGAAACCCGCGGGGATGGTGCGGACAGCCTCCACTTCTGCCCACTTGGTGAATTTGTCAATGGCGACGTAGAGGTAGCGGTAGCCCCCTGGCGCCCGAGGGAACGGGCCCAGAATGTCCAGCCCCCAAACTGCAAATGGCCACGAAAGGGGTATACTCTGTAGGCCTCCCGCCAGCTGATGGATCTGTTTGGCGTGAAATTGGCAGGCTTCACAAGCCTTTACTAGTTCGACATCGTCGTTGAGTGCGGTGGGCCAGTAGAAACCACTGCGAAATGCCTTGCCGACAAGGGTCCGTGATGACGAGTGATGCCCATAGTCCCCGCCGTGTATGTCCTCCAGAAGTTCCTTTCCTTGCTCCCTGGAAATGCAACGCAGGGATACGTCATTCGGTCGCTTCCGGTATAGCTCTCCATCCCTCATGCTGTACGCCGTAGCTTGCCGCGCCACACGCTCCGCCTCTTCCTCCCTCTCCGGCAGGGCCCCTTGCGTTAAATAACTCCGGAGTTCTGTGATCCAGCACTCCTCTTGAGGTTCCATAGTTAGGAGCAGGCGTGCCCCTGAGGCAGGGCCGCAGGCCGGGGCTCCTGAGGCAGGCGGCTGGGGGAGTTCCTCCCGAGGCTGAGCAGTATTTGATAACGTTGGCTGGGCCGAGGGCTTGAAGAGTCGCTCTTCAAAGACACCAGGCTCCTGAGGTAACCGCCTGGATGCCCGTCCGGCGATGTCATCAGCTTCCTGATTGGTGCCGCGCAGCACATGCTTCAATTCCAACCCCCAGAACTGCTTTTCCATCCTGCGGACCTCCGCTAGATAGGCCTCCATGTGCTCATCCTTCGGCTCGTACACCTTGTTGGAGAAGTTGACAAGGAGCTGCGAATCGCCCTTGACAGTGAGGCACTTCATCCCCAATGCTGCTGCGGCCTTCAACCGTGCTATCAGACCCTCATATTCCGCTATGTTGTTGGAGACCTTTTCGCCTTGCTGGAAACAAAGCTGTACGGCGTAGTAGAGCTTGTCCTGAGTGGGCGATATTAGCACCGCACCAGCCCCAGCGCCGTGCCTGGAGAACGACCCATCGAAGTACATGACCCAGCCTTCTGGCGCCTCACTCCCTGGGGAGAGGGATCGATCCTCGTTGTCCTTGAGGCCTGGCGCCTCCGTCCATTCCGCCACGAAATCCGCTAACGCTGCCCCTTTGATGACACGGGTCGTGCTGAACTCGAGTTGAAACGCCTGCAGTTCTATGTTCCACTCGGCGACCCTTCCGGCTGAGTTGGGGCTCCTGAGGACTCTCTCCAAGGGGTATGACGAGACGACCTTGATGGGGTGACCCTGGAAGTAGTGACGCAGCTTGCGCGAGGCCACCAGTAGTGCGAGGAGGAGCTTCTGAGGCATAGGGTACCGTGCCCTTGCGTCCCGTAACACCGTGCTGACAAAGTAGACTGGATGCTCAACCAAGCCGAGAGCATCAGCGTCCGTGGCACCCTCCTGAGGCAGGGGCGCCTCGTGAGGTGACATGACTTCGGGAGGCAGCGTGTCCAGGCGAGTGGCCTCTCCTGCTTCTGGTGCGCTCTTCAGCGGCTGATCCTCCTCAGCCACGGTTACGTCTCCTGTGGGCCTTCCTTGTTTCCGCTTTGTCTTGTCCCGAGCTGCTGATGTGGCTTTGATTTGGCGCTCCTCCCTGACCGCCACCAGGGCTGCGCTGGCGGAGTAGGGTGTGGCAGCGAGGTAGAGCAGCAGGGGCTCTCGAGGACGCGGAGCCACCATGACCGGGGGGCTGGTCAGGTACCTCTTGAGATCTTGAAACGCCTTATCTGCCTCCTCCTTCCATTCAAAAGGCCCCTTCTTCTTCATTAGTTGGAAGAAAGGCAACGCTCGCTCCCCCAATTTGGAGATGAAGCGCCCTAGCGCGGTCACGCGCCCGGTGAGTTTCTGCATCTCTCTGAGGGTTTTCGGCGGGCTCATGTCCTCGACCGCCTTGACCTTCTCCGGGTTAGCCTCGATGCCTCGGTGGGACACGAGAAAGCCCAAGAGCTTGCCTGAGGGGACCCCGAACACACACTTCTCTGGGTTGAGCCGTAAGCTCACTGCGTCGAGGCTCACGAAGGTCTCCTCCAGGTCTTGTATCAGGGTCTTGGCCTCCCGAGACTTCACCACAATGTCGTCAATGTAAGCTTCGACATTCTTCCCGAGCTGCGGGCCCAAGGTGATGTGCATCAGCCGATGAAAGGTCGCCCCTGCATTACGCAGCCCAAATGGCATGCACGTATAGCAGTACACCCCGCATGGGGTTAACAAGGCGGTCTTCTTGACGTCTTCTACCACCTTCTTGATCTGGTGATATCCAGAGAAGGCGTCCAGGAAGCAGAGCAAGTCGCATTCCGCGGTGGAATCGATGATCTGGTCGATGTGGGGGAGCGGGAGCGGATCTTGCGGGCATGCCTTGTTGAGGTTGGTGAAGTCGACACACATGCACTCCTTTCCTTCTTTCTTGGGCACAACGACTGGGTTGGCCAACCAGTCTGGGTATCGGACATCGCGAATGACCCCTGCGGCATCTAACTTGCGGGTTTATTGGATGATGAAGGCCTGCTTCTCTGCGGACTGCCGCCTGGCTTTCTACTTCACGGGGCGCACATTTGGGCATACGTTGAGGTGATGCTCGATGACGCTCCAGGGAATCCCTGCCAACTAATCAGGCTCCCAAACACATACCTTCTTATTTGCGCACAGGAACCTGATCAGGGCCTCCTCCTGCTCAGGCTCGAGGTTGGCGCCTATGGTGAAAGTGGCACTGGAGGACCCGTCCTCGTCGACAGGTATCTGCTTGGTTTTTGCCTTGTCCTGGGTGAACAACTGATTCTTCTTGGCCGGCGCAGCCCCCTTGGGCTCGGGGGTCCCTGCCCCGGCGGGCTGTGCCGACGCTGCCATCTTGAAGGCAAGCTTGAGTACCCGCAGGGCGTCTCCGGTGTCCCCATGCACGGTGAGGGCACCGCTGCTTCCGGTCATCTTCATGAGGTTATACGCCGGGTGCGTGGCGGCCATGAACTGGGCCAGCGCTGGGTACCCAAGGATGGCGTTGTAAGGGAGGCCGATGGGGGCGATGTCAAAGTCGACCATCTCCGTGCGGAACTTGTCGTAGGTGCCGAAGGTTACTGGGAGCCGGATCTGTCCCAAGGAGCTGGATGACCCGCTCCCAACACCCGAGAAAGACCGACTGGGTTGCAGCCGTTCCAGGGGTATGCAGAGGAGATTGAAGGTCTCGACCGAGAGAACGCTGAGGCCCGCACTGCCGTCGACGAGGGTTCTAGTGACGGCTACTTGGCAGATGGTGGGGGTGCACAACATGGGGAGTGCGCCCGAGCCGGCCAAGTTGGCGGGGTGGTCCTCCGAGCTGAAGGTCAGACCGACCTCACGCGCCATCTTGGCCTAGGGAGCCCCCTGCCGTGCGGAAACGGCGCCGACCTGACGGACAAACGGCTTGACGTGGCGACTTGTGGGCGGCGCCTGCGAGCCGCTCAGGAGGGCCGCGACGACCGGTGGTGTTGATGTAGCGGTGCGGTCACCCCGCCGCACAGGCAGATGCTGGGGTAGCGCCTGCTGCTCGTTCCCCGTCGGGCCGGTGGCGGCGTTGACGGCGGGCGACGGGGAAAGACGAGGACGCCCACCGACGGGGGCCATCTGGGCGACACGGGAAGCAATGGCGGCCCGTCGCTCGGCGCGGGCCTGACGAGCGTCAGGCATGGACGCGACAGTCGGCGGAGAGCGGAGCAGTGGAAGACAAATTCTGGCGCACCCCTACCTAGCGCGCCAAATGTCGGATTTCGGGTTCCGGCAGACCCTTAAGGTTCGAACTCTGGGGTGCGCGCGGAGATTATGCCCTCTACCTCTCCGTCTCGCAAGGATTTAACTACCGAAAGAACAGCACAAGAAACACAGAGTTTATACTAGTTCGGGCCACCGTTGTGGTGTAATACCCTACTCTAGTTTGTGGTGGATGGATTGCCTCTTGGGCTGGTGATGATGAACAGTACAGGGAAGAACAGCCTCACGAGGGTCTGCTCTTGGCTAGGGGGATGAACAGCTAGGAGGAGTTCATCCGCCCTTCTCTCTCTCGCTCGCTCTTTTCTTGCTCTGATTGCTAGATACCGAAAATGTTGTCCCCCTACCCTGGGGGTGGCTAGTCCTATTTATAGGCAAAGGCCCTGGGCCTCTTCCCAAATATTGAGCGGGAAGGGCGCCAACAATTGGCCAATTCGAAGGGGAACATCCGGTACACTTATCCTGACTAAAGTTGGTCCTCGCCTGCCAAAGGCCATGTGGTGACGCCGTTCTGGGCTCCACGATGACCTCCTTCCCACCGTTGGACTGGTCTTGGTCTTGTTGCACCGAAATGGGTGCCTTTGCTTGATCCTCTCGCCTGCGCTTGCCCCCTTTGCACCAAAGAGGAAAGGGAGGACACTGCGTGGGCTGGCGCCCGCCTGGCGCCCTTGGTCGTCATGGCTTGCGTCATGGGCACCTCGCGAGGTACCCCGCCTTGATCTCTCCGCCTCCTCGTGGGCCATCCTGACGAGGCCGTGCCTGAAGAAGCACCGTGTCGTCCGCCCCGTGAGGCTTGGCCCCTCGTGAGGGTCTTGGGTCTTGTGTTGATGAAGTTGGGTCGTGCTGGGCCCCCTTTGAGCCACGCCGTAGGCCGCAGGCAGGTAAGTCTGGGGACCCCCGTTCCCAGAACGCCGACAGTGGCTCTCCAAGGAGGAGCCCCCGAGTCTTGCCTGAGGAGGGCGCTGGGCGCGCTTTCCTATGCGTGAGAGGGTGGCGCTCCCTGATCGAGCGCGGAGCTTGACGCAACACCTCCGGGGGCGCCAACCCCCTTGTGGCTTGAGCCTGACGAGGTCTTCTTCTTCTTGAGGGTCGCTTCGAGAGGTCTCCCGCCCCTGTGATCTGGGTCTTCTATTGCCGCGGCTTGGAACGCACGCTCCAGTGAACACACTGCATCTCTTTCTTCACATGGCACGGTAATGACTCCACCACTTCCTGGCATCTTGAGGACATTGTAACCATGGTGAGTCACTGCCATGAACTTGGCTAGGGCCGGGTACCCGAGGATGGCGTTGTACGGTAGGCGGATGTGAGCGACGTCGAAGTCGATGAGCTCGGTGCGGTAGTTGTTGCGCTGCCCGAAGGTGACTGGAAGTCGCACCTGCCCAATCGGAACAGTAGAACCATCGGTGACTCCTGAGAAAGGCTTGGTTGGCTGAAGCTGATCGCATGGCACTTGGAGATTGTCGAACATCTCGACGGACAGGACGTTGAGTCCAGCACCGCCATCGATGAGGGTCCTGGTGACCTGCACATTGCTGATGACTGGGAGCAAAGCATCGGGAGGACTCCAGCCGTTGCCGCGCATTTGAGATGATCCGCTGAGCTGAACGTGATAGTGCACGTAGACCACCTGAGAGGGCACGTGACCTCAGGCTTGGGAAGAACTGCGTTCACCTCGCGAGCAAACTGCTTGAAGATGCGCTGTGAGGTCGGAGCCTGAGCGCCACCCAAAATGCAGGAAATTGCGCGCGGCTCCTGGAAGCCCCCAATTCCATTGTCCTGATGTTGGTCTTCATTCCTCCTTGGTGGTGGCGGCAGAGGCGGGAGGCCTGCATTGTTGTGCGGGTGATCATCGCGAGGCTGGTCCTTCCAGCCTCCCTCGCGAGGCTGGTCCTGCGAGCGGTCCTCGCGAGGGCGGTCACGCCATCCCTGGCGCGGGCCACGGTCTTCCCATCGTCCTCCACCTCTTCCTCCTCCTCGGCCATAGCCCCTGTCGTTGCGCTTGGGGCGTCGGCCGATCCACCCGTCTCGCACGGCTCTGAGCTCCTGGCATTCGTTGGTGTTGTGGGTGTGGAGGTCGTGGTACACGCAGTAGCGTCCGCCTTTGGATGACTCAGGCTGATCCCTGCCTCGCTTGGTGTCCGGCTCTGCTGCTAGCACAGCAGCCCCCTTGCGCTTCACGTCTTTGGCCATGAGCTTCTTCTCTTCTGGGTCGGCTGCCGGGAGCTCGAGAAGGGAAAGGCGCCCTTCCTCAGCCCTGGCGCACTTGGTCACCAGGTTGAATAGCTCCAGGGATGTGCACATGTCTTCATGGATGGCTAGCTCCTCCTTCATCTTGATGTCGCGCACACCGTCGGAGAAAGCTGAGATGATGGCTTCCTCAGTCACCTTGGGGATCTTGAGGCGAGGATAGTTGAAGCGCTGGATGTACTTCTGCAGGGTTTCCTCTGGCTGTTGCTTGATGCGGCGCAGGTCGCTCATGGCTGGGGGCCGGTCGCGAGTGCCTTGGAAGCTGGCGATGAAGTGGGTGCGCATCTCGCTCCAGGAGGAGATCGTGCCGGGGGCCAGGTTTAGGAGCCAGGTGCGGGCTCCGTCCTTGAGCGCCATGGGGAACCAATTCGCCATGACCATTTTCCCCGCTGGCGGCCATGATGCCCAGCTCGTAGAACTGCAGGAACTCCGCGGAGTCCGCCGTGCCATCGTAGCGAGGAGGGAGGTCGGGCTTGAACTTGCCCGGCCATGTGACGCCGTGCAGCTCGGGGGTGAAGGCGAGGCAGCCCGCTGTGGCCACCGGCGCCCTTGGCTGGTGCCGATCTTGCTCTTGCAGGTCACCACGCGCCGCCGCTGCGAGCAGCGCGGGGTCTTGTTGTGGAAGCGCTCGGATGCGATCTTGGCGCACTGGCGCCAGGAGCGCGTGAGCACCTTCTTGGGGACGCGGGATCTCTTGGCAGCTCCTTTCTTGCTGTGCAGGCGCTGGACGTAGTGGGTCTCGCCCTGGGGCTGCACGCCTTGCAGCCAAGGCGCCTTCTTGGGGAGGAGGTGGCGGAGACACCTCCTGATCACTGCCTCCTGCGCGGAACAGAGGGCGTGGTAGCATGGGGGACCGCAAGGGGGAGCCCCCTGCGGCGCTGACGAGCTCAGTGATGCGGGCGAGCCAGTCCTCGTAGAGCTCGTCGACGGGGCGGTAACGGAGAAGTTCCTTCGCCAAGGGCAGCAAGGCGCGCGCATCCATGGGGGCGCGACGGGCGTGGGACGACGAGCCAGCTGGGGTCAGCGACAGGGTGGCAGTGCGGCCATCCCGCCGCACCGAAGGATGCTGGGACGAAGCCTGCTGCTCGCTCCCCGCCGGTCCGGTGGCGGCGTTGGCGGCGGGCGACGGGGAACGACGAGGGGGACCGCCGACGGACGCCGTCTGGCCGACGCGGGTGGCGAGGGCAGCCCGGCGCTTGGCGCGAGCCCGACGAGCGTCAGCCATGGGCGCGACGGAAGATCACACGCGAACAGCGGGAGAAGGGATTCCGGCGCACCCCTACCTGGCGCGCCAAATGTCGGATTTCGGGTTCCGGCAGACCCTTGAGGTTCGAACACTGGGGTGCGCGCGGAGATCTCTCCCCTACCGATCTATGTCTGATCTTCTCGTGCGAACTAAGATGAAAACGATGAACAACACAAGGGACACGAGATTTATACTGGTTCGGGCCACCGTTGTGGTGTAATACCCTACTCCAGTGTGTGGTGTGGTGGATTGCCTCTGGGGTTGATGATGAACAGTACAAAGGAAGAACAGCCTCGCGAGAGGTGTTCTTGGGCTGGTGCGATGAATTGCTTGGGTCAGTTCAGTCGTCTCTCTCTCTATCTCTCTACTTAGTCTCTATCAGATTTCTCGATCGGTCGATCCCTCTCGTGGTGGCTAGCCCTATTTATAGAGGCCCTGGGCCTCTCCCCGAAATAATTGAGCGGGAAGGGCGCCAACAATTGGCCATTTTGAAGGGGAACATCTATTACAAGTTATCCTGACCAAAGGTGGTCTTCAGCTACAAAAAGCTCTGGTGGTGACGCCGTCTTGGGCTCCACGGTGACCTCCGTCCGGCCGTCCGACTGGTCTTGGTCTCGTTGCACTGTAGTGGTAACCTTTGCCTGATATCTTGGCCTGAGCTTGCCCCCTTTGCACCAAAGGGGAAACAAGGACTCTGCCCAGGCCGGCGCCCGCCTGGCGCCCGCCTGGCCTTGATCGTCATGGCTTGTGTCACTGGATCCTCGCGAGGTACCCTTGCATTGATCTCTCCGCCTCCTCGCGAGCCCTGCCTGATGAGGCCGCTCTTGAGGAAGCTCTCTGTCGTCCGCCCCGCGAGGCATGCCCCCCGCGAGGGTCTTGAGCTTGTGTTGATGAAGATGGGCCGCGCTGGGCCCCCACTTGAGCCACGCCGCAGGCCGCAGGCAGGCAAGTCTGGGGACCCCCGTTCCCAGAACGCCGACAATAAGTACTCATTGAAAAATCTTACCAAGCTTCTTGGTCTATCTCTATAGATCTTGATGCCCAATATGTAAGCAGCTTCACCGAGGTCTTTCTTTGAAAAACTCCTTTCAAACACTCCTTTATGCTTTCTAGAAAATTTTACATCATTTCTGATCAATAATATGTCATTCATATATACTTATCAGAAAGGTTGTAGTGCTCCCACTCACTTTCTTGTAAATACAGGCTTCACGCAAGTCTGTATAAAACTATATGCTTTGATCAACTCATCAAAGTGTATATTCCAACTCCGTGATGCTTGCACCAGTCCATAGATGGATCGCTGGAGCTTGCACATTTTTTAACACCTTTAGGATTGACAAAACCATCTGGTTGTATCATATATAAATTTTCTTTAATAAATCCATTAAGTAATGCAGTTTTGATATCCATTTGCCAGATTTCAAAAAATGCAGCAATTTCTAACATGATTCGGACAGACTTAAGCATCGATATGAGTGAGAAAAACTCATCGTAGTGAACACCTTGAACTTGTCGAAAAACTTTTTGCGACAATTCAAGCTTTGTAGATAGTAACACTACCATTGATATGTCTCCAACGTATCTACTTTTCCTAATGCATTTTCTCTTGTTTTGGACTCTAATTTGCATGATTTTGAATGAAACTAACCCCGGACTGACGTTGTTTTCAGCAGACCTACCATGGTGTTATTTTTGTGCAGAAATAAAAGTTATCGGAATGGAACAAAACTTTGCAAGGATTTTTTATATCAATAATAAGAAAATCTGGAGCCAAGACCTGTCGGAGTGGGGCACCTGGGTGGGCACAACCCACCAGGGCGCGCCCACCTCTCTTGGTGCGCCCAGGTGGGTTGTCCCCACCTGGTGGCCCCGCAGACCCTGATTCCAATGCAAAATCCTATTTTTGGAGAAAAAACCAGGGAGAAAGAATTATCGCAATCCACGAGACGGAGCCGCCGCCAAGCCCTGTTCTTCCTCGGGAGGGCGGATCTGGAGTCCGTTTGGGGCTCCGGAGAGGGGGATCTTCGTTCTTCTTCATCACCAACCCTTCTTCATCGCCAATTCCATGATGCTCCCCACCGAGAGTGAGTAATTACTTCGTAGGCTCGCTGGTTGATGAGGAGTTGGATGAGATTCATCATGTAATCGAGTTAGTTTTGTTAGGGCTTGATCCCTAGTATCCAGTATGTTCCTAGATTGATGTTGCTATGACTTTGCTATGCTTAATGCTTGTCACCTTGGGCCCGGGTGCCATGAACTTAGATCTAAACCGTTTATGTTATCATCATTATATCCATGTTATAGATTCCATCTTGCAAGTTATAGTCACCTACTACGTGTTATGATCCGGCAACCCCGGACTGACAACAACCGGGCCCACTCCCGATGATGACCGTAGTTTGAGGAGTTCATGTATTCACTATGTGTTAATGCTTTGTTCTGGTTCTGTATTAAAAGGAGGCCTTAATATCCCTTAGTTTCTAGTATGGACCTCGCTGCAACGGGAGGGTAGGACAAAAGATGTCATGCAAGTTCTTTTAATAAAGCACGTATGACTATTTACGGAATACATGCCTACATTATATCGATGAACTGGAGCTACTGCCGTATCGCCCTAGGTTATAACTGTCACATGATGAATATCATCCAACAAGTCACCGATCCAATTGTTTTATGCGAGATAAATATTAAATATATCCGCGTTGACATTTTAGGTGCTGGCGTGCCAGTATACAGTTGTATACAAATTCAGTACTTCGAATACATGGAAATAGGAGACTCACACTTTCTCGAATTATCAAAGGATTGCCTATTTCTATTTCACATGTATGTTCCATATTGCGCCTGAATATATATCTGACTGAGATGATTGCGGAAGTCCTTAATTCTTGGAACCTCGAAAGAATTCTAGTTAATTACATCTACAAGTCTACACTCGCATAATACCTCTGATTAAGCTACATCAAATGGTCATATTATCTTTATATATCTCTATCTCACGCCTTCGTAATGATATGCGTGGAAATAAAACAAACCATCAAAGCATGCACAGGGGACACTCATTTTAATGTGGAAAACCCAAGTTGGGTAAAAAAACCACGGTGGCACGGAGGCCACATCCACTATGAGAAATGTTTACATGTCAAGGAGTTACAACATGACCTTTTGATTCAAGATAAGCCCTTCTAAAAATGCCCTGGACAAAAAAAACTGCATTGCTAAAGATGTAGTCGTAACGCATCATCAACCATGTAATATTCAGCCCCACCTCTCCATGAGCAATCGGTCGAACATTTGACATGAAGCCTTGAAGTAGTTGCTCGACCTCGTCGGTCGCGGACTATGTGTTTCAAACCTTGACAGCTAGGACGTGTATGCATCACATTCCGGCCTCATTGGTCCAGGAAGAGAGAGGCATTGAATAATGAACCGATAGTCGATCTGAATAAAGAGTGTATAAACTTTGAACAATGGCGTCTTATTATTCCTGTGGAGATGGCCATGTCATTGTTGGTACGTGCTTAATTCTCATCATAAGTTGACCTCTGCATGTCAAGTGAATCTCCTTTTTTGTAAATGTTTGCAAACTCTAGTTCAGGATGTGTGTATATGTTGCAGTCTCGGGAAGGCTTTTGCTCATGCCATGTACCACGCAGGCTGGTACGTGTACAGTAATGCATGCACGAATTTGCATGGAGATCATCAAAAATAAAAAACTCAAATAAATGAGGATCAAAGGGTGAAAAATGACAAGACGACCACATGACGGTGAAAAGTCCACGTCAGCGATTCAATCGCCATATAGAGTCAAGATGTCATAACTATCTCCGTTTTATATCGGATCATCATGCATACATCCGCAGCGATGATTGAAGCGTCAGGTAGAGTCGCGGGATGCAATAACTTTCTTTTTTTTCACATTATATCATGGCATATATGGGGCGACGATTTAATGTCAGGTAGAGCCGGTATATGTCATCATTCTCTTTTTCCATATCGGATCTATAGACATCACGGCGATGATTAGATCGCCATGTAGAGCCGTCGGATGTCATCACTCACTTTTTTCATATTGGATCAACACACATCCGCGGCGACGATTAGATCGTCATGTGGAGCCGCGAAATGCAATAACTTTTTTTTACATCAGATCATGGCATATCCGCGGCGATGATTGAAGTTCCTTTTGTAGATCAAATGGTAAAACACCAGCGGGAACGATTCGATCATGAGGTTGAACGGTGAGACGTTACCAACCTGCAATGGAAGAAGAAAAAAGAAGAAAGAGATAAAATAGCCGCATCTCACCTTCACGCAACTCACTTACCAAGTAAAATCACCGATCCGGTCCTTGAAATGGAGACACGGACTAAAGATTGCAAGGAGCCGTGATTACTAATGTTGTGTTGGAGATTTGATTGAGCTTTCATGTAGGTGTGTATGTTTGTGGTGCTGGCGGCGGCGTGGTTGCTGTGAGAAATGAATTGCGCCATTGCGCTACGCGGCCGCCTAAGAACTCAAACCCCCCATCCTCTCGACGCATCTGATGGTTATATATGTATCCCGTATGGCTTATCCTAGAGTAGATTCAACGGCCACTGACCAACAGCTTCCTCCACACCCGTGGTGGAGCTCCTGGATATCATGCATGCATACTTATCCAACTAAACGAACTCCAAAAGTTTAAATCAAATCTTCCAACGGCTATCACTTGTGCATGCATCTAAACATGTATGTGCACGTAGTAGCGAATGGTCCAAGTAATCCAGCACGTACCAATCGATCCACCATGTGTACCTATTATTCCTTCTTTTTAAAGAAAGTTTTTTTTCGAGAATCAACGGGGGGGGGGGGGGGGGAGTTCCCCCACCTGAATATATTACTCAAAGGACTGCCGTGGCAGTAAGTACAGAATTACATAGGCACGGTGCAGCGTGTAGAGAGGTAGGAACGCCACGAGAAGACATCCTCCTTGTCTTGTGTTTCCACAAGACGATGAGCCCAAAGGTCCAAATCAGAAATAAGGTTCCTAAGGGTTATTACAGAAATTTGATCCACCGTCCTAAATACCATGTCATTACGTGCTGCCCAAATCTTCCATAGTAAAGCCATGAGGATCAAGGGCCATTTCATGGTAGAGAGGTGAGGAGGGAGAGCGACGTCCCAGAGGTCCGTGATGTCTTCGCCTTGTGACAGGATCACAAGCCGTTGCCAAATCCTAGTGGCAAGAGGGCATGTGATGAAGAGTTGGCTGGAGTCTTCAGGTAACCTAGCACACCGGGGGCATATAGCTGAAGCGATTATATCCTTGTGTGCAAGATTGACCCTGGTGTTGAGGCGGTCTTTGAAGAGTAGCCAAGCGAAGACTTTAAGCTTTCGAGGGGCCTTGGCGCTCCAAATGAGAGGGGCAACGAGATCGTTATCTGGCCGAGCCATGAGGGAACCGTACGCGTGCTTGATGGTGAAGCCAATGCCATGTTGTAGGAACCGTTGATCTTCTCCCACCGAGGGCATGAAGTCCTGCAAAATAGCCACAAGCGACACAAGCTCTTGTTCTGCCGTGAGAGAGAGACGATTACGAAGGTTAGCTTGGATACCGAGATGCAAAATGTTAGCCACTTTAACCAGCTCTAGGGTGGAGTGTGAAAATAAGTGCGGGAAAGTGATGGCAAGGTGTTGTGGAGTCAGCCATGTGTCGAGCTAGAAATAAGTGTGGGAGCCATTGTTTGTTAGCACGAACGTGATATTCTGTAGTGTAGGGATTTGCTGTGACATCGTGCGGCAAAGAAAGGAGGTTTGAGGGGATGAGGAGACTAGGGCGTTGGGGTGTTGGAGATCAAGCCACTCTAACCAAGGTGTCTTGGCAGGGGAGAGTGCTTTCGCAGCAAATTTCATAAGGAGGCAGTTGTTTTGAACCTGCAGGTTCTTAAGCCCTAAACCACCGAATTTTTTTGGTAAGCAAACATTTTTCCATGCAATAAGACATTGAGCACCTGAGCAAGCATCTTCTCCGACCCAAAAAAATCCCTTCTCAGAGAGTCTATTGTTTTGAGAGTTTTCTTGGGGATGCGAAACCCTGACATGATATATGTGAGGATTGAGTCTAGGACTGCAGAAATGAGGATGAGCCGATCGCCCTTGTCGAGTAGTTTGGCGCGCCAGCCCGTAAGTAATTTTCGAGATTATTCTATCAATGGGGTGAAGGCATTGGTGAGGGAGTCCTGGATTAGGGGGTGTTCGGATAGCCGGACAATACCTTCAGCCGGACTCCTGGACTATGAAGATACAAGATTGAAGACTTCGTCCCGTGTCTGGAAGGGACTTTCCTTGGCGTGGAAGGCAAGCTTGGCGATGCGGATATTCAATATCTCCTACCATTGTAACCGACTCTGTGTAACCCTAACCCTATCCGGTGTCTATATAAACCGGAGGGTTTTAGTCCGTAGTAGAACTTCATCATACAACAATCATACCATAGGCTATCTTCTAGGGTTTAGCCTCCTTGATCTCGTGGTAGATCTACTCTTGTACTACCCATATCATCAATATTAATGAAGCATGCAGTAGGGTTTTACCTCCATCGAGAGGGCTTGAACCTGGGTAAAACTTTGTGTCCCTTGTCTCCTGTTACCATCCGGTCTAGACGCACAGTTCGGGAACCCCTACCCAAGATCTGCTGGTTTTGACACCGACATTTGTGCTTTCATTGAGAGTTCCTCTGTGTCGTCACTTTTAGGCCCGACGGCTCCTTTGATCATCAGCGACGATGCGGTCCAGGGTGAGACTTTTCTCCCCGGACAGATCTTCGTCTTCGGCGGCTTCGCACTGCGGGCCAATTCGTTTGGCCGCCTGGAGCAGATCAAAAGCTACGCCCCTGGCCATTAGGTCAGGTTTGGAAGTTTGAACTACACGGCTGACATCCGCGGGGATTTGATCTTCAATGGATTCGGGCCACAGCCAAGCGTGCCGCACTGTCAAGATGGGCATGATTTAGCTCTGCCGCCGAACAGTGTCCTGGAGGCCGCACGCGCGTCGTTTCCGACCCTTAATTCGGAACCTGCGGCGCCGATCGAGGATGAGCGGTTGGACGCCACCTCAGGGGCTGCGATCTCAAAGGAGATCGAGCCGAACACCAACCCCGCACTCTTCATGACCCGTGACTCCGAGGATCCGGATTCCCCTCCGGACTCCGAACCCCCCGCGCCCCTGCCGATCGAATCCGATTGGGCGCCGATCATGGAGTTCACCACGCGGACATCTTTCAGCACTCACCCTTCGGTGACATCCTGAACTCATTAAAGTCTCTCTCTTTATCGGGAGAGCCCTGGCCGGACTATGGTCAGCAAGGATGGGATACGGACGATGTAGAAATTCAAAGCCCACCCACCACCCACTTTGTAGCCACTGTAGACGATTTAACCGACATGCTCGACTTCGACTCCGAAGACATCGACGGTATGGACGACGATGCAGGAGACGAACATGAACCAGCACCTGTAGGGCGCTGGAAGGCCACCTCGTCATATGACATATATATGGTGGATGCTCCAAAAGATGGAGAAGGCAATGGAAAAGCGGGGGATGATACTTCTAAGAAACATCCCAAACGCCGACGTTAGTGGCGCCGCTCTAAATCCCGCCGAAGCAAAAATGGTGATTCCGGCACCGGAGATAATACTACTTCGGATAGCGCTGAAGAACACCCTCTCCAGCAAGATTCGGCACAGGAAGATGGAGAAGCCAGCCCTCATGAGAGGGCGGCAGACCGAGAGGTTGAGGACGATAACTATATGCCTCCCTCCGAAGACGAGGCAAGCCTCGACGGCGATGAATTCGTCGTACCATCAGACCCCGCCGAACAAGAGCGTTTCAAACGCAAGATCTTAGCCACGGCAAGCAGCCTCAAGAAAAAGCAACAACAGCTTAGAGCTGATCAAGATTTGCTAGCTGACAGATGGACTGAAGTCCTTGCGGCCGAAGAGTATGAACTCGAACGCCCTCCAAGCGTTACCCAAAGAGCAGGCTGCTACCCCGATTAGAGGAGGAAGCACCTACATCACCAGCGCAAGATATGGCCGACCGGCCACCTCGTGGCCACGACAGAGAGGTCTCTAAGCCCTCCACTCAAGCCATGCCCCGACGCCGCTCAAAACATACTAAGGCACGGGAAAACGCGCCAGACCTGCGAGATATACTGGAGGACAAGGCAAGGCAAACTAGATCGATCTATGGATCGCGCGGGCGCCCCACGGCACGTGACGGTGATCGTCACTCCGGATACGATAAATCCGGCCGGGCCGAAGACATTGGGCAAAGCTCCTCTGAGCTGCACTGTGATATAGCCCAGTATAGAGGCGCCGCACACCCACTATGCTTCATAGATGAAGTAATGGATCATAAAATCCCTGATGGCTTCAAACCCGTAAACATCGAATCATACGATGGCACAACAGATCCTGCGGTATGGATCGAGGATTATCTCCTTCATATCCACATGGCCCGCGGTGATGATCTACATGCCATCAAATACCTCCCACTCAAACTTAAGGGACCGGCCCGGCATTGGCTCAACAGCTTGCCAGCAGACTCAATCGGTTCTTGGGAGGACCTGGAAGCCGCATACCTTGACAACTTCCAGGGCACTTATGTGCGACCACCAGACGCCGACGACCTAAGCTATATAATCCAACAGCCAGAGGAATCGGCCAGACAATTCTGGACACAGTTCCTAACAAAGAAAAATCAAATAGTCGACTGTCCGGACGCTGAGGCCCTAGCAGCCTTCAAGCACAATATCCGCGACGAGTGGCTTGCCCGGCACCTGGGACAGGAAAAGCCAAAATCTATGGCATCCCTCACGACAGTCACGACCTGCTTTTGCGCGGGAGAAGGCAGATGGCTAGCTCACAGCAACAACTTAACCAAGAACCTTGGTAATTCGGATACCGAGGACAAAAGCGGCGGGTCGCGCCGGAACAAGCAAAAGCGCTGTGCTAACAGCGACAGCAACGAGGATACGACAGTAAATGCCGGATTCAGAGGCTATAAATCCGGTCAGCGGAAAAATCCATTCAAAAAGAATACTCAGGGCCCATCCAGTTTGGACCGAATACTCGACCGCTCGTGCCAGATACATGGCACCCCCGAAAGGCCAGCAAATCACACCAACAGGGATTGTTGGGTGTTCAAGCAGGCAGGCAAGCTAAGAGCCGATAATAAAGACAAGGGGCTGCATAGCGATGACGAGGAGGAGCCCAGGCCGTCGAACAGCAGTGGGCAGAAGGGGTTTCCCCAACAAGTGCGGACGGTGAACATGATATACGCAACCCACATTCCCAAGAGGGAGCGGAAGCATGCACTACGAGACGTATACGCGCTGGAGCCAGTCACTCCAAAGTTCAACCCATGGTCCTCCTGCCCGATCACCTTTGATCGAAGGGACCATCCCACTAGCACCCGTCATGGCGGGTTTGCCGCATTGGTTCTTGACCCAATTATCGACAGATTTCATCTCACAAGAGTCCTCATGGACAGCGGCAGCAGCCTGAACCTGCTTTACCAGGATACAGTGCGGAAAATGGGCATCGATCCCTCGAGGATCAAAGCCCACAAGAACGACCTTTAAAGGCGTTATACCAGGTGTAGAGGCCAACTTCATAGGCTCAGCAACACTTGAAGTGGTCTTCGGATCTCCGGACAACTTCCGAAGCGAAGAGCTAATCTCCGATATAGTCCCGTTTTGCAGTGGCTATCACGCCCTGCTCGGGCGAACCGCATTTGCAAAGTTCAATGCGGTGCCGCACTACGCATATCTCAAGCTCAAGATGCCAGGCCCTCGAGGAGTAATTTACGGTCAATGGAAACACTGAGCGCTCCCTCCGAACGGAGGAGCACACGGCGGCCCTCGCAGCAGAAGTGCAAAGCAGCTTTTTAGGCAATTCTCCAGTCCGGCCGCTAAAAAGCCGGACACTGTCAAGCGCGCCCGGAGTAACCTACAACAAGACCACCTGGCACGTTCTGAGCAGGCGTAGAAATGCGGCCCCAACCCCAACCCTCGAGACGCAGCGAAACCAGTGGTTCGCGTACATAACTACGCCCTTGAAATACCATGGGCACAGGGGGAGGGGCACAATCACGGCGAGCCCAAAACACGGCCTAAACCGTACTAGGGGCTGCCGAATTCTTTTTAATCTTTTCTTACTTCAGGACTCCATACTTCGGACGACATGTTCGGCAATTCAACTGCCGCACAAATGATGCAAGACCCAGGGAAGCAGACAAGCCATGCCGCACTAAGGAACTCCCAGGTGGTCTCTGTTACGAGCAGTATACCTGTTTTGAATACAATTCTGCGGCCTGCCCCTGGCTAGGACATGTTAAATAGTCCAAACCTTTTGCTTATCACACTATTTGTATCGTTCCGCTTTGATAGCAGCCTCTTTATAAACAATGCATAGTTTTTTGTCTATTTTTTGCATTATCCTATTTATATATATATGTTCATTAATGACATGTGGCACCCGTACACTGTGGTATGGCAAATACGCCAGGGGCCTCAGTACCCCTTAATATGGTGTAAGAAGTCCGAACACTTCATAAGTGCGGCACCGCGAACTTATAGCACTATATGCATCGGCTCCGAATCATGATTTGAGTCAATAGTTGGGTTTTCCCGGCTCCTATGTTTTGGTGCCTTACGTTCCGCTATATCGGCTAAGGTAGCACTAGGAGAACCACTGCGATTGTGCCCCAGTTGAGCTGGGCTGAGCACCTCAGTGGAGAAAGCTAAAACTGACTGTCATGATGAGGCGAGAGACCGGTCGCTGTTCGAGAGGTTTTTCGAGTCCCTAAAGACTTATGCCACTTCGAGCGAGGAGCCGGCTTTGTCCGGCCAAGGCGTGGATAGCGCCCCGAATTCGGTCTTCCGAACTAGGGGCTTCGCCGAAATTTAAAATTATAAAGTTCTATGGCTAAGTGAGAGTGTTCAATCATTATAGTCCGATTGCCTTGTTCGTTGTGCTGAGCGCCTCCCTCGAAGGATCCAAACATGGGAAAAAGAGTGCTCAGGTTTATCCCGAACACCCCAGCACTAGTGGCATGGGGGCGGAAGCCGACGACTGGCCATCTCTCAATTTTTTGATAAACGGCCGCACAGAAAAAATAATATTTTAAATTCAACAAGCATTGCTTAGTGCATATGAACAAGTTTTCAGCGCATAGGATAAACACGAGCGAGTTCATTCAAGAATTACATCCTTGATACATTCATCCGCCACAGAGCGGGCACCCGCAAGAACATCCTTATAGTAGTTCTCGGGCTTGCGATGCTCCTTCCCCGGCGGCGACCCATCCCTCACAAGCTTCTCACCGTCCAGCTTACCCCAGTGCACCTTTGCACGGGCAAGGGCCCTACGGGCACCTTCGATGCAGACGGAGCGCTTGATGACCTCGAGCCTTGGACAGGCCTCCACCAGCCGCCGCACCAGTCCGAAGTAGCTCCCAGGCAGGGCCTCTCCAGGCCACAGCCGAACTATGAAGCCCTTCATGTCCTATTCGACCGCCTTGTGGAGCTCGACCAGCTGCTTCAGCTGGTCACTCAAGGGCACAGGGTGTCCGGTCTCAGCATACTGAGACCAGAACACCTTCTCCGTCGAGCTGCCCTCTTCGAAACGGTAGAACGCGGCGGCATCGGATACGCTGCGGGGAAGATCTACGAATGCCCCTGGAGAGCTCCGGATTCGGGTAAGTAACAAGTAGTTTACTCTTATATTTCTGTTTTGCATAAAGAATGCCTTACCCGCCGCTATCTTTTTCATCTCCTCCAACTCTTGGAGGGCCTTCTTGGCTTCGGCCTTGGCAGACTCGGCAGTCTTGACGGCCGCGGCGAGCTCGGACGCTCGCGTTTTAGAGCCAAGCTCCAAACTCTCATGTTTTTTCATGAGAGCCTGAAGCTCGTGCTGCGCCTCGCCGACCTGTGCCTCAAATTTCTCTCGCTCGGTGCGCTCCGTGGCCGCTCTCTTCTCGGCCTCGGACAACGCCTGCTTGAGGGTCGCCACCTCAGTTGTGGCCCCTACAATAAGCAGTACAATCCTGTTATTTTTTGCAATCGCGTCTTTTTATAGGCACTTTCTCTATAAGGTATCTCTTACCTTCTTTCTCCTTGAGCTGCCGCTTGGCAAGGCCGAGCTCTTGCTCGGTCCGCTCGAGGCCCTGTTTCAGGGCACCCACCTCCGCAGTCAGTGCGGCGGTGGCTAGCAGCGAAGCCTGCATATGCATATTGACTCTTTTTTGTTAGACTCCTGTGAAATTTAATAGATCCTCTATTCGGCTTTTCTTTCCGAACGCCAAACAGAGCATCAGGGGCTACTGTCTATGCGGTAATAATTTTACATATTTTTACTTACCTCAAAGCCTGTTAGAAGGCTAGCGCAAGCTTCGGTCAGTCCGCTCTTGGCAGACTGAACCTTCTGGATCACCGTACTCATGATAGTATGGTGCTCCTCGTTGATGGAGGCGCCCTTAAGCACCTCCAGTAGATTCCCCGGCGCCTCTGGTTAGACGGAGGCCGCCGACTCATTAGGCTTGCTCCTCTTGACAGGAGTTCGCCTGCCGCGGTCCGGAACCGTTGAAGATTCCGGCGCGGTGTCCGGCTCAAAGCCGGACTTGGAGCCCTGGGGGTTTTGTCCCCTTTACTCCCGGAGTCCAGGAGGTCGCCTTGCGGCTCCTCCAGGACCACCTCCTCCTGCCCCGGAACTTATCGCGACGCCACTTCGGCGTCGTCCGCAGTGCGGGGGGAGGCAGCGGGCGGAACTGAGTTCACGTCCGATGAATCCAGGGAGCTGCTCGACGACTCGTCGAGTCCGTCCCGGGGCGGGCTGCATAATTATGTTCGACATTAGGGAAAGCTGTGCAACAAAGGAACATCATGAGTTACTCTGGTATCCGAATACTTACGATTTCGCCAGACGCTTGGCCCTGTCCGGCCACTCCTCGTCGTCCTCGTCGGCGTTGGGGGAGTAGTCCGGCGGAGGGGTCTTCCTCCTCTTGGACCCTTCGGCCTCCCTAGTTGGGGCGGCCTTCCTTTTCTTTCCTCCCCCCACTGGAGGGGGAGAGGTTTCTTCTTCCTCCTCCTCGTTTTCACGGGAGGAGAGCGTCTCGGATGCGTCGGATGACGAGTCTGACACCACCATATGACGGGCACTCTTTCAAGTCCCCATGGCCTTCTTCTTCTTGGCCTTCTTCTCCGGCACCACATAAGGCGCCGGAGCCAGCAGCTTCGCTAAGCGAGCAGGGGCTGGGTCTTCGGGCAAGGGAGCCTGACAGTTAATCAGTCCGGACTTCGCCTGCCAAGCCTGTCAAAGGTGAGGGAGTTTAGATCCCGCATAGAGTCAAACTATGAAAAAACTTTACATCCTGTAAAAGGTGAAAATAGCTTACCTTGCTAGCGTGACGCTGCGAGCTGTATCCGCGGTCCTCGGAAGCAGATGCGGGAGCCTCGGCGCCTTTGGTTAGCACCTTCCAGACGTCTTCATACGTCGTGTCGAAGAGCCTGTTAAGGGTTTGGTGCTGCGCCGGGTCGAACTCCCACAGATTAAAGTCCCGTTGTTGACACGGGAGGATCCGGCGGACGAGCATAACCTGGACTACATTGACAAGCTTGATCGGCTTGTTCACCAGGGACTGGATGCATGTTTGCAGTTCGGTCACCTCTTTTTCGTCACCCCACGACAGGCCCGTCTCTTTCCAGGACATAAGCCGCGTGGGGGGTCCGGATCGGAACTCAGGGGCTGCGATCCATTTCGGATCGCGTGGCTCGGTGATGTAAAACCACCCGGATTGCCACCCCTTTAGGGTCTCCACGAAGGAGCCCTCGAGCCATAGGACGTTAGCCATCTTGCCCGCCATGGCGCCTCCGCACTCCGCCTGGCTGCCGCACACCACCTTGGGCTTGACGTTGAAGGTCTTGAGCCAAAGGCCGAAATGGGGGCGGATGCGGAGGAAAGCCTCGCACACGACGATCAACGCCGAGATGTTGAGCACGAAGTTCGGGTCCAGATCGTGGAAATCCAGGCCGTAGTAGAACATGAGCCCCTGGACAAATGGGTGGAGTGGAAAACCCAGTGCGCGGAGGAAGTGGGGAAGGAAAACTACCCTCTCAAGGGGCCTTGGGGTGGGGAGAAGCTGCCCCTCCTCGGGGAGCCGGTGCGCGATGTCTTTGGACAAGTATCTGGCCTTCCTCAGCTCTTTGACATGGCCCTCCGTGACGGAGGAGACCATCCACTTGCCTCCCGCTCCGGACATTGCTGGAGAAGGTTGAGGTGGGAAGTGCGGGCTTGGGCGCTGGAGCTCGGGTGCGCAGAAGATGAATAGGCAAAGGAGGAAGAAGGCGTAGGTAAAAAGGTGGATCCTTATCCCCTTATATGGGCGGATGCGGCTATGCGTCCCCACCAGCCTAGTAAAACTCGCTTGCCTCCCAAGCGCCGTGATAAATGGAGCGGGTGGGTTACCCATGTCCGTATTGATGAGAATCCCGTAAATGGGGGACACAATCTCTTCTTTGACAAGACGTGCCAAGGAAACCGCCTCGCAGAACGTCCTGAGGTGGAAAAGTAAAACGATTCGAATAAAGGCTTGGCTGTAGTGTGATGTCACACTATGGAATACGTCGGCAGATTAGATTTGTGTTTATATTATTCTCTCTATGGCAATATGTGGAAACTTATTTTGCAGAGCCAGACACTACTCTTGGTGTTTACAATCTTTTATGAAGAACTTGGAGGAGGAACCCGCCTTGCAATGCCGAAGACAATCTGCGCGCCGGACTCGTCGTCATTGAAGCCTGGTTCAGGGGCTACTGAGGGAGTCCTGGATTAGGGGGGTGTTCGGATAGCCGGACAATACCTTCAGCCGGACTCCTGGACTATGAAGATACAAGATTGAAGACTTCGTCCCGTGTCCAGAAGGGACTTTCCTTGGTGTGGAAGGCAAGCTTGGCGATGCGGATATTCAAGATCTCCTACCATTGTAACCGACTCTGTGTAACCCTAACCCTATCCGGTGTCTATATAAACCGGAGGGTTTTAGTCCGTAGGACAACTTCATCATACAACAATCATACCATAGGCTAGCTTCTAGGGTTTAGCCTCCTTGATCTCGTGGTAGATCTACTCTTGTACTACCCATATCATCAATATTAATCAAGTAGAAAGTAGGGTTTTACCTCCATCGAGAGGGCCGAACCTGGGTAAAACTTCGTGTCCCTTGTCTCCTGTTACCATCCGGCCTAGACGCACAATTTGGGACCCCCTACCCGAGATCCGCCGGTTTTGACACTGACAATTGGCGAGAGGCTTAGTCGGGGTGATAGGAAGGCTGAGGTAAGTTTGAGGGAAGGAGGCGCATGAGCACCCATGGCGAGGGTGTCGGTGTCAAAACCGGCGGATCTCGGGAAGGGGGTCCCGAACTGTGTGTCTAAGGTCGATGGTAACAGGAGACAGAGGACACAATGTTTACCCAGGTTCGGGCCCTCTCTATGGAGGTAATACCCTACTTCCTGCTTCATTGATCTTGATGAATATGAGTGTTACAAGAGTTTTTCTACCACGAGATCGTAATGGCTGAACCCTAGAAATCTAGCCTGTATGACTATGGTAATGAGTATATCTCTCCTCCGGACTAAGTCGTCCGGTTTATATAGACACCAGGTGGATCTAGGGTTACACAAGGTCGGTTACAAAGAAGGGAATCTACATATTTGGTCGCCAAGCTTGCCTTCCACGCTAAGGAGAGTCCCATCGGACACGGGTGCAGTCTTCGGTCTTCGTATCTTCACAGCCCATCAGTCCAACCCATGGCTAACAGGCCGGACGCCCGAGGACCCCTCAGTAGCCCCTGAACCTGGCTTCAATGACAAGGTATTTGGCGCGTAGATTTGTCTTCGGCATTGCAAGACGGGTTCCTCCTTCCGAACTCCAAGATAGTCTTCGGACGTATTGAACATGTCCGGATCTGTAACACACACACCACACACAACCGCAGAGAGAATATAATATTCCACGAGTCCAATCCGCTGACAACTTTTTGTAACATGACATCATGTCTGCCCGGTCATAACTTCAAACCGTTTTTCGTATGCCGCTACACGTTTTGAGACGCGGTTGCCATTGGCACGTCTTGTCAAAGCAGAGATCGTGTCCCCTTATTGCGGGATTCTCATCAATACGGGCGTGGGTAACCCAACCGTGCCATTTACACAACCCTTGGGAATAGGCGAGTTTTGAGGCGGGTGGGGCGGCGTTCCATATTCACTGCCTTTATAAGGGGATAAGTATTCCCCCTTCTTCCACGCCTTCTGAGGGAGTCCTGGATTAGGGGGTCCTCGGACAGCCGGACTATGCACTTTAGCCGGACTGTTGGACTATGAAGATACAAGATTGAAGACTTCGTCCTGTGTCCGGATAGGACTCTCCTTGGCGTGGAAGGCAAGCTTGGAAATACTGATATGTAGATCTCCTCCCTTGTAACCGACTCTGTGTAACCCTAGCCCCCTCCGGTAACTATATAAACCGGAGGGTTTAGTCCGTAGGACAATAACAATCATACCATAGGCTAGCTTCTAGGGTTTATCCTCTACGATCTCGTGGTAGATCAAATCTTGTAATACTCATATCATGAAGATCAATCAAGCAGGAAGTAGGGTATTACCTCCACCGAGAGGGCCTGAACCTGGGTAAACATCGTGTCCCCCGCCTCCTGTTACCATCCGCCTTAGACGCACAGTTCGGGACCCCCTACCCGAGATCTGCCGATTTTGACACCGACATTGGTGCTTTCATTGAGAGTTCCACTGTGCCGTCACCATAAGGCTTGATGGCTCCTTCAATAATCGGTAACGATGCGATCCAGGGTGAGGTTTTCCTCCCCGGACAGATCTTCTTATTCGGCGGCTTCGTACTGCGGGCCAACTCGCTTGGCCATCTGGAGCAGACCGAGAGCTATGCCCCTGGCCATCAGGCCAGGTTTGGAAACTTGAATTACTGCCGACATCGGCGGAGACTTGATCTTCGACGGATTCGAGCCCATGTCAGGTGCGCCGCACAGTCACGACAAGCATGATTTAGCTCTACTGCCGGACATTGCTCGGGAGATCACACCTGTGATTACTCTGGCCCTCGAACCGGAGCAGATTGCGTCATACGAGGATGGGTGGATGGACCCCGCCTCGGAGGCCGCGCACTCAGCGGCGATAGAGCCGAATGCTGATGTCACTTCCTATGAGACCCGCGTTGCCGGACACTTGGATTCGTCCCCGGCCACGGGCTCCGAGCGCCTGCTTCCGTGCCTATCGAATCCGATTGGGCACCGATCATGGAGTTTACCTTCGCGGATATCTTTCAGCACTCGTCCTTTGGCGACGTGCTAAACTCGTTGAGGTCTCTCTCCCTGTCAGGAGACCCTTGGCCAAACTATGTACGACTAGAATGGGATGCGGACAAAGAAATTCGCACCCCACCCACCACCCACTTAGTAGCCACTGTCGACGACTTAACCGACATGCTCGACTTCGACTCAGAAGACATCGACGGTATGGACGACGATGCTGGAGACAAACAAGAACCACCGCCCACAGGGCGCTGGACAACCACTTCATCACATGATATATACATGGTGGACACACCCAAAAAAGACAATGATGAAGAACGGGAGGATGCAGCAAAGGACAAACCCGTCGAGAAGCAACCAAAGCGACGACGTAGACGCCACTCCAAATCCCGCCTCGGCAAAAATAACGATAGCAGCGGAAGAAAGAATGAAACCCCGGTCGACTCCAAAGAGCAGGACGAGCCAGCGCACGACGAACATAGTATGGAGCCACTGTCCGATCACAGTGACACCAAGGGTAGAAATCATCAACCTGTGTCCAAAGAGGAAAATAGTCCGAATGACGATACACACATCATCCCGGAAAGGAACTTGGAACAAGAGAAGCTCCACAGAAGTCTTATTGCCACCGCAAGGAGTCTCAAGAAGCAGAAACGAAGGCTCAAGGCCGCGCAAAATACACTCATCAGTAGATGGAACAAAGTGCTGGACACTGCTGAAAAGTACGGTGGCAGTCGACACACAAAGAGTTACCCAAAGCGCAAGCTGCTACCCGGATTCGACGATGAGGCTTTAGAGCCTACGCAGCCAAAAAATAAAACGGCCAATCAGCCGTATCGACCACCCCATGGCCGCGATAGGGCGTCTAACGATGTCGGATATAAGCCAGCACACGACTCACGTGAAGAGTTGCTCGAAAAAGCAGGTATAACCAGGTCCATCTACGGATCTAGGAAGCGCGCCCTGGCAAAGGATCAAAACCGAACACTACAACCGTCACAACGCCATGACACATCCAAATACAGGGGTGCCGCACACCCCCTATGCTTCGCCAATGAGGCACTGGATCATGAATTTCCAGAGGGATTAAAACCCGTGAACATAGAGGCATACGACGGAACCACCGACCCTAGGGTCTGGATTGAGGACTTCATCCTCCATATCCATATGGCTCGCAGAGACGATCTCCATGCCATCAAATACTTGCCCCTCAAGTTGAAAGGACCAGCTCGGCACTGGCTGAAGAGCCTCCCCAAAAATTCAATTGGAAGTTGGGAGGAGCTTAAGGATGCTTTTAGGGCTAACTTTCAAGGGACCTACGTCCGACCTCCGGATGCAGACGATTTAAGTCATATAATTCAACAGCCCGGAGAATCAGCCCGAAAACTTTGGAACAGATTTCTCACTAAGAAGAATCAAATCTTCGACTATCCGGATGCCAAAGCCTTAGCAGCTTTCAAACACAGCGTCCGAGACGAATGGCTCGCCAGAAACCTCGGCCAAGAAAAACCGAGGACAATGGCAGCCCTAACAAGCCTCATGACCCGCTTTTGCGCGGGCCAAGATAGCTCGCTGGCCCGTAGTAGCACCAGCGACCCAGGCACATCTGAAGTCAGGGATGGCAATGGAAAACCACGACGCAGTAAAAGCAAGCATCGAAATAACGAAGACAACCCAGACAACACGGCGGTAAACGCCGGATTTAGGGGCTCTCGACTCGGTCAGCGGAAAAATCCTTTCAAAGGCAACAGAGATGGACCGTCCAGCCTAAACAAGATTCTAGACAAATTATGTCAGATTCATGGCACCTCCGATAAACCTGCAAATCACACCCACAGAGAATGCTGGGTCTTCAAGCAGGCCGGCAAGTTAAACGCCGAACACAAGGGGAGGGAGACACCAAGTGAATACGATGATGAACCTCGCCAGCAAAACACTAGGGGATAGAAAAAAATTCCCACCAGAGGTCAAAACAGTGAACACAATTCACGTAACAAAAAGAAGGAGCAAACATGCACTCCGAGTCACATGTGTCGTAGAGCCTGTCTCCCCTAATTTCAACCCTTGGTCGGCCTACCCGATCACGTTTGATCACAGGGATCACTTGACAAGTATCCGGCACGGAGGATTGGCTGCCTTGGTGCTAGACCCAATTATCAATGGATACCATCTCACCCAAGTCCTCATGGACGGCGGGAGTAGTCTTAATCTGATATATCAGGACATAGTCCACAAAATGGGATAGACCCGACAAGAGTCAGCCAAAGCAATACTACCTTTAAAGGAGTAATACCAGGCCCAGAGGCCCGCTGTACGGGCTCTCTAGTACTAGAAGTTGTATTCGGTTCTCCCGACAACTTCCGAAGTGAAAAGTTAACCTTCGACATCGCTCCATTCCGAAGCGGCTATCAAGCACTACTCGGAAGAACAGCTTTCACTAGTTTTAATGAAGTACCACATTACGCTTCTCTTAAGCTTAAGATGCCTGGTCCACGTGGCATCATCACAGTTAGCGGAAATGTCGAGCGTTCCTTACGCGTGGAAGAACGTGTGGTGGCTTTAGCAGCCGAGCACTAAACGGCCTCTCCAAGCAAAATAAATGATCGGTTGTCAAGACCGCGGACACGGCTACAAGAGTCCGGCGCATCACTAGCTGTAATAGCTTAGATAAACCTGAGATTGGTTCGATGGATATACCCCCATAGGTGGTACCAGGGGCTTCCCGCACGTAAAAAGGACTATAGTTCGGCTCGACCTTACTTATTTTGAATTTTAATGGTTTATTGAATAACCAATTTTCCGCACAACAACTTTCACCTAAGTTCTTCTCTTTTACAAATTATAATCGTGCTACACCCTTCCAGGATACGGCACAACGGAGACACATGCGCAGACGTGCAGCAGGGACCTACCAAAGGTTTTTTTTTAGACTAAGACCCTGTGTAAACCTTTTTTACTGCCTCTTGTTGTTTCACACCCTCCGGATACTAAGCATAACCGAGAGGGATGCTGACGTTATTGGAATTTCGCCACGTCAGAATGATGCACATACTTGGACACTCAGGGTTCATTATCAAGGGCGTTACTCAGCCCAATATATGTTGTAAAGACCGAATACCTTAGGGAGTGTTCGGCGTCGCGAGTTTTGCCTTATATGCATCAGCTCCGAATCATGTCTTTGGTCAAATGTTGGGTTTGCCCGGCTCCCGTGTTTTGCTACCTTACGTTCTGCTCTATCGGCTAAGGTGGCACCGGGAGAAATACTGTGATTGTGCCCTGGTTCATCCGGATGAGCACCTCAGTAGAGAAAGCCGAAAACTTATTGTCATGATAAAGCGCGAGACTAGTCAACCACTCGATGACTTAGCGGAATCTTCGGGATTCCTTCGCATTAACGCAGGCTAGGTTTTCCCGGTAACGTACATACGCGCCCCAGACTCGGATGAGCGCGGAAGTACCAGGGGCTATATAGTAGCCCCACTGTCAAACTCCTATGGCTAAGTGGAAGTATTAAAGCTATATGTTCCGATTGCCTCGTTCGCCGTGCTACCACCTCCTTAAGGGACCAAGGCGTTGAATCAAGTGTGATCACGCGCTTTTGCGAACACCCCCGCATTATATGCGTGGGGACTGAAGCCGACGACTGCAAACTTTCAGGTTATATACAGATATACATAAACGGCCGCACATGAGGCATCATAATACTTTCAGACAAAAGTATAAACACAGCCTTTATAATTTAAATAGCATTGTTTTTACAATCGGGATACATGTCACTTGAACATGACACTCTTCGAGCACTCAGTCTCTACTAAACGAGCACCTTCTAGGGCATCTTCAAAATAGTGCTCGGGGGAAACCTGGCCTACGGCCGGATTCTGGGTTGCAATAGCGGTGGCCTCCATCTCCGCCCAGCATGTCTTGACACGGGCAAGAGCCATCCGTGCACCTTCTATACATTCCGACCTCTTTACAGCGTCGATATGCGGCACAGATTCAAGGAATCGCTGCACAAGACCAAAATAACTATTCGTCGTTGGTCCCTCCGGCCAGAGATGATCCACGACAGACCTCATGGCAAGTCCGGACAACCTATGGAGATCAGCCCACTCTGCCATTTGCTCATTCAACAGCAGTGGACGCGCCGGAGCATGGAACTGCGACCAGAACGACTTTTCCACTTCGTGATCCTTTTGATCTTCGAAAAACTTGGTCGCATCAACGCCAATCGCTGCCAAATCCAAATACGCGTTTGGAGAACTCCATAATTGATCCAGAGGGGCATACTTGGGATCTCCGAACTTCATCTGCAACAAAAAGGGATTTCCAGCCGTGATATCTCCGGCTTGATGTAGCTCCTCCTTCGCCGCTCTGATCTTAGAGCGGGTGTCCTTGACAGCTACCATGGCTTTCTCCAGGTCCGCCATCTTCATTTGGCTTTCCCTTTCAAGACGCTCATAACGGTCGGCGGCACCCTTTAACTCAATGGCCATCTTGGCTATTTTCTCTTTACTCTCGCCATGAGCCGCATGTTTGGCTCTTAATTCTTCGACCGCCTTCAGGGCGGCCGCATCACTCCTCCTAGCTTGTTCCTTGGATTGGGCAAGTTCTGCCCGAAGTGTCTCCATGGCGGCAGCTCCATCTGCAGTCACAACATATTATAAATACTAGCATCATGCCCCTCTTAATATATGTTGACCATCGGAGAATACATACCCTGTGCCTTGTCAAGCCGCGTGTTTACAAGCACGATGTCGGCATCCGCTGCATCCAGGTGCCGCTTAAGTTCGGCTAACTCCCCAGTCCGGCTAGCCACCGGGGCCTCAGCGACCTGCACATAAAGGCATCATGATTATTACCTGGAACTATGATCCTCTGTTTACCGCCTTTTTCGACAGCAACCAGAGTCTCAGGGGCTACTATCTGCATAGGGTACACCTAGCGTGTGCGGTACCGTTAAAAAATATACATATTACTTGGCGTACCTCAAAGCCTATCAGTAGGCTCATAAAAGCTTCATGCAACCCGCTTTCGGCGGATGAAATCTTCTCAACTACCTTGCCCACTAATGTACGATGTGCTTCTGAGATAGCCGCTTTCTCCAAAAGATTCCTCAGTGTGTTTGGTCGCGCACCGGATAGTTTCGGACTCTTTCTGTCGCTCCCCTTAGGAGCCGAATACTCCGGACCCCGGGTGGCCGAAGGGTTACCTTCCGGCCTTGGCGAATCAGGAGAGATCCTTTGTGACGACACCTCAGGGTCGTCCGCCTCATGAGGCGGGGAGGCATGGGGAGGTGTTTCGCTCTCCATCATCTCCGGAAGAAGATCCCCCGAAGACGAACTCTGTCGAGAAGGGCTACGATCCAAACTACAAGACATGCGTCTCGGTTATTGTCCTCGGAAATATATTTACTATAAAGTACTTTTATCTACTTACATCTCGGTGGGGGGATGATTCCCTTGCGGGCACTGTGCAGGAAGGGTACCCTCCGGGGTAGGAACCCCTGACGAAGATTCCTTCCCATGTTTGGAAACCATAGTTTCCAAGTCTTCAGAGGCAGTCCTCTTCCTTCCTTGGGGAGAGGGTATTTTGGACTCTTCTCCCTGGAGGCACTAATTCCCCCAGTCTGGATGAATAATGTGTGAGGCCCGCTTTTGGCTTCTTTGTTCCTCCCTTTATCTTCCCCTGAGGGCGCTTGATAAGGCGCGAGCTCAACCATTCTGGCTAGTACTGGATCTGTTGAGCCTTCGGGAAGGGGGGGTCGAACACCTGATCATCTTCCCCTTTTTTACCCAGTCCTGGTCAAAGAGCGACTTTTCAGAATGATGTTGTGATAAATAAAGAGACAACATGTTCGACTGAAGAACACTTACTTGGGTGTCTGGATGATTGCAGTTTAGACCCGCATCCTCGGTGGTGTCTGGACACTTTATTCATGATCCGAAGAACAATTTGTACATCTCTTCGAGCGTTGCACCGAAGAAGTGCTGAATAGTTCGCGATCCTTCTGGGTTGAACTCCCACATACGGAGAGGTCGACGTTTGCAAGGCACGACTCGACGAACTAGCATGAATTGCATTACCTTGACAAGGCTGACGTCTCTCTCGAGGAGATCTCGGATGCGACTCTGCATTGTCGGCACATCATTTACTGGTCCCTAGTCCAGCCCCTTGTTGACCCATGATGCCACTTGTGGCGGGGGGCCCGAGCGAAAGGCAGGAGCGGCTACCCACTTAGTACCCCGGGGAGCTGTGATGTAAAACCACTCCCGTTGCCATAAGCTGGACACCTCCAGGAAGGAACCCTTTGGCCATGGAGCATCGGCGCCTTTGCTTATTATGGCACCTCCGCATTCTGCGTGTCACCCATTAATCATCTTCAGCTTCACATTAAAGGTCTTGAGCCATAAGCCGAAGTGTGGGGTGACGTGGAGGAAGGCCTCACACACGACGATGAACGACGAGATGTGAAGGATGGAATCTGGGGCCAGATCATGGAAATCGAGCCCGTAATAGAACATGAGCCCCCTGACAAAGGGATCTAGACTAAAGCCTAGCCCTCGGAGGAAGTGGGAGACGAATACGACACTCTCGCTGGGTTCGGGAGTGGGGATGGCCTGCCCTCGAACAGGCAGCCCGTGCGAGATTTCGATGGTCAGATACTTGGCTTCTCTTAGCTTCTTGATATCCTCCTCTGTGACAGAGGAGGGCATCCACCGACCTTAAAGGTTGGATCCGGACATGATTGAAGGTCCGAAGCACCTAGCCTGAGCCTTGGGTGTTGGAACTCGAGGTGGAGGAAGGATTCAATTGAGCGCGAGAAGAAAAGGACAGGCCTTGGCCCCTTTATAAAGAGGGTGAACATCAAGCGTCATCTGCGTGGCCGTTTGGAACTTGCCTGAAATCGAGGAGTCATACTAACAGGCACGATTGGGTTACACATACCCATATTGATGAGAATCCCGTAATAAGGGGAACACGATCTCTAGTTTGACAAGACGTGCCAATAAAACCGCCTCGTGAAACATGTAGTGGCAGGCTGGGAAAAATGGTTCGAATAATGACCAGGCCATGGTGTGATGTCACGCTGTGAAAAGTTGTCAGCAGATTATATTTGTGGATATTATTCTCTCTACGGTGGTATGCGGAATTTGTTTTGCAGAGCCGGACACTACCCTTGTGTTCAAAATCTTCTATGGAGTATTCCGAGGAAGAACCCGCCTTGCAATGCCGAAGACAATCTGCGCGCCGGACTCATCGTCATTGAAGCCTGGTTCAGGGGCTACTGAGGGAGTCCTGGATTAGGGGGTCCTCGGACAACCGGACTATGTACTTTAGCCGGACTGTAGGACTATGAAGATACAAGATTGAAGACTTCGTCCCGTGTCCGGATGGGACTCTCCTTGGCGTGGAAGGCAAGCTTGGCAATACAAATATGTAGATCTCCTCCCTTGTAACCGACTCTGTGTAACCCTAGCCCCCTCCGCTGTCTATATAAACCGAAGGGTTTAGTCCGTAGGACAACAACAATCATACCATAGGCTAGCTTCTAGGGTTTAGCCTCTACGATCTCGTGGTAGATCAACTCTTGTAATACTTATATCATCAAGATCGATCAAGCAGGAAGTAGGGTATTACCTCCATCGAGAGGGCCCAAACCTGGGTAAACATCGTGTCCCCCGCCTCCTGTTACCATCCTCCTTAGACGCACAGTTCAGGACCCCCTACCCGAGATCCGCCGGTTTTGACACCGACACCTTCTCTCTTCCTTTGCCCTTCCACTCTTGAGCTCCAGCGCCCAAGTTCTCATCTTCTTCCCACTCAAGCTAGCACTCAACCACATCTGGATCCGGAGGTCAAGGCAAATGGATGGTCTCCTCCGTCAAGGAGAAGGACATTACTGAGCTTCGGGTGGCCGGGTACTTGGTGAAGGAAATCGTCACCGTCTTCCAGCCCAGGGGCAAGTCGTCCCCCTGCCGAAGCCCAACGAGAGGGTGGTATTCATCCCTCATTTCCTCCGCGGGCTAGGGTTTCCACTCCACCCTTTCGTCCGCGGGCTGATGTACTATTACGGGATAGACTTCCATGATCTATCCCCGAACTCTTTCCTCAACATCTCGGCATTCATCGTCGTGCGTGAGGCCTTCCTCCGCATCCAACCCCACTTCGGGCTATGGCTCAAGGTCTTCAACGTGAAGCCAAAGGTGGTGGATGGCCAGCACGCGGAGTGTGGGGGCGCCATGGTGAGCAAGCTGACCAATGTCTCCTGGCCGAAAGGCACTTTCATGGAGACTATCAAGGAATGGCAGAAACAATGGTTCTACATTACAGAACCCCACATCACCAACTGGGCCGTAGCTGCCGAATTCAACTCCGGCGCTCCAATACGGCTCACCTCCTGAGTCAAGAAGAGCCCGGACTGGTGTTCGCCAGACGAGCTGATAGCGTTGCAGATGCGCGTTGAAAGCATGGTGGACAAGGATGTCAAACTTGTCGATATAATCCAGGTGATGCTAGTTCGCTGGATTCTCCCGTGCCAAAGCTGAAGCCTCCCGCTATGGAAGTTCAATCCGAAGAAGCACCATACCCTGAAGAGGCTCTTCGAGACCACTCACTAAGACGCCTGGAAGTTGCTCTTCAAGGGCAACGAGACACCACCGGCACGACATTAACCATCTCGCCAACGAGATATGTCATTTTTAACGCATCCCTACTTGCTTGTTTCAAGGATGATATCTAAGCTTTCATTATCATTGCTTCTTCCGGACAAGATGGAGAGGGCGGAGCAGATTCGGTGTCCGGCTCCGCTGCCCGAGGAACCAATCATCCCATGTTTGGCGAAGATGCTTGTGCCGGCGCCCTATAAGGCACCAGAGAAGAAGGCCAAGGTGAAGGCCAAGGGGGTCCGGAGTGGCCCCCGCTGCAAGGTCACTTCGGATGTAATGTTCGAAGACAAGACCTGTTCCTCTGCCGCTGAAGAGGAGGAGGAGGAGGAGGAGGAGGAGGAGGAGGAGGAGGAGGAGGAGGAGGAGAGAGACTCTCCCACTGATGGGGAGAGGAAGAAGAGGGCGGCCTCCACAGATCTGGAGGCGGAGGCTCCCAAGAGGGGGAAAGGCCCCCTTGTGGATAACTTTGCATGGGACGTCGATGGCAGCCCGGAGCGAAACCCCCGTCTAAACCCCTGGCAGCATCATGAGTACCAAGAATCCACACTCGTTTATTCATCCGGCCTCTTCACTCTATGGCATTAATATGGTTAACCGTGTTATTGCAGTCTGGCTATGACAGCCCCCAGTGATCCTCCTCAAGAGGCTCATTGGATTCTAAAGCAATGGCCAGCGAGACACCGCCGGCCGCTCACTCTCCCAAGGCCAAGGGAGGCGACGAGGTACTGTCCCAAAGGACCTTCCCGGGCCAGGGAGAGGTTTAGGAGGCCGTCGTGGTGGTCCCCGGGGGCAAGACCTCGGCTTCCGAACACATGGTGGAGTAAATCCCCATGTCGACTGGGGGCCTGAATCAGTTCGGCCTACAGCCAAATACGATTCCAGAGACCCAAGCGGCTCCAGAATCCGGCGAGCAACCTCCTTCAAAAGAAGGGGGTGTGCATGTCCCACCGGTGACCTCTGTCCAACCAGAGGCACCGGATAATATACTGGAAGCGCTACGAGGCGCTTCCATTGTGGAAGAACACCGTATCCTTATGGGTACGGTGATTGCGAAGGTTCAGTCCATCAAGAGCGGACTGACCGAAGCCTACAACGGCTTGCTGACAGGTTTTGAGGTGAGCGGCATTTACCCGAGAAAAATCCCAATATAGATAGTAGCCCCTGAGACACTGTCCGGTGTTTGGAAAGAAAAGCCGGACAGAAGATCAATGAAATTTCACAGGAAACTAATTAAAATGTGTCTGATGTGAATAAGCAGGTGTCGCTGCTGGCCGCGACCTCTCACACTATCGAAGTCTCCGGACTGAAGCAGAAACTGGAGCGGGCCAAGGAGGAACTTGGCCAAGCGAGGAAGCAGCTGGAAGACGAGCAAGGTATGCAATGGCTCGTTGTATATTCAGAAAGAGTAAATGATGTATACTGATCGTAGTGTCATTATATGTGTAGGGGCGACGACAGAGGTCGAGGTCCTGAAAAAGGCCCTGGTCGAAGCCGAGGGAAAAGCTGTCAAGGAGCAGGCCGCTCGCAAGAAGCTGAAGGCCCGACTGAACGAGGTCCAACAAGAGCTCCAGGACGTGGTGAAGAAGTATGAGACCCTGGAGGGCGATGTTTCGGCTCGAGAGACCGAACTCTCCAAGGCTCGTCGAAGCGCGAAAGCGGCCCGGGTTGAAGCCTAGGGTGCCCTCCAGGAGATCCAAGAGGCCAGGAAGATCACGGCAGGTAAGGCATTTAGTATGCAAAGTAAGTATATGAAGAAGAAGTATTTCTTACTAACCTGGATTCGGAGTTCTCCAGGAGCCTTCGCAGATCTTCCATGCAGTGTGTCCGATGCTGCAGAGTTCTTCCAAGCCGAAGAAGGGAGCTCCACGAAGAAATTGTTCTGGTTGCAGTATCTTGCGCCAGAGCATCCCGTGCCCTTCACCGATTAGCAGAAACAGCTGGTGGAGCTGCATAGGGTGTCCGAACTAGCCATGAAGGATTTGATAATCCGGCTATGGCTAGCCGAAGCTATGCCCGGCAGCTGCTTCGGACTCGTGAAGCGGCTGGTGAACGCATGTCCTCGGCTGGACGTCGTCAAGCGATCGGCCTGTATTGACGGTGAGCGCATGGCCCTTGCCCATTGGAAGATATGGTGGGCGAAGATGGACGCCGTCGAGCTGACCATGGGGGCGCCAGAGGGCAAGGAGCACCGCACACCTGAGCGCTATTTTGGGGATGCCCTAGAGGGGTATCGCATTGTAGCAACGCAGTGTGGGCAAGACATTATTTTCGAATGAATAAATTCATGTTGTCTTTGCCTTGTATGATGAAACAAAGTCGGTTTGTAATATAATGCTTGTTATGTTTTAATTTTTTCCTCCTGTGCGGTCCTGTTGTATGAAATCTGAGGGTTGGCCAGTCATCGGCTTCTGCCCCCACATAGGTAGTACGGAGGTGTTCGGGATGGAATCTAAACAATCTTGATCCAATTATATGGTCCTTGAAGGAGTTGTTTAGCACAACGAACCAGGCAATCAGACTATGTGGCTTGAACGCCCTCACTTAGCCATAGGAATTTTACAATAAAACATGGGCGCAACCCCTAGTGTCCGAATGAGAGTGCTATGAGCGTCTGATCAGGAACTACCGATCCTTCGCGTAATGCGGGAGAAATCTCCAATGATTTGCAACCCCCGAACAGCTGACCGTCTCTCGCCGTATCATGATAGTCAGTTTTCAACTTTCTTTACTAAGGTGCTCCTTTGGATAAACCCGGGCACAATCGCAGTAGTTCTCCCTTTACTACCTTAGCCGATATAGTGGAACGTAAGGTAGCAAGCACAGGAGCCGGGCAACCCATCTATTGACCAAAGACATAGACATGATTCGAAGCCAATGCATATAGTGCTAAATTCGGGGTGCCGAACTATACTGTAAAAGTGTTCAGACTTTTGTTGCCATGTTGTGGGGCACTATGAAGCCCCTGGCAAGTTGGAACGCACCGAGTGTATGGGTGTTATTTGATAGAATTACCAGAAAGGAAAAGGCAAAAAGAAAGAAAAAGGAAGAACTAGTGGTAAGCTAGAGCCGTGGAAATTTGGGCCGCAAACTGTTTCTATTATAATTTCATTAGAGCGTTAAAGCGCATTTATACAAGTAGTGCAATAAGCAGAAAGACTATTTACTATGCCTTCACCAAGAGAGAGCTGCATATGTGTCACGCCCAAGATGCGACCCTATCCTAAAGGAACTCGAAGGTCCCACCAAGGATAGAAGCGCATCTTGAAGACGCTTTTGCAAGGTGGATATCATTACATCAACATTACATAATAGATGGGGATACATACAAGGTATACAAATGCCGCAAGAATACATCAACATCATACAGAGATCAACATCCGACTATGGATGGAACACAAACAGAAGCTCAAACAATATCCACCCTGCTAGCCCAGGCTGCCGACCTGGAACCTATCCCCTGATCAAATAAGAAGTAGAAGAAGAACTCCAAAACAAGTAAACATCGCTCTCGCGTCATGATCATCGCATAACCTATACCTGCAACTGTTGGTGTAGTAAACTGTGAGCCACGAGGACTCAGCAATCCCATTACCATGGGTATCAAGACTAGCAAAGCTTAATGGGTAAGGAAGGGGTAAAGTGGTGAGGTTGCAGCAGCGACTAAGCATGTATGGTGGCTAACTTACAAAACAAGAGCGAGAAGAGGAGCTTAGCAAGCGGTCATCAACTAGTAATGATCAATAAGTGATCCTGAACTCCTACTTATATCAAACATAACCCAAAAACTATGTTCTCCTCTTGAACAACCCCGAAAAGAGACAATCATGGTTACGCACACGGTTGGTGTATTTTAGAGGAGTTTACTTCAAGTTTACTACAACCGGGTATTAACAAATTCCCATCTGCCACATAACCGCACGCACGGCTTTTGAAAGTTCAAACCCTGCAGGGGTGTCCCAACTTAGCCCATGATAAGCTCTCATGATCAACGAAGGATATTCCTTCTCCCGGGAAGACCCGATCAGTCTCGGAAACCCGGTTACAAGACATTTCGACAACGGTAAAACAAGTCCATCAAAGCCAGCCGATGTGGCGACAATCCCGATAGGAGTCGCACGTATCTCATTCTCAGGACACACCGGATAAGCTAAGCGTACAGGTACCAACATAACCCGAGTTGCCAATGGACGGTCCCGCACGGTGCTCTAGTTTGGACCAACACTTAGACAAGCATTGGCCTGGGGGCTAAAATAAAGATGACCCTCGGGTTAATTACTCCCAAGGGAAAGGTATAGGTGGTAGGCAAATGGTAAAACGAATGTTGGGCCTTGCTGGAGGAGTTTTATTCAAGGCGAACTGTCAAGGGGTTCCCATAACACCCAACTGCGTTAGGGACGCAAAATCCGAGAACATAATACCGATATGACAGAAACTAGGGCGGCAAGAGTGGAACAAAACACCAGGCATAAGGCCGAGCCTTCCACCCTTTACCAAGTATACAGATGCATTAAGAGATATTGTGACATCCCAACATAAACATAATCCTACATGGAGCAATCTTCATCTTCACCTGCAACTAGCTACGCTATAAGAGGGGCTGAGCAAAAGCGGTAACATAGCTAGACAACGGTTTTCTAGGAAGGGTGACAAAGGTTAGAGGTTCATGGCAATTTGGGAGGCTTGATAAGCAAGTGGTAGGTAACACGGCATAGTGACAGAACGAAGAAACTAGCATAGCAATGACAGTAGTGAGATCCAAGGTGACGGTCATCTTCCCTGAAATCCCGCTAGGAAGAAGAACGAGTCCATGAAGAAGATGAAGCCGCGAAGACGAACCAAGCGTAGACGAACAAATCCTCACGATCGCAACGAAACGGGAACTATCGAGAAGAAGCACACAACATGGTAAACACACCACACATGAACAAGGCATGATGCTCAACCAAGTATGATGCATGACAAGGCTACATGAAGCTACTCATGGCAAGATATGATGCATACAATAGCAACACATCAAAGCAAGTTTAAATGAGGTCGGAAACAACATATAACAATTGTGGTAAGTCCTCATATGCAAATTTCGAAATTGGTCCAGATCTGAATAAACCTTATGTTCAAGTTGTTAAACAGCAAGTTAAGGTGCACCAAGATGATCTACATGAAAATCTAGTCAAGTTACATATAAAGTTCATTTAATTTGGAGCTACGACCTAGGAGATATGAGCAAAACAAGATGAACATGTCATTGATTGAAAATGCATTCAATCATCAGCAAACACACTCAAAACATGGATGCAACAAGGTAACATGAAACTACATGCAAAACTAAGCAAGTTTTATATAGAGCACACTCACAACGGAGCAACGATTCAACACATACACATGAAACAAGTTTAAAGGACATGCTGTCCAAAACAGCAACTAGGCATAATGCAAGGATCAAAAAAATATGCTACAACACCTTAACATGAAAAAAAAGGCATGTAGATGATGTACAGGTAAAGCATAACAAAACATGAACACTGAGCTATCTCCAGAATTCACTAGAACATGCTCAAAAGGACATGGCAAGATTGCAAATAATAACAGTTCACAGACTTAGTGGACAACACTGGACATGGCAGAAATAACATCAGGTTGCAATGTTTAGAGCTATCCAACAACATGCTACAGAAACATATCATGGCAAACAAAGGCATTACATAAATATACTAATTACTTAGAACAAAATTCACTTAATGATCATGATCCAAAAGGGCACATAACATATGATGGCACCCATGTAAACATAGCAAGTTTCATAAACAGATCCAGACTTGGCAGAAAAACTGAGCATGGCATAAACAGAATTATGAAGGCATCTTTGCAAGCTCGAATCACTCAACACAAAGAATTGCATGACAAGAAAAGCATACCTACAGCAATATGACATGTTCATGAAGCTAAGCATGACAATAACAAGTTCATAGCATGCTTGGATTACTAACAACAACCATGGCAAAATTGATTAACATGTAAACAATCTGCTAGGAACATTTTATAGAAAAAGTAGAGCAAAATTAAGACATGCTAGGGTACTCCATAAATGCAAACAGGAGCATGGATGGATAGAGCATAACATATATAACACAACGCCCTTAGTGAACATCTCCATATTATGCATATAACTCATGGTAACAGCAGGTTAACATGGCATCACAAAGTTACAGATACAGACTTGGCAGAAATGACCAAGTCACAGAAATCAGCAACATCACGGAGGCTACTTTGAAAGCTTGAAACAATCAATACATGGCATACCATGAAGAGTGGATTACACCATAGCAAAGATGGCATGTGGTAGCTCATAACACATATAGACTTCATGCTCAAAAGAAAAACACACAAAAAGATACAAAAATGACAAAAGAGCAAGTTCTGTTAAAGTACAGCAGACAACATTATGTAGCACTATTGCAACGATGATTTGGGCCTCAAGATAGACACAAACAAGCATGCAACGATAGAACAAAATGAAGAGCATCTCATGATGAACAGTTTCACATATTATACACTCCAAACGGGCACACATGAACAACGTTATGACAGGATGAAAAGTGCATCAGAAAGTTAGTGACTTGGCAAAAAAAACGGACAGACGCATATTAAGGTCGGACGGGCGGTGTCGGGGATATACCCCGCGGTGTAAACCGGCCGGAAGTTAACCCGGCCGGACTTGGCGATATTCGTCTGGTGACCCGCCCAGACCTGGCGGTTTACCAGCAACCCGTCGGGACGTTGTAACTCACTGGTAACCCGACGGACGGGTCAGAGGAGCGACAAGACTCGGTGGCCCGTCTGGCGGTTCATGAAGGCCGGTTCAACTATTGTGGGCCGGTTTAAGAGGAAAGGAATATTTGCCTTACAAGGAGTTAAAGCCAGGACTTGTATCCGGTTTGCATTAGAGATAGACTAGTCCTAATCCCAATAGGACTCCACATGTAAACCGCCCCTTCAACATATATAAGGAGGGGCAGGGCTCCCCAAAGAGGGGAGGTGAGAAGAAGAAGCGACAAGCAATCAATAATCTCTAGGGCTAGACACAAAGAGCCGGTTTACGGCGTCTCCCTCGGGATGATAATGAGACCTAGCCTCAAACAACATGTAGGGTTATTACCGGATGATGTTCCCGGGGCCCGAAGCTGTCTAAATCCTTGTCTTGCGTATTGATCCGCCCTGCGTCTCTCGTCCCACTCAACCCCTCTCAAGCTACCACATAGATGTGTTGGCCTCGCGACTAAGTCCTGACACTAAGGACATCTGCCGTGACAAATCCACGACAGTTGGCGCCCACCGTGGGGCCTGCGCACGGTGGTGTTGAGTTCTTGAAGGGCTTAAGGGATCTCTCTTCAGGGATCGAAGAGCTCGTGATTGATCGGATAAAAAAAAGCCGGCGCGGAACGACCGCGAAGGACAATCCGGTGGGGAACAACCTTGCACAGAACTATCGAATTCATCGTTTTATGATCAGGAATCAAGGTTAATTTTGGAGCTAGCGGCATGCGCTTTGAAGACAAGAGAAATTAGGGTTGCTTAGTGTATGGCTGCCGTAACAAGTCAATCCGTCGGAACCACTGATTTCCAGCTGTTGCCTGTTTTGCCGACGCGTCCAATCCGGACAGTAACTCGCCGAAACCAACATGGTTTAATTTCCGTTGCGTTCAGTGCGGGTCGCCGAAGACAGCTGGGATTCAGAGACACTTTTGCGGTCACGTTTGGGCATCAAACAAATCTGAGGTTCACAGGCCATGTGAGAGGGAAAGAATCTAAAAAATCAGTCAAGGCAATTATGACTCGGAGGAGAACTGGACATAGGCGTGGACTCAACTTTCGCCCTGAGTCACCCGCGCCCCCACTCCGGTTGCTCAACCGCAGCCCACCGAGCTGGCGTTCCTCTAAACCGCCGCTGGTCCTTGTTGTCTCCTTTGTAATAAAGCCGCCGGCGCTCCTCTGCCTTCACGGCCCCGTCTTCATTTCGCCGCCGACCTCGCGCCAAGCTGGCCTCGCCTTGAACCGGCTCCGGCTGCTGCCGGCTCGTCCCTCCACTTCGCCTCGCCGTGGGCTGCCGCCGCACGTCGACCCGCTAAGGCCCTGCCCGTGAGTTGCCGTTGCCGCATCTCGCTTCAGCCCAGAACCGATGCCTCGCTTGTCGTGGCTCCGCTTCAAGTCGCCATCGCCACGGCGCTGTGTGTACAGGCCCCGGTTCAACACAGCAGAACCAATGTCAGGCAGTGGAGGCGCCGTTTGACCAAACCAAGATTTCCTATAACATGGACGACATATTGTACGTGTTCTTTCAGTAACTTCTACAGCCAATCAATCGATTCAGTCCTTGAACCATCCTACTGCTAATCCATCCATCAAGGAAGAAGAAATATACTAGCATCACTGGTCCTAATTCGTGAGCATGACAGACGATTAATCAGTCCATCTAGCCGGCTCACACTGACCACGGCTGCAACTTCTGGAGTAGGAAGGAGGTTGCCCCGAGATTGCCAAGTAGGGGCAAATTCCTACAGAGAAAATGCCAACGGAAGCTCTTACGTGATCATATGGAGAGTCAAGTCAACTACAGCCAAGACCGTGGCCTCGCCTGCGATTCACCTCTGCCTAGAGTTATTTCCGCAGGCCGTATTCAAACAGGTCCCCGTCTCCGAGCCGGCAACGCGACGATGGCTGAAGCAGCCCTAATCCGCCGCTACTGCGGCCAACAGAGTGTGCAACGCCGGATGTCCGCCTTACTGCCAGAGCGTGCCTCGAGCCGTCAGCCGTCGTCGAGCGGCACGCGCAGCCTCGAGTCTGCTGGACCGTCGCTGTTAAACCGACCCCGCGCAGATGATAATGGGAAGCTGGCACCTCTGAGAGGCCACGTCTGCACTCCGTTGCTACCTATGATCAAACCAGACCTGAATTAGTCACCTATTGAGCTTCCCCTTGCCAGCGTGTCGAGCGACTACCGTGGCCACACCGTCGAAACCGAACAGATGATCAATTTTTGCTGCAGTCGTTTGTCGTCAAGGCTGACAAGAATTGTGCTACGCTGTCGTCGCTCGAGCCTGGCCACCTCGGCCAAGCTGCTATCAAACATCCGAAAAATACCAGGTGCTATTTATCCTATTTATTTTTAAACACGTATTAATTTATGTGAGCGAAACTACTTTTGCCCTGCTGTGTTTTATATGTAGAAGAATTATTCGTCACAAGGTGGCATTATACCGCGGAAATGGAGGCATGCCAACATCATTTGGCACGGGTGGTCGTCCTTATTCAACTGATCCCTGCACCGGCTTACGAACGCCGTGGCTGGCTCGCTCGTCCGCACCGCTTTACAACGCCACGGGCGTCTTGCCCATCCGCTCTCACGGCCGGTTCACGCGTCCGCACCGGTTTACAACACGGAGGGCAACTTGCTCGTCCGCACCGGTTTACAACGCCGCGGCCGATTCATCCGTTTGCTCGCATGGACGACTCGTCCGTGATTAATTTCAGTTTTACTATGGTGATCATCAACTCCGCGGTGGATATTTTTTGGCTAACATATCAGATCGCGTCAACTCGTCAGGACCATGCGAATTACCCAATAGCGCATGCACAGGCTTCCATCCCCCGCAGTCCGGTCTACATCAACATACCGGGCCGCACCTGTCTGCGCGAGCCATTTATTGAGTATGAACAAGTCACAGCTTGGGTAGCCCGGTTTTCTTTCATATTGGAGGCAAATTATCATCAATCGCCGTCTGCACTGGATGGATCAATGGGCAGGCGCACAAGTCACCGCTGCTACAGTTTGGTTAACTTCAAATCACCAGTTGGAAGGAACCATTGGCCGAGTTGCTGACACGGTTCATACGGGATCATTTACAACCCGCCGCAGTCACCTCAACCTTCTGTGTATTCACATCGTGTTACCAACACCAATGATATACAAGTTATACCGGTTTATATCACGGTCAAATATGGAGAATCTCAAGCCAACTCCTCGAGTCACCTTGAGACTTGGGGGCTACGATGATATGACGCAGCAAGTCTTGCCAGTTTCAGCCGGTTTAAGAACCCGAGGACGATGGAGGGAAAGATAACCCGATCCCGGAGGCTACTCTTATGTTGATGAAAATTTAAAGGCCGTCAGAAAATTTCCGGCTTAGAAAGTATATGACAGTTACAAAATCCCGACTCAATGAAGAAGTTTCGGATCATCAGAAAGGATTCCGGTTTGAAACCTGGCTGAAGGAAAGTCAGTGTCACTGAAGCTCTCAAATATCCGGTTTACAATCCGGTTCAATAGAAATCTATTCTCCCACAAAGTTCTGAAGCGCTCAGATCCGGTTTAACAAGGTCCGGTTCAAAAAGGAATTAACTTCTCGCAAGTTCGAGTTTAAAGGCCGTCAGAAAATTTCTGGCTGAAAATGAAGATTCCGGTTTAAAATCCGGTTCAAGGGGAAGATGTCTCCCACAGCTTTAAAGCTTTCAATATCCGGTTCAAGATCCCGGTTCAAGAAGAATTTACCTCTTGCAAAAAAGTTAAAAATTACCGAAGAGGATCTGCTGCCGTAATGCGCGGTTCAAACATGGGTATCCGGCCTTATTGGCTTGACATATTATTTATCACATGGGGGCTCCCGCTTTGTAAAGCGGGGTATCTATTCTTTATATCATGCGTGATTACACGGAGTGGATTGGCTTTAGAGCAACCTCCGGTTTACCCCTTGAGATCGCTTCACAGAAGAGCAACAAAGTCAGTTGGGGACCTAGTCGACTTGAACCGTAGCTACACCTCCTGGGAGCTTGGTCATGTCTTGACGACGGTAATGCCTTCTGGCTGGCACATTTGCCACTAAGTCAGTTGGGGACCTAATCGACTGGAACCGTAGTTACACCTTATGGGAGCTCGGTCATGTCTTGATGATGGTAATGCCTTCTGATCGGCTTTTAAACAGCCAATAAGTCATTTGGGGGCTTGGTCGTGTCCGAACCAATGCAATGCCACTTGATCGACCCTAGGCCACTGAGTCACTTGGGGGCTTGGTCGAATCCGAACCAATGCAATGCCACTTGGCCGGCGTAACGCCACGCGTCATTTTGGGGTCCTGGCTGACTGGCACCATTGCTACACCTTCGGGGGGCTTGGTTGCGTCTGACCATGGTAATTCCATCTGACCAAGCTCAGTAGAGCTCTTCTTTTGCAAAAAATTGTTGCCATTGCTTTTGCTTTAATAGCCTTTCTTGAGAAGTTGCTATTTTATTTGCGTTTTTTAAACCGACAGTATTTTGTACCGGTTCAAACAGCTAAATTGGCGGAACACGATCCATTTTTAGACCGGAGATTATCTGCCCGGTTTAATTTTCTGTTACCATCCTGTTATGGAGTAAACCGGTGTTTATCAACCCGGCTTGGCTTTCAACTACAAGTTGTGAGTGCATGATCAGATTATAATCCGGAGATTATCAGCCCGGTCTGGTTTGACTACAAGTCACCAGTATATATATGGTTAATCCGGTGTTTATCACAACCCGGTACGGTTTTATCATAAATCGGCGCAATATGGAAGGAGTTATCATTACTCAAGATTGGGGTTATCACTCTTACTACAAAAAGTTGGTAAACCAACGATGTGATTCAATGTCACAGGTATGATATATTTCATATTTTTAAGTGCAGCCCTGGTTATAAACCCAGGTTATATGTTGAGCATTATGACTCGTCCGGCGGTAAACCGCCAGGACACTTTAAACTTGTTGTATGCAGAAACAGGTTGAATAAAGCATGATTATAAATTATCTGGTGTTTGTTAAACCGACCTGGCTTTAAGACAATAAGTCGCCAGTATGATGATAAATTATCCAGTGTTTATTAAACCGGTCTGGCTTTGGACTATAAGTCGCCAGTATATATTTGGATTGCGCCATTGGAATCATGCGCTTATAAATTATTGGATTATATTATTCTAATAGCCAAACTTGGCTGAATTTTCATTATGATATTGGATGAATAAAGGTTTTCATACGAGATTATATTATATTGAATGGCCAACATGGCTGGATTTTTATTACGGTTATTAATATTATGATTAAGGTTTTCAAAGTCGCTTTAGCGCAATGGTTATCATTTTATACAATTGAAGGAATAGTCCCGAGTGGCTGCAGGCTTACAACCCGGCACTTGGGGGCTACATTATTCAAAATTGAGATTACATCAAATATGCAAGTCTCATGTTGCTGCAAGCATGCACCATGACACTTGGGGGCTAATGCAAGGTCATTTTTGCTCATCTTATTGAAGACCCAACTCATCACATTGTAATGAGCTGGCCCTTGGGGGCTACCAATTGCTCCTGTCAGCTATTCAAGGTACAAAGCTTTTTATCTATTATACTGAAGGGTCTACTGCTCAGTTGGTAAAGCACAAGGCTCTTAACCTTGTGGACATGGATTCAAGCCCCATGATGAGGGGTTACATCATATGATGTTATTTTCATAGAAGTATATATCAAAGTCCCAGCTCAATATTATCTTACTGAGCCGGCCCTTGGGGGCTACACATTGCTGTTCAAAGTTTACAAGATTATACTTACAAAGTCCCTGCTGATAATTACATAATGACCCGGCCCTTGGGGGCTACATTGGTTGAAATTTTATGGGCATCAATCAATTACAAGTCCCAGGTTGCTGCAAGCATGACAACCCGGCACTTGGGGGCTACAGGTATTATATTATTATCGAAGAAAGATTTTCAAAATTCTCTGTTGAGCAAGTTAGATTGACCCGGCGTCACCAATCATTATGACCCTGTGGCTGCAACCCGGTGTCATCAATAATCATAAACCGATGTTGGCAACAATCATGAACCGGTGTCTGCAACAATCATAATCAGGGGTCATCAGTTTTTATAACCCGGCCATTTGGTAATGTTAAACCGGCAAGTTTTCAAGACCGGGATCATCTTCAAACCAGCTGAATATCAGATGAATATTTCAAGACCAATATTTCTTAAACCGGCGTTTTGGAAGCCGACTCAAGTGGATTATTTCTTCACAATATTTTTCTGTGAGAAACCAATGTCAGCAAATTGAGTATGACGCTGGCTTATTGACCTGGGTTTTCTAGAAGGAGGAAATGACAAGGGTTTAAGGATGATCAGGTGCCGGTTTACAAGAATTCTTAACCCGGAGTACAACCTGTCAAATTTGTTCTTATGTTTATTTGCAGCATAAGTTTACCATGGATAAATCCAAGCTAAACTTGGGGGCTAATGTCGGGGATATACCCCGCGGTGTAAACCGGCCGGAAGTTAACCCGGCCGGACTTGGCGATATTCGTCTGGTGACCCGCCCAGACCTGGCGGTTTACCAGCAACCCGTCGGGACGTTGTAACTCACTGGTAACCCGACGGACGAGTCAGAGGAGCGACAAGACCCGGTGGCCCGTCTGGCGGTTCATGAAGGCCGGTTCAACTATTGTGGGCCGGTTTAAGAGGAAAGGAATATTTGCCTTACAAGGAGTTAAAGCCAGGACTTGTATCCGGTTTGTATTAGAGATAGACTAGTCCTAATCCCAATAGGACTCCACATGTAAACCGCCCCTTCAACATATATAAGGAGCGGCAGGGCTCCCCAAAGAGGGGAGGTGAGAAGAAGAAGCGACAAGCAATCAATAATCTCTAGGGCTAGACACAAAGAGCCGGTTTACGGCGTCTCCCTCGTGATGATAATGAGACCTAGCCTCAAACAGCATGTAGGGTTATTACCGGATGATGTTCCCGGGGCCCGAAGCTGTCTAAATCCTTGTCTTGCGTATTGATCCGCCCTGCGTCTCTCGTCCCACTCAACCCCTCTCAAGCTACCACATAGATGCGTTGGCCTCGCGACTAAGTCCTGACACTAAGGACATCTGCCGTGACAAATCCACGACAGGCGGGGACTTAGGTGGGCTCGCTCACCTTGGGAACTTGGGCCAGAGAGGAGGGAGAGGCGGACCGGGCCAGCTCGGAGCAGGCCGGTAGGGACGGGCCGCGGGGCCCACGCGGGGTTCGCGAGCGGGAGGCGTGGATCGGGGCTCCTCCCGATCCCGCATGGCAGCGGCGGCGCACCCCGGCGCTCCGGCAAACGGGGAGACAAGACGATGCAGGCGGTAGGGAAAGGGGCGCCGGCGGCAGGGATGGCCGGATCCGGGCGCTGAAGGGCACCGGGGCAGCGAGCTTGGAGCTCCGGCGGCGGCGACGCTAGGGCATGGGGCACGGAGAGGCAGCGGCGGGCGGAATCCGGCGAGGTACCATGGCGGCGGCACGAGGCAGTGCCCGCGGGTGGCGGCGGCGCGGGCGAACCGGGGAGGCTCGGGAGGCGGACGGGCTCCGCGGGCCCGATTCGGGTCCGGCGGGCTGCGACGGCGGGGAAGGCGTGGTGGCGACAGGTGGCGGTGCGTGGTTGGGTGCGGGTGGCGGTAGAGCTGACATGTCGTCCCTGGATTGGTACGGGCGACATGGAGGCGGCGGTGGACGTGTCCGGCCACCGGGCGGACATGTCCGGCGTCGCGAGGAGGGAGAGGGCTAGGGTTCCATCTGCGCGAATTTCGGGGGGGGGGGGGTGCACATATTTATAGCTAGGAGGAGGTAGGAGTGTCCAAATGGAGTGCGGTTTTTGCCCACACGATCGTGATCCGACGACGGAGGACATGGAAATGGTTTAGATGAGTTATTGGGCTGTTTTGGAGGGGTGTTGGGCTGCAACACAAAGAGGCCTTTACGGTTCCCCGGTTAACCGTTGGAGTATCAAACGGACTCCAAATGGCATGAAACTTGACAGGCGGTCTACCGGTGGTGTTCCAAGGCCGCTTGGCAAATCTCGGTCCATTCCGAGAATGGTTAACACCCGCTCACAAAAAGAGACAAAAGAGGGACGCCGGAGGACATAGGAGTGTCGGATTGCAAAACGGACAACGGGGAAAATGCTTGGATGCATGAGACGAACACGTATGCAATGCAATGCACATGATGACATGGAAAAATGCAACACGCAAGCAGCTGACATGGCAACAATGGCAAATAACTGGAAGACACCTGGCGCATCGGATCCGGGGCGTTACAATATGGGTCCTGAAGATAGGTAAAAGGATCGTTAAAGAGACAACCTAAGAGTTTTCCAGTACGTCCATGCTTCTTGTTGTCTTGGTGTTTTCATACTTGAAAAGAATCGATGGTCAAGACGCCAGGAAAGGCCTGTAAAAAAAGGAAAAATAAAAGAAGAAAGGGAAATAGTGAAAGTATGAGTGTCCGGGGCGGTCGAGCTGTATTGCGGAAGCTGATTATGCCTCCATCCGGGTCCATGGTATTTTTGGTGCGTAATTGTGTACGCGCGGTACGATGGTGCCACTTGGTCAGTACGGGGACGGAGGACAAATTGCTAGTCGAGCTCCTGACGAGCTGAGCTGTCCTTCTGCGGAATGGTTCAGACTCTCTTGACAGTGTCCGAGGGATCGGCCGCCGAATTGAGGTTCTGCTTGACAGGGCCGCCCTGTAGCTCTGCCGCTAAGGCAGCAGTGTGCTCCTCTGTGCGGAGGGAGCGTTCTGTATTTCCATTGACTGTTATGACGCCATGCGGTCCGGGCATCTTAAGCTTGAGATAAGCGTAGTGTGGTACCGCATTGAACCGAGCAAATGCGGTTAGCCCGAGCAGTGCGTGGTAGCCGCTACGAAAGGGGACGATATCGAAGATTAACTCCTCACTTTGGAAGTTGTCCGGAGACCCGAAGTCAACCTCTAGTGTGATTGAGCCCATGCAGTGGGCCTCTACGCCCGGTATGACTCCTTTAAAGGTAGTCTTTGTGGGCTTGATCCGCGATGGATTAATGCCCATTTTTCGCACTGTATCTTGATAGAGCAGATTGAGGCTACTACTTCCGTACATAAGGATGCGCGTCAGGTGAAATCCATCAACGATTGGGTCGAGGACTAGCGCGGCTGAACCGCCACGATAGATACTAGTCGGATGATCCTGACGATCAAATGTGATCGGGAATGAAGACCATGGATTGAATTTTGGGGCAACTGGCTCTATCGCGTAGACGTCCCTTAGTGTGCGCTTGCGTTCCCTTTTAGGGATGTGTGTAGCATATATCATGTTTACTGTTTTGACTTGGGGGGGGGACTTCTTCTGTCCCCCTGTGTTCGGTTGCCGGGGCTCCTCGTCGTCGTCCTCACTTTGTGAACTCTTTTCCCTGTTCTCGGCGTTTAATTTGCCGGCCTGTTTAAAAACCCAACAATCTCTGTTGGTATGTTTAGCTGGTTTGTCAGGGGTGCCATGTATCTGGCACGGGCAATTGAGTATGCGGTCCAGCCTGGATGGTCCCTAGTTGTTTCTCTTGTACGGTTTCTTCCGCTGGCTGGACTTGGAGCCGCTGAATCCGGCGTTGACTATAGTGTCGTCGGTATTATCACCATTGCTTCGACGTTTGTGTCTGTTACGCCGGAGCTTGCCATTGCTGTTCTTTACCTCAGAGGGGCCTTCCTCGCTGGCTGTGTTTTTGCTATGAGCCAACCAACTATCCTCACCCGCGCAAAAGCGGGTCATGAGTGCCATGAGGGCCGCCATAGATTTTGGTTTTTCTCGGCCGAGGTGGCGGGCGAGCCATTCGTCGCAGATGCTATGTTTAAAGGTCGCTAGGGCTACGGCATCCGGACAGTCGACGATCTGGTTCTTTTTAGTTAGGAACCTAGTCCAGAACATCCTGGCTGACTCCCAGGCTGTTGAACTATGTGGCTTAAGTCATCGGCGTCTGGTGGCTGGATAGATGTACCTTGGAAGTTATCGAGGAAGGCCTCTTCCAAGTCCTCCCAGCTGCCAATAGAATTTTTAGGCAGGCTGTTTAACCAGTGCCGAGCTAGCCCTTTAAGCTTTATTGAGAGGTATTTGATAGCGTGGAGATCATCTCCGCGGGCCATGTGGATGTGGAGGATGAAGTCCTCGATCCATACCGTGGGATCAGTTGTCCCATCGTATGATTCAATATTCATGGGTTTGAACCCTTCGGGGAATTCGTGATCCATTACTTCATCAGTGAAGCAAAGAGGGTGTGCGGCGCCTCTATACCTAGCCGCATCGCGTCGTAGCTCCGACAGAGTCCGTCTGCGGTTGTCGGCTCGGGTGTGACTAGGTTTGTCACGTCCGAATAGGTAGCCATCATCACGTGTCGAGGAACGTCCTCGTGATCCATAAATTTGATCGGGTATATCCTGCTCTACTATCCAGGGTCTGCCGGAGGTCGTATGTATGACCCCGAACTGTTTTGTCTCTATTTTTACGTGGTAGTGGGGCAGGCTGTTGTTCGGCCTTTGCTGCCGCTCTATCCCAACCACGTGGTGGTCGGTCCGCCGCACTGTCTTGACCGCGTAGTGGTCGATCGGCCGCATTACGCGAGGAAGGTATTGGCTCTGGTGCCTCTTCATCGAATTGGGGTAGCAACCTTCTCTTCGGGTAACTCTTGGCTGGGCGTCTGAGGTCGTATTCTTCGGCTACCAGAACATTAGTCCATCTGTCGACGAGTAGATCTTGGTCAGCTTGAAGCTGCTGCTGCTTCTTTTTCAGGCTCCATGCAGTGGCTATTAGCTGGTGCTTGAAGTGCTCCTGCTCGAGAGGTTCCTCAGGCATGATGAAATCTTTGTTGCCGAGGCTTTCCTCATCCTCAGAGAGCGGACGATAACTACCGTCCTCCGAGTCGTTGGGCCTGGCCTTTTCGTCGGGGCTAGCTTGCCCGTTTTCTTGCTCCTCCTGTTCGGATGTTACCTCAGCAAGGTCTTCATTGTTTTCGGCATCATTCGGAGTATTATTTTCTCCGGTGCCAGCATTGCTGTCTTTTGAACGACGTGACTTAGAGCGGCGCTGAGGACGCCGGCGTTTTTGCTGTGTCTCAGGAGGTTTATTCTCGACTGGATTTTCTTTGTCATCGCCGTTGGTTGTTTTGGGTGTGTCCACCGTGTACACATCGTATGAAGAAGTGGCCGTCCAACGTCCAGTGAATGGCGGACTTTGATTTTGCTCCTCATCAGCATCGTCGTCCATACCGTCGATGTCTTCGAAGTCATAATCAAGCATGTCGGTTAAATCCTCGACTATGGCTATGAAGTGGGTGGCGGGTGGGAAGCAAGATTCTCCATCATCAGCCCCTAGTTCGAACCGATTATAGTTCGGCTGTGAGTCCCCCGCCAAGGACAGGCTCTTTAATGAGTTTAGCACATCACCCAAAAGCGAGTGCTGGAAGATGTCTGCGGCGCTGAATTCGAAGATCGATAAACGATCAAGTTCGGCATCCGCGGGCTCACATGGTTCGGAACTTATGACCGGAGACAATTCCGGAGTTCCGGTGGCACAGGTGTCGTGTGAGATTAAGTCCATGTGCGGCTCCAACGTCGTGGAATCTGTGACCTTCATGGTGGGGTTTGGCCTCCCATCCTTGGATGCCGCAGTTTGCTCCAGATCTAAGGCCAGAGCGATTACAGGGGCTGTCTCCTGGATGCGGTCCGATGACAAATTTAGGTCATGTCCATCGGGGTGACCAGGAGTAGTTGCCGCGGTCTCGAATCCGGCGAAGATCAAATCTTCGCGGATGTCCGCGACGTAGTTCAAGCTCCCAAATTTGATCTGGTGGCCAGGGGCGTAGCTATCGATCTGCTCCAGATGACCAAATGAGGTGGCCCGCAGCGCGAAGCCGCCGAACACGAAGATCTGTTTGGGGAGGAAGGTTCCTCCTTGGACATCGTCATTGTTGATGATTGAAGGGGCCATCAAAACCTTTTTGGGGACGGCACATTGGAACTCTCAATGAAAGCACCAATGTCGGTGTCAAAACCGGCGGATCTTGGGTAGGGGGTCCCGAACTGTGCGTCTAAGGTCGATGGTAACAGGAGACAGGGGACACAATGTTTACCCAGGTTCGGGCCCTCTCTATGGAGGTAATACCCTACTTCCTGCTTGATTGATCTTGATGAATATGAGTGTTACAAGAGTTGATCTACCACGAGATCATAATGGCTGAACCCTAGAAATCTAGCCAGTATGACTATTGTAATGAGTGCCTCTCTCCTCCGGACTAAGTCCTCCAGTTTATATAGACACCGGAAGGATCTAAGGTTACACATGGTCGGTTACAAAGAAGGGAATCTACATATTTGTTCGCTAAGGATGCCTTCCACGCCAAGGAGAGTCCCATCCGGACACGGGTGCAGACTCCGGTCTTCGTATCTTCACAGCCCATCAGTCCGGCCCATGGCTAACAGGCTGGATGCCCGAGGACCCCTCAGTCCAGGACTCCCTCAGAGGGCAATGGCAGCAGTCATGGATTCCTCTTTGTGTAGAGTGGCTAGTGTGGTTTTGGAGAAGTTGATGGCGAGGCCCGTGGCATGTGCAAAATTGTTTAGGATTACTTTGAGGGCGGTGGCGGCAGGGGAGGTGGCTGCAACAATGAGCATACCATCGGCGTATTGGAGGACAATGGGAGGTAGGTGGGAGGAGATGGGGTGGTGGAGAGCAGCTTCAGAGTTCTGGAGGATGAGCTGTTGAAGCAGGTCGGCAACGATGAGGAAGAGGTAGGGAGAAACCGGGTCACCTTGCCATAGACCATTCTTGCATTGAATCCAGTTGCGTGGGATCCCGTTCAGGAGAATGGCCTCTTTGCCCGTGTGGAGAATGTTTTGGGTCCATCTGCGGAAGGTTGGAGAGAAGCCACGTATTGCCAGGATTTTGTCAAGGGCAGGCCAGGCCACTGAGTCGTAAGCTTTTCTGAAGTCCAGCTTAAAGACCAAAGTTTTTTTTGCGTGAGTGGCAAGAGCTAATGAGATCAGCTGCAAAGACGTAGTTTTTGGCGATATTTCTGCCAGAGATGAAGCCGGTCTGGTTTCCATGAACTAGCAGAGGGATGAGTGGCCTTAGGAAAGATGTGATGACTTTAGCAACAATTTGATTGGTCAGTTCTATGGCGAGATAGGCCTAAAGGCATCTAGTGAGGTTGGCGTGTCATTCTTAGGAAGGAGGGCAATGTGGGCTCGGTTTAAGCGTTCTGTGTCTGCTATGCCTTGGTGAAAGTGGGAGAAGCAGGGCAGGACAACATGTTTTACTAAAGGCCAGAAAGATCTATAGAAGGAGTGTCCGAGACCGTCCGGTCCAGGGCTGGCTGGAGGGTTCATTGTGAAGAAGGCAAGCTTAATTTCCTCTTCGGAGAAAGGCTCATCGAGGACGCGGAGTCCGGGCACAGGTTGTGTATAAATAGTGTTTAGATGAAAAATCCAAGTCATAGGGGCCGGAGTGCCAATTAACGAGACGAATAAGTCACGTAGGATTTCTGCTTTTTGTTGGTGAGCGGAGAAGTCCGAGCCGTCCCGTGTGAGGGTAAAGATTTTATTTTTCCTAAGAAGTTGAGAAGCAGACATGTGGAAGAACTTGGTATTCTCCCCGCCGTGGATGGCGCATGACACCTTAGCATGCCATCGCCAGTATGTCATTTTCTCCTGAATGGTGCATTTTAGGATAGAGACAATGATTTTGCGAGTAAGAAATTCTGGGTGGGATAGAGTCCTAGTTTCTTCAACGAGGTCTAAAGCAGTGATTGCAGCATGGCAACGAGAATCATGGAGGGAGGTGGGGATACGTGAACGTGCCCATTTTTTGAGACTAATACGTGATTTTTTGAGCGCGGAGACGAGAGAGGCGACAGAGTTGGGTGGCATGGTGGGCTGCGAAGCCCAAGTTCGCCTGACAATATCATCACAAGGCCAGAAGTTAGCCCATCCAGCCTCGAATTTAAAGAAATTAGATCATGGGATGGTGGTGGTGACGTGGATGAGGAGGGGGACGTGATCGGTCGTGAAAAGAGTACATGAGGATAGCGAGGTGTTAGGGAAGGCGTCAGCCCAAGCTAAGTTAAAGAAAGCGCGATCAATCCGTTCTAAGGTGGGTGTGGCTCTATTGTTTGACCAGGTGAACCTGCGATCAAGAAGCGGCAACTCTATGAGAGCTAGATCATCTACGGTTTGGTTGAACACATTGGACTTAGCTTGACGGAAGGCAGGATTGTTTCTGTCAGAGGGGAAGCAGATAAGGTTGAAGTCGTCAGCGATAATCCAGGGGGTGTCGTCTTGTTGTGAGATAGATAAGAGTTCGTTTAAGAAGGCTTGTTTGTGCGAGCATGACGAGGGGGCATATATATTTGTGATGGCAATGTTGTGTACGCACGCAGTTCATTGTAGGATTAGGGTGGATGAGAAGGTTAGGTGCGAGTAAGAAACAACTTGGAATGAGCTAGAGTTGATGGCAGAGATGGTGTCACCTGCGGTGCCCACAGCTGGTAGCAAGAACACTTGGTCAAGTTGTTGTGGCAAGAAAGATCTTAGATTGGGGTCAGAGAAAGTGTCGAGTTTTGATTCTTGCAAGAGGGTAATGTGTGGCTTTATCGCAATCAATTTGGAGAGAGCCTCGGAGCATTTAACATTATCTCCTAGACCATGTACATTCCAGGAGCAGATTGAGAAAGCATCATTACTCATTAAAAGCGTTCAAACACAAGGGGGCTAAGCCAAGGTACAACTGGCGTACATACACAAAAACTACGGAGTAGTGCAAGAGTAGTACAGAGACTAGCGACAGAGGGTGCACCAACCAAAAGTACAACGTCACGGTAGCTACATGTGGTGAGACAAAGGCTAACGGGGGCGGGCCGATGCACGTAGACGGGCCGAGAACGCGAAGAGTGCAGATCATGGAGCTTCATCGTCACCAAAGGCAGAGGCCTCGGATCCAAGGATGGCATCCAGCTGACCATCGTCGGCGCCATAGCGCAATGGCAGTCAGGTCTTCAGTAGAGGCAGAAGGGGCATCGGGTACGTCGAGGCGGGCCTCCTGGATGGCACGGCCAATGGCAGTACCCACGTCAGCAGCAGAGAGGCGAGTGGCCTTGGCTTTGATGACCTTGGCGAGCATTGGAGAGTATTTGGCCTCCTTGCCAGCCAGCCTCTAGCTCCGACGCAGGTTGTCCTTGGAGTAGGACTCGTCGCATGCCGTCTTACGGTGCTCCTTGCGAATGGTGCACTCATGGGTGTCCAGGTCCTGTAGAGGAAGAGCATTTGCACTTGACGACTCGCCAGCAGTAAACGTGAAGGTGGGGGGGGGTCAGCAGAGGCATCTGAAGGTGGCACAAACGTGGTGAACGCGGACGGGTTGGAAGGCATCAGTGCTCCTTCAAGCAGTGGAGCGGCTGGCAGGCCAGCGATCGGGCTAGGTGGCAGAACAGAGCCCATCCTACTCTTTTCATTGAAGCCTTTTGCGAGGAGGCATTACGAAAATTGGCAGTGAGAGTGCTTATCCCCATGGATGTCTGTTGTGCATTTTGAGTAGTCTCATTGTGTACCAATTTGCGCCTTTCCCACAACAAGTACCAGGCTGATATGGCAATCATGTCACACCCATTACGAGTGCCCATAATACATAGTTCCTAATGCGGTTATGAAAGTAAATATTCCAAGATTGCCTCACCCGCATAGTCTATTTTACAAGCTCTGTCGATAATATCATGCATCCCTAGTCTTCTCCAGACTTCTTTTGCTCTGTCACATAGAAACAACAAATGTTTTGTGTCTTCTAGCCCAGATGAGTAGGCAGGACACTTAGGCAAGACTTTCACATGTCTATTAGCTAAGTTAACACGACACGGAATAGTGTCATGAAGTGTACGCCAAATAAATATTTTAACCTTTGTTGGACAAGCAAGTTTCCAAAGCCTCGCCCAAGTAGGATTGGTCATGGTACGTCCCATCCCATTGGTATGTCGTTACTTGTTCCCATATTGGTGGTCCCATTCCACAAAATAAGCAGACCGAACCGAAAAAATCCCATTTTTTGTGAAATTCCAAGCTACGAAATTTGGCATATCATGTTGTGATATCAAGACCGCAAGCACTCGCTAAACATCAATAGGCCATAGAGTCTGTCTGAGAAGATCTTCATCCCAACTATTTAGGATTGGATCCATCAAATCTGCTACCTTCCGTAACAACTGGCCTCCCTTAGGGGTAACAATTTTATGGTTTGCACAATTTGGAATCCAGGCGTCCTCCCAAATGTCAATATTCTGCCCATTTCCCACTCGCCAAATATGACCACGCTTCAGGGTGCTCACACCCGCCATAATACTTTGCCAGGTGAAGGAACAACCCTTCTTCAAGTCAGTGTTCAACAAGTCACCGTCGGGATAGTATTTGACTCTCAAAATAGTAGCACATAGAGAATCCGGATTCTCAATAAGAAGCCAAGCCTGTTTAGGAAGCATAGCCAAATTGAAACAACGGATATCCCAAAAACCCATTCCTCCTTGGTTCTTGGGTACACACATTTTCCACCAATCCATCCAATGCATCCTCCTTTGGTTATCCTCATCTCCCCACCAGAAATGCGCCATCGCGTCAATAATTCCTTTGTAATTTTTTTAGGAATTTTAAAGACCGACATTGCATAGGTGCGAATAGCTTGAACAACCGCTTTAAGTAAGATTTCCTTTCCTCCAGTCGGCAAAAGTTTTTTCTTCCAACCAATAATTCTTTGAACAATACATTGTGTACTTATTATTCCTCTTAGCTATGGGCCCCACTTATAATTTTTTTTCTTAGAGAACGCTGCCATCTACTAAGCCACGTATTCTAAGATGCCTCACGCATGTGTGTCCTTAGTGTCTGATTGTCACCACCCATGTACATCACTATGATTTCTTTTTAATTTGGCACATGAGAACCAAGTTGATATTTTCTCGAACTTTCAATTATGATTTGAAAAATTTAAACTCGCAAAACCATGACAAAATATCATCGAACAAAGGCCCCTCGCTAAGTGGAGTTCGAATGCGTAGCGATTCGGCCTGCACTTAGCGGCACTAGACTCTACAATTTTGTAGCTTTCTAATATCCTTGTTTGCTAATACAAACTTCAATATAGTAGTATCACAACTATTTGTTGACTGCAACTTTGGCATTCTCTTTTACTTGCTCAAGTAAATGTATATGCTGCCTCGTTCTTCTCAAAACTTTGCTCAACACACATTTCCTCGTATTGCCGTCCAATCGTGTTCTCCCAGTACTGTAGTTGAACCAATCTCATATACAAGCATAATTTCGAATCAAAATGTGTCCCTATAATTTGCTGAAGGGGTTTCATTGTCAAAGTGGTGTAGGCCTTAGCGTATGTCCGTGCTATAAGCATGCTAGCATATAATTCATATTAAAATACGTATAACTGATGAAACCACATTGAAGTCCATGATGGGTATCCGTGTTTCATTTCACCTGAGGTGGTCCATCGTGTCTTTGTGACCAAAAGCATGATAAAATTAATCTCTTTAACTTGTACTTCACAATGAAAATACATATCATGTATATGTGATGATAGAGAGTTGGAATCATACGTAAACCAATACTCTTCTAGCAAAGCCACAAAGAAAACCATGTTGTGATATGCTAAAATAGAGATCCAATCTCGCTTGCAAAATTGTTTTTTTGGCAAAAGCCACAACGAAAAAACATGTCCTGTATATGCCAAGATAGAAAGTCAGTCTCATTAGCAAATTACTATATTTTGGCAAAAGCCACAGCGAAAATCCATATCAAGGTATATGCCAGACAAGGTACTCAATCCCATTGTGACCATGATGGTGCCGTTCTATAGGATGACAAATCTGATTTCTGAACAAGTGGTTCGGTAAAAGCCACGACGAAAATACATGTCGTGTATATGCCATATTGCGACCATGATGGTGCCAACAAATAAGACAAATAAGTATGATATCTGAACTTCTAGTTCAATAGAGTCACGATGAAAATCCATGTCGTTTATATGCCATATTGCGACCATGATGGTGCAAGCCAATAGGATGATAAGTCTGATATCTGAACATGTAGTTCAATAGAGTCACAACGAAAACCCATGTCATGTATATGCCATATTGCGACCATGATGGTGCCTGCCAATAGGACAATAAGTCTGATATCTGAACATGTAGTTCAATAGTCACGACGAAAATCCATATCGTGTATATGTCATATTGCGACCATGATGGTGCCAACCAATAGGACGATAAGGGGAATATCCTAGTTCTATAGAGGAACCTCTCTATGGCCATCTCACTGATATGGTGCCAACCAGAGCTTCAAAACATCAAGAATTGCTTCCATAATTTTCTCGTTTTCGATGAAAGAACACATCACACCTCAAGTGATTTATTAACTCGCTTGCGACAAACATGCTGCAATGGAATCATGTTTCTAGTACCATATATGTGCCAATACCTTTTCTCGTGAGCCACAACAAAAGATCATATTGCAGCTCAAGATGGTTTTATCAACTCTGATGTGATCTTCTAGCTACCATGATGACAACCGGCCGAGTTGGAGGGTTTCACATTATCATGGGGACAAAACTGCAATGCTCTGCTCTTATAGAAATAAATGATCAAGCAAATACCAGGGTGGTAATTCTATGAGAATTCAGTAGACTCATACCATTTATTTGTTTCTTGCTGACTTCATAAATACTTGCCAGTGTATGTAGAAGTAGTTCTATGATCAATCAAAATATTGCCACAATCAAAACAATCAAAATTCAACATTTGTTGTTATAGGTGGTGTAACATCACTGATGACATAGCTTATGGTATAGACATTCATTGTTTGAATTTGCCTGTCGCCCTACAAACATGTGATGACATTATTTCCAAGCCTTAATTCAAATTTGTAGAAAAAATGAATGACCATGGATCATTTTGGTGCTTCCTGTTCTACCAATGTGATAAAAAATCTGTAGGAGATTTATCTTCGTTTCAATGGAGCATCCTAATAACACAATGCTTTTTGGTGAATCATTCGTGTCCAGTTGTGATGTGGGTAGTGGCGAGCAATATTAGACAAATTGAGTGGGCCAGCACAAAGGAAGTCCCTCTCAAGGCCCAGTATAATCTTAGTTCCTCACTATACTTTGTTGTGGGCTGGGTGGGCCATGACATGTTTTGATAACACGTAGCTTCTCCATCGGATGTTCGTGCTCTTATATATGTTGGATGCACGTCAAGAAGCATTGAGAACTGTCAAATACCTCCGATCACTTGTTTTACTAACTTATTGCGACATGAATTGAGCAGAAAATTTTGACTGAATGATATCATTGAGGACTTTGGGGTAGTCTCTGCAAAATTTCACCTGGAAATCTTATAATAATCTACATTTGTTGAGTACGGCCGCTTAGTGTGTTATTCATTGCTGCATTTTGGGCATTCAGTAACCCCCCATGCTTATAATAGGTTCATAATACTATATACACAACAAAAAAAGACACATCCGTGACATTTTGGGCCGAACGATTTTTTTTCCTATCATACATATGACACTTCTATGACGATAATTGTGACAAAACCCGGTATCATCATCGATGTGGTGGGATCCTACTTCTATGACAAAAAATCATGACAGAAAATGGGCTTTTCGTCCTGGGCGGGCCGGATACGCAGCTGCATGACATTCTTTGGGCCGTCCATGACGGAAAAAACCGTGGTAGAAGCAAGGGGGAGGAAAAATTCTGGGAGTTCCCGGTTACGGTGGGAGGTCGGGGGCCGAGCGATGCGCGTTTCTCTCGTACACGTACATGCGTGTGTGCGAGGCGTTGGCTCTAACTGAACCGAGCGAGGCATTGGGCTCTAACTGAACCCGAGCGATTGCACTGTAGGCTACGCGTTACTAAACCCGAGCGATCGATCGATGGCTGTTAACTGAACCCGATCGAGCGATTCCTTCGCTACTGCTGCTAACTGAAGCCGATCTATGCTGCCTCTGGGATGAACAGTGAGCGTTGCGGGTGGGGGGGGGGGGGGGTTGGATGAACAGTGAGCGGTGGCGTTGCCTCTGGATGAACAGGACCCTGTGGTGTGGTGGAGGGCTGGATGAACAGTAGACGATGGAGGGGTGTCCGTGGAGGGGTGGTTGAACAGGACCCCATGGTGTGGAGGGCTGGATGAACAGTAGACGTCGGAGGGGTGCCCGTGGAGGGGTGGTTGAACAGGACCCCGTGGTGTGGAGGGCTGGATGAACAGTAGACGGTGGAGGGGTGGTTGAACAGTAGCCGGTGGAGTAGCGCGCGGTGGAGGCTGGATGAACAAGAGCCCGTGGATGAACAGTCGCAGGTGGAGGCTAGAGGAGGTCGACGGTGGATGAACAGTAGATCTTGGAGGCTGGAGTGGGATGACGGTGGAGATGAACAGTATCCCGTTGAGTCCCGTTTTGCGGTACGCCACACCCCTCGCGATGAACAGGACCCCCGTTTCGACCGTAGGAGGTCCGTTTTGTCCGTTTTGCGGTACGCCACACCCCTCCCGATCAACAGGACCTCCGTTTCCACCGTAGGAGGTCCTTATCATCCGTTTTGCGGTAAGCCACACCCCTCCCGATCAACAGGACCCCCGTTTTGACCGTAGGAGGTCAGTTTCCTCCGTTCTGCGGTACGCCAGGCCTCGTTTCCATTACCTGTTCCATCCAAGCCCTCCCGATGAACACGACGCATTCCGTTGCCTCCCCATGAACACGACGCAATCCATTGCCTCCCCATAAACACGACGCATTCCGTTGCCTCCCCATGAACATGACGACGATGCTGTTTCTCCGTTCCAACCCTGCCATGTACACGAGCCCTGGCCGTACGTATGCGCGAGTAGGCGTTCGAGACCCCGCACGTATGTACACATACGTGGCCGTATTTTCTTTCTTGCACCCTGGCTGATGTACGTACGTGTACATGCTACGTGCGTTCCTCTACTACGACACGTGCGCGCCTCTAAATCGACCAGTATATATGTACGTACACGTTCGCGACCAGAATGACAACGCTACGTACGCTTCGACCAGGTGGGTCCCGACTATCAGGCACTTCCTTGCGTGCGAAGATGTAGCTGGTGGGTCCCAGCAGTCAGGGGGCGAAATACGATGGCCCGTCCGATGGGCCCCCGCTGTTAGGTGGAGGAATAATTGTTTTGCACGTAATAAGGAGGCACTTCCTTGCTGCGGCCGTGGACCCAGCTGTTAGCCTCTCCACATATAGTCCATGTCCGATGGAAGCCGTTCCTTGACCACGTTCACCACGCCGCGCCGAGAGCACCAGGGCGGTGGACGACGGCGAGGCCTAGGAAGGGGATGACGCGGAGCCGGGGAAGACGCGGCAGTGGATGCCCACGCGTAGAGGAGTACGAGGGTTCACTAGTTCGCTGCGGTGTGAGGCTGCCGTCACCGCAGAGTAACAGGGGGTGTGGGTGAGTCGAGGGATGGCCTGGCCAGTGGTGGGAGTAGTAGGGGGCAGTGAGGCCTCCGCCGCATCGCAGCCAGCCACGGGAGGCAGGAGCACGAGGCACGACCGGCGCTGGTTTGGGCGGCTGGAGCAAGAAGACCAGAGGTTGAAGAAGCACTACGGCCGTTGGATGGACATCGTACGGTCAATGGAGCTAGAATCGTGCATATTTACTAAGTGGACAATGCATGCCCTCCGTCCCCGTGAACTTAGTAGGCCCATAAGTCAGCATGCCACTATACTGGGTCCCAGCTAACAGGGGGAGTATTCATTTTTTGTGTGCGTAATAAGGAGGCACTTCCTTGCATGTGAAGATATAGCTGGTGGGTCCGAGCTATCAGCGGCGGTAACGTTTTTTTCGCGAAATACAGAGGCCCTTTCGATGGGTCCCTGATGTCAGGTGGAGGAATCATTATTTTGCGCATAATAAGGAGGCATTTCCTTGCGTGCGGCCGTGGACCCAGTTGTCGGCCTCTCCACGTAAAGTCCACTTCAGATGCATGTCGGTCGTTGACCACGTTGACCAGGCCGTGCCGAGAGCACCAGGGTGGTGGAAGACGGTGAGGCCGAGGAAGCGAACGACACGGAGGCAGGGAAGACTCGACAGTTGTTTCCCACGCGGAGGAGAGTACGATTCTATGAGGGTTTACTGGTTCGTCTGCCGTCGCCGGAGAATAACAGCAGGTGTGGGTGAGTAGAGGGATGGCTAGGCCAGCGATGGGAGTACGGTGGGGCGGTGAGGGCTGCGCGGCAGCAGAGCCGGCCGCGGGGAGGAGGGACCAGGCAGTCCCGCTGGCGCCTGTTTGAGCGGCTGGAGCAGGAAGAGCAGAGATTGAAGAAGCACGACGGCCGTTGGATGGCCATCCAACAGTCACTGCTTGTGCGTCAACCTTTTTTAGGAAAGCCTCAAATCTGTGAAAAATAGCATACAGCCCATCTGGCATTATTTCTAATAATTTACAACCCATTTCCTAATTATTAAGTTTTTTTGGAGCCCATATTCTTTTTTTAGCATTACAACCCATATTGTGGCCACGGTTAAAAAATTATACGAAATTTTGCATATTTCGGTGCGGTCCGAACTATTTTTAATCCCGAAATTTTGACTCACATTCAAACTGATTTTAAAAATAAATGTATATCAATATAAAATCCAACAAATTATCCACGCATAAAATTTAATATAATTTAAAATCTTGAAATGAAAAAAAGATATTTGAAACTAATTGCCGTTTTGATGTGTTTTAAAAATGTACATCCCATTTCTCATTACTGATGGACCATTTTCTCGGCCAGCCGAATGAAGCTCTCCTCTTCGTCAAAGATTTGCAGCCCAATAGGCCTGACAAAGCGACTTACTTGGCAAAATCACAAAAAAACTGGGCGGTGGCCGTGGACCCAGCTGTCAGCCTCTCCACGTACAGTACTCTTCCGATGGAAGTCGGTCGTTGACCACATTGACCACACCGCGCCGAGAGCACCAAGGCGGTGGACGACGGCGAAGTCTAGGAAGGGGACGACGCGGAGCCGGGGAAGACGCGGATGTGGATGCCCACGCGGAGAGGAGTACGAGGGTTCATTGGTTCGGCTGCGCGCGTGAGGCTGCCGTCGCCGCAGAATAACAGGGGGTGTGGGTGAGTAGAGGGATACCCTGGGCCAGCGGTGGAAGTAGTAGGGGGCGGTGAGGCCTCCGCGGCATCACAGCTGGCCACGAGAGGCAGGAGCACGCGGCACGACCGGCGCTGCTTTGAGCGGCTGGAGCAAGAAGACCAGAGGTTGAAGAAGCACTATGGCCGTTGGATGGACATCGTACGGTCACTGGAGCTAGAATCGTTCATATTGACTAAGTTAACAAAGCCCTCCATCCTCGTCAACTTAGTAGGCCCACAAGTCAGCCTCCCACCATGGTGGGTCCCAGCTAGCAGGGGGAGTATTCATTTTTCTGTGCGTAATAAGGAGGCACTTCCGGTGGGTCCAAGCTGACAGCGGGGGGGGGGGAACGTTTTTTTCGCGAAAAACGGTGGTCCGTCCGGTGGGTCCCAGTAGTCAGGGGCAAACATTTTTTTCGCGAAATATGGTGGCCCTTCCGGTGGCACTACTAGGAAAGGGGCTAAAGATGGAATTGACACTAATGGCGCACTGTACATGTGGTGCGCCATTACTAAATACTAATGGCGCACCATGTATTGGTGCGCCATTAGTGTGCAAATACTAATGGCGCACCACATCCACGGTGCACCATTAGTAAAATTTTTTTTTTCAAAACTACTAATGGCGATTTCTTGTTGAACTAGTAATGGCGCACCATCCCACGGTGCGCCATTAGTAAGTTGGCCCAAACATTCCCCCGAATGCACCCCCCCTGTGGACCGCCTTTTCAGTTTAAAAAGAATAAAAGAAAAATGATAGAAATGTAAAAAAATAAAATAAAATAAAAATATGTGGTCTAGTTGTTAGCAAAATTTACAAACATGAATTTTCGACTTTTTTGCAAAATCTCTCGAGAATTTGTAAAAATGGGCATAACTTTTGCATACGAACTCGGATGAAAAAGTTTTTTATATGAAAAATCATCTACTCAAAAAGTTACATCCATGGCCAGAGGTGGGAATAGTATGGGGACGGTGAGGCCTCCGTGGTAGCACAGCCGGCCACGGGAGGCAGGAGCATGCGGCACGACCGGCGCTGCTTTGGGCGGATGGGGCAAGAAGACCAGAGGTTGAAGAAGCACTACGGCCGTTGGATGGACATCGTTGACCATGCCGTGCCGAGAGCACCAGGGCGGTGGACGACGGCGAGGCCTACGAAGGGAACCACACGGAGCCAGGGAAGACACGGCAGTGGCTGCCCACGCGGTGGAGAGTACGAGGGCTGACTGATTCGGCTACCGTCGCCGGAAAATAACAGGAGGTGTGGGTGAGTAGAGGGATAGACATGCCAGGGATGCGAGTATGATGGGGCCATGAGGCCTTCCCGGCAGCACTGCCGGCCACGGGGGGTGGGAGCAGGCGGTTCCGACGGCGCTGGTTTGGGCGGCTGGGGCAGGAAGATCAGAGACTAAAGGAGCATGATTGCCGTTAGATTGACATCTAACGATGTGACACTGGTAGATTCGATTGTTGACTAAGTTTCTTTTTTGAGAAACCTTGTGTACACATGAACTTAGTAGGCCCACAAGTCAGCCTCCAAATCTGTGGCAGACAACATAAAGCCCGTTTGCTATTTTTTATAATTTGCAGCCCATTTGCTAATTCTTAAGTAATTTATTACAGCCCATTTTCTGGCCAGGACCACGGTCAAAAAGTTCAACCTTATTTTGCATATTTTGGTGGAGTCCGAATTGTTGTAATCCCGAAATGATAAACATTTTTTAAGAACTTATTGATTTGCCAAAAAAATCATTTTGTTTTTGTAAGCAAATAAAACGTGGGACAATTGAGTTAGTTTAAGGGAAAACCAGTGGTAAAAAAATCAGCGCTGGGTGGGAAAAAACAACAAAAATAAGGATGTAAATATGAAAAGGGAATTTTATGTGTTTCTAATATAATGATACGTGTATATGAACTAGTAAAACTATAGGTAGAGATTAGAAAACGGATGTAGGACATGCGTTTCAAGAGGAAAATAGAACTGGGCTGTGTGTTTGATTCAGTAAAAAAACTGCCCGCGGATGTTGTAAGACAAAATATAACTAATGCTGGTGGGCCATAGGCCAGTAGATACCTGCTGGATCTTTGTGCCCCATTGTCGTCATGAGCTGGGCCTGTTAAAAACAAAACCAACCCTGGGCAATCTACAGCCCAGTTGAAACTTGCTTGACCTGAAAAAACAATATACGTGCTCAATAAACGAGAGAATTCTGCAAGTACAGACTGATAACTGGGATGCAACACGGATATTGTTTTTTTAACGTGATAATAAGTGCATGCACTTGTTTCGAAAAAATTGGAGAACTGGGAATTCGAACGGCGGCTGCTTATGCTACCCATCAAATAAAACTCAGGTGCCTGAAAATTCGTTTCGAAACAAATGATTCAGCTTTATATCCACGTTGACCCTCGGCATGATGGTTGGAAGCAAATGCAAGTTCATACCAAAAGATCGTTAACAACAATACCAACTTGCGGACAACAAGGTAGTACAACTACCTACCAAACTAACTTATAATCTTTTCACTCCTGGCCCTAGTGTTCGTCTAGTAGAAAATCTTACAGAGGACCAGCTCCCGCTCCTTCTCTTGCTCTAGGTCCCCGAGGTGGTACTGGTGCATCACCCAGTTGGTCCTCTGCTGGTCGAAGTTCTTGTTGGTGTGCAGCACCAGAACCTTTTTTGTTGCCCGTCTGCCGGCCGTTGACCATCACCGGCAAGGTATTGCCGGTCTTGTGCCACGTCGCGTGCATGCCGCACTCTGACTGTATCTTGCGACGCGTCCACGTGCCCCTTTTGAACGCCCTGGAATTACGCTAGAAGAAATGCTTCCTTAGGCCACTCAGTGTGGTACATGCAGTATTGTGGAATACAGGTTTTAGTGTACCTAGTTGGCATTTTCGTAACATCTTTGGCATGTTGCAGTCACTTGTTTCACTTTTTATTAACTGTCAAATTGTAATTGCTTCACCAGGCCTGTGTCTAAAAAGAAAAATAGAGCTATAAACAAAGGAATATGTTTGTGCAAGTAGACAGCCGATCGGTGTCTTACCTGGAAGTTTCTCAGGTTGGGTGTAGCATATGCCGTGCTCGCTGTCGATGGTTGGTATGAACAAATCGATGAGAGATTGAAATCTCACGCTGTCAGCACTCACTTTGGCCTCAAGGTGCTCAATCAGCTCCTGATCCGTGGGATCGAACTTGATGCCAGCCGGCAGCACCGGCCAATCCTTCTTTGACTTGCATCGGTAATTCCAGTTATATGGTACTCAATGTATGATCAATCGACTGTTTTAAGTGAATGATGAAAGATTTCGACAGATAAGTGATACTCTAAATCTAAAGTCCAGAATACCCGAACACGCTGTCGGGATTCTTGTGTCACCTCACGCGCAGCCTGTTGTCACGTCAATTTGATGTGTGGACATGATGAATAATTTGACCGACATATACTAGTACTGCTACTTTACTACTTACTAGTCGTATTTAGTGTCACAATTTATACATAGGTTTAACTAACAAGTACGCACTTGAAGCCTAACTGATGCGTGTGTGTGTGTGTGTGTGTGTGTGTGTGTGTGTGTGTGTGTATGTGGCTTCTGCACAGCATCTCCATCATCATTATCAGTACATCCTATGCAGGTGAGTTAGGATGCACTTGATCCTAGGAAGGTATCTATCCTTCAAACCAGAGGAGTGCTTCAAACTAACAGCAATACATAATATCCAACAAAAGAGGGTCGTGCTACAGTAGCAGAATACATGGCTCAGTCTAGATATCAGCACTAATCAAGTTGTGCATATTTGCTGTTGGCATGAACCACATCGCCGCATGTCGGGTTTGCAAAAGCCATCCATCGCATGGAAGCTTGATGCCTTTCACACACTGAAGTTTATCTGGCAACAAGCTGTGTCGACGAATCTCTGGATATGGTGATTCATGGAACCCATGGTATGATGTGTAAACACAGCCCCCCTCGCGAATGGAAGTTGCATAACACATTAATCATCGCCGGTGATATGATCGATGATTGGGTGGATGATCGGATAATTGAGCGCGAGGAACAAGGAGTGGTTGCCGAGGCTGTAAACCCGCCTCCAGTTGAATACTCCTGGCCCAATGGAGCTGGGATCTTTCTCGAACACGAAGCAACCATAGACATCAATGTCACGAACGCCCCATGCATTGTACTGCATGTGGTTTGATGTAATGGTTTGGTCAATTTGGTACGTGCGAATGAGCATCAAATGACCACCGTCAGTTGAACGAGCGATAAACCACCACCCATCGGCTGGTATGATTCCAGGTCTTGGAATCATGAAGGCCAACGCATTAGCGTGTCCTGCAACAATTCAAATTGGAGACCAAAAGGACAAAAATAAACAATCATGTTCAGAGTATGTGTGGAATTAAGATTATTATAATAGTGACGCATATCATAGACAGAGAATTGCAATGCCGTGGTCATAATCATACCCCAAGTTAAAAAAATAAGCCAATGGCTTTCATATTCTAGCAATATGTCATGGTTCAAACATCATGTAACAATGAGAGGAAAACAGCTATGACAGCGCCTACTCATATTCTACCATAGCACTTACTACTACTGTTCTCATATCAACTCTAAGCAATAACATGTGTTGTTATAAAAATCTTGTAAACAAGAGTAACATATAGCAATCATGATGTTATGCTCATAATATGTATTCTAACAATCATTAGATGCCAATTGTTCTCATATCAACTCTAACAATAACATGTGTGGTCATAAAAATCTAGGAAATGAGAGGAACATATAGCAATGATGTGGTTATAGACATGCTATGCATTCTAAATTTGTAACAAATGAACATGCAGTCGTATTCATAAGGTAAAGATGAGATGAGATAGAACCATTACACGACGATAGATTCCACCAGTATAGGTAGCCAATCTGTGCGTCGACCGCGTAAATGATGCCATCGTGCACTATAGCATCAGACAGAAATGTTTCCTCAACAGGATTGATGATGAGCCATAACCATGTATGGCGAGCGGATTCCAGATAGACTAATCCCTTGTTGAACAAGGCAATGAGCTTGTAATCCATGTAGTCTTCTGATGGTGTGGGCACTTCACAGATTACAACTTTCTGCAAACAGAGGTCGAGCCAAAAGCTTGACGCGTCTCGTGCGTAGTAGGCAGGAGTGTCCGGCGGGCCGCGAGGCTCGATGGCGACGGTATCCAACGATGGAAGGGTGATCTCTCGCTGGGTGTAGATATCCACGAGACACCACAGACTACCGGTGTGGTGGATGAGGATGATCCAGTTGGCCTTCATGCCCGCCCAGTAGTGGCCGCGCATGAAGGACAGGTGGACGGGTAGTGGTAGCATGTCGAGGGGCACCACGGCAACCTCCGTAGGATCGTCAAGTCGGTGTGTGGGCCACCTGCGAGGATCGGGCATCAGCAAGCAGGGTGTCTTGAAAAGAGTCGGCTGGTTGCAGACGAGTAGACGGTACAAAGACACCGAGCATGCGGCCAGACGGACGGTGCTGAGTAGGTCTATACGACTACAGATCTGCTCCAAGAGAACATCGGGGAGGGAATTCCCATCGCGGCTCTGCGTGTTAGTTGGTTCTGCCATTGGGGTTTTCGATGCCTGTGAGCCAGCGGGGAAGTGGATTCGGGCGGGCGAGCGAAGAAGCTTCTCCTCGTGTGGTCGAGCAGTGAGCGGGGGGATATGGTACGCGCGAGCTACCAAGGAAGATGGTGCGGGCGGGCGAGCAATGAGCGGGGGTAAATGGTGTGCGGCTGACGATGGGGAAGAGAGGTGGAAGAAGAAGAGAGGAGGAAGAAGAAGAGAGGAGGAAGAAGAGTGGAAGACGGGGAAGATAGTGCATTCAATCTCAATTCTACTAGTACTACTACCAGGATATACCGTCCTTCAGAGTGTAAATAGTTACACCGATGACATGTGGGTCTACCACAACAGGGCCCATATGTCAGTTAATGGAGGACAGAGGTGCGTAGGCGTATTTGCAGAAGCATGCTCTACTGGCAAACATGATGGCAGTACTGGGTAAGGCTGATTTAGTAACACCAACACGCTGGTTCATCTTATTAATTACGTGTCCCATTTGCTGCAGCGTGTATTGTCACTTCACTGCGAAGACTAGTTGAATAGTTCTCTCTGACCGAGATGGGGAATAATGGACCGCGAGGACTTCGTTTCTACCGTATCCCTATGCCTCTACGCTCACTTCACTCATTTTTCTCCGTACCTAGTCACTTGTTGAAATATGTAGAAAGACAAATACTCCGTATTTGGGAACAGAGGGAGGCTTTTACTCCGTACTATCTGGAACAGATCGAGGGAGTATCACCATATGGAGGGAATAGAGGAAGCTTGAAATATGAAGATGTCAATGGGAGGGAGTAAGCCCCATGCATGCATGCATGCATGCATGCAACATGCAACACTCACACGTACACATGGACGCACGCAACACTCACGCACCCATGCGGCACACAACACACAACGCAACGCACACTCTCACGCTCAAGTGCTCAACCTACTCCCTACGTCCGTGAAAGACTGTACATTTAGAGATTTACACATTGACCAGGGCATAATTAACGCCCAAAAGTAGCAGACTTATGTGTGCATGCGACCATTGAGATAAGAAGATTAAATGAAGGCCGTTGCATGCTGTAACTAAGGATAGACATGTAGCCTATACCTACAGCACAAGTTGGTGCATTAGTCAATCAATATCGATTTAGATTAAAGGCTAAATGCATTGGAAGTGTAGATGTACATCATGTAGTACACTCTTTGTTGGAAGACCGAGGGAGGACACGTGCATGCACTCACATACACAGCCAGGACGTTCGCGCGCAAGGGTTGGACTCGTTTCGCGCCTGTGTAAAGTTTTTTTAACTGATTTCTTTGCTCTGCCAACTGACAGGTGGGACCCAGAAACCATGTGACAATTTAACCAGTCAACAAAGTGCCACGTCGACTATGTGGCCGGTTAGTAGGGTGCAATACGGTGCTCTACGATGAGATAGTGATCGTATAATCGCCACAAAACTATATATAGTGACCGTAAACAGCGTACTGTTACATACGTTGACCGCCAGTGTATTTTTCTCGTTTCAAATTAAGCCATATTAATCGGAAAGGACGCAGTATGGACTAGTACTACTAGTACTAGTACTGCTTTGATGTGTCCCGTCAACTCGTCGAACGAGGAGAAGCTTGCTTACTACGCCTCTCCCTCGCCCACACGCGCGGTGGTTCGTAGGACGAGGAGAGGATTTTGACTACAGCGCCCTCTCCCTCTCCCTCTCCCTCACCCTCGCGGTGGACGTACAGCAGTTCAATCGGTGTCAGATTGCCAGAAGCGTATTGTACTGTAGTATCATCATTGTTGGACCTTCCGAAGAGGCGAAGAGCCAAGTGCAAGGTTCACATGAGTACGAACCGTTGAACCTCCCGAAGAGGCAAAGAGTCAAGCACAAGCTTTTATAGGAGTTGTCGTCCTAGTAGGAGTGTACTAGTACAACTATAGCGAACGATGCTACAGTATGATGCTGCCACGTCACGTATATCCAAAGTTGTGCCACCTTTTTTTCTCAAAGAGCGTGTTGGAGCCCGTGCAACAACCACACAAGTTGCACGTACACATAACATATTTACTAGTAATAAATTCTAAAGGACTAATGCCAGTATGCCACACAAGTTCATCTCCAACTCATGTGATAAATTTTTGCACGACTAGTCTACATATATTCATAGCGCTACCGTTCACAATTACCGTACTCCACTTACACGTTATTGATGGGCTACATGTCCTCCTCCAGGTTCCAGTCCCAGGTGTTCTTCATGGATGGCACGATCCATAGCGGTGGGAAACGGGAATCATTGTCGCAACTTTCTAGTCCGGTTCCACACGATGGAGAGTCATCCAAGCTAAAGCGGCATAAATCAGGGATAGCGTGTCCCAGGATGTCGTTCATTCGGCGGTGCGCACTGAAGACACAACCAAGGTTCATGAACGGCAGGCCTTCCGTGTCGTGCACAGAAGGCGGCATCCGCTTCACAATGGGGTAGCTGGCCCCGATGAAAAGCGAGTACTCTCCAAGAGTGTTCCTCGGCACCCACGTAGCATCACGGGGGTCGAACTCGACGCCGTTCATTTGGTACACGCGGCATCCCAGATCTGGACACATGGTGGCGTACATAGTCAAGGTCCATGCATAATAATGCTGTGCTCAAATGTGGCGGTCAGTAATACTGTGCAGCAAATAGTACTACTCAGGTATAGAGGATGTAAAATAACCGGCTTATTATATATAGCCACTGTTGGCTACATGGATGAGATAGTAAGACATGGAAAAACAAAAATGGTGGCAGCTAGCGGGTTCAAGTCTTCAAGGGCCAAGCTAGCTATACGCGTCCTCCAAGGTAAAAAGTACTCCTACTAGTACTACAGAGTATACTACTAGTACAACAATGAAAGAGAAGGCGAGAGGGTTAAAAATGGAATACCCGAGTAGATGGTGACGGTCCGATCGTGGTAGATTGTGTGACCATGTTGCACATCAATGGTACCATGGGTAACAACTGCTAAGATAGTTGATCCCAACATTCCAAAGTTAGCTACAAGGTTCCAGGTTAGACCGAATCGCGGATGCAAATGCACATTCAGGATCAGCGATCTTATTTTGATTGGGGGATGACTGGTCCCTGCAAAATAATGGAGTACCGTTAGGGATGCAAATGATGGTTTGTGCATTTCGTTTGTAATCTCCCGTACCGTAGGATGTCAACCAGATGAAACAAGTCCCCTAGCTTGTCACCGCGAAGAAGCGACTTAGATGGCGCACGGCTCTTCGAACGTGTAGGGGAAAAAATCTGCCGCCGCCAACATGCGCCAGCCTCTGCCGTTACTGCCTCCTGCATTGATGGCAATCCTTATGTCGAACACCGCGATGAGATAGTAATCGTCGTAGCCGCGTCGCTTTGTCGGCGGGTCCGCAATTGCTATCTTCTTCAATCTCATGTAGGCATCATCATACGTATTCTTGCCCAGCCAGTCCGGACGGCCGATCCCAATGGTGGAGAAGGGGTCTACTGGAACGGCCGCACTGCTGTGGATGTTGTGCAAAATCATGGTGGTATCCGGCTGGAGATATGCAAGCCAATCTTCGTTGGCACCGACCCAGGCCTATATATAAGACGGTGGGCAGCGGAGAAATTACGGGATGGAAATGGAATAACTAGGTACTACATGATCAAACTCCATTACTGACCTGCTCATCGGACAAAATCCGACTACCTCTCAACGTCGTCAACTCTAGCGGAGTCAACGTGCAACCATGGCCAGGGAGCGGTGGACTGTTCGAAGAATTGTCCCATAGAAGAACCTTCTCCTCGAGGACGCATGGAAGACCAACAAGCATGGCCGTTTCCCAAGCCTGTTTAAGCAGTGTCTTGAAAAAGTTGGTGCAGGAAGCACCGAGTCTTGCGGCGGTGAGGACGTCAGAGCGGCGTGCGATTTCTCCCAGAGAATCATCGTCCAAGGTCTCCCAGCCCCGACGAGGAGGAGAACCGCCTGGAGAATCCATGGGAGCAGCGACGAACTGCCTTCTCTTCGGGGGGAGGGGAACTGGCGAGGAGATAAGAGCGTAGTAACCGCAGGGCCTCATCCCTTCCAACTGTAGATCGTTCCTCAGCGAAGGGGTGAGGTTATTATTTACTACTAGTACTAGCATTATGGAACGTTATGGGATTGCATTATACTGTAAATAATAGCACTAGTAAGAAATTTTTGGCACTAGGTAGTAGTTTTTGGCGTGGATTAAAAAAATTTGGGTATGTTTTTGCCATTTTTTGTACATGCCAACTAGTGTCAAAAAACGTCGTACATTATGTGACGGAGGAGTACGTACTCGCACTGTAGCAGTACTAGTACTACTTTTCTCAACTAGTAGTGCGATGTACTGTACTTCTAGTCTAGTCTAGTATAGTGCACCAGTTTTGAACTCTTGAATCTCAGGGCCAAGGAGCTACAGTTAGAAGTGGAGGGTACTACTGTTCTCTAGAACCATCGCTGTACTATCAGTGCAGGGGAAGTACACCTGCGTAGTGGCCTAGTGGGTACTCCCGGTGCTCTATTCAGCCGCTCCTCTCACGTAGCTGGCCTACTCAGCCGCTCCTCTCACGCACACACTAGCAGCCTGTTTATCAGCGACGGTTACTGCGGGGGCAGAACATTTGAGTTGTGTGATACAGCGAGACTAGGCTTTTCGCTTCCATTTGTGGAGGTGTAGTGGATCTCGTCGAACTTTGTTAGTAGTTCCTTCTTTATGAATGAGATGAAGCAAAGATTTTGCCTCCGTTTAAAACAAACACATCAAGAGGAATTTATTTTATAGTAGAGTCGATAATGGAGTGAAGTCCATGCATGCAACGCCACAAGCTACAGAGTAGTAGTAGAGCACTTTACGTACAGAGCCATATTGCACAGTTGCCAATGCCCCGCTAGGCTTTTCCGACTCCTCGTACTTAATTGGGAGGCGCTAGTTTAAATACGCTACTAGCTGGAAGCTGCAAGCGAGGTGCGGCTAGGGCGACTACGCGAGCCACGGGATGCTGGGAAGGAAATCCCGTTCACGTGGCTAGGCTGTCCAGTGCACCCAGATTGTGGGGCTGCACGTCCGTTTGTCTTCAAAACTCAAACTACCCGTGTAAAATATTGGCTCGCAGCAAAGTGTAGTAGTACTATTTAAAAAAAGGCAACCGTGCGTTCGGCCGGGATTGAACCCACAAAACGAGGTATACACTCCCGTGACCACTAGTAGTACTTGTTGGAGTACGACCAACCTAGGATCACCTTTTGTCGCTAGTAGTACGTACATTGTTCCTTACAAGGAACCCCTAAGAGCATAGTTAATAGTATAGCCAGCTGCTGGCTATAAGCCAGTGCCATGTCATCTACAGCCCATCTTATAGCCAACATGTAGTACTCCCTCCGTCTAGGTGAATAAGTTATCTTAGATTGTGCACCGTGACCAAGGAGGAGGGGAAAACTAGAGAACTTAATGTTTATTTGCTAATTAATAGCATTGCATGCAATGAATTAACCACTGCATGTCGTGTTTGGTAGTTTCAAGTCATTAAAAGCATGCACACCCACATCTCTTATTGGTTGATATGTCAAGAAACAAGAAACGAGGTAGAAGTTAATGCATCGTGCCTAAGTGTTTTGGGATTATTTGGTTTTCGTAAGATGACTTACACACCTAGACGGAGGGAGTAGTTTATTTCTTATAGCCCGCTGACTCAGCTCTATTGTACTTTCTCTAATAATGCAAGAAACCACTAAAATGCCAAGAAACTACTACCACTTGCATACGGGGCAGACTTAAGATAAGACTAACTTATCAACCATTGTACATGCTCTTACCAACAAAAATCCTCGAGTGACCTCCTACCTCCGGCCTGTCCACCTAGTCATCCTCGGCCATGGGATGCAGCTACCGCCGCCGGCAAAAGGCGATGTCAAAACCGCCGGCGGTGCGGAGCCCATGTTGCGGCAGCCCGGATGCTAGCTCCGTCCGGCGCTCGCGACCGCTAGCTAGCCAAGATAGCTCCATCCAGCTGCTTGTCTGCATGGTTTGCTAGCTAGATTGGCATGGCAGCGCGGCGGCTTGCTCGCGCGCGCCGCGCTAAGGCCAGCCATCTGGCTCGAGCGAAGGCCAGCGCGGCGTCTTGCTCGCTCATGAGTCAT